>CM062804.1:1495793262-1496393262 GCA_031772625.1 Pinus tabuliformis | reverse complement strand
GGTCGACCATGGCTTGCTACAGCCGATGCATATATTGGATGTCGTTTTGGTGATATGTATATTTCGCATGGAGATTCTAGGAAGAAAGTTACCTTATACCCCCTACCAGATCCATTCAGGACCTTCGAGATACTTTATGATTGGATCAAAGTAGTGATAAGGAGACTCAACCCATTTCCCTTATCCATCATTATACTGGGTCTTCACAAGAAGATGAGATTCAAGATTTCCTGAATAATCTAGACATTATGCCTAATTTTGAGCCATTGAGCCAGATTTTCAGCCTAGATTTTCAAGATAATAATGATTCTCATTCTTTTGTACCGCTGCATTTGACCACTACCTTGAGTACTCCTGAGCCTGATACTACTCTTTTTGATATTAGCCTTGGTAAATCCTTGCATATTAGTTCAGATTTGGACTCATCTCAGTAGGATTAGCTTGTGAATTTGTTACAAAACCATCTTAGTGCCTTTGCTTAGGGCTATGAAGATATGAAGGGTATTCCTCCTGAAAGTTGTACACATCATATCTATATTCAGGAAGGAACCCAACCTATTCGACAACCCCAAAGGCGAATGAATCCAAATCTAAGAGATATTGTGAAGGAAGAAGTACAAAAACTCTTGGATGTCGATTTTATCTATCCTATTTTCGACAGTCAGTGGGTCTCTCCATTAGTGCTAGTACCTAAGAAATATGGAAGATGGCGTATTTGTATTGATTATCGGGAATTAAATAAAGCCACTCTCAAAGATTATTTCCCTCTCCCTTTCATTGACCAGGTGCTTGATACCCTTACAGGAAAGAAATATTTTTCCTTTTTGGATGGCTTCAGTGGTTATAACCAGATAGAGATTGTACCCGAAGATCACGATAAAACTACTTTTACATGTCCATGGGGTACATTTTCTTATAGAGTGCTTCTCTTTGGTTTATGTAATGCCCCGGCTACCTTTCAAAGGGCAGTCTTGGCCATTTTTGCTAATCTAGAATTTGTAGAAATTTATATGGATGACTTTTTTGTGTTTGGTGATTCTTTTCAAGAAGCTCTCAAATATCTGGAGAAAGTACTTCTTCGTTGTCAGGAAGCCTATCTCGCCTTGAGAGACAAGAAATGTAGATTATGTGCAAATCAGGAGTGGTACTTGGCCATTTGATTTCTAGTAAAGGTATCCAGGTTGATCCAGCAAAGATTGAAATCATTCTGCATCTTCCTACACCCAAATCTCAAAGGGAAGTAAGAGGTTTTTTAGGACATGTTGGTTACTATAGAAGATTCATTGAAAATTTTTCTAACATAGTTGCCCCTCTTTTCCGACTTCTAGCTAAGGATAGTGAATTTTCTTGGACCACAGCTTACCAACAATCTTTTGAAACATTGAAGGAAACGTTAGTACATGCACCAGTTTTGAGAGGTCCTAATTGGTCCCTGCCTTTTCACATTTCCTCTGATGCTTCAGATTTGGCTATTGGCGCAGCTTTAGGACAAGAGTAAATAAACAATCCTATGCTATTTATTATATTAGTAAGAATTTGTCTTCCGCTAAATTAAATTATACAGTTACAGAGAAAGAGTTTTTAGCTGTAATTTTTGCAATTAATAAGTTCAGGCACTATATTACAAGATATGAAGTATTTGTACATACTGATCATTCCACAATTAAATATTTGATGAACAAGCCATTGACTAGTGATAGAGTGACTAGGTGGTTACTATTATTGCAGGAATTTAATATTACTATTGTTGATAAACCAGGAAAATCTATTGTTGTAGCAGATTTTCTTTCTAGATTAGATAATCCTGGTGAAGCAACTCCTATTAATGATGATTTTCCAGATGAACATATTTTAGCTATGTCAACAAATTCTCTGTGGTTTTCTGACATTGCTAATTACTCGGTTACTGGGAAAACACTACCCCACTTGTCCACTCGTGAAAAGCGGAATATTATTCAGAAAAGTGTTGCATACTCCTGGATTCAAGGAGATCTCTTTTACACTGGTCCAGATCTAATTATCCGTAGGTGTGTAAGAGAGGAGGAAGTGTTTGACATATTGAAATCTACTCATGATGAACCTTGTGGAGGCCACTTCGCTGATAAGCGGACTATATATAAAGTATTGTGCGTTTGTTACTTTGGTATTCCTTGTTTAAGGATGCCAAACAGTATGTCAGGCGATGTGATAGTTGTCAACGAATGGGCCAGCCTAATCAAACCAATGAAATGCCTTTATGCCCCCAAGTTATGATTGAGCCGTTTGAAAAATGGGCTATTGATTTTATAGGGCCAATAAATCCAACGTCATTAAGCAAAAAGCATATTTTGGTTTGTACAGATTTTGTTACAAAATGGGTAGAAGCTAAAGCTGTTTCATTTTCTATAGAAAAAGTTGTTGTTGATTTTCTTTTTACTGAAATATTTACTAGATTTGGTGTGCCTAGATAAATTGTTTATGACAATGGTCTGTGGTTTATTTCTAATCTGGTATAGGGTGTGATGGAGAAATACAAGATCCAGCACAGGAAATCCACATCGTATCACCTATGAGCAAATGGCCAGGTGGAATCCACAAACAAAGTGATCGAGTCCACTCTTACAAAGACAGTAAATATGCATCAGAAAGACTAGGCTGAAAGATTACCAGAAGCTTTGTGGGCATACAGAACCACTTGGAGAAATAGCACGGGACATACACCATATGAGCTGGTATATGGAAAACAGGTTCTGTTACCAATTGAATTCCAGATCAAAACTTTCAAAACTGCAGTTTAGTTAGGACTACATCTCTCTTAGGCACAAAAACAACATCTTCTCTAATTAAATGAGTTATATGAATTTCATAGGGATGTTGTTCAGCAGAACATACTAATTCAGCAGCAACGCAAAAGGTGGCATGACAAATCTATTCAGAAGAAGCAATTCCAAATAGGTGATTGGGTGCTCCTTTATAATTCTAGATTTAAAATTTTTAAAGGGAAATTCCATACACGTTGGATGGGACCTTATGAAGTGATCTGAGTATTCGAGAATGGAGCAATAGAAGTTAAAACTATTAACAGAAAAAATTTAGTATTCTTGGTAAATGGACATAGATTAAAGAAGTATTTTCAGCCACTTGCCAGGAAAGATTTTACACAGCAAGTCCAACAGCAATTCGGGACGGTAGTGGTGAACGGTGATACCAACCTTTTGAAAACATAAATTCTTCTTCTTCTTTAAAAAAAAAAAAAATACAATTTTTTTTTAAAAGTAAAGAAAAAACATTTTCCAGTAATTATGAAAATCAGTTCGTTGATATGATTGCAGAAGGATCAACCTGAAAACCAGCTTGCTGGCAGGAAGATAAAAAATTTCTGATAAAATGAAAATGTTGCTTGATCTTTAGATATGCTAGCAACCACTAAGGAAAAGTAGGTTCAGCAGAACCAACCTTTATACAATTGGGGTAATTAGCATGGATATTTTTATTCAAGTAACGCTTAATTTTCACTGCAGTTATTTTTTCTTGCACCAGTGCAGGCAGACCTTCCAGAAAATTTTCTTCCTTTCTTCATATTCCACTTTCGTAATATTCCCTCAGTTTTCTTCTTCAATCCTAGAATGATTAACCTTCCCATATTCTTCTGAATTTACCCTGCCTGTTTCGTAAAAACCCCACTTTACCCTTGAATTTTTTTCCCTATCCCACTTCTATTTATCCCCTCTTGTGGTACTATTCCTGGAATCCTTGTAACAAAATACCTTCCCATTCTGAACTTTCCATTTTCCCACTTCTTTGTTCCCTCATGAATTCATTGCAGGATCTCGCGCACAAAAAGCAAAAGGATATGCTCTGAAGCATCAAGAAAGGGAAAAGAAAATTTCCAGTATAAGTTGAGGAAGCCATGTTGGAAGTCCAACCTATATTTTACTTAAATTTCCTATTCTTTTTTTAGATATTATTCTTGCACTAGAGCAAGCATGTCATCCTATATAATAATGCAAGCAGAATGGTACCAGCAGAATAGCATAGTTTAAGCAGTGCAAGCAGACCATGCAAGCATGCACCCTGTCAGAAACATAGTACAATTTTTTCTTTTCATAGCATACATCATAGAAAAGTGGTCATCATGAAAGTTTATAAGAAGTCCTTTCACTTATTCAATGAGTACTTGTGCTATCATATTAACTAGGAGAAAATTATTTAAAGTACAAGGTGTTTTTAAGTTAAGAATCATGATCATTTTTTAATGAATGCTAAGTTATTTTTTTGAATTATGAAGGAGTGTGGAAGTGTTTAACCGTTGCTTGGATATAATTGCCCCTTTCTGCCATAATCCTAGATGTCCTTCACTCATAATGATTACCTCACCTAACCGTTAAAACGCTACCGCAAGTACCGATCCAGCCTGATCTCAAAGATGTCGTGCATCCACGGCTATTTCAGTGGAATGAATGGGTGATAAGATGGAAGGGATGGTGGACAGTTGGATCCATATCTATAACAACCAATTTTCCCGGTGTTGCATGAAAATTCTCGACTGTTCATAACCATTAAGCAGTGATGCTGCATGTTCGAAGTGAACCCTCGTCTCTCAGTAGGGTAGAACAGACTGCTCAGTATCACAATAGTCTTGCACTATTACGAGACTCGGGCTTTCTTCAGTTCTTGCAAAAGTTTGATGGGCAGGACAGTGAAGAGGCCTTACATTTTGCTAGAAGTTTCAAAAATGGCCGAGTAAAATTTGGGCCTCTAAAATTTGATGTTACAGAAGAGTTTGTAGCAACAGCGACAGGCTTGGAAAATACTGGTGAGCAGTGGTTTAAAAATCAGAAACTAGAAAGCAAGCGATGGCAACGTTTTGTCGTCGACAAGAAGATGAAGGTAGATTGGAAGGAAGGAGTTCCATGCAGTGCCCTGCTGGGACAGTGGCAGGACCTCCTTTTCATCCTACAGAAATTTGTAACCTATGAGGGAAGGTACTCCCGCACTTTTGTGTACCATTTTAGGATGTTGCAGCATTTCGAAGCCGCCCGGCACATCCGGTGGAGGATGAATTTCCCCTATTTTTTGCTTAAGAGCTTGGAAAAAATGGCCAAAGGTGTGCGGGATGGATGGGCAGACCAGGCTGACAAGAAGTTATATCACCACGGCCTAATAAATATTTTGGTCCAGAAACAATTAGAAGTTAAAATCATAACGTGGGAGGTGTTGTTAAAACAGCTACATAAAAAGACAACTGCTGGAAAGGAGACAGAGGACCCCGCCAGCACAAGCAAGGGTCTGAGTAAGAATGTAAAGGGGAGTCCTTCTTGCACCAGTGCAAAAAGGAAACGACCTGAAAAATCAAAAGAAGAAAGGGCCCCATCTCCAAATAAGAAGACAGCTAGTGCACCTGTTGAA
Source organism: Pinus tabuliformis (assembly GCA_031772625.1). Taxonomy (NCBI): domain Eukaryota; kingdom Viridiplantae; phylum Streptophyta; class Pinopsida; order Pinales; family Pinaceae; genus Pinus; species Pinus tabuliformis. The sequence continues at coordinate 1,496,387,874 of CM062804.1, read as the reverse complement.
GAGACTCCTTCTACGCCACCAGTACAGGCACAAACCCCCGAAGAAGACAACCTGTCAGTCCTTGCGGACGCAGCAAAATTTGCAGAGGTCGAAGATGACACTCTATTGGCAGATTTCATTAAAAATCCCCGGAAAAAGAATAAAGAATCTAGTGCAAGAAAAGAACCATAGTCCCCACAGGACATTGAAACCCCTTCTACACCAATGCAAGAAGAAGAACCAGTGCAAGAAGAAGAACCAGAAGAAGAAGAATTTCCTAATGTAACCATGAGGGATATTGAGGTCCCTGAGGAAGACACAACCCCTGTCGAGACAGAAAAAGAAGAAGATTTGGTAACTCTTGTTGCTCGGGTAGTTGAACTAGAGCTTCAAGTGCAGAACTTAGAACAACTCATAGTTAAAGCGCAGCAGGATAAAAAACATAGTAAAGAATTAACTGCGGAGATCCAGAAAGAAGAAAGAGAAGTTAGAGTTTGGAAGTACCGAGCTACGTAATGTTTCAAGCGACTTAAAAAGGTGACAAAGAAACTAATAACATCAGAAAGAAGAAATCTGAAACATTGTAGGCTGATGTCAGTATTCCAGAGCGGGATTGAGCTGGAATGCTCAAAGTTTTGAAGGTTTTTTGTAAAGGTAAAGAGTTGTGTGAGGACACACAACAGCTTAGGGATGGGAGGATGCTAGCTCCCTAATTTGCTCTCTTTTTTCCATTTTCCCCTTCCTAAATCATAACCATTTACCATTGTTTTACCTCTCTTATAAACCCTCATCTTACACCAGTCCAAGCACGGTGACATATTTCGTATAAACTTTATTTTTCATACTTTTAATTTAACTTAGCATTAATTAATCATTTATTACATGATTTCTTACTTTTAATCAATCTTTGTAACTTATCGATATCTCCAATTTTTATTTGGTAGTTAGAGTACTTACCGTGACCGCTGATCCTAGTGAAGGATCGAATCTTGCACCGTTGCTAGCGCAACAAATCTTTGCAATAGATCTGAACCTCCTTGATCACTTCCTTGCTTTGAGCATCTTCAACCATGACAGCAAGATCGATCCAAAGGTAGCTGAGATCAAATCACCTCATTTTGAGAAGCTTCAACCACGACAGCAGGATTGATCCAAAGGCAGCCGAGATTGAATATGTGAAGAATGAAAGCTGGAGATTGGCTACGACCAGTTTTGCTAATTAACTAAGTTTAAAGGCTGAAAAGCTAAATTCTGCGTTTGGTTATGTAATCGGTTGAATGATCTATTTTGGCCTTTGGCTAAAGATATATATAATGTAGAATGTAAATAGGATTAAGGGAGTTTTTTGGATACAACAGAGACACAACCAGAGAGGCGATAATAGGTTGTTGTATTTTGTTATCGCCTGAATCTAGGCTAGATGATGTATTAACGTATGTACTTGCCTCAGTGAATTAATAAAAGGGAGCTCCGCCTCATGTTTCACAAATCACATTTCTATATTTGAGCTGATGAATTGATTAAAGTACTAAGCAACTGTTATAGACAATTTTGTGCCTTACAGCAACAAGCATGAATTGTCAATAATCCAAGGGATCCAAAGTTCCCTAAACATGATGTTCCTACCCCTAGAGCAACAAGGTCAGCAAACCAACAGCTCTCAGATCAGTTCTCCACCTGAAAACACTCAAAAACAAGCAATCCTGAAATCAAAGCAGGTGCTCCACTAGGTTTCTGCGCTGAAACTCAGTTGCTCCATGGTGTACCTGCGTTGCAAAGCAAGTGGGACAAAGGCCACCTGCGCTGAGCGAGATGGGACAAGTGGCACAATGAGTCATTGCTTTGGAATCTTCCAAAAGTGACACTTGGATCAGGTATTTCGCCTTGTGATGAGTCAGAGGCTTTGTTTCTCCAAGTGGAAGCAAGGTTCACCAAGTGGACTCAAGAACTGAAGATCAACCAAAGATTAACTGAAGAGAGAGAGGACACAAGGCAGCTACACATCAGTTGCAAGCTGACTCATCCTTTCTCAATTCATCTATATATTGAGCTCTCTCCTATGAGCTCAGGGGGCTGGAATTTGGTGCAAAGTAATGATATGCTGTTGGTTTCACTATTGAGTTATTGGGTGATTGTTTGAGAGAGGTGAAGAAGAGCAATTCTTTCTGCTGGGAGGTGTTGCTGGGTTGGAGCCTTCAATGGTTGTAATACTCTCAGAACCTTTATTTCTTCATTAATAAAATCTATTGAGGTTCTTCTATGTGCTCTTGTTTCAATTATATATTGTGATGATTGCATGTTTGGTTTACACTAATCCATGAACCAGTTATGATTGCATGCCTCTTGTAGTTTCCTTCTTTGTTATTTTGCAGGATCTCATTGTAGCTGGGCGAGCAGAAGAACAAAGAGCTAGGAGCAAGCGGCCAAAGAGAAGAGTTTGGATTCGACATTAAGCGCAAGGCAACGGTTAGTGCTTTCTCCATTCTCTTTTGCTTTCATAAAGAAGTAAACCTTAAGTAGTTTGTTTTACAGTTGTTGCTAAGGAACTGTCACCCTTAGAGTGGGATAGGGTCATCCGAGTCGGATACTTTTCCCTACAACAAACTGGCGACTCCGCTGGGGAATCGTATCTGTTTGATTGTTTGTAGTATTTTGCTATTCATTTCCTGAACAAAAGAGTACCAAATCGAAAAGCTTTTGACTATATCAAAAGCGAAGTAGAGGGCAGCTACTCTAGCTCATTTCTGAGCATGTTCATGATTTGAAGAGCTGATCTACAAGGATCCTTGTAAGCTCTTAGTGATAGCTTTTCATCTTCCTTGTCATCCCTTAGTGTGTGCTTGACTGATAGCTTCTGATTTGAGCAAAAACCGTGAATTTTTGAGAAAATTGTGACCCGGAAACTGAGAAAACGTAAGTCTCGTTTTCCAAAGCAGGCTGTACACAGGCTACCTGCTTTGCAACGCAGGTAGCCCCTTCGGGACCTGCGCTGAATGTCAAACAGGCAGTGTACTACCTGCTTTGATCCAGTTTTGCCTAGTGCTACTGGGGTTTCCTCCTGTTTCTTGCCCTGTTTTCACCATTGTTTTTTGCAGCCAGTTACCAGTCTTATACCTGTTCTGAAACCAACCTTACTTGCCATCATTCTGCCTCTGTTATATAACGAAATTGTACTTGTTCTTTTGTATTTCTTACATCATTTACAATTTCCCATAACGAAAGTGAACTAGTCTTGCTTTGGCCTCTTAGATCTGAACCTGTGTTAGGCGTTTTGCTGGTCTAAAGAGTTAGCTTGTTTGCTGTCCATAGCTGATTAGTCTTTTTACTTTCGTAATTATGGTTTGATTTCATGCATTTCCAGTGATTAAGCAAGTAAATCTTAAGGTGTCTTTTGATTTTGGACAAGCTTGTTTGTTTTCACTTTAAATCGAAATCAAAGTTAAATAACAACTTTCTTTTTGTAATACATCAACATTAAGAAAGGGAAAAGAAAATACATGCATTGTGCATTTTGCATTTGAAAAAGTTTGCATGATGATTTAGGAGAAAGTGCATTAGTTTGTGCTGTATGAACTGTGTGAAAAGATATGCCTTTCTTCTCCCTCAGTAGTTAAGATTTTCATCAGTCAAAAAGATTTGAAAAGCTTGCTTCTCATCTTAGGCTGCATTTAGGAATTTGTCATATACATCTCGTGGTGATCCTTAAAGGCAAACTGCTAAACAAGATCAACATTAAAATAAATTCAATTTACATAACAACGCTTTGTAACATAACGCAAACACATAGAGGTCTAGGTAGAGACGTGTTCCGGCGTCGTTAAACGTAGTGACTGTCGATCTCTACGAAGGTGGGTGATTCCTCCTGAGAGTCGGTGGCACTAATACGGACTTGTGCTCCCACGTACCGTCGCGTATATATTGGGAGACCCCTATAGGAACAAAACCTTTATCCATAGGAAGCCGTGTCGGCAGCCCTACTGATCGCGATGCAGTGAACACAGCATTCACGAAGATCGACCACCCGTACCGTAAAACGTATTCTGTGGTTTCGCGAAAAGTTTGGCACACCCTCTGCCTAGAACTCCAGAGTAGTTTCTTTTGGCCTTTTTCAAACTCTATAACTGAAAAAGTCCATCCGAGCATTTGTCACTTCGGGCTCGTTAAAACATCGAAGGAGACTAGAGTCATCTTTAGCTTTTTCTCGACTCTTAAAACATGAAAAAGAAAAGTTGTGTCTAAAGCGTCGTTAATAAAATTTATTTTAAACGGAACATAATCACCTCCTATTCCTGCGTTGATCTTCGAAGTTAGTCTTTTGGCATCGTAAGTTCTTGTAGAATCGCTAAAATCTTTTGGATAGACTCAAAATGTCTGAACAACCGTCAACATCTAGGACTGTGTCATCCGACACAGCAACAGCAGAGCCTCCTGCTGCTACTCCAACGATGTTTGCTGGTATACCATCTGTCCCGGCAAATTGTCAACAACAAGCCGGAGTCCCATCAGGGACAACAATATGGTTAGTTCCTATTGCTTCATTCGGATTATCATCTGGTACTTCTTATGTTGAAACTCAACAAATTGATCCAATGTGTCTTCAAAGGCCAATTTTTCCTTTAAGTACTGGATTTCCACCATGTGGAGGGCAGTATGCTCTTTCATTGTTCCCTCCCGGAGAACAACCATATGGGAGTTTACAACAAAGTTCAGGTCAAACTGGAATCACATCTAGCGGTTGGGTACCAATACTGCCTCAACAACCAGGAGTTGTATCTTCAATGCAACCAGTACACCCTGTGTCGAATATTACCACCACTCCTGCTATGGTGAATGCGTTGCATCAATCACAATCTCAGGGTAGTGCCTCCTTATCTGGAGCGACTCAGACTCAAACAAGTACTGTGACTCCTCATCTTGGTCAATCATCCAATATTGGTCAACAGCAATGGTCCAACAACCAGAGCTAGTTCAATCTCAACAACCACCATTCCAGCAATCATATCAAGGACCTGAGCAACAAGTCTTTGTAAGTAATGGGCAACCATGCTATAATGGTTACGCCCATCAACCTTGTCAAAGTTGTCAGCATTATGCTGGTCTGCAAAGACCCATTGCTCAGGCGATACCATCTTATCCTGGATATGCTTCACCTAACCTGAATCAACAGTTGCCCTTTGTAGCAACTCTAGAATTGCCAGATCTAAACCGGCTGACGAATGATCCAATTGCTTATGCCCCTTGGTGGCCAGAGATTCCGCATAAACTTCCATCGGACATTCCTAAATTCAATGGAAATCCGGGTGAAGATCCGTCGAATCATGTGATGACATTCCACCTATGGTGTTCATCAAACACCTTGAATGATGATTCGATAAGACTTCGCCTCTTCCAGAGGACATTGACAGGTCCAGCGGCTAAATGGTACATTGAATTGCCAAGAGCCTCTTTCGACAATTTCAGCTCCTTAGCCACGACTTTCTTAACCCATTTTCAATTACCGATAAGGTATGAAACAGGAACAGAACTCCTTACCAACTTCAAACAGACAACGGCCACTCACATATCTGATCATATACATGAGTGGCGACGTCGTCGTAGGATGGTGAAAACTTACGTTCCCGATCAGCTGTTAGCTGAATGGTTTATAAAGTCGTTACTTCCGGCTATAACGGAAGATATGGCCAAGGGAGGAGTCGTAACAGAGGAGCAAGTCATTGCTCGTGCTCAATACTTAGACTTAGTATATACTCAGTCGGGCACGCTTTACGACAAAATACCTGACACCCCTAGACCTGAATTTTCAATTCCTCCCCCTCCTGAATCGAATACTAACTCTCACGCCAATAATGGCGTGACTGGCAAACGCAAAATTTCTAGTCAAAATGCAAATGAGGAACTTCTTGCCTCGGAAGTAAATGCCATGTCGACCGACAAGGGCAAACAACTGAAGCAACCAGGGGGCAAGAAGATAAAGAAAAGGAAAGGGAGACCCCCGACAGGGTGTCATATATGCGATGAGGATCATTGGACGAAAGATTGTCCACATATACCCGAAGTTAAGAAACTCTTCAAGAGTTCAAAAACCCCAGCAGTATTGACTGATCCATTCCCTAATCCAAGCCAAAATCTGGTTGCTAATCAAAATGCTTCTCGATCCCAAGTGCTTATGTTGTCCACCTCAAAGCAGCAGAATAATGCTTTGACAAGGAATAAAGGTTACCGGAATCCACAGCGGTCGAATAACAAGGCTGATAAACAACCTAATAGTTCGACAACAACTTTGAACGAAGTTGTGCCACCCATCGTTCCTAAACCAATGATAAAGTCGCCAAAGGGAGTAGTACACAAGTCTACATTTAATCCTCGTGAAAAAATAACACAGGATTATAATATAATAGAGGACCTGACCCAATCGTCGTCCGCTATGTCGACACTTGAAGTAGCACAAAATTGCACCTCCCAAGAGCAAGCTTTATTATCAGCTATAGGTGGGATTGGCCCAATGGATTCCAATCTTGTGGCCTTTGATCATAAAGGATATGACCCTAAGTTACCAGCTCAACAAGCTTTCCTTATTAAAGTGAAAGCCCTCAACAAAACTGTTCATCGAACAATTATTGATGAGGGGGCATCTACATGTCTTATGTCGATGAGTTGCTGGAAAAATTTAGGCTCACCGCCCTTGTCGAAATCGTCAACGACGCTAAAAGCATTTGATGGACGATCATACACTCCATACGGGATTTTAAGTAATTTGCAAGTTGAACTGGGGGGCAAAACAGTAGAAGTTGATGTGGAAGTAATCGACGGAAACCTCGATTACAACATCCTACTGGGAAGGCCTTGGATATATGCCATGGCTGCAATTGTGTCGACCTACTTCAGGAGGATTGTATTTCCTTTTCAAGGAAAAATTACAATCGTCGACCAACAAACATTTCTCCCCAACAGTTCTCAAGTTACGGGAAGCAGCACAATGATCCATGAAAGTAATCAATCACTCCAAAATATTGGAGTAGGTCTCCTAAAAGACCATGCCTTAATGGGTACTTTTGCCCTACCGCCGGCAAGTAATCTGGCAGAAGTAGCCACAGTGGAAACCTACAATATTAAATCTTCTATATCCAACGGATTCGGAAGATTCCTAAGTATTTTGTCAGCATGGATCATCGCCCTAATGGAAATACTGTAAATACAGTGGGCGCCGAGGATGGTTCTCATCTCGTGTCAACCTCATTAAAAAATGAAACAAGGAGTCATGAGGATAGTTCTTTTACTATGTCAACCTCAATAAAAAATGAAACAAGTCCCCTTTTCAAAACTCAAAGGTAAACCTTCATTCCAACCACCAAGTTGAATGCAATGAAGCTTGGGGGGCACCCTCCTTTGACATGCGTCATTATGATGCTGGGGGCATGCATAAAATCGAGCAGTTTTAGCACACAATTCATGCTCGTTAAAAAATAAACGCAAGATCCGAGCAGTTTTAGCGCATAGTTCATGCTCGTTAAAAAATAAACATAAGTTGTGAGCAATCTTCCCCTAGAGTTCAAGCTCACCCAGAAAAATGAACCGGTAAATAACCTTGGTAAATGTAACCTTTGACAGCCATATTAAAGCCCTTTGGTCGTGTTCTTGCAGTCTCACCTCCATCCGTTCATTTGGCCAATCGTTCATCTCCATATGTTTGTTTACCCATTTTGAGGAACAGCTGCGAAGAGTGATCTCACTAAGCCATCCTTGTGACACTGCCGTGATTGGAATATTCCAACCTGTACCTGGAATCAGCTGCTGCCCTGTTAATCACTCGTTCCTCAAAAGACGAGTCTTCTTTGAGCTCTTTTCACTGACTCATAAAATATGAAAAGTTTGCCGAGTTTTGGCCTTCCAGCTCGTTAAAGCGACCGGAAGAGCTATCCCTCCTCTAGATTTTAATCTTTTTGGACCTGAGGGATTATTGCACAAAAAGATCGAGCGCTTGTTTTGTTCGGCTCGTTAAAGCAATCGAAAATTCATCCCTTCTGTATTGTTTTATACTTTTTCGGACTTAAGGGATTAGAAGACGAAAAAGGAATTTTGGAGTTAACTTTCCGTACCTTTTCAGACTCTCTAAAAATGAAAAGGACCGAGTTTTCCTTGTCGTTAGACTCGTTAAAATGATTAAATAGCGACAAACTTGTCTTTAGACGAGAACGAGTTTCCCTATCGCTAGGCTCGTTAAAACATAGCGATGGGCTTGCCCGAAGGGCAGGTTATAGAACAAGCATATGTTATCCTCCTCAAGCTTGACAAAAATAAAGAGGTACTGGTCAGCAATGACTGGGGAAAAATTGGGAGAACCTCACAACATTAATGGTAGCAAGTCGCTCTTGAACATGACACTTTGTCCTCCGTAGCACATCGGGTTGGGTTGTTTCATTCACCGGTCTCATAACCATGGTCCTCGCCACACCATCCGCAATTGGGGTAATGCTACCAATCCATCACATCAGTGTCGTTATATGTTCAAGAGATGTGGTTCTGTAAAGAGTCAACCGTGTTCCACCCACTGCCATACATTATCCTTCATCCACTTCATGACCGCCACCCTGAATCATACATCACAGTTTGTTTTCACCTCATCACAATCACTAGCTCCGTTCCGTGTCACTGATGTGGGATTCATTAAGGCCCTCCTTTGACGGATCGCTCCTTGTCGACATCAGCTCATTATCGAAGGAGTTGATCTAGGAACAACACCTTCAGTACTTTGAAGCTTGCATGCCTCAATGGCAAGTTTCTCACTTCCGGCGACAGGTATACATCAATGACCTTCGACCAGAGGATTTTGCATGGTGGTCGACGCCAAGTCCTTTATTCCCACCATGTGAATTGTACTGCTGTACCTTGAGGGTCATCATCCTTATCGGTGATTCCTCTCGCGCTTGTTAACGGTTTACATCATTGGCCGGTAATCAAGCGATGTCTTTCCATGTTCGACTTCAAGAAATTCTCACATGGATCGACTTGTACATTGAGTGAAGATCGGAAGAGATTGAAGACCCCGGATCTAGTTTCATCCATCCGGGCTGCGATATATATTCAGGATATAAAGACATTTGATATGTACATCATTGCAGCAGATGATCATCCTTCTCAAAGGATGATAATTTCAGCAGAGAATTATCAGTCTACAATCAGACGATCGTCTGTTCTATGTACCAAAATGTATTTATAAAGCTGAGCATGGGAATGCCCGCCTCAGCTAGATCATGAAAATGTATGAAAAATAATGTATCGTATTGTATCTTATTACAGGACACTTCTCAGCAGATTGAATGAACTTCGGATCCTCTCAATAAAGCATTTCACTCGATAAACGACCTCATACTTTAGGGGGCATCTGTTATAGACAATTTTGTGCCTTACAGCAACAAGCATGAATTGTCAATAATCCAAGGGATCCAAAGTTCCCTAAACATGATGTTCCTACCCCTAGAGGAACAAGGTCAGCGAACCAACAGCTCTCAGATCAGTTCTCCACCTGAAAACACTCAAAAACAAGCAATCCTGAAATCAAAGCAGGTGCTCCACTAGGTTTCTGCGCTGAAACTCAGTTGCTCCATGGTGTACCTGCGTTGCAAAGCAAGTGGGACAAAGGCCACCTGCGCTGAGCGAGATGGGACAAGTGGCACAATGAGTCATTTCTTTGGAATCTTCCAAAAGTGACACTTGGATCAGGGATTTCGCCTTGTGATGAGTCAGAGGCTTTGTTTCTCCAAGTGGAAGCAAGGTTCACCAAGTGGACTCAAGAACTGAAGATCAACCAAAGATTAACTGAAGAGAGAGAGGACACAAGGCAGCTACACATCAGTTGCAAGCTGACTCATCCTTTCTCAATTCATCTATATATTGAGCTCTCTCCTATGAGCTCAGGGGGCTGGAATTTGGTGCAAAGTAATGATATGCTGTTGGTTTCACTATTGAGTTATTGGGTGATTGTTTGAGAGAGGTGAAGAAGAGCAATTCTTTCTGCTGGGAGGTGTTGCTGGGTTGGAGCCTTCAATGGTTGTAATACTCTCAGAACCTTTATTTCTTCATTAATAAAAGCTATTGAGGTTCTTCTATGTGCTCTTGTTTCAATTATATATTGTGATGATTGCATGTTTGGTTTACACTAATCCATGAACCAGTTATGATTGCATGCCTCTTGTAGTTTCCTTCTTTGTTATTTTGCAGGATCTCATCGTAGCTGGGCGAGCAGAAGAACAAAGAGCTAGGAGCAAGCGGCCAAAGAGAAGAGTTTGGATTCGACATTAAGCGCAAGGCAACGGTTAGTGCTTTCTCCATTATCTTTTGCTTTCATAAAGAAGTAAACCTTAAGTAGTTTGTTTTACAGTTGTTGCTAAGGAACTGTCACCCTTAGAGTGGGATAGGGTCATCCGAGTCGGATACTTTTCCCTACAACAGCAACATTTTTATTTAAAGGGGAAACGCGCTGGTTGGCTAGGGCCCAGCCAACCCAACACGTTTACCCCATTTCCCGTTTCCTGTAATTTGTGTTTACATTGTCAAGTGTGATTTAATTTTAAGCACATGCATTCCTATTTGAGTGAAAGCAAATCTGTTGTGTGAAATAGATAAATTTTCATTCCTGCACTTGATTTCAAATTGGCTTTCCTTCACCTGGTCCAAGCATGAGAAATAACCCTGCACCAATGCACGTTGGTCTGATATTTCCTTTTATTCAATTCTGTTTGGTTGGTTTTCCCCACCTGGTCCAAGTAGGAGAAATAACCCTCCACCAGTGCATGTTGGTGTGATATCTCCTTTTCTGCAATTCTGTTTGATTGGTTTTCCCCACCTGGTCCAAGCAGGAGAAATGAACTTGCACCAGTGCACGTTGGTGTGATGCAGCAAGCCTTCTTAGTCTACTTCCCGCAATCTTCTTTCTTTCATTAAATGCTTATGACAAGATAAATGTATATGGATTGTTTCTTTATTCCTGCACTCTTTCAAGATCATAAACATCCACTTTTTATGTGTGCAATTTGATTTAATAGTATAATAGCACTTGCAATAATTAAGCACTCATTTTAAGAATTAAATGCTAAGTGAAAGAAGCTCTGATCCGGTGCAAGAACTAGTTTCGAGCCACGGGATCTGAGTGCTTTGAACCTGGAAAAGTTCAAGCCTTGTAGGAAGTAAAGAAAAATCCTTTAGTAAAGACACTATTTATACCTTCTGCATAAATCTCTGTTCCCACACTAGTGCAAGCAGACTGCGATAGTATAGGACAGATTAGTGCAAGAAGGAAATCTCTAAAGGAGCAGGTTTAAGGGCCCATATGATGAGACTGCTAAGTGTCTCTGCTAAAGAAAAACACACACTCAATAGTTAAACAATAATTAGCTAGAGTGATTGCCCCTTTATCTTTAATTCCCTCTTGCAAATGCATTCTTCCTTGTTCCAGTCTTAGATTATTTTGATGGTTCAAGTTGCCTTTTTTCTTTGTTTAATTTGATTCTGTAATATTTCCTTTAAAGAAAGTAGGGATTTATATTAGAAATATTCATACCATCTCTGGCATTGCCTGTGCTTCTTCTCTAAGTTTACGGATCCCCGGGGTTGACAAATTAAGTGTTGAGGAGTTTTCTTAAGTGTAATTCCTGCACCCAACAGAACGCTTGTTGTCATTTTAATGCAAGTAATCTTGTAGAAGCATTGTTTCAAGTTTTCCATTGCATCTTCTTGTTTTCGCATGCATGACAATGTTTCTTCACTGACGGTCACCATTGTGGCGACTCGCTTCACACACTTTGGTGTTTTCCCTTCTTACTGAATCTTGCGCTTACTGGTTGCATGCATGGTCATTCACTCATGTCTACACCCAACCTTGCAGGTGCATTTAATCCTTACTATTGTCAGTCACCCATCGGCAGGTCTGAGCTACCTTGACCCGGACCCTGCCTTACCCGACTTGCACTACGCATTACTAGGATGGAAGGCCTTGCCTTGCTCCCAAAAATTTCATAGAGCTTGCCTCACACTGGCCTCCTAGGGTGTGCTCTATGCAATTTTGACAGGCAATGCCTCAGCTGGCCCCCAGAATTTCCCAATGCAATTTTCCTTGGTTGCATTCATACTAATTGAGACTGTGCATTGCACAGTTTCAGTCCTAAACAAGCCAAGTTGGATTATCCTCTGTGAAGTTTCAATAGTCAATCAGCTCACTGACGGTCTGGACTGTGTTATGCGCAGTTGTGGCAATCAGTTTCCTAGCCTCCCATTGAAAATTGTGCAAATCTTCCAGTCAGTCACCCATGTGTGTTGCATGTCAGTCATCAAGTTGCTTTTGGTTTTAAACTGACAATTTGCTTTCCATGAGTGCTACTCTGTCTCTAGGTATCATAGGTGTTCATCAATCTCTCAGCGGTACAGGTACAATGGCTTCCAAGAGAGCAGGGTCAAAGGACACCATTGAGAGTGCAATTGGAGATATGGTCGAGCAAGTGTCTAGGAGGTTTCCCATCTATGAAGACACTAAGTTGTTCATAGACAAGGATATCAATATCAAATGGCAAGACATCAATGACATATTTTTAGGCACCTTTGAGCAGAATCGGGAGGACAGCAAAGTCTATGTCAACATACACAAGTCTGGCTTGTATCGAGTTTCATGTAGGTATCCCGCATTTCCATGAGTGGACATGGTCCACTAGATTATCTCACATAATGATCCAAAGACAATGGTTTTGAGCAGTGTCAGTGGAAAAAAACTTGCTACCTTCAGGGAAAAGGACTTTCACGCGATGTATCACTTGTCGCAGCTGGTGACACAATGCATGCACACTTCACCAGGCCCAACAGCAGTGCAAAATCAAGAGACACCTTGAAGAGTTGGGTGAAAGAGCCATCTAAGTTCAGGACAACACTCAACCAAGTAAACAGGACGGAGATACTATGGAAGGCATATCAGTTCTTATTCATCTTTGCATGTCACGTATACGGCCAAGAAAGCACAGAGACCTTCCCGCAGAGTTGGGTGATTGTGTTGGATCAATTGGCAAACGAAGTAAGACGTTTCAATTGGTCTGACATGTTGGCTCTCCAGTTGAAGTGACAAATAACAAATGCCCAACATCTACCCAAGGGTCAGCAAGAAAAGCTATTCATGTCTGCCTACATTCTTGATGCAATTTGTGCCCGTCAGCAGTTCCCTAGCTTGGGTAGAGCATGGACACCTTCATAAACCTTTGTGCACACCTATTGCAGGTTGTTCTCTTAGTGTAGCTTTCGTGGAGTTATAATACTGATATCATACCACTTCGTCACCCTAGTGTAGAGGATGATCTTTGAACAGGACCTGCCTTTCATGTCACAGGCAGCGATGGAGGCACTGGTAAACATAGCAGATTGGTGTTCCTCACCCCTTGGCACCTTCATCCAAATGTACAACGCAGAGAAGGATCTGCATGTTTTACCGAAGTTTTCCATGGATAAGTTCTTCATGCAAGAGGTTGCATACCACATCTCAACAGGGTTGTCAGAAAGACTGCACGGGAAGAAGAAGGCACCTTGGCCCACTCTTCCTTTGTGGATCGGGTTGTATGAGATCTAAAATCTCAAGCATGTTGAGGCCGACAGAAAGGAAGTCAAGAGATTCACCTTTGGCACCAGAAGTTTCAATCCATATGACCTGCATCGCTTAGTGGAAGACCACTATATGAAAGTGTATCATCCTTGGATCCACCGGGCATGTCATTGGCCTGAGGAAGACCCATGGAGTTATTTATATAACTTCTCAAAGCTCAATGAACCAGTCATAATGGTTGTAGAATAGTTAGCATTGCAGAAGGCAACAACATCTCAGAGGAGAAACATCAGCAGTAGCAGAGGGCAGCAGACCTACGCTTGACAAAGGCAAGAGGAAGGTTTCTAATAGCACGAAGGTGGAGCAAAGCTGCAAGTTCAAAGCAGATCCACTTGTATTAAGAGTAGCTTTGGAGATTGAGGTCAAGAGGTGACAGCACGACAGGAGGATTGTGCAAAGGCAGAGGGAGAAGTAGAAGCTTGAGGAGGCAGAAAAGGAGATGTAGGAGTTGAAGCAACAACTAAGGGAAGAACAAGAGTTGCACAGAAGAGAGAAGGAAGCGTAGTAGGAATAGGAACAGCAAGAGGTGCCACATGCCCACATTGATGAAATTGTGCCCATACATGTTATTAATTCATCAGAGCAACTGGCATATAGCAAACAGGGTGAGAAGTCACAAGAGCAGTACTTTTCTCAAGAGATTGAATAGATGTTGGAACAGATGGACACGGATGTGGTTCAGCTTGATCTAGATCATGACATTGACCGCATGCTGAAGAACCAAGAGGTCAACCCACCAGCTTCACCAGATCCGAGAGAAGAGCAAGTCCCAAGCAATTAAGGAGACACTTAAATCCTTAAGGACAATCCGGAAGCAGATGTACACAACATATCTTTCAACGAGTCGCAACACACAGTCATGCAAAGTGACCACTCTAGATGTCCATGTATCACCTTTGCAATTTGAAGAACAAGTGATCATGTCTGATGTGTGTAGACATCCAACTACATTTACCAATGCTACAAAGGCCTATGTTGAAGCCACCAGCTCAAGTGTTAGACTCTTTATAGCTGAGAATGAGTGCATGGCTAAGGAACTTCAAGCAGCCAAGTAGGCAGAAGAGAAATCTACAGCATCCACTAGAGCAAAGTTGAATAAAGATATACTTGATGAAGTATCGTCTCTCGAGACATTCGTGTGGAAGTTGTACTTTAGGTTCGTCACCGTGCATAATTCAGTTGTCCATATTAACGGTTGGCAACAATGTTGTGCTAAGAGAGAACGCATCTTATCAGACAAATACACTATTGTCGATCACATGCAGATATGGAAAATGAGGTACAAGGGAGCCCCATTGTACTTGCCAAAGATGATGAAGCCAAAGGCAGTGAAGTTGAAGGCACACATTTGGAGTCAGATTCGAAACTATGAGGAACTCCTACAGCTCATCACTAGCTTATAGGCTTCACATGCACAAGTGTTCAGGAGCATGGATGTCGTTGTGTGCACACATGCGATCCCATCCATTGGAACACTCACCAAGGTGAAAGAAAAGAACCAAGTCCGACTAGAGATGGACATGTACTTCGATCAATTGATGCGCATAGCCACTAGTGCAAACTTGCAGATGAGCGCAGAGATTATGCCCCAGTATGTCATTGGTCCAACTACACTCAAGACCATGATGCACATGCTATTTTACGAGTTGGATAGAGGTTCCAAATTAGTGTACCCGAATGCAACGGAGGTAAGAGTTCACTTTCAAGAGGATGTCACCACGAAGTACATGAACACCATAACAGACTACCAATCTTGGCATCAGTTCATGACCATCGACCACCAAGAGGATGTCGATGAGTTAGTCTTCCCACAGCTGTCTGAGTCTTAGTGATTTCTTGTATGGCTTACTCAATCCAATTTTTGTCTCACATGGGTACATGTGCAGAATGTATTGTAAACATGTTGTAAAGTGAAATACCAAGTGTCAATAGTAGAATGTAGACAGTCATGTGCAAGTTGAAGAGTAACAAAGGGGAATGTCAAGGGTCGCCCCACCCTTTGCTATATATAGAATCTCATAACTCATTGTACAGGGTTTTTTGGAGCCAAGCTTCTAGTAGGTATAACTTAGAGAAAAACATGGAGTGTATTGTAACAAGCCTTGGCTTCTCCACAGTGCAGAGCTAGTACATCTCTTTGGAGGAGCAGGCGGAAATGACTGTAACATTCCACTATCGAGGCTAGTGGTTGTCATGGTTGTATGTATGATTAGATCTTTCACTCTTTTAATATAACAGAGCCAACACGTTTCATTCATATATTGTTATTGTAGTTTGGTTATCCTGGTTACTCTAATGATGTATGTAGCTGTAATTTATGCATGTATGTATGTATTATTTTGCATGTGTTTGTATAAATATTTTCAAATCATGTTGTTCATATAATCCATCACTTTCGATCGTCGGCTATCCAACTTTCCATCTCATGATTTCTTTCAGCTCGTGTGTTCCCTTTCAAGTTGTGTGCTATCACAATCTTCTAAGGGGCACACTCTTCCCCCCTTCCATGTGTTAGATCCTTTCATGGAGCTTCCTTGACCTTATGCAAGGTCACACCCTTTCTTCCAACAAGGACATCTTACTTACCTCTGCATGCAACCACAGTCAAGGCGATAATGTACTACCCACTGTTGGGACTCCTACTCCGAACACTCTGAGGTCTAGTTGGGACTTCTTATCGGGGAGATCCCCTGACATGTTGGTGGGTCTAGCAACGTCAACACATCTCTACCACTAAAGTTTGGTGGTCTACTTACATTTTTCTATTGTCACGTAAATCTAGGGCATGTTTCTAGCCACATCATTGAGAATAGTAGCCTCTTTGATGCAAACCTACACTCAGAAAATATGTTTTACATTTATTACTCATTTTTGTATGCCCATTCCATCCACAATAATCATGTTTATGCAAATAATGAGGAATTCCTTGAACCATGAAGTAATGGTTTATATCATCCATTGATAGAAAATATCAAATATAAATCCCTTGAATATCTCTATTATCCCTAAAATTATTCAACTCCTCCAACTATATACTTATTTAATACATTTTTTATGTCTCATGATATATGAAAGAAACTGTCTCATCCATATGTAGCTTGTTCTAGAGAAATCTAGATCCTATTATACTTGGGGAAATAAAATTTTGAATGATGTTCTTGCATCACTCTTGGATGTTGCACGATATCTGTGTGGGAAGTCCCTCAACATGTGTTTTTTCCCACACCCCCGGAAAATCAACATTTTTTTATTTAGTTTCATTTCCCTCGTCTTTGCCAGCCTAACATATTAGTCTCCACTTAGGGTTGAGAAATTATATTCAAATTCACTTTTAGCTGGTGTGATGTAGTTAATGATTTTCTTAGGTCACCTGTAGCGTGAGGATTTCAACCCTTTCTTCCTAAAGCTAGCATTTTCCTTTCTTTTCCATTTTATTTGAAATTTAGCCTTGTGCTTAAACTAAACATGACATTTTTTTCTTTCCTAATAGTTCCTTCAAGCATTCATCGCTCATCAAAATATATCCTATCCTAATAGGACTAGGGTGACTCATTGAGAAAACATTCTATCTTCACTTTGTCATCTATGATTTAGGGAAGATGCCTCAATAGTTCAATAAATCGGTTTGCATTTGCTTCCATATTAAGCTATCCCGATTTGTGTTCATGGAACTCCTTGTTTTTCCTTCATAATATATTTCAGATAGATATTTCTCCTTGAAGTACTTTTCAAAATTACTTTATTTCATCTTCTTCTCTTAAATTCCCTTGACATTTTTGAGATGCTCATACGATATGTCATATTTCCCCTTCATATTAAATAAACTACTTGTGCTTTCATATTTTTAGAGTAATTATGCACTCTGAAACATTTCTTTAGACCTAAAATATGTACTTTGGTTTCTTCATTCTTCTTGAATTCTCCATCAAAGTTAGGAGGATTTTAATTCCTTAGTTCTTTGGATAATAGGATCCTTATAGCCCCCTTCGTATTTTTGTTATGTGGCCCTGACTTGGTTGATGTGTTGGAAAACTTATCAGAATTACCAACTCCTTCCTTAAAGGTATTGAACTATCCTCACTGGTTGTTGATCGAGATTGGATCATTACAGTATTTTTCATCCATCTTGATTCTTTTATAGTGGAAATTTTGGAGGAATCAACTCATATGATCATTTTTATCAATAGATCCTAGTTTGGCGAATTAGGGTTTGAAACCCTCCAAAAGTAGTTTGACACATTAATTGTCATTATGTTTGGGGTAAAACTTTTTAGCTTAAGAAAAACATCCCTATGCACATAGATACATTTTCAATGACACAAGAAATACCTCAAGTGGAGTTCATGTGAAAAATTTATGCCACCTAGAAGTTGGCCTTCCTATTTCAACCACCATGATTTGAGAGTATGCCATGTTAGCACCCATTACACATGGAAAAGGTGCTAGCCAAATCATCATGATGAATAAGACTATAGAAGAGTCAATATTGTAACTTTAGTTAAGAGTTGAATGAGTCAAACTTAACCACTAGTAGGATATTGGGTTGTGTTATAATCTTGCACTAGGAGGAAAAGTGATTTCATTCTATTCAAATGAATTTTGTTCCATAGATGATAAAAGTAGCTAAGAGTTTAGATATATATAAAATTGAGAGGGTTTATGTACTGTAGAAGCCCACGATCCACATGTCTCACTGCTTTTTACTTGTGTCAGTTTCCATTTAGAGAAGGAGAGAGTAGAGCAGCCTCACCTTCCAGTTGGTTTTTCTCAAATAAGGGTTTCCTAGATCATATCTTGTGTTCATTTTGGTTTGTGAGTTATATTTCATTGTTCTCTATTTTCCATATTTTATTTATTGCATGCATAAGAATAACACAATAATTAATGAATCCAAAAATCTAAAGAAATATTAACCTTCATAGTGTATATTTCATATTTTCCAAATATATTTTGGTAGATATTATGTGACAAATTGTCTAGTGGAATATCCATGGCAATTTATAGAACATGTTGGTATCATAGATGGTGCCTTTGGTATTTTGTGGGAAGTTGCAGGGGATCTGAATCAATTTAATTAGAAAGTTGTGAAACCCCATCCATGGCCAATGAAATTATTAATAACCCTCAATATGAATTAGAGGAGAGGTTCTCAAGGATGGAAGAATAGGTCACAGATGTTGACGAGGGAAGTTTTTAGACTTCTCCGTAAAACTCTCGAATCTCACCAGGCATGTGAGATAGTGGGACTAGGCCCTAATGTTTTATGCCCTCTTTTAAGTGACTAATCATTAATGTACAAGTCTATTTAAAACAAAAAACAAAAAAAAAAAACAAAAAACAAAAAAAAAAGACAAAAAGACAAAAAAAACAAAACAAAGCAAATAATTGAACTACACAGATAAAAAACATACAACAATAGTACTGCAAAAAAATTATGGAAATAAAATAAATACAAGTACTTATGTACAGTTAATGGAAACAATTGTAATAGACATTAACATAATAAAAAAAAGTAAGCAAAATAATTTAATGGACAACAATAGAAATAGTTTTTCATAGGTCATAGGACCATGCAAACACAAGTTAACTCTATTGTATATCTCTCAAAAAATTAAATAAATTTTTATTTACAAATTTCTCGTGAAATAATGAAAATTATGGAAAGATATGCAAAGATAAATGAGTTGAAAATGACTGATTTATTATTAATAAATGTGAGTATAGCCTTCTATCTAGTTCTTCTGTGAAAAATATTGGCCAGATTCCAATTTGAAGGTTATATGATGTTACAGAATCATACACAAACACTCAAAGAATAAGAATGAAATCTAACAACAATAATGGATCCTTTCGGGAAATCAGATAAGATTAAATCAATAATCCTTCTCTGCAAAAATTGCAGCTATTAGTACCAGCATTGAATGTTAGACCTTCTATCAGCGTAAAAGAATGCAGGAAATAAAGATAACTTGAAAAAATTCTTAGAAGAATGAGATGAGTATGCCTTCCACCTTGTCACTCCTTTGTATGAATTTGTTTTCACCAAGCAGGTCAAGTTCCTTAACTCACCATTTCGATTTAAAATTTTTTAGCTTTAAGAATTATCTTTGTTGGAAAAGGAAAGAAATTGGTGGAGGGAGGAAGACTTTATAGAAAGCACAATGATCTATATATTTCAACAAAAACTAAAATATCTCGAGGCCAAAATTAAAAAATGGAACAAGTAGGAGTTTGGAAATATATTCCAAGACCTACATGATCTGGAAGATTGTTTGCAATGAATCCAACAAAGAATAATCCTAAAAGGATGAATAGAAGAGATAAAGTCAAAAAAAGTAGATGCCCATACTAAATTAGAAGAAATACAAAGTCAATAAGAGATCTTATGTAGATAAAAGTATGTGGACAATTAGCTACAAGTATGGGAGGAAAAAAACAAATTTTTCCATAAGTCGATGATAAAGCATTGCTATCACAACCAAATTTCATCTCTCATGGGAAAAAATTGACAATGGATTACGAAACACGAGGATATAAATGGTGAACTAATATCTTACTATGAAAATATAATGTTAGAGCTACAACTCAATAGTTTGACAATAATAGGAAATATAACCCAACACATCCCTAAAATGGTCAAGTTGCACATAATGAAGCTCTAATGAGGAGTTATCATTAACCAAGGTAGAATAACTTGTGATGAGCATACCCAAAAATAAATCACCAGTCCTAGATGGGCTTACAACATATTTTTTCTAGGCTTTTTGGTTTTTCTTAGGGGAGGAGATCTTGGAAGTGCTCGAGGAGTCTAGGAAATCAACATCAGTGCTACTCATTCCCAATGCCATTTTTTTTAAATTTAGTGCCAAAATTTGATCAAGATAATGAAGCAAGTGGTTTTCACCCTATTTCTCTATGCAATATAATATACAAGATCATGTCAAAAATCATTGCCAATCATCTCAAGCCCCTACTCTCCTCTCTCATATCAATAGAGAAAATGTTTGATACGTAAGGACATCAAATTTTGGATGGTATCATGGTCACCCATGAAGTCATTTATTCCCTAAAGAATAATAGAAAGGTAGGTGTGATAATCATGTTAGACCTTTCAAAATATTTTGACAAATTAAGTTGCTTTGATATGTATCTTGTGCTAAAGGATTTTGGATTCTCAAAGATCTAATCTAATTGGGTGGATTCTCTTTTCTTTATTTCATTATTCTATATTTTGGTAAATGGACCTCCCTCCACCCCATTAAATCCCTCAATGGGAATTTGGCAAGGAGATCCCCTCTTCACTTTCCTTTTCATTTCGGCTGCTGAAGAATTTGGTCACTCCTTAAAGGTTGTTGTGTCTGAAGGAAGAATCAAAGGCCTTCACCTCTTTAGGGAGGACCTTCCTGTGTCATATTAACAATTTTTTGATGATACCATTCTTATGTGTGTACCCACAATTTGAGAAGTTGTGGTTCTCAATAAGGTGTTGCATGATTTTATGGGTGCATTTGGAACCTCGACCAATTTGGCTAAATCTCAAATTCTATTTTTCAACACCCACCCTCCAGTTTAAGATGACATGTCTTCATTATTGGGATACCAAAGGATTTTTCTTATTGATAAATACCTTAGTGTCCCTTTCGTTGATAATTCTCTTAAATCCAAATATTGTTTTTGTATCCTTCAAAACTTAAGTGACAAATTATAATGTTGGAAATTTGTTCTCTTAACAATTGGTCCTCTTAAAATCTATCTTGCAGGCTCTTCTTATTTACCTCTCTTCAGCCCCTGCTGCTCATCAATGGATTCTCAAACCTATCAAAGGACTAGAACATGATTTCCTATGGTGAGGTACCTCATTGGAGAGGAGATAGGATCTAGTAGCTTACAATAAGCTTTGCCTTCTCAAATTGAAAGGTGGTTTGCATTTGAGGGATCCATAAACTATCAACAAAACTCTAGGGGTGAAGACTTGGTGGATGTGGATTTAAGTAGGTGGTGAATTCTAGAACCATATCTAGGATTGAAAATTTGGTTATAACTCTTGGCCACATTAGAGAATCAAATCTCAGTTAGAGACTAAAGGATCCTCCATTTGGAATTTGGCAAATGGAAATAAACATATTAGCCAACTTCATTGTTTTTTGGAAGTCAAGAATGGGAAGATTGATCTCTTCTTGGAGGAATCTTGGCAGTAGTTCCCTAATCTAAATGAACAACCTATCTCCCTAGAATTGAAGGATTAACACACTCAAGAAATAGGCATATAGTTGTAGACTTTTAGTGATCAATCACTAACACAACTAGAAAAACAAGGAGGCAAGGACAAAAATTTGGGCATCTCTTTTGTACCAGAAGATCCTCCTTTCTGAGAAATATGACAAATTAAGATGGGCGTATAGGACTAAAGGGGACTTCACAATCCATGAGGCTATAATATAGTCTCAAGAAATAATTTCCTTCCTAAATAAGACATCTAGAGAAGGATTTGGACACATGATATTTAGCTAAAGGTGGCTCACTTTCTTTTCCTCCTTGCCCGGAAAAAATACTTTGACATGGGATAAACTTCTTTGATGCATCTTTGAAGGACCTTAATTTTTCCATCTATGTTGTGCAAGCTCAGAATATGTTGAAAATTTATTTAGTGACTTCCCCTTCTTAAATTCTATGTAGATGAAGGCCTCAATTCTATTCATGCAATTTGATCGAGTGAGGCAAAATGTCTAGTATACCATGATTGAATAGAAAATATATACTTTTACAAACCCTATGGTGAATATAGCTTGGGTACAACTACATGTTTTTTTAATTTGGCATACCTGGAAATAAATAAACCGGATAATATTTCACAATCATGGTTCTTCAATTGATCCAATATGGGACAAATTAATTAACAACATCATGGGAATGATACTCCTTAAGCCCTAGTCTCTAGAAAATTGGAAATCCTCTCCTCTTCAATAAAACATTGATGTAGGAGCATCGGGACAAACAAATTCCATTTCCGCATGTTCCAAATTCCAAATTCCAAATTCCTTGTAACTTTGTAGTTATGATATGTAAGAAAAAAAATCTAAGTTCTTAGGTTGTTATGTTGAGTTTTCCTCATGGGAAAGATGCACCTATTATTTTTAATGATACAAAATCCAATCTTCTAGAATAGGGAGACATGTTTGAACATCCAAGGGTAATTGGTTGCAACTCCATTTTGTTTCAGTCTTGAGGGTTAGCTCAATTGATCGAGTTCCCATCGCTAATGGGATGTCATGGGGTCAATTAACCTCGATGTCCTCAGGCTTAGGCTCTCTTAATAAGATGATGGTATTTGATCCCTTTGAGTGGATCTGCTTAGATATTTCTTCAAAAAAAAAAACCTACATTTTGTTTCATGGAGAAATTTTGTAAGGTCGATAGATATAAAGACAAGAGAGTCGATGATAAAAATATCTTATCCCATAAATTGTTGCCTAACATATGAAATTGTTGATAATACAAATTCTAGTTGTGGTATGTGTCACATTGACTGTTAGTTGTCTATGTTTTTATTGACGTTTGGAATGAAAGGAAACAATTGAAGTTGTTGTTGGCATTATGATACAGGTGTTGTCCTTGATGGCAACTCACATATATGATGAATTATGGTAGTTCACAGTGCAACAGGTTAAAAGCAAAGGATTACAGATCAGAATCCAGACATTGAGGAAAGAGAATGGTTTAAGAAGTATACGCTGGTTCACCTTGTCCAAGTAGTGTATGCACGCGAGTTCACGAAAAAAAAGGAGCATATACATATGCATGCACTTTCACAGAAGGAAAATCACGTATGGGATGGAAAGATTAAGGATAATGAATACTAGGGGTTCCTACCATGGTATTGACCCGTTGTAATGAGCAAGCAAAGAATATTGTTACCATCAAAGAATACCAGTAGCATAACTATGGTTTTGGTCTGATGTATTGACAAAGGATCTAAGTATATAAGGAGGATAAAATCAAAGGGCCATGGGTGCAAGTGAAAGGGTTTTTCATGAATACTTCTATCTGAAGTATATTTTATGTTGTAAGGGCTATGGTAATGATATGATTTGAAATATCATGTGCACCTTTGGATGCAATATTGGATCAGGATCATGAGATCTAAAATGACTTATCATTGTATGATCTGATAATGGATGGGCTAGATCTGAATGCTAATGCATGTTTTATTCTATAAATGTTATGATATGGGTATGACTGAAATCTAGAATAGCTATGAAGTTTTAAGTTAGTATTTGCAGATCTATACGTTGGTTCGCCTTGGTGAAGGCGCGTATACACGCTGGTTCGGCACTTCGAAGTAGCGTATACATTATGAAATATGATGTTTGAAGTTGCAGTTGGTTCTGGTTGTTGATACAGAGTTCTGAGTTCGGCTCTATGTTCTTGTGATAGTGATCTGATTGTTCAAATTGATTGATTGTGATTTGCTTTAATGTTGATGGATTTCACTGATTGGTTGTATTGCAGTGGTGATTGATTTTGAGCTTCAATGTTACTGATGGGTCCAGTATGAAAATCGGATGAAACGTGGCCTTCATATTGTGTTGTTATGTACCAGGAATATCCAGTCTGAAAATTTATGAAACGTGGTCCCTGGAGGAAGAGAGAAGTTCATAGCCCTCTATAGGCCAGCGCCTACGTACTGGTAAACATATCAGCCAATACAAGAGCCAGAGGGTTGGAGATCCCTTCTAGTAGCATCTGGAGAATGAGTGAAGGTTGGAGCCTTCCATAGGCCAGCGTCTACGTACTAGTAAACATATCGGCTAGTACAAGAGCTAGGGGGTTGTAGCTCCCTTCCAGTAGAAGCTGGAGAATGAGAGAAGGTTGTAGCCTTCTGCAGGTGGGTGCCTGTGTACTGGTAGGAGTCTACACCATTACAATATTTTAAACAGGTTTTCTTATATTAAAATAAGACAGAGACAACAACAGCAGGTGGTTTTTCTCCCGCATTGGGTTTCCACCTTAAATCTTGGTTTTCATGTGTGTTTCTTATGTGTGATGGTTTATTCTATTATTACTGCACATGGTTATTATTTAATGGTTAATAAAGTATTGATGCATTGATTAAAGATCAACATATGATGAATTAACTGAATCATAAGTTCACTAGATATACGTTGGTTGCCTTAAGAACAGTTGCATGCACACGCAAGTTCCCTTCACTGAAGTAGTGTATATAAATCTTATTATGAAAAATTTATTGATTTGTTAACACTGATTCACCCCCCCCCCCACCCTCTCAGTATTATTCCCAACAATTTGAATAAGAGCAAGTCCTTCAAAAGAAGTTTGATTGCTTGAAGGAAGATCGAGCAATCATGAAGGAATGGGATCTATCAGACCACCAATGGTCAATGGAGATAACTTAGTATATTGGAAGACAAGAACTAGAGCATATCTTCAGTCACTTGGAGCTGATGTTTGGAAAATTTTGTAAAGAGGATACCAATATCCAGCAGTAGTCCCCACAGATCCAACATAAAAGAAATCATACGAAATCAATGACAAAGTCATCAATGTTTTATTGGGAATTCTATCAGAATCAGAATTCGTCAAAGTCATGCAGTTCAACACAGCCAAAGAAATATGGGATAAAATAATTCAGAGCTATGAAGGAGACTCCCAGGTAAAACGTGTTAAACTCCAAACTTTCAAAATCCAGTGTGAAACTCTCAAGATGCATAGTGATGAAAGTATTGCTAGTTATTTCTTACGAGTAGATGAGATTGTAAATCATATGAGAAATCTGGGTGGAGAAATAGAGGCTACTAGAGTTGATACAATTTTGAGATATATATCTTCTAAATTTGAGTCAAAATTATTTGGCATAGAAGAAAAGCAAGATATACAATATGTTATTATTGTTCAACTTCATTGAATTTTAACTTCCTTTGAAATGAGCAAAGGAGGTCAATCAGAAATCAAAGAAGTTGATTTCAAAGCTTCTGCAAAAGGAAAAGAAAAGGAAGATCTCAAAGAATCATGATATATATCAGAAGAAGATGAGGTAAACTTTGTGAAGAAACTTCAACGAGGTTTCGGAAGATTCAGAGGTAAGCTTCCCTTCAAATGTTTTTCTTGTGGAAGAGTTGGTCATTATGTTGTTAAATGTCCTCATGACAAAGGAAAGATTTTTGCATAAGGTAATAGAAGAAGTTATTATACTCATGAAGATAGTGATGGCCTGTCTAATAGTGATGAAGATGATCAAGATTTTAAACTACTCATGGCATATGAAAATGATACCTTAGAAGAAGAAGATTATCTTAAAGAAATCACTCAACTCAAAATTTGTTTGGCAGAAAAGGATACAGTCATAGATGCAATGACACATCAACTTGCTGAAAAGGACAAGCACAATGAAAAATTAGAGTGTGAAGTAGTAAGTCTAAGAAAAGAACTTGATAAGACAAAAAATTTAAATCTTAGATTTGCTAAAGGATCAAAAACGTTAGATGAAATCATCAAAGTTCATTGTTCTCCGCTTATAAATATTGGTCTTGGTTTTCATGAAATTGTTGATGGTGAATCTAACTCACAAGATGAGGCAAGAAACTCTAATGCAAAATCTGAAATTCTCAACAAGGAGATAAGAGGTCAACCCCATCAACAACCAAGGAAATAAATACTTCAAATAAAATCATTTACTCCCAACTATGGAAGTGATAATCAGTTCTTTCCTCTGATGAATAATGTTGAATGTTTTATGTGTCATAATTATGGACATGTTGCAGCAAGATTTAGAAGTAGAATGGTTCAAGCTAATAATCGTCACACAGAAAGATCATCAGTTTCCAAGTACTTTAAGGGATATTATTTTTCTTGCAATATGTATGGTCACAAATCTATTGATTGTGATAGAAGGAATATTAAACATATAAGATGTTATGCTTGTAACAAGTTTGGGCATATAGAAAAAGAATGCAGGAGAAAAATTCGGCCAACATACCAAAAGGAGAAAACATCATCACACTCCAAGGTACAGAAGAAGAAGGAATTGTTATCAGAAAGATGTGGCATAGCTCAGTATACAGACATAACAGACTCAGGGGGAGTTGAAAGTGTGAAACTTTAGTATTCCAATTCTCATACAAATTTATTATGAAGACAAGTTGCGTATATACGCGAGTTAGACGCTGCACAGACACATATATGTTGTTTTGATGAAGAAGCAGTGAGACAGACTCAGGAAAATGGGTTTGATATGGTTCAGTCAATTATCAATTACCTTTCTATTCTAATTGATGATTACAGTATGTTGATGATATGTAGAAGTTATTTTGGCCCTCATAAGTTGTTTATGACTTGATGAATAACTGGTTGATGATGATGCCTTGACGATTCTTACTAACAAATCTAATGATCAGATATGACAGTGAACAGTTGGCACAAGTTCAGGGGGAGCATATGATTCTAATAATGCATTGTTGGAATTATAATAGAATGCCTTGGTACATGATGATACATATATTTCTTGATCCACATAGTTGTTTTGATTCAGATGACTCTTTTGATGATGGACATATACAAGTTGTTGATCGTGATGTTGCCAACAAATGCTTATGGTGCAAATCATATATGGTGTATGATAGTTGTTGATGACTATCATGGTCTTGTTTAGATCATTGGTCCTTGCTAGAAATGTCATGTATATCATTTGATGTAAAGTTCATGTGATCTGAAATGATCATAAGTTAAAACTAATGTAGAATTGATTAGCCATTATTGAATTGATTGTTAACTGAAAGTGCGGAAATCGAGAGAACTGCTTGAGAAGAAAGACTTTATGACAACTGATAAAACATAAGTAAGATAAAAAACACTAATGAAAACAGAAAATGCACAGTGATACCAGACAACAAAATTGATTACGGAGTTCGTCCCTGATGGACTACATCTCCGGGTCCGCTTTCAAGATGGGCGACCACTTTATTAGGATTGAAACAGAAGAGGTCTATTACACAAAGATTTGACCAAACTGAATGTGCACACAGGAACTTTTGGTCATTGTAAAAGGATAGCGCTCTGAACTAGATTTCCAATGCTTATCATAGTTCCCAATTTCGACTCTGGATGCTCCTATTACACTGAAAACAAAAATGACTATGACCTCCAGAACCTACATACAAAATCCAAAACCACCAATGTCCACTTCAATGAGAAAAACCTCCTTTTAAAACCCACCAAGTGCATTCAAACCTCCACAGGATGAGTTTGGGATGAACATGTTGCAATCTAGGGGTGGTTTGGTCTCAGTCTAGTCATGTAATGACTCTAAGGATAGGTTGCATGGTCATTGAATTAATTTGTTTAACAAAACTCTAACAAAAAACCCATAAATAACATTATATTAAACCATAATCCGCTGGCGGTTAGGTTGACTACGTAGAGGTCAGATGGATCATGTGAACGGTGTTACTATCCCACAGTTACATCCTGATGGTTCTGATGACCGTTTACCGTGACATTGTCGGTTGCAGCTAACCCGGCGCTCACATAGCACTGCCACCCGCCTAACCATAACTGTCCCCCAAAACAGTGGAGATAAATGATGACTGCACAGTGCATGAGTCGTTGTTCGCATGTTGAGTTTATTCCCCGACGCAGTTAAGGTTAAGAGCTGTTCCAATGGTTTACAATCCCCGCGCGGTTTCCAAGTCGGCGGTTAACTTAACCTCTGCTCACATGAGTCATGGTTCTACTGCGGTTAGGGTTGGCGGTTTAGGACTGTTATGTTATTTCCAATGTTTTATATTGTAATGTTTTATGTGTTAACATGGCCAAGATAGGTTTTGAATTGTTTTAATACATAGCAATGTATAGATTTAGAATGTAGCATGTTTGATAGGTATAGGTTTAGGGTTAGGACTTGTAATGTATTAAAGTGTAGGCTTAATAATTATTTCAATGTATAGAGGTAATGCATTAAGTTATGGTTTAGACTTAGGGTTAGGGTATGGATTTAGATTTAGGATTAGGGTTTATGCTTTACATTAGGTTCAAAATACCCTTTTACAACATAATTTCACAAAGCAACATTAGCGACATTTGTCTCATGACGACGAAAACCAAACCATCTAAAAAGGACGACAAAACCCACATCGACAATCATATCCTCGCGGATTTGACGACAAACTCATGTCGACAACCAGGTGCTAAACCATAAAAACCATAGACATTACCTGAACAACCTAAACCATAAACAACACTGTCGAAACTCAACGACACCGAACACTAACGATGAACCTATGCGACTAATCTGACGAGATCCTCCTGGATCAATCCTCTCCACTTGAAAGCTTTTGGACCACAAAATTTTGACTAAAAAAATAGTCGATCGGGGTAGAACTCCCTCACTTTCCACCTTGACCTGATGATGTACCAATACATTCGATCAATCACCTGCAAGTGATGACCCTGATGATGCTGACCATGGCACATTTTGATTCGGTGACCTGTTCCCTCCATCTGCAAGATGTACAACTTGCGACGATGGTCAAACAACCTGTTATGAACATGGCAATTGATTTCTTTCCACGAAATACCATGAGTTAGTGATTCATAATCATCTTTGAAAACAATCTCTACAGGATATTGTTCAATACCATTGACATGTATTAATAATCTAAATTGCAGAATGACAGAGACAATCAAAGACATTTTTGACATCAAACCAGTTATACTTTCCTGATTCCTATTTACTAAGTGAACTTGTTGCCATAAACCCATCAAATTGTAAGGTAAAAACTGCTGCAACTTAGTTTGATTTTGAAAGTATTGAATTAGTTGTTGATTTTTTTGAATTACTTTTTCCTTATTCATTAAATGATGTTTCCATTGATTAGTACTTTCCTCTGATGCATAAGTTTCCCTTAGATACTTTGACACTGGTTTAGAAAAGGCTTTGATATGAAAACAAATGGGTTTCCTCTCCACTTGAAAAGGGGTTTCCAAATTGTTTGAAACATGAAATGGTGACACAATATAAGATAAATTTAACACTGACTTTCCCCAATACTGACTTGTGTCCCTGTAACTATTAATTTCCAGCCTTGGACTGAATTGATTCATTCTGACATTAGGAATAGGAGCTTTAGGCACAAACTATAATTCACGTTGTATTCCCTGCTTATGAGTAAGATTTTTGGTTCTACATAGAACTGGAATAGTTTCTACCTCTTTGATCAAACTATCTTTAAACTGGAACTCATAACTTGAACAAGCATCCTGTTTTTATGTTGTTCCTTTACACACATGATCACAAATCTTTTATTTGAACTTATTAATCACTTCATCTGATTAGCATTAATATTCAAATGATTTTTACTTTGATGTGCCCTGAAAATAAATTCAACCCCATCTTTCTTAAGGTGATATTTATGCTCTCTCCTGTAAAATACTGCATCATGATCATAAAGATAAGGACTTCCTAAGACAACTCCACATATGTCTACTGGAACCACATCTAATTCCACTTCATCAATGTAATTAGATGTAATGGAAAATCTTAATCGACACTATTTGGTGACTTTTATCTGAGTTGATTTATTTAGCCATCCTAATGGGTAAGGTCTTGGATGATTCCGTGTTTCCAAACCCAAATTCTTAACTAAATATTCTGAGATTAAATTGGCATGTGATCCACTATCAAACATTGTATCTATCTTTGTATGATTAGAATTTATCCTTATGTTAAACAATTCAACTCCTTTATTCTCATTTGAAGGATTTATGTTTGATGAAGATGCAATAGTATTCGAACTTGAACCAGTGTCAGAAATTTTACCTGTCGTAACCATAGCAATTATCCTCCTTTCATCACCTGAATCTGAACCTAGATCTTGTTGGACTACTACAATTGCCTCCTTTTCATCCTTCATCTTAAGGAACTTTTTGGGCTTAAGTTCTGGATGAAGTTTCCAACACTTAGATTCATCATGACCGATTCTCTGGCAATGATAACCAGTAGGTCTTTCCTTCTGAGCTATCGTTGATTTCTTTCTCTTTGAATTGTTATTCCCCTTACTTTCATTGGAATATTTGATTTCCAACTCTTTGGGTGACCGTGATGAAAAATTGAATGGTCTGCCACCTGATTCAATATGTATGGCCTGAATGCACACTTCATCAAAATCATCAGGATTAAACATCAATAACGTATGCTACAAATATGAATGTAAATTTCCAATGTATTTTAATAAAGTTTCACGTGTATCCAATGAAATACCAAGCGCCAATGCTTTGTTTTTGAATTCTTGAGTAAACTCCTAAACACTCTGCCCTTTACCTTGCCTTAGATGTTGCCAATCAATAACAGCTTGCTACATGTATCCTAAAGGATATAATTGTTTCCTAAGAACTTTTAAAAAGTTAGACCATGAAGAGATGACTTTTCCTTTTCGCTTAACATCTATCTGAGTTTTACTTTCCCACCAGATTAAAGTTGTTCCCCCCATTCTAAGTGTAGCTAACTAAATTTTCAGTTTATCATCATAAATGCTCTGAATATGACAATACACTTCTAACTGCTTAATCTAGTTATCTAACTTTTCAGGATTCATTTCACCATCATAAATAAGTAATTCAAATTTTAAATCAAGTTTCAAAAGAGATGTTTTCTTAGGTGTCTTTTCTGTTTCAGATTCTACACTGGAAGAAGAAGATGATGATGATGATGATGGAGATCATGGAGGTGAAGGTGGTTTTTCAGCCTTGCCTTTACCTTTTTCCTTCTTCGATGTCTTTGAAGAAGAAGCTGCATCTCTCGCCTTCTTGTCTTCGTACGGTTCTCCCAACATCTAATGCATAGTCAAGAATGCTTGCTGAAATTGTTCATCGCTCATCTTAATTTCAATGTTTTCACCTGCATCAGATACTGTCATGGTCAACTTATGAATGACTAGTCGCTTTCCAATCTCTGGATCAATCTGCTCAAGGATTCCTTCTCCTCGTTACTACTTTGACCTGGTTAACATTCAATGGAAAATTCTACAAATGCAACCTGCTTTAATACCAAATTATATGATCCGAAATGATCATAAGTTAAAATTGATGTAGAATTGATTAGCCATTATGTAATTGATTGTTAACTGAAAGTGCAGAAATTGAGAGAATTGCTTGAGAAGAAAGACTTTACGATAGCTGATAAAACATAAGTAATATGCAAAACAATAATGAAAACAACAAATATACAGTGATACCAGACAAAAAAATTGATTATGGAGTTCGTCCCTAATGGACTACATCTCTGGATCCGCTTTCAAGATGGGCGACCGCTTTATTAGAATTGAAACAGAAGAGGTCGATTACACACAGATTTGACCAAACTGAATATGCATGCAGACACTTTTGGTCATTGTCAAAGGATAGCTCTCTGAACTAGCTTTCCAACTCCTATCATGGTTCCCAATTCCGACTCTAGATGCTCCTGTTACACTGAAAACAAAAACGACTATGACCTCTAGAACCTGCATACAAAATCCAAAACTACCAATGCCCACTTCAATGAGCAAAACCTCCTTTTAAAACCCACTAGGTGCATTCAAACCTCCTCAGGTTGAATTTTGGATGAACATGCTACAATCTAGGGGTGGTTTGGTCACTGTCTAGTCATGCAATGACACTTAGGATAGGTTGCATGGTCATTGAATTAATTTGTTTAACAAAACTCTAACAAAAAACCCATAAATAACACTATATTAAACCATAATTTTTTGGCAGTTAGGTTGACTATGCGAAGGTCAGATGGATCATGTGAACAGTGTTATTATCCCGCGGTTACAGCCCAATGGTTCCGCTAACCATTTACCATGACAGTTGGTGGTTGCGGCCAACCCGCACTCACATAGCACTGCCACCCACCTAACCGTAACTGTTAACCAAAACAGCGGAGATAAACCCTGACTGTGCGGTGAATGAGTCTATGTTCACATGTTGATTTTATTCCCTGACGTGGTTATGGTTAAGAGTTGTTTTGATGTTTTACAATCCCCACTCGGTTTCCAAGCTGGCAGTTAACTTAACCTCCGATCACATGAGCTGTGGCCCGCTGCGGTTAGGGTTGGGGGTTTAGGACTGATATGTTATTTGCAATGTTTTATATTGTAGTGTTTTATGTGTTAACATGGCCAAGAGTTTATGTGCTAGTTTTGAATTTTTTTAATACATAGCAATGTATAGATTTAGAATGCAACATGTTCGATAGGTATAGGTTTAGGGTTAGGACTTGTAATGTATTAAAGTGTAGGTTTAATATATATTTTAATGTATAGAGGTAATGCATTAAGTTATGGTTTAGACTTAGGGTTACTATATGGATTTATATTTAGGATTAGGCTTTAGGCTTTACATTAGGTTTAAAATACCCTTTTACAACCTAATGTCACAAAGCGACATTAGCAACATTTGTTTCATGACAACGACAACCAAACCCTGTAAAAAGGATGACAAAACCAATGTCGACAATCATATCCTAGCGGATTTGACTAAAAACTCATGTCGACAACCAGGTGCTAAACCATATCAACCATAGACATTACCTTAACAACCTGAACCATAAACAACACCGTCGAAACTGAACGACACCAGAAACTGACGATGAATCTGTGCAACTGATCTGATGAGATCCTCCTGGATCATCATATAAAGACCTATGATGTAATTTTTAACCCCACTATGCATGGGAAGGATGATGTAATAATTGCAAATTTTCAGTCATGTATCAACATTTTGTATATCCCCACTTGGTTGGGTGCTTGATGTATATATGAGTCATTAGTGATAGGCAGGTCATACTCACATATTTGAGTTATAAAGTCATGTTATTCTATCTCTGCAAACTCTGCATGTGCTCAAGGGGAGCATG
Source organism: Pinus tabuliformis (assembly GCA_031772625.1). NCBI lineage: Eukaryota > Viridiplantae > Streptophyta > Pinopsida > Pinales > Pinaceae > Pinus > Pinus tabuliformis. The sequence continues at coordinate 1,496,354,353 of CM062804.1, read as the reverse complement.
GATAGCATAGTGCATCTCTAAGGGGGAGAATATCATGGTCTGCCCTTTGCCCTTGATGTCAAAGAGGGAGAGTATCTTGGTGTTATTTGAAATATCTAATAGGTTCTATAGCTTGTCGTAATAAACACCAATATGGTTTCCACCAAGTCCAAAGTGGGAGATTGTTAGAATTATGATACAGGTGTTGTCCTTGATGGCAACTCACATATATGATGAATGATGGTAGTTCATAGTGCAATAGGTTAACAGCAAAGGATTACAGATCAGACTCTAGAGATTAAAGAAAGAGAATGGTTTAAGAACAATATGTTGGTTCAGCTTGTCCAAGTAGCATATACACATGGGTTCACAAAACAAAAGGAGTGTATACGTATGCACACACTTTCATAGAAGGAAAAGAACGTATGGGATGGAAAAATTAAGGATAATGAATACCAAAGGTTGCTACCACGGTATTGACCCATGGTAATGAGCACGACAAAGAATATTGATACCATCAAAGAATACCAGTAGCATAACTATGGTTTTGGTCCAAGGTAATGACAAAGTATCTAAGTATATAAGGAGGAGAAGATCAAAGGGCCATGTGTGCAAGTGAAATGGTTTTTCATGAATATTTCTATCTAAAGTATATTTTATGTTGTAAGGGCTATGGCAATGATATGATCTGAAATATCACATCCACCTTTGGATACAATGTTGGATCAAGATCATGAGACCTGAAATGACTTATCATTGTATGATCTGATAATGGATGGTCTAGATTTGAATGCTAATGCATGCTTTATTCTGTAAATGTTATGATCTGGGTATGACTAAAGTCTAGAATAGTTGTGAAGTTTTAAGTTAGTATTTTCAGATCTATACACTGGTTCGCCTTAGTGAAGGCGCGTATAAACATTGGTTCGGTACTTCGAAGTAACATATACATTATGAAATATGATGTCTGAAGTCACAATTGGTTCTGGTTGTTGATGTAGAGTTCTGGGTTCATCTCTGTGTTCTGGTTTCAGTGATCTGATTGTTCAAATTGATTGATTGTGATTTGCTTCAGTGTTGATGGATTTCAATGATTGGTTGTATTTTAGTGGTGATTGATTTTGAGCTTCAATGTTACTGATGGGTCTAGTATGAAAATTGGATGAAACGTGGCCTTCATATTGTGTTGTTGTGTACCAGGAGTATCCAGTCTGAAAATTTATGAAACGTGGTCCCTGGAGGAAGAGAGAATGTCAGAGCCTTATGCAGGTTGACGCCTACGTACTGGTAAACATATCAGCTAGTACAAGAGCCATAGGGTTGGAGCTCCCTTCCAGTAGAAGCTGGAGAACAAGTGAAGGTTGGAGCCTTTTATAGGCCGGCGCCTACGTACTAGCAAACATATCGGGTAGTATAAGAGCTAGGGGATTGTAGGTCCCTTCTAGTAGAAGCTAGAGAATGAGAGAAGGTTGTAGCCTTCTGCAGGTGGGTGCCTACGTACTAGTAGGAGTCTGCACCAATACAAGATTGTAAATAGGTTTTTCTTATATTAAAAGAAGACAAAGATGACAGCAGTAGGTGGTTTCTCTCTCGCATTGGGTTTCCAGCTTAAATCTTGGTGTTCATGTGTGTTGCTGATGTGTGATGGTTTATTATGTTATTACTGCACATGGTTACTATTTAATGGTTAATAAAGTATTGATCCACTGATTAAAGATCAACATATGATGAATTAACTGAATCATAAGTTCATTGGATATACGTTGGTTGCCTTAAGAACAATTGCATACACACGCAAGTTCCCTTCATTGAAGTAGCGTATATAAATCTGATTATGAAAAGTTATTGATTTTTTAATACTCATTCATCCCCCCCAGTATTATTCCCAACAATTGCATTATGTAGTTTTTGTATTTTCATTTTACTTATTTTATTATGTGTCATGTGAAACATTAAAACCACAAAGCACCATGGCATGAGGAGTCAGTATTAGTGGTGTAGTCTTGGAATGCAAAGAGACTAGAAATTCGATCAAAAAAAGGTGATGTGCAATTGTGAACATTATGTAATTTGGTGCAAGTTCAAAGGGTAAACATTATTGACACCACAAGACCAAAGCCAAGGAAGTTTGGCACACATTAGAGGGGAGTTGGCAAAAAACTAGTTTAAACTTGCAAACCAAAACTTAGAGGTGGAATCGCAAGTGTGCATCCCACACACACCCCCCTCCCGGAACCCTAAAATCCATGAGGACCGTGGATTTCAATCGATGATTCTCCTCCATTGGATAATTCAGGTAGAACCTCATGTGGGAAATGCGAGTTTGGACCCCGCCCCCCGAACCCTGCAATCCATGAGGGTCGTGGATTTCAATCGATCATTCTCCTCCATTAGATAATTCAAGTAGAAACTCATGGTGGAAATGCGAGTGCGGAGGCGCCCGCACCCTCCCCCCCGCCCCCCCTCCACAATTCAAATCGACCTTCAATCTATGTTAGTGATCATGACCATCGATATTGGGGCCCAACCAAACCAATAACAATGTAAGTCACCAAATTTGACCAGACACTTGGGTTAACCTTGCCCAATGGTTTACAATGCCAAATAGGTTTAGAGTGTTGATAAGACTTTAAACACTGAGATTTTGGTTTGATGGGTAGACTAAGAGCACCATAGGCTAGCGAAGAGACTTATGCACTGCAAGGAGAAAAAGAAAGGACCCACTACATTTTTATGTTGCATCAAGTTGTGTAAAAGTGGGAAGCTATATAGAGCTTAAGACTCAATAAGAAAAATTTTGGAGAAGAATCGTTGAGTAGTTTTTGTAAGAAAAAATTTGGAGAAGAATCGTTGAGTAGTTGTTGCAAGTATGTCACCCAGAATAGGAGGTCGAGAGAGAAATAGGATGGGTGAGGAATTCAGTTTAGAGTTGAGGCGTATCTAGGCAAGAATGAAAGCCATGGATACATCCCATAGAAGGTAACCTAATGTGGGAAACATTAATAAGAGCAAAGATACAAGCTTAGAAGAGGATATGGAAGGAGCTCTAGGAAGAGAACCAATGCAGAAACAATTGATAAAGATGGTTACCAAAGTAGGGTCCAAACCAAAGATGGAGGTGCCATTGTATGATGGAAACTTAAATGTGGAATAGTTTCTTTATTGGATCAACACATTGGATATGTACATCAATTATGAAGATATGGAGGATGACCATAAGGTCGAATAGGAAGTGGCTGGGCTAAGGGGACACACAACATTATGGTGAGATGAATTGCAGGCAGACCAAAGAATAAAGGGAAAGACAAATTTTAGAGATTAAATAGAATGGTAGCCAAGTTTATAAACAAATTCATGCCCAAGGATTACCAATTGAATTTGTTCACACAATCGCAAACCTAAGGCAGAAAGTCATGATAGTGAAAGAGCACACTAAAGAATTCTACAGGTTGAATATCAAAGCAGGCCACATATAGGAAGATGTTCAGAAGGTGGCCAACTATATAAAAAATCTGAGGTATGATATTTAGGATGAAATTATCCTCTTTTCCCTAAAGAGTGAAGGATTCCAATGAAGGTAAATGGATATTCCAGTAGAGGAAGATTTCAGACTCTAAGAGAAGTAGGAATATTTAGTAGCCAATCTCCCAGAGAAGGAGAAACAAGCGGTAGAAAATTCCTCTTAAGAGGAAGAGACGTGAGGTGTTATATATCTGGAAATACATGACATATGTCATGGAATTGTCCTAAAAATAAGACAACCAATAAAAGGGGTGCTCATATTTCAGAAGCCAAAGAAGGAACACCAAATATAGACACAAAGGAAGAAAATCTTGAGATGGGTGAGTCATTAATTCTAAAGATAATCTTGGTTAAAGCTTAGAAAGAACTTCATGAACCAGCACAGAGGAGAAGTATATTCAAGAAAATGTGTATATCTAAAGGGGAATGTTGCAAAATGGTCATTGACAGCAATATAACTAACAATACGGTCTCTACAAAGATGGTGGAGAAGCTTGGACTACATAGGACAGCACATCCTACTCCATATTTGGTATCCTAGTTGTAGAAAAGACATCAGATCTTGGTAAGCGAATAAAGTATAATAAAATTTCAAATTGGTAGCTACAAAGATGAAGTGTTGAGTGACATTAAGCCTAAGGATGTCTATCACATCTTGCTTGAGACACTGTGGAAATATTATAGGATACTAGTTCATGATGGAAGGAGAAATACTTAGACTTTCGAAAAGGAAAACTACAAACATGCATTAATTCCCGTGGAAGATAAATGATACAAAGAGGAAGAAAGTTCAAGCATGTTGATGATGAGTGGGAAAGAACTGTTGCAACAATTCAATAAGGAAAAAGAGGTACAATTTTCTTTGATTAGTAAACCTAGATTTTCACTTACTAATACAACTTTGTGTCAATTTCCTGTTGAAATTAAAGTTCTATTGGATGAGTTTGTTGGCATCATTTTTTATGAGTTGCCAATTGCCTTACCACCTGTAAGGAACATCAACCACAACATAGATTTGATTCTAGTTGCAAGTTTACCAAATAAAGCAGCCTCTAGGATGACACCCAAGGAGAATGAATAAATCAGAAATCAAGTTCAAGAGTTGTTGAATAAAGGACTGATCAAAGAGAGTCTAAGCCCTTGTGTTGTAACTGCATTTTTTAGTCCAAAGAAGGATGGAGGTTGGAGAATGTGTATGGATTCCAAAGAAATAAACAAGATAACAATAAGATACATATTTCCTTTACCTCGTATAGATGATCTAATGGATTGCTTGAGTGGTGTGAATTATTTTTCAAAATTAGATTTGAAAAGTGGATATCACCATATTAGGATGAGAGAGGGAGATGAATGGAAGATTGCCTTCAAAACCAATGATGGTTTATATGAGTGGTTGGTTATGCCTTTTGGCTTGACCAATGCACCTATTATGTTCATGAGACTCATGAATGAAGTCCTTAAGGATTTTATTGGAAAATTTGTAATTGTATATTTGGATGATATTCTTGTGTTTAGTAAAACCAAGGAAGAACATTTGAGGTTCTTGAAGTTGGTGCTGAAAATATTGTAGCAGGAGAAACTCCTCATAAACCTGAATAAATTTTCCTCTATGAAAACAAATTTAACCTATTTGTGTCTTATAATCTCTCCAGAATGACTAAATATGGACCTAGAGAAGCTTAAAGCTATCAAGGAATGGACTACCCTAAGGAATATTCATGAGGTAAGAATTTTTCATGGGTTGGCTAGATTTTATAAAAAGTTTATTAGAAATTTTAGTCATAGATGTTCACCTATAGTTGATACCATTAAAAAGGAACAACAACCCTTTAAATGGATTGTTATAAATGATAAAGAATTTGAATTGTTAAAAGAGAAGATAACAGAGTAGTTGATTTTAGCTCCGTCTGATTTTTGAAAACATTTCCAAGTTAAGAGTGATGCAAGTGGAATGTCCATAGGTGTTGTTCTAAGTCAAGAGGATAAACTTGTTTCTTATTTTATAAATAATTTGGATGAACTCAAACAAAAATATTCCATGTACGACAAATAATTTTATGCAATGATACAATCTCTCAAAAAATGGAGGCATTATCTCATGCCTAGGGATTTTATCTTATATACTAAAAATTATGCTTTAGAGTTTATAACCAGGTAGGAGAAGTTAAACCATAAGCATGCCAAGTGGGTTGAGTTCATTCAAGGTTTTCATTTTGTTCTTAAACATATAAGTAGGAATTTTAAGAAGGTCGCAAATGCTTGAGAAGGAGGTGCTTAGTTTTACAGGAATTCCAAGTGGGCACTTTGGGATTTGAATATCTCAAAGAAATGTACAAGGAGGACCCATAATTTAGATAATCTTATGAATCAACCTCTTCGCCAGGTGGCCGTGCGGTGGGCCTACATTTTTCTTTATAAATTTTAATTTTTTTTAATTTTATATATATATATATATATATATATATATATATATATATATATATATATATATATATATATATATATATATATTATTTAAATTTATTTTTTTAATAAATTATGATTTTTTTAAATGATTTTTTTTTATTTCTTTTGTTAATTATTGTTTTTAATTATTTTAAATAGATTTTTATTCCTTAGTTATGTGTTGTCATTGATATGGGTATTTTCTCTGATTGACAATGGTTTTAGCCTTGCCTTGCCATTTTCTAGATAGTCAGGGTGTTGTGGGTTTTCCACTCATTTTTCTGATTAGTTCTCAAGTTTCTTATGGTTGTGGGTTGGAACAAATGCTCTAGAAGCCTTGGAACAACTCAGGGGTAGTTACTAGTTCCTGGAGCCATAGGTTGGGACAAACACTCTAGAGCCCTTGGTGGGATGAGTTACTAGTCCCTGGAGCCGTGGTTGGAACAAATTCTTTGGAGCCCTAGAAGGTTGTGGATTCCTAGAGCCCTTGACAACTTGGGTAGAGACTGATCTGGTTGACATTAATGATTTTCAGACCATAGAGGTGGAATCACTATGGTTGAGGGTTGAGGTGGTTTGGCCTCTGGAATCCCTGGTTGGTTTTGTTTTGGTTAAACCCATGAGATACAACATTCATGCTTGGAATATGTCGCGGGGTGATTGGCTGAAAGAGAGATTGGTTTAGCCCAATCTATGGTCAGGTGGTACGTGGAAGTCCCTAACTTGGTTGGCATTTTCATATGTTAATGAGAGCTATTTTCCTATTTTTATTTATGAGCACTTATATTTCTTATGATGTTGATATTATGGCCAATTTTACATGGTTTCTATGCTAGCTATTTTCTAGTTATATTCTAGTTAGATGATGTATTCTATCTATGGCTTTTGTCATGTTTTGCTAAGTTATTGAATGGTTTATGAATGCATGGACTAAAAAGTGTTATTACAGCTAACTAGAGAGGGATTAAAGCCTTCTTGGTGATTCTCAGATGAAGACTATTAGTTTATGATCATATATGCATTCATGACCTATAGCTTATATGTTTACCATATGTTTGATGAAATGTATATCATGGATTAGGTATGTCTAGGTCAAGTTATTTCTTGAGTTTGAATGATTAGCATTGTTATCATCTTTTCTATGCTTCTGGAAAGTTATAGGTAGTTATATACTATGGTCTAGAGGCTAGCCTGAAAAAATGGCTTAGATCCCAGAATCACATGCACAAACCTAGAGGAATTTGATCATAACCACATGGAATCAAGCCTTTGAGTGTGATTATAGGCTTCCAACCATGTGTATGCAGTGTCAAGGGTGTGATTATGGAGCTACGTCAGAAAAAAACGGTTCCAACTTAGGGATTGATCAATTGGGGTGGTTGTTCAACTCCTAAGTGATCTGTAGTCCCTGTAAGATGTCAACAAGTGTTTAGTCTGTAGGCCCACTTGGTTGACTGGAACTTGGATTTTGGGTCATGTCATAGTTACACTCATCTCATGTTTACCTTGACAAGATTGTGAATTTGGGTAAATGTGAGAGGGGGCATTACAATCTTGATGGTGTAATAATTTTCTCTAAACAAAGATCTGATCATTTGCATCATCTAAAATAGATCTACAAAAGGAGAAAAAAGTATGGCATATCTTTAAATCCAAAGAAAAGCATCTTCGCGGTGTTTGAGGGAAACCCCTTAGGACACATTATAGTGAAAAGCAACATTAAATTAGACCAGGAATGGGTTAAAACTATTGCTTAAATACCATATCCCATAAATAAGAAGGCAATGTAGTCCTTCCTTGGGAAGATACATTTCCATAGAAAATTCATTTCTGACTATGTACAAATTGTTAAACATTTATTCGACATGATCAAGAAGGATGCAACATACAAATGGGATCAAAAGGAGAAGGATGTTTTTGATCGAATGAAACATGCCATAGCTAAAGCACCCGTGCTATATAACTTGAATTTTGAGAAGGGATTCTTTTTGTATGCTCTTGCTTCGAACTCTTCAATTTCATATATATTAACTCAGAAGGATAATCAAGATAATGAAAAACCAATTTCATTTATGAGTGCTAGGTTACAAGGATCAGAGTTGAACTATACCACTATGGACAAGCAAGCTTATGTAGTTTATAAGGTGGTAAAACACTTTAGGCCTTATATTTCGAAGAGTTGTGTTATAATTTTTGTTCCCCACCCTCTAGTTCAATCATTGTTTGTACAACAAGAGATGGTCTAACAAAGAGAATACTAGATGACGTGCTTACAAGAGTATGATTTAGAGTTTAAACTAGTTCATACTATTGAGGGCCATGGTATTTTTCAACTCGCCGTGGAAGTAGTTGGTTCACAGGAAGAAGATACATTCAGTTGGGAGCAAGAGATCAAGATGTACAATTTTTAATCTGGTGTTCCGTCAAATACATCATCGTCGAGATACACAAAAATATGATAAATAAGGCACAATTCCCTCTCATCTTTCAATAAAAGAAAACAGGGCTATCCAGATAAAGGAACTATCATATCAATTGGTTCATTGTGCACACTTTCAGAAATGTCATAATAATGTCTTACTAAAATACTTAGAATCATTGAATTTAGAGAAGGTTTATAAAGCTTTTCATGACGAAAGAACTAGTAGGCATTATTTAGGGGACACCACTACACATAAAGTTATACAAGCCATATATTACTAGTTGATGTTATTCAAAGATGCACAAGATTATGCTCACAAGTGTTCCATATGTCAGAAATGCACGTGTCATGAGAAAAGGTAAGCTGCCCCTTTTGCAACCGATCATAGTTGAAGAACCCTTTCAGCAGTAGGGATTAGTTGTTATTGGAGAAATCTTCCCTCAATCGTCAAAGAAACATCAATACATTCCAACTATTATAAACCATTTCACTCGATGGGTAGAAGCCATTCCACTCATTCAAGTAAATGACAAAAAATTCATCCATTTTATCAATCAGAATATCATCACCAGATTTGGCATTCCTACGTCACTTGTGCTTGATAATGAAATTTAATTTTCATTTTTGAAATTATATGATTTTGCATTAGAGAATAACATTGTCTTGAAGCATTCATTAAATTATTATCCACAAGGAAACAAGTTAGCAAAATCAACGAATAAGAATTTAATTTGAATCATAAAGAAAAAAAAATTAAATGAATAAAAGAACTCACATAATGCTTTAACGAATGCTCTATGGGTAGACCGAGTAACTCCAAAACCTTCCTTCGGAACATCTCCCTACTTCCTTGTCTACAGTAAAGAGGCAATCCTAACCCGAAAACTTTACCTCCCAGCTTTACAATTGTCTCGAAAATATAGAGGTAGACCCTGTCCAACCATTCAAATTAGGATTGACACTCTTCTTAAATTGGAGGAAGAGAGTAAAAAGCCAAAGAAAAATTTGGTATCCATAAAAAGTGTATTAAATGTTGGTTTGAGAAGAATTTTTCAAGGAATAAGGAATTCAGTGTGGGATATTTAATCTTGAAGTGGGATAAATCCCAAGAGGAGAAGGGAAAAATCATTAAGTTCCAATCCTTGTGTATTGTTCCATACATCATCAATGAAAAGCTTGGCCCATATGCTTATTTTCTGCAATCTCTGGATGGGAAGACTAACCCCATTCCTGTGGATGACCAAGACTTAAAACTTTATTTTCAATAGCAGTCTTGGGTTGTGTTTCACACCTATACATAATTTCCTTTTCATATTCTTTCCTATTATGTCTTTTTTTTCAATTTTTGTCTTTGTTATTAAATTATTTGATCATTGTACATAAATAAGATCTTGTGTGAAAAGGTGTTTTGTTTTGGCTCAATAAAAATGTGGCAAGATTTTGAAAGGGAATTATGACAACTACGCAACTCTTGGAAAAAATTTGATCTCCTCCTTTGTTTCGGCCTAAATACCTTTAAAATTCAATGATTCCCAGACAGAAAATATGATTTGTTCAAATGGAAAGCTTCAATAGATCTACGAAACCCGCATCTATAATAGGATCTTGATTTCTCAAATTGGTGTTTGTACAATGTGGTTAATGAAAATAAAATAAAGGGTGAAAGAAGAGAAAAGCTTCCTACACAAAGAGGTGAACTAATCAACTTCGTTGGGGTATTATACAAGCATGCTGGCAGCGAAGCAATGCTTGTGATTCCTTGAAGTGACTCCACTAGGGTATTGAACAGGCCTGCTGGTAGTGGAGAAACACTTGACATTAGTACTAAAACTATGGACATCTTAACTCGCGCATACAATATGTCTACCTAATCGAAATAATTGGAGTACAACTAGTTTTATGAAATATGTTTGAGACAATGAGAGAAATAAAGGAGACTGTACCTCTAACCGATCTAAGAAGTGAAGCTAAGGTGACTTGTGAGATGAATCAATAATTAGTGAGGACTAGACTTCAAACTTAAGGAAGGCCTAAACAGAGAATTTGAGGTCCTACAAATGAATCACCAAGTCTTGTAGCTTCTACAACCACCCTCCAAAATTTTGACTTCATATAATTTTGGAGCCCCTATTGATCATTTTCTATGCATGCCCAAGTGGTCAAGGTCATCCTAAACTTGTTTGAAATCTCCTAAGTGTTTGAAGTCATCTGGTTTTGCTCCGAAAATCCCTAAGTGTCAGCACACTTTTCATTCACAATCTCAACACACCTTTCCTTGGTAGGAGGAGTGCACCTCTTCAACCTAGCATTAGCGCACTTCTCAATTCCAACACAAGCCCACTTCCCAATGATAATATGACACCCTTGTCACACAAAACTCCGCTAGGTGCACTGAAGAAGCCCAATAAGCTCGCACATGTGGGGAAAACCATATATACATGCCTCTCCCAAACACTCATTCCTAAGTTTTATTTGGATTGATTTGAGTTTCGCACATCTTTTGAGCACATAGCTATCCTCCCACTCTGTGATCGCATCATGTTCCCATTCGTGGTAAGCTTCATTTTCTTGTGCCCTAATATTGAAATTCATTGTTTAACATTTCAGTCCTTTAGATTTGTCCTTTTTTCCTTTTCATATTCTATGACCCTTTGTATTCTTGAAAGAACGAATGTATATATTTATGGAGGTTGTCATTGTAAAGATTTAGTTGTGCTCCCTTGCTTTTCTTGTTTCCTTCCCACACTAAGCTGAATTTTGAATTATCTTCATTGCATCCTAAACTAGCTTCTTGATTGGGTGCACCCGGGCGACCCAAGAGCCCCAACCTTAAATTCTTGTTTCTAAATGTGTGCTTATGCCCATGCTTAGCCTACCCCATAGTTTGGTGCTCTGACACGAAGTAGACGCAAGTCTCCAAGAGGGTTATCCTTGGAAAGTGTGATAGCATTGTTCTTTGGTTTCTCATCCCAACTCACCAGCACATCATACAACCCTAATCTTGTCTCCTCCAATGCTACAAAATGTGCATGTGCCCACTACTTATGTTTCACCTTGCTATCGCATTACACACTTGTATTCAATAGACACACCAAACCTTACCTCTAACTTGTACGCCCACGCCATGTTAACTCTAAAATCTTATGTTAGCACATTGTGCATGCAAAATCCCAGTCCTTTGCACATTATGCATACCAACTCCCGGTACTTTGCACATTATGCATGCCAACTCCCAGTCCTTTGCACATTATGCATGCCAACTCCTAGTCCTTTGCACATTGTCCCTAGAATATGCACCTGCACCCAACCCCGACGAACTATTTTTCCATAGTCAATATTTTACACAAATTGAATAAGATAGAGTAGGGATTTTAATGCACTGAATTTGTATATTTTTCCATCAGTGATTTTTAGTTACAAGGAAAGGACGATAAGAGAGCCAATTAAAAGTAGTATTGAAGGAATTATGGATAGTCTAAAGCCTAAATTACCAATCATGATGGACACATCATGCTTCATAGACAAATCTATTACACTAACCTAGAAAAAGGTGTTTAAGGACTTTTCCAAGAAGGAAATCCCAAAATATCTAGAAGACAAAGAGGTATACATCAATGTTCAGAGGTCTAGATTCCATAGAGTTGCTTGCCATTATCTTGTCCTACCTTGCACAGAAACCATAGAATGGATATTACAACACATAGAATCTCATAGCATGATTTTCATAAGTGCAAAGGGAGAAATGCTTGCCACATATCAACCTCATGGCCTTCATATTTACTATAAAATCCCAAAGCTTGAATAATATCTCAATTCAAGATTCTATGTTTGTTTTGAGCAATCTACGAAGGATATTCTTAAAATTTGTTGGCAAGAGCCAAGCAAATTTCGCCAAAATCCTTATGGTACTTATAGAACCAAGGTGTTGAAGAAAGTGTACCAATATTTAATGACCATGTGTTGTAGTCTATGTGGTTGTAACAAGACATAATTTTTAGAGGACGGAGGGGTCTATATGGTACACCCATGCGCCACCAAGGGAACCATTTTCAATTAGTCTGACCTCATAGCTTAACAAATGCAGAAAATGTGTTACAAAGGTAAAGAACATGGCACAAGGTGAGAAACTAGAATTTCATATGTCATCTTATTTGCTAGATGGAATATGTACTAAGAATGAATTTCTAGGTTTGGAGTGGAAGTGGACTGATGTAGGAGCATGAGGCTTGAAGGCAAAAGGCTTTGAACTTATTCCAAAAATACAAAAAAAAAGTGTACAAGCAAAGGAGTGGGATCCTTTAGTTGTCAATTTACAAGCTTTCTAGATAGGATTTGAGCTAGGATTTAGGGATTGAATTATTTTGTAATTAATTCATGTAGTTTAGATTCAATTGAGATTCTCGAGGAGAATATCAACCAGATTAGATATTGGTTAAGATTAGGTAGATTCGATTAAATGTTTAAGGATTTCATTGTTAGATGAAATAGTATTTATGTAAGTTCTGAATGATTGTAAAAGGATTTTGACTGATTCGGCTTGTTTTGGCCATATAAGATTAAGTTGCAGAAATTATATATCTACATATTTTTGTGTATAATTGGTCAATCCCGGAGGTGTTGCATCCCTCCGTAGTATCTCTATATATTATTGAGTTTCTAGTTTAGCCTGAGCATTTAGAGTTCTGTTTGATTTAGTGTGATCACATTTAATTTCTTTTCACCGTGTATTAGCAATTGTGGGGGTGAAAGTGTATGGATTTCATAATCGGGGTTGAAGCGCTGCACTCATTCCTAGCCATTGATTTCATTTTTAGCATCTTACGTCACAGTCAACAGCGGGGGTTGGGCTTGTTGTTAACCTGTGTGCTAATCGAAGTTCCGCGAGCCGTAGATCTGATGGCCTCTGTTATCCAATGGATATCGGGTCTTAAGATGCTCGGACGTTAATCGCAAAACTGGACCCGAACTTTTATAGACCGAGGTTTTATAAACCTTATCGGCTCCGTGAGGTGGGTAAACGTTGTGCAAATCCCCGTGCGATATCACTGCTAACCATTGGATCACTTCCGATTGTTGATCGTTTGATTAATATCTCATCGCATCATTCATGAGTGAAGGAACCCTGGCCTGGAGTAATTGCGATTTGCAATGTGCGATTCTTGGAGGACTTTTAAAGCACTTGTCATGCGGCTAAATTAAGCAGTTCTGCTAATTTAGAAAAATAGATAACTTTGCAGGTAGATTATTGATACTCCGCAGGAAATCCAAGAAGAAATTATGCCCGAACTTGCAGAAATTGTTTCTGGATTTGAATGGTTGACCATTACACCTACATCCAGGCCACCATTTGTGGTATCAGAGTAGCCTACTGACATTGAACAGGATCTCAAGGATCATAAAAAGAAATCCAACATGGCTTTCAGAGTTGGAGGAAGAGGTGGTGGTCGAAGAAGAGGACGACCAATTGCAAATGTTGAAGTTTTGGAAGCTATGAAACAAATGCAAACTAGATTGGAAGAAGTGGAAATGGGAGAGATGAAAATGTGGGAGATGTTAGTGAACCTGAAGTTGGAGCTGTAGAAGATGAGGAGCCTGCAGATGTAACTCCTGAAATGAGATTCTTTAGGTTAGTATTGAGATCCACATCCAAGCCTATACTTGAAGTCTCAATCTACACAGGAAGCTTAAGCCCTGAGGAATTGATGTACTGGATAAATGACATGGATAAATTCTTCGATTATGAAGAAACAGGTGAAGGAAAGAAGGTGAAGTTTGTTTTCACAAAACTGAAAGGACATGCAACACTTTGGTGGGATGGAGTGCAGGTAGAAAGAAGAAGACTTGGCAAACAACCAATTAAGAATTGGAACGGGATGGTGGCAAAACTGAAAAGTAAGTTTCTGCCAAGTGACTATCACCAAACATTATTTAGACAGATGCAGAATCTTAGACAACAGTCTACGACAATAAAGGAATAGACAAAGGAATTCTACAAAGTGAGTATAAGATCAGGACAAATCCAAGATAAAGATGAGAAGGTTTCCAAATATGTGAATTGTCTTAGAATGGACATTCAAGATGAGATAAGTGTATTGTCTCCTAAAACAGTAGAAGAGGCTTATCAAATGGTACTGAAGGCTGAAGAAAAACTCATGAGGAAGAAGTCTGCCAGAAATATAAGTACTTTCTGAGGAGGAGGAAGACAAGGTGGTAGAGGAAGATCTACAGCATGTGGATATGGAGCTAGCAGCAGCTCATGTCAGCATGCACCCACAGGAGGTGATGCAAGTGGCAGAGGGAGTTTTTCTAGAGGAAGAGGAGGCAGAGATAGAGGAAGAGAAGTTAGTTGTTATAGATGTAACAAGCTAGGACACGGAGCTTATGAGTGCCTAGAAAATATAGGAACGAAACAGAGGAATGCAATTGTTGCAAAAACTAAAGAGGAAGCAACAAAGGTAATAGATGAAGAGAATGTACCACAGAAAGGGGAATCTTTGGTAGTCAACAAAATTTTGTTAAAAGAAGCTAATAAAATTGTTGAACCAACACAAAGGAAAACCTTGTTTAGGACTGTGTGTAAGGTTCAAGGGAAGTGTTGTCAGATGATAATAGACAGTGGTAGTACCGATAATTTGGTCTCCACAGAAGTGGTGGAGAAGTTGAAATTGAAAACAAAGAAACATCCAACATGGCTTCAAAAGGGATATCAGTCGATAGTGAATGAGCAATGTGAAGTGGAGTTGCAGTTGGGAAAATACAGAGACAAAATTTTGTGTGATGTGATGCTGATGGATGTGTGTCATATATTGTTGGGTAGACCATGACAGTATGACAAAGGAGCTATGCATGATGTAAAGAAGAACACATACAAATTCAGCAAAGATGGTGCCAATCATACATTGCTGCCAATAGAAGAAGAGGATACATCGAAGAAACCTGATCCAAAGACCCTTTTTCTGAGTGGAAATGAGTACTTGTAGCAGATGGAAGAATATGAGGTAAGTTTTGCGTTGGTTTGCAAACCTAAGGTAATAATTACTTCCACAAAATTTTTTGATTTACCAATTGAAATTCAAGAGATGCTGGACAGTTATTGTGATATCATTGTAGATGATTTGCCTGATGAGTTACCACCCATTAGAAAAATAAGTCATCACATAGATTTGATTCTAGGAGCAAATCTACCTAATAAAGCATCTTATAGGATGACTCCCATAGAGAATGAAGAGATTAGGAAACAGGTTTAGGAACTCTTAGACATGGGACTGGTTAGAGAGAGTTTGAGTCCTTGTAAAATGCCAATAGTGTTGAACCCAAAGAAAGATGGAGGCTAGAGAATGTGCATTGATTCGAGAGAAACCAATAAGATAACAATCAAGTACAAATTTCCTTTACCTAGGATCGAAGATTTGATGGATTGTTTGAGTGGATCTAGATATTTTACAAAGTTAGATTTAAAAAGTGGTTATCATCAAATCAGAATTAGAGAGGGAGATGAGTGGAAAACTGCTTTTAAAACCAATGAAGGATTGTATGAATGGATGGTAATTCCTTTTGGATTGTTGAATGCTCCTAGTACATTTATGAGACTTATGAATGAAGTTCTAAAGGAGTTTATTGGTAAATTTGTAATAGTGTATCTGGACGATATATTAGTTTACAGTAGATCTAAGGAGGAACATGTGAGACATCTAAATTATGTCTTACAGAGGCTACAACAAGAAAAATTACTATTAAATTTAAAGAAATGTTCATTCATGAAGGAGGAGTTGGTGTATTTGGGCTTTGTTGTTTCTGTTGAGGGGTTAAAGATGGATCCAGAGAAGATCAAGGCTATCATGGAGTGGCCTTCACCAAAAAGTGTCTTTGAGGTAAGAAGTTTTCACGGTCTTGCTAGTTTTTACAGGAAATTCATAAGGAATTTTAGTAAGATTAATGCTTCAATTATTGACACAATAAAGAAGGACAGACAACCATTTAAATGGACTGCTGAAGCAGAAAAGAACTTCCAACTGTTGAAGAGAAAGATTACTGAGAAACCTATTTTGATTTTGCCTAATTTTAATAAACCTTTTCAAGTGAAGTGTGATGCTAGTGGAGAAGCCATTGGAGTCTTTTTGAGTCAGGAGGATAGGCCTGTAGCTTATTTTAGTGAAAATATGAATGAGACAAAGAAGAAATATTATTCTTATGACAAAGAGTTTTATGCAGTGGTGCAGTATTTGAAGAAGTGGAGACATTACTTGATGTCCAAGGAGTTCATATTGTATTCAGATAACCATGCATTACAGTACATTATGCAATAGCTAAAGCTTAACCAGAAGCATGAAAAATGGGTAGAATACCTGCAATGTTTTAATTTTGTATTAAAACATATAACTGGTCAATCAAACAAAGTAGCAGATGCCTTAAGTAGAAAAAGCATTTTTGTTCAAGAAAGTCAAATTCAAATGTTGGGTTTTGATTTTCTTAAACAGTTATATGAGAAAGAACTAGATTTTAAAGAGGCATTTGAAGCTTGTATAAATCCTATTTTGTTAGACAGAAGCAAGCAGCTAGATTATTTCCTGCAAGAGGGACTATTGTTTAAAAGAAATCAATTGTGCATACCAAGTTGTTCTATGAGGGAGAATTTGATCAAGGAGAAACTTTTTGGCCGGAAATGAGGTCTGAAGTGGAGAGGTATGTGAAAAATTGTAAAGTCTGTCAGTACACAAAGGGAAGGAGTCAAAACATAGGTTTGTATGTTCCATTACCTATTCCAAATAGGCCTTGGGATATGGTAAGTATGGACTTTGTTTTGGGTTTACCAAAAAATCAAAGAGGAAATGATTCAATTTATGTAGTAGTTGACAAATTTTCAAAAATGGTACATTTTATTCCGTGTTATAAAACCAGTGATGCTACTCATATTGCTAATCTATTTTTTAAGGAGATTGTAATATTACATGGGTTACCTAAGAGCATTATTTCAGATAGAGACACCAGATTTTTTGGACATTTCTAGAGGACATTATGGAAGAAGCTTGGAACTAAATTGAGTTTTAGCTTTGCTTATCATCCTCAAACTGATGGACAAACTGAAGCTGTAAATAGAAGCTTAGGTAATCTTCTGAGAAGTCTTGCAGGTGAACATCCAAAACAGTGGGATCAAGTATTGGCACAGGCAGAATATGCATATAATGATTCTCCTAACAGGAGTACAGGGCAGAGTCCATTCCATATAATCTATGGAATGCACCCAAGAGGAGTGTTTGAATTGAGAGACTTGGGAAAAGCTTAAAGGAGAAGTGCTAAAGGAGAAGATTTTGCTACAGAGATTCAAGCAATACATGAACAGGTAAAACATAAATTACAAGACAGCAACATAAAATACAAGGGCAGAGAAGATTTGAAGAAAAGAGAAGTTAATTTTGCGGCTGGAGATTTAGTTTTAGCACACCTAAGGAAGGAAAGATTTCCACAAAGGGAGTATAATAAACTAAAGTTTAAGAAAATTGGACCATGCAGAGTCTTGAGAAAAATTTTTGCAAATGCATATGAAATTGAATTACCCCCTGATATTGGAATCTCTCTAATTTTTAATGTTGTTGACTTATACAGGTATGGAAAGGAACAGGCAGATGACACAACATAGGATCAAGAAGAACAAGAGATTGATTAGGTAAAATAGTTACCTACAGAAAAAGAACTAAAGCCAAAGAGGATTTTGGACAAGAAATTATTGAATAAGACAAGAGGACAGGAGTATTTTCGTATTTGGTCAAATGGAAAGATCAACCAATTGCTAAAGCTACTTGGATGACAAATTCCATGCTACAGAAGTTAGGCAGTTCTTTAGAAGAGCTCATGGACAGGAGCCCATGAAGAATTTTGTCGTCAGGAGTCTGATGCAGGAGCATGAGGCTTGAAGGCAAAAGGCTTTGAACTTCTTCCAAAAATACAAAAAAAAGTTTACAAGCAAAGGAGTAGGATTCTTTAGCTGTCAATTTACAAGCTTTCTAGATAGGATTTGAGCTAGGATTTAGGGATTGAACAATTTTGTAATTAATTCATGTATTTTAGATTCAGTTGAGATTCTCGAGGAGAATGTCAACCAGATTAGATATTGGTTAAGATTAGGCAGATTCGATCCAGTGTTTAAGGATATGATTGTTAGATGAAATGGTATTTATGTAAGTTCTGAATGTTTGTAAAAGGATTTTGATTGATTCGGCTTGTTTTGGCCATATAAGATTAAGTTGTAGAAATTATATCTCTACATATTTTTTGTATAATTGGTCAATCCCAGAGGTGTTGCATCCCTCCATAGTATCTCTGTGTATTATTGAGTTTCCATTTCAGCCTGAGAATTTAGAGTTCAGTGTGATTTAGTGTGATCACATTTAATTTCTTTTCTTCGTGTATTAGAAACTGCGGGGGTGAAAGTGTATAGATTTCATAATCGGGGTTGAAGCGTCACACTCATTCCTGGCCGTTGATTTCACTTTCAACATCTTATATCACAGTCAACAGCGGGGATTGGGCTTGTTGTTAACCCGTGTGCTAATCAAAGTTTCGCGAGCCTTAGGTTTGATGGCCTCTATTATCCAATGGATATCGGGTCTTAAGATGCTCGGACGTTAATCACAAAACTGGACCCGAAATTTTATAGACCAAGGGTTTATAAACCTTATCGGCTCCGTGAGGCGAGTAAACGTCGCGTAGGTCCCCGTGCAATATCATTGCTGACCGTTGGATTAATATCGCATCACATCATTCATGAGTGAAGGAACCCTAGCCTGGAGTAATTGCGATTTGCGATGTACGATGCTTGGAGGACATGTAAAGCACTTGCCATTGCGGCTAAATTAAGCAGTTCTGATAATTTAGTAGAATAGATAACTTTGGAGGTAGATGACTTATACTTCGCAGGAAATCCAAGAAGAAATTCCGCCTGAACATGTAGAAATTGTTTCTGGATTTGAATGATTGTCCATTAAACCTGCACCCAGGCCACCATGGACTAATGCTAAATAAAAACCTCTTGTCCACATATACTAGAAAATACTTTGGGAAACTAGTTACAGGGGGATATATGCAAGGATAACAGATAAATCCATATCATTATTGTATTAGATTATATTTGGCATACAGGTACCCTTCATGATAGATAAGGCCAGAGAATCCATAGCAGATGTTGCAAATTGGTTTGCATTACCCCATGTAACATTCATCAAAGCACTTGGAGCTTATAAAAGTCCACATATCATGCCATTCTTTGTGATAGATAAGGAGGTTATGTAGGAGGTCATATGCGAACTTTGCACAGGGTTATCTGGATTGTTGCAGAAATTTAAGAAGTCTTTGTGGCCCATTTTCTCTCTAAAAGTAGGCTCATACAACCTCAAGAGCTTAAAAGGTAGTAGAGGCAGAAATTATAGAACAATAGTGCCTCAATTTCAGTGAGATGGGATATCCCCAGTGTTATCCAAGAGGTATATGCACACAACATTACAAAAATCTGAGATACATATGTCCATATGCCTTGCATTATTGGAAGGACAAGGAGACAATCAAGAACCATTATAATGCCTCTTGAGCGATTAGAGCAGACATAGAAGCAGGTCCTTCAAACCAAGCAACTATTATGGAAGAGCCAAAGGGTGGGAACCAAGAAGAGATGAATATGTAGGATAGCGTTGAGTTAAAGAGGAAACAAGAGTAAGAAGCCATAAAAGAGAGAAGCAAGAAGTTTAAGGAGAATAAAACTCCAAGGGGGAAGCTAAAGAGGAGAGGAGAAGGAAAGAGTGTGAAGAAGCTAGAACAAAGAAATAAGAAGAAGAGAAAATGTAGAAGGAAGAACAAGAGAAGCTTAAATGAGAGGCCACGTAAAAATAAAAGAAGAACAAAGGAAAACGAGAGAGGAGAAAGCTCTCAAGAAACAGCAGGAGGAAGCCCTCAAGAAGTAGAATGAGGAAGAAGAATAAAGAATATTACAACTTGACGAAGAAAAGAGGAAGAAATATGAAGAATAAGAATTGACGAAGAAACTCGAAGAAGAACTTGTCACTCAAGATATAGATCATGATCAAGAAGAGGAGTATCAAACAAAAAAAATTGAGCCAATTATAGCTGCTCCAAATATTTCATCTCACAAGTCACCTTCACTTCACTTCCTAACTCGGTTAGAGGTATAGTCTCCTTTGTTTCTCTCATCGGCTCAAACATATTTCATAAAACTAGTTGTACTCCAAATATTTCGATTAGGGATAAGGATTGCATGTGTGAGTTAAGATGTTCATAGTTTTAGTACTAATGTCAAGTGTTGATCCACTACCAGCATGCCTGTTCAATACCCTAGCGAAGTCACTTCAAGGAATCACAAGCATTGTTGTGCTGCCAACAGGCTTGTCCAGTACTCCAACAAAGTTCCTTACTTCACCTATCTATGTAGGAATTCTTTCTCTTCTTTCACCCTTTATTTTACTTTCATTTATGCACATTGGAATTTTATAGTTATTTATCTTGTCAGGGTAGAAGACGGATCTTGACTTATTGTATGAGAAAGAGAGGTTGTTCCTTGTTTTTCAGGGACTCATATATATACTTCAGAATTGATTTGCTCGCTTAAGTTTTCCCCTTTCCCTTCTCTACTTGATTAGGTTGAGACATTTAAAACATCAATTGATACAAACACCAATGTGAGAAATCAATATCCTATTATATATGTGGGTTTCGTAGATCTATTGAAGCTTTCCATCGAACAAATAGTACTTTCTATTTGGGCATCATTGACTTTTAGAGGTATTTAGGCCCAAACAAAGGAGGAGATCAAAATTTTTCCAAGAGTTGCATAGTTGTCATAATGCCCTTTCAAAATCTTTCCACATTTTTATTGATCCACAACAAAACACCTTTTCACACAAGATCTTATTTATGTACAATGATCAAATAACTGAACAAAAAAGAAAAAAAATTGAAAAAAAAAAGACATAATAGGAAATAACGGGAAAAGGACACTATGTGCAAGTGTGAGATACAACCCAAGGTTTCTACTGAAAATAAAGCTTCAAGTCTTGTTCATTCACAGGAATAGGGTTACTCTTCCCATCTAGAGATTACAGACGATAAGTGTATAGGCCATGTTTTTCGTGGATGATGTATGGGCCAATACACAAGGATTGGAACTTAGTGATTTTTCCCTTCTCCTCATGGGATTTATCCCGCTTCAGGACTAAATCTCCCACACTAAATTCCTTATTCCTTGTAAACTTCTTCTCAAACCAACATTTAATACACTTTTTATGGATAACAATTTTTTCTTTGGATTTTGACTCTCTTCCTCCAATTTAAGAAGAGTGCCAATCCTATTCTGAATGTTTGGACAGGGTCTACCTTTATATTCTTGAGACGATTGCAAAGCTGGGAGGTATAGTTTTGGGGTAGGATTGCCTCTTTACTGTAGATAAGGAAGTAAGGTGATCTTCCCAAGAAAGGTTCTGGAGTTACTCGGTCTGCCCATAGAGCATTCATCAAAGCATTATGTCAGTTCTTTTGTTCATTTAAAACAATTTTCATTATGATTCGAATTAAATTCTTATTCATTGATTCTAATAGATTGTTTCCTTGTGGATAATAATTTAATGAATGCTTCAAGACAATGTTATTCTCTAATGCAAAACCATATAACTTCAAAAATGAAAATTACATTGCATTATCAAGTACAAGTGAAGTAGGAATGCCAAACCTGGTGATGATATTCTAAATGATAAAATGAATGGATTTTTGATCATTTACTTGATTGAGTGGAATGGCTTCTACCCATCGACTGAAATAGCCTATAACTGTCAGAATGTATCAATGTTTCTTCGATGAGTGAGGAAATATTTCTCCAATAACATTTATTCCCTGTTGTTGAAATGGTTCTTCAACTATGATTGGCTGCAAAGGGGCAACTTACCTTTTCTCACGACATGTGCATTTCTGACAGATGGGACACTTGAAAGCATAATCTCGTGCGTCTTTAAATAACATCGACTAGTAATATCTGGATCTTATAAATTTATGTGTAGTGGTGTCCCATACATAATGCCTACCAGTTGGTTCATCATGCAAAGCTTTATAAACCTTCTCTAAATTCGATAATTCTAAGTATTTTAGTAAGACATTGCTATGATTTTTCTGAAAGAGCGCACAATGAACCATTAGATATGACAGTTCCTTTAGCCGGATAGCCCTCTTTTGTTTTGTTGAAAGATGAGAAGGAATTGCACCTTATTTTTTGTATTATTGTGTATCTCGACAATGGTATATTTGACAGAACAACAGATTCAAAATTTTACATCTTGATCTCTTCCTCCCAACCAAATGTATCTTCTTCCTGTGAACCGGCTACTTCCACGGCGAGTTGAAAAATACCATGGCCCTTGATAGTATGAACTAGTTTAAACTCTAAATCATACTCTTGTAAGCACATAATCTAGTTTTCTCTTTGTTCGACCACCTCTTGTTTTACAAACAATGATCGAACTGCAGGGTGGGGAACGAAAGTTATAACATGACTCTTCAAAATATAAGGCCTAGAGTGTTTTACCGCCTTATAAACTACATAATCTTGGTTTTCCATAGTGGGATAGTTCAACTATGATCCTTGTAACTTGGCACTCATAAATTAAATTGGTTGTTCATTATCTTGATTATCCTTCTGAGTTAATATAGATGCAATTGAAGAGTCTGAAGCAAAAGTATACAGGAAGAATTCCTTCTCAAAATTTAAGTTATATACCACAGGTGCTTCAGCTATGGACTGTTTCATTCAATCAAAAGAATCCTTCTTATTTTGATCCAATTTGTATGTTTTTTCCTTCTTGATCATGTCCTATAAAATTTTAACAATTTGTGCATAGTCAAAAATGAATTCCTAAGGAAAATTATCTTCCCAAGGAAGGACTGCATTACCTACTTATTTGTGGGATATGGTATTTAAGAAATAGTTTTAACCCATTCTGGGTCTACTTTAATGTCCGGTTTTTGCTATAATGTGTCCTAAGGGATTTCCCTCAAACAATGCGAAGATGATTTTCTTTGGATTTAAAGATATGCCATACTCTTTGCACCTTTTGAAGATCTATTTTAGATGATGCAAATGATCAGATCTTTGTTTAGATAAAATTGTTATGTCATCAAGATTATAACATTCCCTACCACATTTATCCAAATTCACAAGCTTTTCAGGGTAAAAATGAGACGAGTGTCACTATGACATGGCCCGACCTCCAAGTTTGAGTTAAGGAAGTGGGGCCTACAAACTAAACACTTACTAGCATCCTATAGGGACTACAACTCACTCAGGAGCTGAACAAACACCCCAAGTGATCAATCCCTGAGTTGGAACCATTTTTCTCTAACCTAGCTCCATAATCACACCCTTGACACTACATACACGTGGTTGGAAGCTTATAATCACACTCGCAGGCTTGATTACATGTGGTTATGACCAAATTCCTCTAGTTTTGTGCATGTCATTCTAGGATCTATTGCACTTTTTCAGGCTAGCCTCTAGACCATAGCCTTGAACTTCCTGTAATTTTCTCGAATCATATAAAAGACAATAAAAATGATAACCATTCAAACTCAAGTAAGAACTTAACCTAGAAATACCTAATCCATTATAAAAATTTCTTCAAACATATGGTAAACATATAAGCTACAAGTCATGAATGCATATATGATCATAAGCTAATAGTCTTCATCTAAGAATCACCAAGAAGGCTTTAATACCTCTCTAGCTAGCTGCAATAACACTTTTTAGTCCATGCATTCATCAACTATTCACTTATTAAAACATGATAGGAGCCATAGATAGAATACATCATATAACTAGCATATAACTATACAATAGCTAGCATAGAAACCATGGAAAATTGGCCATAATATCAACATCATAACCAATACAAGTGCTCATAAATCACAATAGGAAAATAGCTCTCATTAACATATGAAAATGCCAACCAAGTCAAGGACTTCCATGTACCACCCGACCATAGATTGGGGTGAACCAAATCTCTCTTTCAGCCAATCACCCCCGCAGCATATTCCAAGCATGAATGTGGTATCTCATGGATTTAACCAGAACAAAACCAATCGGGGCTTCCAGAGGCCAAACCACCTCAACCCTCAACCATAGTGAATCCACCTCTACGGTCTAAAAATCACTAGCATCAACCAGATCAGTCTCTACCCAAGTTGTCGAGGGCTCTACGAACCCATTGTCTTCTAGGACTCCAGAGAATTTGTTCCAACCACGGCTCCAGGGACTAGTAACTCAACCCACCAAGCGCTCCAGAGTGTTTGTCCCAACCTACAGCTCTAGGAACTAGTAACTCAACCCAAGTTGTTCTAGGGCTTCTAGAGCATTTGTTCCAACCCACATCCATAGGGAACTTGAGAACTAATCATAAAAATGAGTGGAAAACCCACAACACCATGACTATCTAGAAAGTGGAAAGGCAAGGCTAAATCCACTGTAAATCAAAGCAAATATCCATACCAATGACAACACATAACCAAGTAATCACACACATATACCATGCATCCAAATATCAACAAGAAAATCATACATGCAACATGTTACCTATAAAGTAATTTAGTTGTAGTTTTTGATCCAAATGTCTCCTTGCACTCCCTTGCTTTCCTTTGCTTTCTTTCTCCAATTCAAGTGAATACTTTAATGCTCCAAGAATTCTCTAAGTGTGCAAGAGTATGAGAGAATGAGAGTGTGAGAGAATGAACTAGAGATCCACCATAAATTATCAAAAGCTAAACCAACAAAAGTTGTGAACTGAGTCTCTAAAGACTGTTTATCATTGAGGCCTCTATTTTCTTCATTTTCCTTCATTTTTCCTCTAATTTCCTTTGCATGCAAATTTGTGTCTCTTCACGTTCCTTTTCTCCTATTTTCCTTTATTTTCATAAATAAATCCCAATTATTGCCTCTTTTCCTTTTCCAATTTCCATATCCATTAATTAATCGCAATTGATGCCCACTAAAGTGTTTTTCCCAACATTTAGCTTGGAATATGTGTCTCGTGACCTTGGTCTTGTTTTATTTACATAGAAAATCAACCATGGGTTGTTACAAACCCCTCCCCCTTGGGGGAACACCGTCCTCGGTGTTAAATGACGCTTATAACTAGTGAAACATGTTTTCCATGGAGATTTATAGCCTAGTTTGATGCAACATTTACATCATACCAATCCACTGAAACCATGAACACCATATGGAGCATTATAACCCAACTTGATGTAATATTTATAATACACTACTTATTGGAGCTTTATAACACAATGCATTGCATTATATACAATACACACACCCCCCCACACACACATATACATATAACACACACAGATATATATATATATATATATATATATATATATATAGATATATATATATATATATAAACCAAAAAACATATGCTCAACTAGGAAACAAAGAAGGATACAAATCCCACATCTGATCAAGCATCTGCCATATAGCTTCATTGGGCCCAAAATGCTTCCACTACACTTTAAATTGCTCTATTGCTTGGTTCCAGAGCATGATCTATTTCCACTGCAAAATGAACTGAGGTTATGTCTAGAATTCTCCCTCTTGCTCCACCTACAATATAGACCAACCAATCACATGATCATCATCCTAGAGATACTTCTTAAGCAATGAAACATGGAAAAACTCATGGACTTTCATTGTTGGTGATAGTGCAAGTATGTAGGCCATAGGTTCAATCCTATTAAGGATCTCAAAAGGCTTCTGTAATGAGGTGTTAGATTGGCACATGATCCAATCCCTCAAGGAACTCCTCTTGGGCTTGATGCGCAAGTACACATGCTCCCCAACCTGAAACTTTTTGAAAATTCTATGTTGATCTGCATAACTCTTCTTCTTGTCCTGTGATGCCTTTAAATTGATCTTAATAACCTACATTTCTTATTCCATCCCTTCCAACATATTCGTTCCAATCAATACCTTGTTCACTAGTTCACTCCAGTTGATATGATTATTACAACTCCACCCATAAAGAGCCTCAAATGGACTCATCCTCAAGGACTCTTGATACCCATTATTATATGCAAACTCCACTAGTCGAAGATACTCCTCCCACTTCCTCTGTTGATGCAAGACATACATCCTCATCATTTCCTCAAGAATATTTTTCACCCTCTTTGTCTGTCCATCCATCTGCAGATGAAAAGTTATATTGAAATATAACTTTGTCTCCAACCCTACAAACAACTCCTTCCAAACCTAGAAGTGAACTTGGCATCTCTATTTGCTATGATATTCTTAGGAACACCATGCAACCTCACAATCTCCCTGGTGAATATCTGAGCTACCTCACTAGCTGAATTAGTAGGTTTAACTGTAATGAATTGAGCTACCTTACTCAACCTCTCAACTATAACCATTATGGAATCATGTTGTATCAATGTCCTTGACAAACCTGTAATGAATTCCATGGAAATGACCTCCCATTTCCACTTTGGAATCAGAATCAGATGTAACAAACCAGTTGGATGCTTACACTCTACTTTTACCTGTTGATAATCCAAGCACTTCACAACAAACTTAGCCACCTCTTCAATTTCAACCAATGATAGAACTTCTTAACTATTGTCAATGTTTTATGAAGTCTTGGGTGACTTGAATATGGCTTGACATGAAACTTCCTCAAGTCAAGCTTCTTGACCTCACTATTGTTGAGCACATAAATATTGTTCCTGAATCTCAGCAAGCCATCTGTTACGAGGTGATACTCCTCATCCCTATCACCTTCACCCTGCTTCTTCAACCTCTGCTTCAGTGGTTGGTATGTGTCATCATGTTTCCCTGCCTACAAGATCCACTCTTGCAAATCTATCCCATAAGAACTTAACGTTGCAATATGATTCACTTTCACTCTCCTACTGAGAGCATCTGCAACCCTGTTCTCCTTGCTCTTGACGTATATGATTTCAAAGTCAAACTCACTAAGGGTATACAAGCATCTAGATTTCATGGCACTTAGATTGGGTTGGTCAAACAAGTACCTCAGTCCACTATGATCACTCATCAGAATAAACCTCCTACAAAGAAGATAATGCCTCCACATCTTCAAGGCATGAATGATAGCTTCCAACTCAAGATCATGAGTCGCATAGTTATACTCATGCTCATTCAACTTCTTTGACTCATAGCATACCACATGTCCTTCCTGCATCAGGACTCCACTAATTCCTCTCTTGTAAGAATATGTACATACCATGAACTCTTGATATGGATCTGCAATCTTCAAAAATAAAGCATTTGTAAGCAAATGCTTCAACCACTCAAAACTAATTGCACACTCCTTAATCCATTCAAACTTATTTCCTTTTCACTGGAAAGATGTAATAGGATAGGAAATCTGTGAGAATTTCTTGATGAACCTCCTGTAGTAACCTGCTAGTCCCATGAATAATTTAACCTCATCGACATTCCTAGGAGTTGGCCACTCCATGAGTAGCTTTAATATTTTCCTGGTCCACTATTATACCTTCCTTGGAAACAACATGCCCCAAGTAATGAACTTCAATCTAAAAGAAACTTCACTTGCTAATCTTGGCATGCAACTGATGTTCTCTTAGTAATCTTAACACAGCTACCAGGTGCTCTGAATGCTCTTCCTCATTCTAAGAATATATCAATATATCATCAATAAACACTATCACAAACTTGTCCTGATAAGGAAGCAACACATTGTTCATCAAACACATGAAAGTAGTTGGAGCATTAGTAAGACCAAATGGAACCATTACAAACTCATAATTCCCATATCTAGTAAGGAACGCAATCTTGTAAATGTCTTTTTCTTTGATGCATGTCTGATGATATCTTGATCTCAGATCAATATTCGAAAACATTGGTGCTCCCTTCAACTGATAAAACAAATCATCAATCCATGAAAATGGATACATGTCCTTAAGAGTCACTTCGTTCAACTGCTTGTAATCAATGCATAACCTAAGAGTACCATCCTTCTTCTTTACAAACAACATTGGTGCACCTCAAGGCAACACACTTGGCCTAGTGTATTCCTTTTCTAGCATTTCCTTAAGCTGCAACCTCAATTCCACCAACTCTAGAGTACTCATTTTGTGAGGTTCCTTTGATGTTGGTGCTACTCCTGGTCGTACCAACTCAATAGAAAACTCCACTTCCTTATAAGGAATTAATTTTCAAATCTCTATAGGAAACACATCCCGGAACTGCTACAAAATAGGATACCTCTTCAAAAATTCATCATCCTCAACATTCTTCCTTTTTTTGCTATAAATATGAACTACAAACAATACACATCCTTTCAAGCAACTGCACTTTTCCTACATAGTTGTAACCATTCTCACTGATGTGGGATTCTTCTTTCCTTGCAAGACACTTCTTTTCCCCTCACCATCTAGGCACTCAATAGCCTTAGCATAGCAGTCCACTTTAGTCTTGTGAATGAACAACCAATCCATGCCCAAAATCATATTGTATGAACTCATAGCAATCACATTTATATGTGCTAATGTAGGCATACCATTCAGCTCAAATGCACAATATCTCACCCAATGATGAGCTCTTCTCTTGGTCCTTGTAGCCAACTTCATCAACCAATATTTTGCATGCACTTCTGATCAGGATCTCAAGACAAAGTGTCGAAAAATGCTCAAAAATGAAAGTGTTCAGAACTGGTTTGAACCTGAATTACCAGATAGAGCTCTTCGTCTTGATTCTGGTGCTCTGAACGGTTCGAAAAATGGTCTCCGTATGCAGACGTTATGCCAAAAAGAAAATTGCCCAATAACCCTTAATTTTTGAATTTTTTTCAAAAAAATAAAAAGAAATATTCTAAGAATATTCCTTAGAATATTCCTTTTGGGCATCCAATGGAGGGGTGCCACGTGGCAGCCCAGAGGCCACCACGTTGCCCAATGGATTGAACGAATTTGGTGTGTTTTAAAAATTGTTAGAGGAACTGCGGATTGAACACGGGACCTCCGACAACGGACTACCAACACACCAAGGTCGTGGAACTTAAAAGACATGCAGAGGAAACATTATTTAAGTGTTTTAAATGGTTTTTGCGGGGCCCAAAGGGGGCCAACCCCCATTCCTATAACCTTAACTCAAAGAACCGTGGCCTAAACCTTCAACAGCGGCGGTCAACAAAACGTAATGGTTAATGCTATATTATACGTGGTCACATTTTATGGCGAGAATTCCGGTTAGACTAACGATTTAACTGAAGTGCTGGCACGAAGTCCAATATTAACCACCAAACCAAAAGTTAGCTTGGCAGTTAAGGTTAAGATGGCGGAGATTCTGACGGTGGTGCCAGTTTTGGCTGTCCCACCAACTTTGGCGGGCCTAACTGGCCACCAACTAAAGTTAACTGGAGTTTTTTCAGGGGCAAACAGGCATTTCAATGAATGTGTCATAACTTTGGCTAGGAAAGTTCTTTTTCGATGATTTTTTTTTTATTTTTTTATTTTGGGTCTCTTCGACCTTCTGAAGCCATTGGCACAGGTTTCACTACCAACAAAGGTCATTTGCAAGGCATTTTTCTTTGTGGAAGTTCCAGGAGCCACTAGGGCCATTTCAGTGATTGAGTTGTGCTGGGCTAGCTTCATCTGTTTGAGGTGAAACAAAAGCCTATTTCTGCTGTAAGGAACCTTCTAAATCCAATGAAGGTGTTTTCAAAAGAATTTGGAGACTTCTAAAGGCTAAGATGCTGAAGAGAAGTTTCAGGCAACCCAGATCCAACCATGGGAGATGGTATAGATCGGGGATGCAGTGCTCATTTTGAGCAAATGAACAATAATTTGTTATGTCAGATATGTGTTGGAGACATTAGCAGAGGTTTCAGAGACATTTGAAGCATTCTGAAGGAGTTTGTGCCATTAAGAAGCACAGGGAAGCTTAGTGCACCTACTGAAGGAATCAAGTCCAAGGAAGCCTAGATATGCCTGCACAAAGAGGACAGCCATGACAGGGATGTATATGGTTTTTATAAACCCATAGGTTCAGTCAGTAACCTTTTGGAGTTGAGTGTGGAACTTGTAAAAGAATTCAAGCCATAATCCCAAAGAGCCAAGTCTAGTTGACTAGAGCTCACAGGAGACGTAGCCCACGAGATTGGGGTGAAATCCTTATTAAATTGGCTGTTATGTGTGATGTTTATTTGCTTCCTTATATGTCTAAACTATATTTTTAATATCAGCTGAAACAAATCAAGTTAAAACACATAAACAGAAGAAAAGACATACCCTGTTTTAAGCTAAAATTCTGCATAACGTCAAGTTCAAGCAAGGTCTTTTTTTAATTAAATCTGAGTGTTTACTTCTATTATTTCTTTAGGAAAAGTCTGTAGAGGGCCAGGTAGCTTCTGGATCTCATCTTCTCTTTAGAGGTGACATATCCAGTAAATGCCCCTACAATCTATCTCTGTAATAGAAATAAGAAGTTCACATATTTGCATATTTAAACTTGGAGTATTTGTGCACTCATTTACATAAATGAAAATGGATACATTGCACCCTTTTTCAAGTACATTCCATTTTCAGATCAACTTCCTTATTCAAGCAACACTTATCCATCAAGTCAGGACTAATATAACTATAATTAGATCCAGAGTCAATCAAAATGGAAACAACTTGATCACAAATCTTACCTTCCATCTCAATAATGGATGCCTAATGATCAGCCTACCTATTATCCATTGTTACATAAATGTGAGGAATACTCTACCCAACATCTCCAACTTTCTATGCCTCTTGAGAACTATAAATCTGATGTTTTCCACCCTCATGTCATGGACAATCTCTCCTACGTTCTATCCACCATAATTCCAGCACTAAAAAGTCTTCCTTCCATCGTCTTTGTTCTGCTCCTTAAGCAGAGACCCATGTCCTCTGTCAACTGCATTGAAGTTCTTATAAGGTGCCACATTCTCCTTATCACCTACATCTTGTGGTCTTCCTTGCTTCTTAGCCCACTTTCCTTTAGTCTTGCCATTCCCTTTCTAATCCTTCTTAGGCTCAAACTTACGCTTAGATTTCTCATAACAATGCTTCAGCTTCCCAATGACCGAGGCTCATCATACTCAATTTGTTCCTTGAATGCTAATGGAAATCCATTAATGAACCTTTGAACCTTTGTCTTCTCATCCTTAACATATGTCACATACCTCAACAACTCCAAAAACTTGTTCATATACTCTTCATCGGTCATGGAACCCATGTTTGGGTCATAGAACTCCTTAGCCTTTCCATCATAATATGTCTCAAGAAAATACTTCTTTCTGGAGTCTTTTAAACTAATTCCAACTCAAATCCTCTGTTTTGATGCCTCTGAAAAGCTTCACATCTTCCCACCAAATATCCAGATTTCCCTTGAGACTTAAATAGCTCTCCAGGATTTCATATTCCCAGTATAATCAAGGAATTTGAAGAAATTATTCATCCCAAATAGCCACGCTTTTGCATCTTCTGGTTTCTTCATCTCTCCATCAAATGTAGGAGTCTTGGCTTTCTTGAACTCATCTGGAAAATATATATTCTCACTCCTCCTATAAGGATGATGGAAGTGATGACAATGATGTCTCTCTAAACTAAAACTAGAATAGAACCCATAAGCACTACCTCTCATGTTATGTGTATCCAACCATCTACCGCCTCTCACAGTGTCATGTTTGTCCAACCTATATCTTGATCGAGACCTGCTACCATATGCCCCATTAGTCCTTCCCTCCTATCCATGATTTATTCTGAGATTTCCCTGTCTCTACAAATCTGATAAGATCTGAAGGATTACTACATTAACTATGCCTTGCTTTTATTGAGCTCTAGAAATTCTTTCCTTTGACTCAATTATCCTCTCACTATCTTCCTTGCAACTTTTTATTTTTGCCTTCAAGCTTCTTAGTGTATCTACTATATCAAGAGAGTAATAATCTCCTTTTTTCTCAATTGATATATGAGGAGAGTCACGTGAGTTGTAATCCACCTTTTTTCTCATCATCTATGATCTTTTATTTCCTACAAACATGTCATGTTAGATAAACCAAATATAAACATAATGAAAATCATACCTCAATGTGAATTTCAGGGGAGGTTATCTCGTCTGCACAATAAATCCATATTATCTCTCTCTCTCTCTCTCTCTCTCTCTCTCTCTCTCTCTCTATATATATATATATATATATATATATATATATAATCTCAACATATTAATCATTGTAACATCATCATGACGACACAAGACTGCAACAATGACAATCACAATGCATGCATAGAAAACATATTGACAACTAACATGCATGCATAACAATCACATATAGCCCATCCAGTCCAAGTGTTTGAACATGGAATCTCTTATACCACCTTGTGGTATCAGATATAACGCAAAGAGAATGAAACCTGTTATGATACCACCTTGTAATTCCTCCTCTCACATTTACCCAAATTTTCAAGCTTGTTAGGGTAAACATGAGACAAGTGTCATTATGACATGACCCGAGCTCTAAGTTCCAGTTAAAGAAGTGGGGCCTACAAACTAAACACTTATTCACATCCTACATGGACTACAGATTAGTCAAGATATGAAAAACCACCCAAGATGATCAATCCCTGAGTTAGAACCCTTTTTCTATAGCCTAGTTCCATAATTGTACCCTTGACAATGCATACATGTGGTTGAAAGCCTATAGCCACATTGATAGGCTTGCTTCCATGCAACTATGACCCAATTCCTCCAGTTATGTGCATGTGGTTCCAGGATCTAAGCCACTTTTTTAGGTTAGCCTCCAGACCACTACCTGTAACTTTCCAGAAGCATAGAAAAGACAATAACAATGCTAACCATTCAAACTCAAGTAAGAACTTGACCTAGAAATTCCTAATCCATTATATAAATTTCATCAAACATATGGTAAACATACAAGCCACATGTCATGAATGCATATATGATCATGAATTGATAGTCTTCGTCTTAGAATCACCAAGAAGGTTTTAATCCCTCTCTAGCTAGATGCAATAACTCTTGTAAGTCCATGCATTCATCAACCATTCAATAACTTATTAAAACATGATAGGGGCCATAGATAGAATACATTCATATAACCAACATATAACCAACAAATATCTGGCATAGAAACCATGGAAAATCAGTCATAATATCAACATCATAACCAATACAAGTGTTCATAAATCACAATAGGAAAATAGCTCTCATTAACATATGAAAATGCCAACCAAGTTAGGGACTTCCACGTACTGCCTGACCATAGATTGGGTTGAACCAAATCTCTCTTTCATCCAATCACCCTCATGTCGTATTCCAAGCATGAATGTGGGATCTCATGGATTTAACCAAAACAAAACCAAGTAGGGCTTCCAGAGGCCAAACCACCTCAACCCTCAACCATATTAATTCCACCTATACAGTCCAAAAATCACTAACATCAACTAGATCAGTCTCTACCAAAGCTTTCCAAGGTTCAAAGAACCAGCAACTCAACCCACATCCTTCTAGGGCTCTAAAGTGTTTGTTCCAACCGTGGCTTCAAGGAATAGTATCTCAACCCACCAAGGGCTCTAGAGTAATTGTCCCAACCTATGACTCCAGGAACTAGTAACTCGAACCAATTTGTTCCAGGGAATCTAGAGCATTTGTTCCAACCCACATCCATAGGGAACCTGAGCACCAATCATAAAAACAAGAAGAAAACCAAGAACACCATGGCTATCCAGGAAATGTCAAGGTAAGGTTGAAACCACTGTCAATCTAGGTAAATCCCCATGCCAATGAAAACACATAACCAAGGAATCACATGCATATACCATGCATCCAAAGATCAACAAGGAAATCACACATGCAACCTGTTACCTGCAAAGCAATCTAGTTGTAGTTATTGATCCAACTGTCTCCTTACTGTCACACGGAAACAGTCAAAAGTGCGGACACAACCGACCTTCCTAGAAGTCTAAGACATTCTAATGACAAACAAGACAAACTAGAACTATCCTTCTCTAAACATGCATTATGATATGAGATATCATGTGTTTCGTTCTTACCTTTGTCCAAACGTTGTTGTAGAAGTCCAAGCTTTGTTGATCTGGATGAGCTCCTCCTTTTCTCCAAAACCTGTAATCACCAACAGTCAAACAATTAAATAGCACCTGATTATAACATAAAACAAAGCATATTCAACATATAGACTAAGGAGTACATGAAATAACCCATAAACAACAAGTTATTGAGAAGAATGGACCAATTTGCATTAAAGGTAATCAAAAGGAACCATTACAACCTGAGCCTTGGTGTTGTGCAAGCTCCTTCCAGGGTCCACAAGAGTCTTCCTCTACTTTGACAAAGCTCACCCACTTCCAAATAGAACAAGCAAAGATGGCAATCTCTCCTCACAAGCTTCTAAATGGGAGTCCTAATTCCTGCAGCATTTACCCTTAGAAATGTATAGCTTTCAACCTCCCCTCCTTCTGGCCCAATGCCTGTATTTATAGGGCTCAAGAGGAGGTTAATCAGGTCCACCATCAATGGGATAATCCCCTCTTTGGGTGGGATAGCTCCCTTATTGATGGGATAAGTTCCTCTTTGATAGGAGTGCATGAACCATCTGGAGGCGCCCAATACACGTCGAACAACCTTCTAGAATGCTCTAGAAATGACCACAAGTAACTTTTTAAAGATGAAACTTGCGCATTCTAACCTTTACAGGGGGACGCACCTGTCCCTTTACATACAGAGCGTCTTTGGACGTAGCTTTTGTGAACATTGGGAGCGTCCCCGCAGGTAAGGTTGAGAGAACCTGCGTCCCCAGAGATAAATACATTTATACAAGACTTTCTCTCTTTTTTGGAGTTTGACATGGAGAGCAGAGGCATAAGACTTGCCTAAGAGGGTAGCATGACTGTTGATAGAGCCATCCTAACTGTAAATAGTCATGGTGACATTTTTTAGTGTAACAGATTGCCCCCTAAAGTGCGAAGCCTGAAATAGATTAGGGTTTTGTATTATCTAGGAAGGGTGAAGCGCTTTATCATTTCAAGGATTATCTCGTGGAGAGCCTGGTCAGAACCTGCAATTTTCAACACAAAATACATGTATAAGATTATATCATCACTGAGGTAGGCATTCCCATACTCAGATTAAAACTTTAACTAACAGACTAACTACTCTGATACAGGAATGATCTTGCAGTACATCATAATCATAGACTTTTGTAGACACGGTATGGACGCAGCCATCTGTTTATGATTAGTCTACTTAGATAATGAATACAAAACTCCTCGCAGCCTGGATGGTGGAAACTAGATCCAGGGTCTTCATTTCTACTTCCCGAATTGGTACGATTCTAGCCATGCGAATAAATGAGTTGATGTCGAACATGGTAGAAACCACTTGATTACCAGTCGATGATGTAAACTGTTAACAAGCGTGAGAGAGACCACCAGTAATGTCAATGGTTCTCAAAGTACCCAGTACAATCCATGAGATGTGAATGAATGAGTTGATGTCGAACATTTCACGGAATCCTTCGATCGAAAGTCAATGATGTAAACTGACGTCAAAGGCGAGAAACCTGCCATTGATGCATGCAGACTTCAAGGTACTGACGGTTTCTAAGTCATCTTTCTAGATAATTTGCTGATGTCGATAGAAAGCGACCCGTTGCAGGCAAGCCTGCAACACGAAATCATTGTTCAAGTTGAAGAAATGTTGCTGTAAGGACTGACTCAGGGATGGTCAAATGGATGACAAGTATTTTGCAGATGAAAGTTTTGCTTGCAGACCTCTTGAACACATAACGACACGACAGATGGCTTGATGACGAATAACTCAAAGTTAATCCCCAGAACCCGGTTAAAGACTTTCAAAGTGGTTTGATCAACTGTGAGGTAAAAGATTTCCCAACCCAGGTGAATGAAAAGTGTCGTGTTCAAGAGTGGTAATAAAGTTTCTTTTGAGACAAAAGGTAACAAACAAGTTCATTCTTCTCTCTTTTCCCCCACCATTTCTGGCAAGTACCTCTTTATTTTTAACAAGCTTGAGGAGGATAACATATGCTTGATTATAAGCTCATCCTTCGGATGAGTCCAACCTAGTTTTGATTCGAACCCTAGGAAGGAGTGGTTCGTTCCTATTTGTAATTGAACAGGTCCTTTACTGTGAAATGTTTAACGAGCCCAGTATAGGAGAAACTCGGCGTTTTTCAATTTTAGAGAGTCTGAAAAACTTAAGAAGACTCCAAGTTGAACTTTTTCGTAGATTTGTGTCCCTCAAGCCCGAAAAAGTATAAAATAATACCTGGGGGAACCGCTTGATCTTGCGACCAAGGAGTACTTTCATAATTAGTGCCACTGACTTGAAAAGTAAAAAGCGATCAAAGACACGTCGTTTTATTTCCGTATCGAGTTTGAAACGACAAAAACCCGGCAATCTTTTCCTGATTTTATGGTCAGAAAAGGGCTATAAGGGGACCGTCTTTTAATTCCGTTTTAACGAGTGTAAAAGAAATGTTCGGCAA
This sequence comes from Pinus tabuliformis, assembly GCA_031772625.1. Classification (NCBI taxonomy): domain Eukaryota; kingdom Viridiplantae; phylum Streptophyta; class Pinopsida; order Pinales; family Pinaceae; genus Pinus; species Pinus tabuliformis. Next base: position 1,496,317,393 of record CM062804.1, on the reverse strand, counting down.
TCTTTTCATGTTTTAGGAGTTAGAAAAGGGCTTAAAAGAGAACTCCAAGGTTTCACTTTTTCGTAAGTTTTAACGAGTTCGAAAAAATGATAAAAATGTACTCATGGTTTTCACTTTTTCGTAAGTTTTAATGAGTTCGAAAAAATGATAAAAATGTACTCATATGGCCGATTTTCAATTTAATTTACGAGCAGGAAAAGACGGAAAGAACTCGGCATTTTCATTTTTTTTACGAGAATGAAAAATAGCAAAATAATCTCGAGATTTTCATGAGTTTAACGAGTCTTGAAAATAACTGAAATTGACTCGAGATAGGTTTCATTTTTACAAAAGCTTGAAACAGAGAAAAACTATGCTTCAAAGTAGTTTCATTTTTGCACAAGCTTGAAACAGAGAGAAAACTGTGCTTGATGCCCCCTAAGCGTAACTGCTAGAGCGCATGCCCCCCAACTTCATTTCATTCAACTAAGCACAAGCTGGATGGAATGAAGGTTCATGAACGAGATCATTTGAAAGACTCGACCTAAAACTATAAGAAAATTATGCAAAAAACTGAAATAACTAACCTAAAAACTTAACATTTATGAGATCTAGTCAATCTCTCGACTCAAGTAGAGGAGGATTTGTTTCATTGTTTAACGAGCTTGACACAGGAAAAGAACTATGCTCGGATTTGGTTTCATGTTTATGCAAGCTTGAAACGAAAAACTATGCTTGTTATAAGTTCGCATGCCCCCAGCATAATGACACAAAACGAGGTACATATCCCCAGCGGAGTCGCCAATTTGTCACACGGAAACAGTCAAAAGTGCGGACACAACCGACCTTCCTAGAAGTCTAAGACATTCTAATGACAAACAAGACAAACTAGAACTATCCTTCTCTAAACATGCATTATGATATGAGATATCAAGTGTTTCGTTCTTACCTTTGTCCAAACGCTGTTGTAGAAGTCCAAGCTTTGTTGATCTGGATGAGCTCCTCCTTTTCTCCAAAACCTGTAATCACCAACAGTCAAACAATTAAATAGCACCTGATTATAACATAAAACAAAGCATATTCAACATATAGACCAAGGAGTACATGAAATAACCCATAAACAACAAGTTATTGAGAAGAATGGACCAATTTGCATTAAAGGTAATCAAAAGGAACCATTACAACCTGAGCCTTGGTGTTGTGCAAGCTCCTTCCAGGGTCCACAAGAGTCTTCCTCTACTTTGACAAAGCTCACCCACTTCCAAATAGAACAAGCAAAGATGGCAATCTCTGCTCACAAGCTTCTAAATGGGAGTCCTAATTCCTGCAGCATTTACCCTTAGAAATGTATAGCTTTCAACCTCCCCTCCTTCTGGCCCAATGCCTGTATTTATAGGGCTCAAGAGGAGGTTAATCAGGTCCACCATCAATGGGATAATCCCCTCTTTGGGTGGGATAGCTCCCTTATTGATGGGATAAGTTCCTCTTTGATAGGAGTGCATGAACCATCTGGAGGCGCCCAATACACGTCGAACAACCTTCTAGAATGCTCTAGAAATGACCACAAGTAACTTTTTAAAGATGAAACTTGCGCATTCTAACCTTTACAGGGGGACACACCTGTCCCTTTACATACAGAGCGTCTTTGGATGTAGCTTTTGTGAACATTGGGAGCGTCCCCGCAGGTAAGGTTGAGAGAACCTACGTCCCCAGAGATAAATACATTTATACAAGACTTTCTCTCTTTTTTGGAGTGTGACATGGAGAGCAGAGGCATAAGACTTGCCTAAGAGGGTAGCATGACTGTTGATAGAGCCATCCTAACTGTAAATAGTCATGGTGACATTTTTTAGTGTAACAGATTGCCCCCTAAAGTGCGAAGCCTGAAATAGATTAGGGTTTTGTATTATCTAGGAAGGGTGAAGCGCTTTATCATTTCAAGGATTATCTCGTGGAGAGCCTGGTCAGAACCTGCAATTTTCAACACAAAATACATGTATAAGATTATATCATCACTGAGGTAGGCATTCCCATACTCAGATTAAAACTTTAACTAACAGACTAACTACTCTGATACAGGAATGATCTTGCAGTACATCATAATCATAGACTTTTGTAGACACAGTATGGACGCAGCCATCTGTTTATGATTAGTCTACTTAGATAATGAATACAAAACTCCTCGCAGCCTGGATGGTGGAAACTAGATCTAGGGTCTTCATTTCTACTTCCCGAATTGGTACGATTCTAGCCATGCGAATAAATGAGTTGATGTCGAACATGGTAGAAACCACTTGATTACCAGTCGATGATGTAAACTGTTAACAAGCGTGAGAGAGACCACCAGTAATGTCAATGGTTCTCAAAGCACCCAGTACAATCCATGAGATGTGAATGAATGAGTTGATGTCGAACATTTCACGGAATCCTTCGATCGAAAGTCAATGATGTAAACTGACGTCAAAGGCGAGAAACCTGCCATTGATGCATGCAGACTTCAAGGTACTGACGATTTCTAAGTCATCTTTCTAGATAATGTGCTGATGTCGATAGAAAGCGACCCGTTGCAGGCAAGCCCGCAACACGAAATCATTGTTCAAGTTGAAGAAATGTTGCTGTAAGGATGGACTCAGGGATGGTCAAATGGATGACAAGTATTTTGCAGATGAAAGTTTTGCTTGCAGACCTCTTGAACACATAACGACACGACAGATGGCTTGGTGACGAATAACTCAAAGTTAATCCCCGGAACCCGGTTAAAGACTTTCAAAGTGGTTTGATCAACTGTGAGGTAAAAGATTTCCCAACCCAGGTGAATGAAAAGTGTCGTGTTCAAGAGTGGTAATAAAGTTTCTTTTGAGACAAAAGGTAACAAACAGGTTCATTCTTCTCTCTTTTCCCCCACCATTTCTGGCAAGTACCTCTTTATTTTTAACAAGCTTGAGGAGGATAACATATGCTTGATTATAAGCTCATCCTTCGGATGAGTCCAACCTAGTTTTGATTCGAACCCTAGGAAGGAGTGGTTCGTTCCTGTTTGTAATTGAACAGGTCCTTTACTGTGAAATGTTTAACGAGCCCAGTATAGGAGAAACTCAGCGTTTTTCAATTTTAGAGAGTCTAAAAAACTTAAGAAGACTCCAAGTTGAACTTTTTCGTAGATTTGTGTCCCTCAAGCCCGAAAAAGTATAAAATAATACCTGGGGGAACCGCTTGATCTTGCGACCAAGGAGTACTTTCATAATTAGTGCCACTGACCTGAAAAGTAAAAAGCGATCAAAGACACGTCGTTTTATTTCCGTATCGAGTTTGAAACGACAAAAACCCGGCAATCTTTTCCTGATTTTACGGTCAGAAAAGGGCTATAAGGGGACCGTCTTTTAATTCCGTTTTAACGAGTGTAAAAGAAACGTTCGGCAATCTTTTCATGTTTTAGGAGTCAGAAAAGGGCTTAAAAGAGAACTCCAAGGTTTCACATTTTCGTAAGTTTTAACGAGTTCGAAAAAATGATAAAAATGTACTCATGGTTTTCACTTTTTCGTAAGTTTTAATGAGTTCGAAAAAATGATAAAAATGTACTCATATGGCCGATTTTCAATTTAATTTACGAGCAGGAAAAGACGGAAAGAACTCGGCATTTTCATTTTTTTTACGAGAATGAAAAATAGCAAAATAATCTCGAGATTTTCATGAGTTTAACGAGTCTTGAAAATAACTGAAATTGACTCAAGATAGGTTTCATTTTTACAAAAGCTTGAAACAGAGAAAAACTATGCTTCAAAGTAGTTTCATTTTTGCACAAGCTTGAAACAGAGAGAAAACTGTGCTTGATGCCCCCTAAGCGTAACTTCTAGAGCGCATGCCCCCCAACTTCATTTCATTCAACTAAGCACAAGCTGGATGGAATGAAGGTTCATGAACGAGATCATTTGAAAGACTCGACCTAAAACTATAAGAAAATTATGCAAAAAACTGAAATAACTAACCTAAAAACTTAACATTTATGAGATCTAGTTAATCTCTCGACTCAAGTAGAGGAGGATTTGTTTCATTGTTTAACGAGCTTGACACAGGAAAAGAACTATGCTCGGATTTGGTTTCATGTTTATGCAAGCTTGAAACGAAAAACTATGCTCGTTATAAGTTCGCATGCCCCCAGCATAATGACACAAAATGAGGTACATGCCCCCCAAGCTTCATTTCATTCAATGAGGTGGATGGAATGAAGCTTTACTTTCAAGATCTTGGAAAGACTTGTGGGAGTTGTTTCATTTTTTAGTGAGGTTGACACAGGAAAAGAACTATCCTCAAAACCCTTGTTTCATTTTTTAAACGAGCTTGACACAAGATAAGGAACTATGCTCATAACTACTCTCTACAATCTACCTAACAAAAACTCTACTCTAAAAACCTTGATTCATTTTTTAACGAGCTTGACACAAGACAAGGAACTGTGCTCTAAAATCCTTGATTCATTTTTTAATGAGCTTGACACAAGACAAGGAACTATGCTCATGACTACGCTCTACAATCTACCTATTTAACCTACCCTTGTTTCATTTTTTAAAGAGCTTGACACAAGACAAGGAACTATGCTCAAGAAGTTCACATGCCCCTAGCATAATGATGCAAAGCAAGGTACATGCCCCCCAGGCTTCATTGCATTCAACCGGCTGGATGAAATGAAGGTTTACTTTCAATATTTAACTTGAAAAGGGAGTTGTTTCATTTTTAAGGAGGTTGACACAGGAAAAGAACTATCCTCAAAACCCTTGTTTCATTTTTTAAACGAGCTTGACACAAGATAAGGAACTATGCTCATAACTACTCTCTACAATCTACCTAACAAAAACTCTACTCTAAAAACCTTGATTTATTTTTTAACGAGCTTGACACAAGACAAGGAACTGTGCTCTAAAATCCTTGATTCATTTTTTAATGAGCTTGACACAAGACAAGGAACTATGCTCATGACTACGCTCTACAATCTACCTATTTAACCTACCCTTGTTTCATTTTTTAAAGAGCTTGACACAAGACAAGGAACTATGCTCAAGAAGTTCACATGCCCCTAGCATAATGATGCAAAGCAAGGTACATGCCCCCCAGGCTTCATTTCATTCAACCGGCTGGATGAAATGAAGGTTTACTTTCAATATTTAACTTGAAAACGGAGTTGTTTCATTTTTAAGGAGGTTGACACAAGAAAAGAACTATCCTCAAACCTGAGTCATTTTTTTAACGAGGTCGACTCAGTAACAGGAACTATCCTCGAACCTGATTCATTTTTTAACGAGGTCGACTCAGTAACAGGAACTATCCTCAAAACCCTACTTTTTACAGTCTACCTACATAACCTAAAATCTACCTGATTCATTTTTTAATGAGGTTGACTCAGTAAAACAACTATCCTCATTACAACCTATTTCATTTTTTAACGAGGTTGATACAGGAAAAAAAAAAACTATCCTCGTACTCACTGATTCATTTTTTAACGAGGTTGACACAGTAAAAGGAACTTTCCTCGGACATCCAGTTTCATTTTTTAACGAGGTTGAGACGGGAACAAACTATCCTCGTGCTCCTTGTTTCATTTTTTAATGAGCTTGACACAAGACAATGAACTATGCTCATACACACTGATTCATTGTTTAACGAGGTTGACACAGTAAAAGGAACTTTCCTCGGACTCCTTGTTTCATTTTTTAACGAGGTTGATACAAGAAAAAACTATCCTCGCAGCCACTGATCATGGCTTCCAACCGGAAGAAAGACATGTCAATGGACACACCTTGATCATGGCTTCCAAGAGGTCTTCATCAGAAGGAAGAATAGTTCTCTGGAAGGAACACATGTCAAGGGACTCAAAAGGGATAAGAACATCGTGTTCAAGTAATCCCATAGAGTTTTCCATGTCAATTACCGAATTTAAATCAACAGTGAGAGGCTCACTTACATCGGTAACTGAAAACATGGGACCAGTTGCCACATAATTAACCCGTGGTAGGGTAGATACCACTTTAGAATCAGGAACATTTAGGGGTGTCATATTATTGGTAGTTGGGACAAGACTAGGGAACGAAAGCTGGTCTACAGTCACAATACTGCCATTGTGAGGGAAAGACATCACGCGAAAGAGTGTCGATACGACAGCTTTCATTGCATAAACATAGTCTCGCCCAAGGAGTAAATTGAAATCCAAGGGACCTCGAACTACCATAAGATCAATACAGACAGTTTTACCTTCCAAGGTAATAGAAAACTTAGGAAGAATCCCTAAAGGTTCACTGATGGTTCTGTTAAAATCTTTCAGATTCTGCGTAATAGGCGCAAGCTGAGGGGAACCCAAAGCTTTCCAAACAGTTGAGGATAAAATACTGACAGAAGCACCTTCATCTACCTGAGTACGATGTGTGTCCCTACCACCAGCCTTGACAATGATTTGGAAAGGGATGGAGGAAGGAAGACGAGGTTCTGTCAGTCTATTCCAATCAAAGGAAAAGACCTCAGTGCTGTTGGAAATAATACTGAGAGGGGGGGGGTGAATCAGTATTATCAGATCAATAAAACTTTTTCAATGCTCAAAAACATATACGCTACTTTAGTTAAGTGAACCCGCGTGTACACGCTGCTGTGTCTAAAGCAACTAGCGTATATCCAGAAATCTTATGATTCAGTTAGCTTATCTTCAGTAAATGCATCAGAACATTATTAACCATATTAACAGTAAACAGGTGCAGTATAACAGAACAGATCATCACACAAAAGCCACACACATGAACACAAAGATATAAGGTGGAAACCCAATGTGGGTGAAAACCACCTGCTGCAAGTCATCTCAATCTTCTTCTTAATAAGAAAATACTTTTACAATATTTGTACTGGTGCAGTCTTATACCAGTACGGGAGCTACAACCCCCTTTGCTTTTGTACTAGCCGATCCATTTACTAGTACACAGGCTGCTACCTGCTACAATGCTCCAAAGATCTCCCTTAGCTTTTGTACTAGCTTAGATACTAGTACGTAGGTGCTTGCCTACAATCTTCTCTCCTCCAGGTACCACGTTTCATCAATTTTCAGACTGGATACACTGAAGCACAACACATAATCTGAAAGGCCACATTTCATCCAATTTTCATACTGGACCCATAACTATCATTGAAGCTCAAAACAATCATCAAACTCTGAATCACTGAAACCCTGTTAACAACACCGTCACCAGAACACAGAGCAGACACAGAACTCTGTAATAACCATCAGACCCATCTGCAACTTCAAGTATCAAGCTTTACAATGTATACGCTACTTCGATGAATCAAACCCGCGTGTATACGCGCTTTCGCCAAAGACAACCCGCGTATAGATCTAAAAATAATTTCTCATAACTTGCAGCTGTACCAAACATCAATCATACTCATAATACTTATAGAACAATACATGCGTCAGTATGTAGATCTAGAATAAGCATCATAAAGATAGTTCATTTCAAACCATTTGATCCCGATCTCTCCTTAGATCTTGCTCTCCATCAACCGATGAGATCTCTCCTTAGCTCAGATCAAGCAATGCATCATCAACCCATAACCAGCATACTGGATCTAATGCTTCATCAGATATTCAAGACATTTCAGATACACTTGCCTAATGATTTCCTTCTCCTTATATAGCCTTAGGCCTTGTTCAATACCAAGAGCCAAAACCATAGAAATCCAATACCATCAACTTCAAAACTAGGGATCAACACGTCCGCCGAGACGCCAAGGTCCAAAACCATAGGCACAACTTCCAAGGAATAACCGCCATGGACCAAAGATAAGTTTTCCACATACACGCGTTTTTACTGAAGCCAACCAGCGTGTACACACGACTTGGTATATAGCGAACCTGCGTATACGCGACTTGGTATACAGTGAACCTGCTTGTATACGCGACTTGGGCTTAATGAACCTGCGTGTATGAACTTTCTCTTCTTCTTATAGTCTGATCATCAATTCCTTGCTGCTGTCCTTCTGTACTATGATTTGTCATCAGTGAGGTTTGCCATCAAGGACAACACTTATCTCATAATGCCAACAATCTCCCCCTTTGGACTTGATGGCAAAGCTAACTTGTCACACTTAGAACTATCATCTGATTCCTTTGAGCTGTCCTCCATCAGTCACATCTGATATCTCTTCTGAAGATTCATCATCTGATTCCTTTGAGCTGTCCTCCATCAGTCACATCTGATATCTCTTCTGAAGATTCATCCAGTTATACATAAGAGAGATATTCTTCTATGAGAGGGTTGCCATCAAGTACAACACATGCATCATAATGCCAACAATCTCCCCCTTTGGACTTGATGGCAACAACACCAAATCACTCTCCCCCTTTGACATCAAGGGCAAAGGGTGGACCAAGATATTCTCTTCCTTTGCTGAATCATTCCACTGTCCATACTCCCCCTGAGTACCTGCTGAAATCTCTGAATAATCTCCCCCTTTGTATATGCCAAGGTGTACCAATCTGTCCATGCTCCCTCTGAGTACATGCTGAATCTTTGTTCTTGCTGAAGTGTGCTGATCATGCTCTCCCTGACTGTAAGCAAGGTCTACAAAAGATGTTCTTCAAGAAGAACATGACTCTATACATCATAAAGGACCTTCCTATCACTTAGGACTCATACATACATCCATCTCTCAACTAAGTGAGGATATACAAAAATTGACTCATCCACCCAACCAAGTGGGAATACATCAAAATTTTACATATGACAACCAATCACATTGCATCAATCATCCCAGGCATAGTGGGGAAACCAAAATAGGCCGTTACATGACCTTGACACCATGAAAGAGATACCACAAAAGAGATATATGACATAGAGATGAAATAACTAGACCAAGACTTATGAAAGTCACCAGCAGCATCTGATAATCACCATTCAGATCAGCAACCAAGAGATCCTTCTGTTCTCCTTTCGCCTTTGTTCCTCCTGAAATCAACACCAAATGTGAACTAGAACCAAAAGCTTTAAGATAATGCCAACAATGCATCATTGGAAGATTATCTGCTCCCCCTGAACCTGTGCCAGATGATCTCTGTCAGACCTATATCAGACTTTCTGCAACCAACATCTGTCCTTGCTGATTTCCTTCAAATCTCCATATACGCGTCTGTATACACATAAACAGGCGTATATACGCAGATATCCCTTACGCAACACGCGTACACCATATACGCGACTATCCCCTTGTAAAACGGCGTATGCACGCGGATATCCTTTAAACAACACGCGTACACAAATTTCCATATCAGCAACCTGTAAATGTCCTGTAGAGAATAGGTCATCAACCTATAACAAGGTATGTCTGCATCAATTCATCCCTTTGAACAGAATTCAGAGTCATTCACATTGTATCATGTGTGAAACCACCATAGCCATTTCATCAAGCTCTACATGATCCAAGTATCATTACTTGGGAACATCTGCATCAATTAACATATGTAAGTATAAACCTATCATCATATAGATACGAACTCATCATCATGTCTCCAACAAAGTGACTTTGAGGAGTCATCCATGAATCAGCACTATGTATCTTGAGCTCAAACTCTTTTGACAAAGCTTCTTGATATCATCATCAGCAACAATCTTTATCCACATGAGTGCCTGCATCATAACTGTATGATCTTTATGCATATGATATCAAGTGAGGAAGATGTGTATTCAAGCTTTGTACTTCTCCTTGTCCTTATGAAGATCACCATGTAAGCACCATATATGCATCATCAAGGAATCAACCATAAATCTGATCTGATCATCAACTATGTAACCCCAAGAATCATATGTGATTTTATCATAGACAACTCACAACCACATCATAGCAAGATATATCATTTAGCCATATAAGAATCATCACCAAGGACTATTAACCATAATGCCAACAATGAATTATTAAAGGCATATGCTCCCCCTCAACCTGTGCCATCTGTTAGATCTGATCATGCATATATCAGCAATAAGCATCAAGACATCATCATCATCATCAAGTTAGGATCAAAACACTTCTAGACATCTTACAAGTATCAAAACATTTTTACACATCCTTAGCAGACTGTAACTATTAACCAATAGAGCAAATAATGGACTGAATCATATCAGATCCCTTTTCTGAGCCTGTCCCCACTGCTTTTCCTCAGACTGACATATACGCGACTTTGCAGTGTCTAACTCGCGTATATACGCGACTTCCCTTTAAGGAACTTGCGTATGAGATTCAGGACACTGATGTTTTACACTTTCAGCTCCCCCTGAGTCTGATATGTCTGTGCTGTGCTGTGTCTCAGTACATTGTGCTGACTGTACTTCCTTCTTCCTCCATATCTTCAATTGTGATGAGGTTTTCTTCTTTTGGTGTGATGTCCATCCTTTGTTCCTGCATTCCTTTGCTATATGTCCAAGCTTGTTGCATGCATAACATCTTACATGTTTCATATTCCTCCTGTAGCAATCAGCAGCTTTGTGACCAAACATATTGCAAGAAAAACAATATCCATTAAAGTACCTTGAATGTGATGATCTTTCTACATGATGGTCTTGAACCCTTCTTCTTCCACATCTAGCTGCAACATGTCCAAGATTATGACATACATAACATTCAACATAATTCATAGGAGGAGTAAAAGATTTTCTTTGAGGAGTCTTTTTCCTTGATTGTTGATGGGGTTGACCTTTCATCTCCTTGTTGATCATTTTAGTTTTCTCTTTAGAGTTCCTTGCCTCACCTTGTGAGCTAGATTCACCTTCAACAGATTCATGAAAACCAAGACCAGTCTTGATAGCAGGAGACCTTTGACTATTAAGAATATCATCCAATGCTTTAGTACTATCTTGAAATCTCAAAAGTTTATCCTTTTCTTCTAATTTACCTTTCAAGATATTTACCTCAACTTGAAGTTGTTCCTCCTTTTCTAGACATTGTTTCTTCATGTCTTCTCCATCTTTCCTTCCTTCTTCCAACTGATGCCTTAGTTTGAGAATCTCCTTTTCTTGTTCTTCATTCAGATCCTGCTGCATTTGACGAACTCGGAAGGCACATTCTAGTTGAGATTTTAAGCTGGTGACTTCGTTTTCTTGTTTTGCAGTAGCTTGGAGTAGATCTGTATTCTGCTTCTTTGATTCTTCAAGATCTCCTTTTAGTGAGAGGATTGTAGCTTCAAGATTTTCATAGTAGCTGGATCTATCTTTGAGTTTCTTGATGGTTGTGTTTTTGTCATTGACTTCATTTCTTAGAGAAGTTGCTTCAACCTGCAACTTTTGATATTTCTCCTTGAATAACTCTCCTTGAGCCTTAGCAGTATTATCCTTTATGTTCAGAAGATCTTCTTGAGTTCTAATTTTGCTTCTTAGTCTTCTAAATTCTGCTTCTATCTCATTTCCTTCTTGTTCACCCATAAGAGCAAGTTCAGTAGTTTCACTATCACTTCCATCTGTCTCACAAGGAAATATGGCTGGAACATCAGAGGATAACACATTCATACCTGATAATGATTCTGAATCTGATTCTGAATCTGAAGAGCTTCTTATACCTAATCCCCAATCGACTCTCCCACTGTCATAGATCTTCTGAGATGTCTTCTTCTTCTTATGAGCTTTCTTCTTAAGCTTCTTTCCCATTGTTCCACGGATCTCCTTCAAGCGATCAAGCTTCTACCAAAGGACCTGCTCTGATACCAATTGTTGGAAATAATACTGAGAGGGGGGGGTGAATCAGTATTATCAGATCAATAAAACTTTTTCAATGCTCAAAAACATATACGCTACTTTAGTTAAGTGAACCCGCGTGTACACGCTGCTGTGTCTAAAGCAACTAGCGTATATCCAGAAATCTTATGATTCAGTTAGCTTATCTTCAGTAAATGCATCAGAACATTATTAACCATATTAACAGTAAACAGGTGCAGTATAACAGAACAGATCATCACACAAAAGCCACACACATGAACACAAAGATATAAGGTGGAAACCCAATGTGGGTGAAAACCACCTGCTGCAAGTCATCTCAATCTTCTTCTTAATAAGAAAATACTTTTACAATATTTGTACTGGTGCAGTCTTATACCAGTACGGGAGCTACAACCCCCTTTGCTTTTGTACTAGCCGATCCATTTACTAGTACACAGGCTGCTACCTGCTACAATGCTCCAAAGATCTCCCTTAGCTTTTGTACTAGCTTAGATACTAGTACGTAGGTGCTTGCCTACAATCTTCTCTCCTCCAGGTACCACGTTTCATCAATTTTCAGACTGGATACACTGAAGCACAACACATAATCTGAAAGGCCACATTTCATCCAATTTTCATACTGGACCCATAACTATCATTGAAGCTCAAAACAATCATCAAACTCTGAATCACTGAAACCCTGTTAACAACACCGTCACCAGAACACAGAGCAGACACAGAACTCTGTAATAACCATCAGACCCATCTGCAACTTCAAGTATCAAGCTTTACAATGTATACGCTACTTCGATGAATCAAACCCGCGTGTATACGCGCTTTCGCCAAAGACAACCCGCGTACAGATCTAAAAATAATTTCTCATAACTTGCAGCTGTACCAAACATCAATCATACTCATAATACTTATAGAACAATACATGCGTCAATATGTAGATCTAGAATAAGCATCATAAAGATAGTTCATTTCAAACCATTTGATCCCGATCTCTCCTTAGATCTTGCTCTCCATCAACCGATGAGATCTCTCCTTAGCTCAGATCAAGCAATGCATCATCAACCCATAACCAGCATACTGGATCTAATGCTTCATCAGATATTCAAGACATTTCAGATACACTTGCCTAATGATTTCCTTCTCCTTATATAGCCTTAGGCCTTGTTCAATACCAAGAGCCAAAACCATAGAAATCCAATACCATCAACTTCAAAACTAGGGATCAACACGTCCGCCGAGACGCCAAGGTCCAAAACCATAGGCACAACTTCCAAGGAATAACCGCCATGGACCAAAGATAAGTTTTCCACATACACGCGTTTTTACTGAAGCCAACCAGCGTGTACACACGACTTGGTATATAGCGAACCTGCGTATACGCGACTTGGTATATAGTGAACCTGCTTGTATACGCGACTTGGGCTTAATGAACCTGCGTGTATGAACTTTCTCTTCTTCTTATAGTCTGATCATCAATTCCTTGCTGCTGTCCTTCTGTACTATGATTTGTCATCAGTGAGGTTTGCCATCAAGGACAACACTTATCTCATAATGCCAACAATCTCCCCCTTTGGACTTGATGGCAAAGCTAACTTGTCACACTTAGAACTATCATCTGATTCCTTTGAGCTGTCCTCCATCAGTCACATCTGATATCTCTTCTGAAGATTCATCATCTGATTCCTTTGAGCTGTCCTCCATCAGTCACATCTGATATCTCTTCTGAAGATTCATCCAGTTATACATAAGAGAGATATTCTTCTATGAGAGGGTTGCCATCAAGTACAACACATGCATCATAATGCCAACAAGTGCTTGGAGGGGGTTCTGTAGAAACAGGTGAAATGCCCCCCGGCATAGAAGAATCTGATGTAACAAGAAGAACCTGAGCGGTATGAAGTTCACTTTCTAAAGGGAAAGTGGGATCGACTGAATGTGAAATTGAATCGACCACTTGATCAACTAACAGATCATCAACCTGAGTGACATGAGTTTCACTCTCCAATGGAAGAGTGTGATCGACTGTATTTGAATTTAGATCAATTACTCCGTCAGTTGACGGTAGGTTGGGAGAAAGTTTACGGTAACCAGTTGGAAATTCTTGCTGTGGGACAGTAAGGTTTTCCAACAAAGTTGAGGCTTCATCCATGTGAGGGCAAATGTGAGTTTGATGACTCCCTTTGCATAACTTACAAGGAAACCTAACATTACCCTTCTTCCCAGGAACCTGACTATCACTGGTTGATGGATCAATGGAAAGTTGATGAGATTTTTCTGACCATACTTCCAAGACCTTTGGAATGCCAGGACAATTGACAAGGAAGTGGTCACCCTTACAAAGCCTGCAAGGGTATTTGGGTTTACGATGCATGTCGGAATTTTCCTCAACACAACTAACACTTACAGCCGTGGTTGGTTGGTTGACTTCTTTCTTAGCTTGCTTCTTCTTCTTCTTCTTCTTCTTCCCTTTCTTCTTCTTCTTAGACTCCTGGTTACTAGCATCAAGGCTTTTACCAGGCGAAGAGGAAGAAATGGAGGAAGAAAAATTAGGCGAAGAGGGTAAAGGGTCAACAGAAGGTTGGTGATGTTGAGATGGTGAACTCTATTGAGGTGAAGCATCCGGTTGAGGTGGAACAATTTGAGTATTTTGGGCCAACGAAGTTGAAAATAACCATATCGGTAAACCTATTGTAAATCCAGGTAATGACAAAGTAGCCATATAAGGAGGACCAACATTTCCAAAGTAAGGAAAAGTACTAGGATTCTCATTAGGAGGGGTTCCTAGGTTGATAAATTCCGGAACATTTGCCATTATATTCAACTTCAGTGAATTTTATTAACAATTTAAAACTAAAATTAACAATTCACAATTCACACCTATGGTCTCTAAAAGTAAAAACAAACAAATTAACACGCGCTATCAAATCTAGGAGTCAAACCACACACAAACAGTAAGCTCTCCGGACCGAAAACACTAGTTGGTGATGAAGCCCAACCTCGCAGAATCCAGTACAGAAATAGTGGGTGGAACAGTTACCCCGACAACCTGCTTAATGAATAGACTGGACCAAGTTCCTCCACTTTAACCGTCTCGAGTGAAGTGAACCCCCCAGAAAATCCAAGTGAGTATAGCCGACGTCTGCTCCAGGTACAGTGGGACCTTCCCTCCACCATCACCTTGGGTAGAACCCTAAAGATAATAGTCACTAAGGTTACCAACAGCAACAAATGCACCTGGGGGAACAGTCTACACTCCGACAGCACGCAAGGGCAGAGTATCAAGCTCAATCCCCTTGCCGGCTCCTTGACCATAATCCAAGGTTTACCGACAAGTGACCCCTGGCTCCTCGACAATGGTTAATCCGAGGTTTACCGTTTGTAATACGTGCGTGTCTGGCGTCGTTCCCAACGAGGGAGGATTGATCCCCTCACTGGTTCGGACACGAGCTCGTGCTTCTCCTTTAAGAGGAGCTTTCCCAGAGTACAAATGAAACAGTTGGATTTATCCTACCACAAGATGAGCTACTTGTTTGGTTTTGCTGTCTTGGAGAGTTAATTACTCTCCTACTCCAAGACACTAGCCTAAGCTATGTTGGTGTTTCAGAGCCCTAGAAATGTAAAAATTACTAGATGAATTTTAATTAAGCGCTGTGTTATTAAGGCTGTTATTACTCAAATGGGTAAATGGAGATGAAACCAATGGTGTTATGACCCAACTCAACTGAATGCAATCAAATATGATAATGTAATCTTTTCAATTCGATGAATCCTAACTAAAGTAAGGAGAGAGTTTCCATTCACTTCCAATAATGCAAAAAATTGATTACTAAGAGAAAATATAACAAATTCTCTAATGCACTAATTTCATCAAGAAAAACTAATGCAAATCAATTCCAAACCATTTTTTTTTATTTTTATTTTTGTGTAAATTCAAATCAAAGAAAACTGATCTAAATCTACGATTGATTTTTCAGAATGTAAACTATGCAATTGTAATCGATGCACAATTCACTTGAAAAGTATGCAAATGTAATCTATGCACATTTTTCATTCATATTCTGAAAATGAGAATTCTAATTATGCAAATGTGATCTATGCAAGAGAATTCTCAAACACAAGATGATTCTAATGTAATCTAAGAACCAATCAAGTGCAAGTCGAGAAAATTGGGTGAGAGTTCCAAAGATCAAAACATAAAAACACTCAAAGGCGATTAACACTCATACACAATTTAGCCCCCCCCGGCGAATGAGGGGGAAATTTTTTTGCAAAAACAAAAGCAAAAAGATGCAAAATTGTGAAAGGACTGAGAGAAACCTCCAAGTAATGACCAAAGGAAATCAAATCAAGAATTTCTCAAAAAAGAGACCCAAAACACCCAATTGATGAAAGCTTAAAGCAGGAATGCCGATGAAACAAGCTTAGGTGAAGATCTTTGACAAGAGACTAATGGATCTGGGCAGTAAAAACTAAGAAAAAACAAAATCTAAGAGCAAAAAGTGTAAAAAATGGAATTTTCTCAAATTTTGGCAGGGGACGCAGGCAACCCGTTAGCACAGGTGCGGGCCCGCTCTGTGCACACAGCAAAAGTGCGTCCAGGGGCGCACTGTGCAGCACTCAGAGGGTGTGTCCTACTGAAAAACTCAAGAAAAACCAAAATAAAACTAATCCTAAGCTAACCCACCCAGAGACAGAATCACAGAGCCAAAACCAGAAAAATAAACCAATTTTCTCAAAGCAAAGTTCACACAAAGGAAAAGACTTTTCTCATCAATGGAATCCCCAGCGGAGTCGCCAATTTGTCACACGGAAACAGTCAAAAGTGCGGACACAACCGACCTTCCTAGAAGTCTAAGACATTCTAATGACAAACAAGACAAACTAGAACTATCCTTCTCTAAACATGCATTATGATATGAGATATCAAGTGTTTCGTTCTTACCTTTGTCCAAACGTTGTTGTAGAAGTCCAAGCTTTGTTGATCTGGATGAGCTCCTCCTTTTCTCCAAAACCTGTAATCACCAACAGTCAAACAATTAAATAGCACCTGATTATAACATAAAACAAAGCATATTCAACATATAGACCAAGGAGTACATGAAATAACCCATAAACAACAAGTTATTGAGAAGAATGGACCAATTTGCATTAAAGGTAATCAAAACGAACCATTACAACCTGAGCCTTCGTGTTGTGCAAGCTCCTTCCAGGGTCCACAAGAGTCTTCCTCTACTTTGACAAAGCTCACCCACTTCCAAATAGAACAAGCAAAGATGGCAATCTCTGCTCACAAGCTTCTAAATGGGAGTCCTAATTCCTGCAGCATTTACCCTTAGAAATGTATAGCTTTCAACCTCCCCTCCTTTTGGCCCAATGCCTGTATTTATAGTGCTCAAGAGGAGGTTAATCAGGTCCACCATCAATGGGATAATCCCCTCTTTGGGTGGGATAGCTCCCTTATTGATGGGATAAGTTCCTCTTTGATAGGAGTGCATGAACCATCTGGAGGCGCCCAATACACGTCGAACAACCTTCTAGAATGCTCTAGAAATGACCACAAGTAACTTTTTAAAGATGAAACTTGCGCATTCTAACCTTTACAGGGGGACGCACCTGTCCCTTTACATACAGAGCGTCTTTGGACGCAGCTTTTGTGAACATTGGGAGCGTCCCCGCAGGTAAGGTTGAGAGAACCTGCGTCCCCAGAGATAAATACATTTATACAAGACTTTCTCTCTTTTTTGGAGTTTGACATGGAGAGCAGAGGCATAAGACTTGCCTAAGAGGGTAGCATGACTGTTGATAGAGCCATCCTAACTGTAAATAGTCATGGTGACATTTTTTAGTGTAACACTTACACTCCCTTGCTTTCCTTTTCTTTCTTTCTCCAATCCAAGTGAATGTTAGAATGCTCCAAGAATGCTCTAAGTGTGCAAGAGTATGAGAGAATGAGAGTGTGAGAGAATGAACTAGAGCTCCACCACAAAACTATTAAAAGCTAAACCAGCGAAAGTTGTGCACTGATTCTTTGAAGCTTTTCTATCATTGAGGCCTCTATTTTCTTCATTTTCCTTCATTTTTCCTCTAATTTCCCTTGCATGCAAATACGTCTCTCTTCACCTTCCCTTTCTCCTCTTTTCCTTTATTTTCATAAATAAATGCCAATTATTACCTCTTTTCCTTTGCCAATGCTTTTTCCAATTTCCATAGCCATTAATTAATCATAAGTGATTCCCACTAAAGTGTTTTTCCCAAAATTCATCTTGGAATATGTGTCCCATGACCTTGATCTTATTGTATTTACATAGAAAATTAACTAGGGGTTGTTACAAAGATAAACTACTACACTTCGACTAAGCATACCTCAAAATGCGATATCCATAGCTTGATGAAACGTTGCCTCTGCATTTATCAAACCAGAAGGCATCCGCCTGAAAAGCTTCCACGCCATCCATCTAAGCTTCCACGTCATTCATCTTAGCTTCTACGCATTTCTTTAAACCATGCATCTTAGCTTCCACGCCATACATATTAGCTTCTACATCTTTCTTTAAACGATCCATCTTAGCTTGTGTTACTTTTTGTAAAAGTGAAATTTGTTGCACTTGTTCTTGTAATTTTGATATATCATATTGCATTTCTTTCTCTTCTTCATGAGTCATGCTAGAGCTTCCAGGTTGCTTACTAGGTGTTTCCATTTTCTTTTTTCGGGGCATCAATTACTGATAATAATGCTTCACTATGCCCTTTTAATTCCTTCAAACTAACTTTTCAAACCAAACTTATGCAAACATTTAAAAAAAAAAACTACACACCTTTTTTCACTTTGTAGGAGCTCAATATTGAAACGACTGTAACTCTATAATTTCAAATCTCCAAGGTCTAAAATTGTGACCTACAGTATCCCTTTGTGCCCTCTTTCCAATGCCACCAGTCTAATTGAAATTGGATTCTCCAAAAAAGAGTTATGCCCCACCTACCAAGATGACCTGCTTATATACTTTTTCAGTAGAGCGAACTTGTACGAAGTACCACGTGTTACTGTTTTGACCTTAGGTTCTAAATTTTATACCAAACAAAATAAAGTCCATCCTCTTTCTGTAACTTCTTACGAAATTTCAATCTGATGCTCAGAGATAAAGTTATGACGATTTTCCCAAGGTCGCCTTCTTAGGATGTAATTCAGGAGTCTGAAAAAACCCTAACTTCCTCAGATCCTATATCCGAAAATATAGCAAGCCAATATCTGAAATTCAGACCCAAGGTTTAGACATATTTCTTCTCAAATGGGTTTGTGTTTTTAGATTCTGAAACTTCGTAGTCAAAAAGTTATTGTGAAAATTCCATGATGACCTTTTTTAGATGAAATTCTGGATCTTGCAAAAACCCTAACTTCCTCAGATCATATCTCTGAAAATATAGTGAGATAAGATTATAAATTTGGACCCAAGGTTCAACACAACTTCATCACAAATGGGTTTTTTGTTTTAGCTTCTAAAACTACGCAAAAATAAATAAATAAAATAAAATAAATAAATAAAATTAAAATAAAAATAAAATATATAAAAATAAAAATAAAAATAAAAATGTTATAGCGAAAATTCCATGATGGCCTGTTTGGAGCAGTGAAACCTTAGAATCCAAAGCTCTGATACCAAATGTTATGAACCCAGCTCACAAAAAGATAGAAAAGAAATTTCAACACCTTAGAATTTAGCCCCTTCAAGGGGGAAACCTCCTTTACATTACACAAATGAATAATTCTCGGATGATACAAATGAAAAAACCTCCTTTCTATATATAGGAGTCTAAGAGGTCACAATAGAGCCAAAGTCGACCTAACAATAATAATATAAGGGCACAAAAATAACAATAGTGGGCTTCTATGGGGCACAATAATAACAATATGGGGACACTAGGGGCACAACAATAAAAATAAGGGATACAATGACAATGGTAATGGGGGAGTCACTAGTATTATAAGGACCTAACAATGACATTCATAGATGCACCGAAATCAACAAGATAGTTATGGACATTCTACTTAAAAATCTCAAACGTTAATAAAAAAATAGGACAAGAGGATTTTGAATTTACATTTGCAACATTAACAACAATGTCAAGGTTTGGAACAATTTTAGACTTACCAAATGAAGTCTTGCAAGAAACAGTTGTTTTATCTGACAGAGGCATCGACGCAAAAGTTTTGATGATCAATTATCTTTGGCCTACCAACTTATCTAGCTTGTAAATGGATATCTTGGTGCAAGTCTTTTTCATATATTCAATGATATTGCAATTTACATTGCATGCAACATTCTCTTCCATGGCATAATGAGTTGTAGAAGTAGGCAGGGAAGTCTTGTTTGATGCTTCGGGTGTGGTAGGCTTGCTTTTATTATTCCTTGAAGTGTTCTTAGAATTTTGGGCACTTCTAGATTTGGATTGTGAAATTTGAGCTAGATCATTGGGAGGTAACATCCTCCTCAGAAATGTCTTGCTTTGCTTATCCACTTCTAACTCAAGAGATGGCCCTTTGCTCCTAATATTATATTTTGTAAACTATTGTGTAGGGGGAGCTTCACCAACTACAGCTTCACCAATGACTTATTCTTCACTATTTGCAATGGGATTGAACGAAAAAAATGGATTCATCATCATTTTTGTTATCTTCCAGTGGGGAAGCTTTAACTTCTTCCATTGGTGAATCATCTTTGTTCCTACATGGACTAATCATCAAGAACTTTGTTCATCATTGTATTCATGTCATATCCATTGTGGGAATGTCTTCTAGGATTGTGTTTCCTGATGGAAAGTACAGAAGTTGTCCATACCCGCTACGTTGAAATTTATAGCCACATTGGAGCCTTGCAAAGTTGAGTCGGATAATTAGTGTTTCTCTTAAAAAAATTCTTTAAATACTTTCTACTGGAAGGTCCTCACTATTCTTCCTCTTTAAATCAGATACTTCATTTATTAGTTGCTTCAAATATTTGGTCAAACTTTCTATGTCAAAAGAATCTTTATCCTTGGTCTTGACAAAAGAAGTTTGTGGCTTCTTACCATTTCCTTTTGAGTCTTCTTGATTGGAAATAACTCCAATTACTTTTAGATCCTTTTCAATGGCAATAGCCTTGTCAAAGTTTTCAGCCAATGTTCCTTTAACAACTCTTTTAACAAACACAGAAATGTTGGTAGGAAAGGTTGGAGTATAATAGTCCTTTGTCATAGAGTTGTGTGGTCTCACATATATGGGGAAATTATTCAAAATATAAGTGAACCTTTGATTAAATTATTTAACTTTCTCCTTGTTCCCCATCTTAAGATTGTTGAGTTCTTTCAATAACATGGCAGGAGTCTTATCATCAGAAATTTTGTCTAATAAAGGCTTCTTGAACTCTCTCTAGTTATGGATTGAATTGGTCGGAAAGTTGTGATATCACATTGATGCCTTGTGCTCCAATGTGTGCGGGAACAATCTTTAGGAGACATCATTATAACTAAAATTGTGTCTAAAATTCACAAAAAAAAATAATACATATTTATGTTCAAATTTGAGGAAATTGCAATTCGAGCACTATGACATGGAGCTCCTTTGTAATGTATTTGTACCAATATTTGTACTATTCTTCTATGTATTTGACTCTTTCTATTAGCTCTTTTTTGTACCTCATCGTACCCTCCAAAGCATCTGGCAATATCGTTTTAGAGCTAACTATTATATTGCTCCACAATATAGTCAACTTCATATGCAGCTTGACTAGTTCGATGACATATTGTAGAACGACTTCCTTGGTTACTTCCAAGTCATCTTCGGTATCCACGTGTCTTATGATGTCCAAAAAATCCATTAGCTCATGTCTGATGGAATCTCTATGCTTCACCTCTCTGAACACACCTATCGATAGTACTCTATGCATTTTAATCAAAGCTTCTAATCTGAAATTGAACTTCATATAGGAAGTCATAGTGTTGGCTATGTGTGTTGAGTTAATAATAATAATTCACATGTATTTTTGTCTCTACTCTGTCCATTTCACCTTCAAATATTCCTTTCGTATCCAACGTTACCAGTGCATTTAATTATTTGACACTCCATTCCTGGATCATATCTATAGCCATGTGAGCCAATCTTGCAATCCTCAATTTCTCCTATCGCTCCCTTTGAATTTCATTATAACGCACCATTTCCTTATCCAAGGTGATCATGTCTTCATAAACCTACTTTCTCATGTCTTCCAAATACTTAAGTTCTTCAAGTATAGCTAACTGTAGACCTTCTTTGTTGGAACCTATTGAAGACACCCTTTAATTTTCAGTGAGAAGTTGCTCATTCTGTTGATTTTCATCAGTGTGTTATTTATTCAATTGTAAATTCTTGTGAGTAAGATAGTAAATGGTATTTTAAGTGGGTACTACAAAGGCTACACATACTGAACTACCTTTGGATTTATCTTGGTGTTTGAAACAATAACTCTTTCTTTATTAATAGAAATTGGTCAATCTAGCTCATTCAGAAAGTACTTTCTCATTTCTTGAATGATTTTTTCCTTTAATTGATTAAATGTGAAATTAGAGATGTCCATAATTTTTTCTTCACTTGAAGGAATAATTCCCATTTCACTCAAACGAAGGTGCCTACCTATCAAAGGAGTAGGAGACTAGATATTCAAACCAGTTATAATTGGATTAGTTTATGTTGTTTTATTCTCCTCTTTGTTGGGTGTGTGTTATATTCTTTCCACAACTAGTTGGGCGAAACTAATAATAGTTGGGTGGACCCAAGGATGAGGGGTGACCCAATGATAGTGGGAAGACCTACCCATGGTTTTTTGTGCATGGGTTGTGCACATGGTTTTGTGCATGATGGTTTTATATCCATGGTATTTTGTAGATCCGGTCAAGGGAATTACGGTGAGGTTATAATCCATGGTTAATGGATTGGGGTTTATGAATGCTTCGAGATGTATATATATGTATTGTAACATTGAAAGGAATATAATGAAAAATCAATCTGGTAGGCCCAATTTTGGGATCCAGGAGAAATCTCTATGTATAGTTGTTTTATGTTCTCGTCATTGTTTATTTTTATGTTTTAATAATTTGTTTGCAAATAATTTTTGTACAGGGTTAAAACCTACATTTGGTATCAGAGTTGTTTCAGCTTCAAGGGGGCGCCTTTGCTGCTGAGGAATTTTCTCGGGCCTGTGGTAAACCCTATTATAGTGGGATATCTATGGGATAGGTTCTTGCGGTAAAAGAAGATGATGAATAATGGAAATATAGAGATTGAGAAATTCAATGGACAAAGTTTTGAGTTGTGGAAGCTCAATATGGAGGATTTATTGGTGGATAAATATTAGTGGATCACAGTAGATACGTGCACTAAACCAACAACAATGTCAACATAAGACTGGATGAACTTGGATCGGAAGGCAAAGAGCACAATACAGTTGTGTATCTTAGATTCACTATTGTTGAATGTATCAAGGGAAGCTATAGTGAAGCCTTTGTGGGACAAGTTAGGGACTTTGTATCAATCTAAGTCTCTAGTGAACAAACTATTCCTACGGAAAAAGATGTATAACCTGAGGATGAAGGATGGAGACTCAGTAACAGAGCATATGAACACCTTTAATACTGTGGTAAGCCAGTTGTTATTTGTTGATATAAAAAAAATTATATGAAGATAAATGCATCAGTTTGTTGTGTTCTCTATCACATTCGTGGGCTAGTCTAGTTGTTTCTACAGGTAGCAATACAACTACCTTGAAGTTTGATGAAATAGTCTCATCCTTATTATCGAAGGAGATGAGACGAAAAAATATGAAGAGCCAGAATGGAGATGCCTTATCTGTACGAGGACGGTCCCAGAACAAAAACAAAAATAAGTATTCCAACTGGAGATCTAAATCTAGAGGGAGATCCAAATCTCCATGAAAACCTGTAAAATTTTGCTAGAAATGCATAAAGGAAGGGCACTACAAAAAGGACTGTAGATCTAAAGCTCCTAAGAAAGGAAATTGATCTGATGATACTCCTTCTGCAGAGGTGAAAACCACCTCAGATGAAGGTGGGGATGTGTAATGGGCTTCTTCTTAAAGTACACATGTAGATCATGAGGAATGGTTTTTTTAGTCAAGTGCATCCTTTCACTTCACTCACCATATGGAGTGGTTCTACAAGTATGAAAAATATGATGGTGGTGACGTCTTATTACGGGATGATAGAAAGGGAAAAATGATAGAACATGGAAAAGTCATATTGAAGTTGCAAGGTGTAAGGATTAGAACATTTCTTAGTGTTCTGCATATTCCTACATTGGCAATAAATTTGATTTTTGTAAGCAAGATGGATGATGCGGGTGTAAAAACAGTGTTTGAGAAAGATACATGTAAGATGGTTCGAGAAGCACTGGTATTGATGCAAGGAGTTTCGATTGGAACTATGTAAAAGCTTTTGGGTAGCACTCTTATTGATGGGTGCAACAGTTTTGTCATTCCTAAAATTGGAGGACAAAATCTAGTGGTCTTTGGAGAAAAGACCATGCTATGGCATCAAACTTTTGGACATATTGGAGAAAACGGCCTTCGAATAATGCATGGTAATGGTATGGTAGAAGTTATGTCTAATTTCTCTCTGGATTTCAATTTTTGTGAACATTGTATATATGGGAAGAAGAATCAAGTGAGTTTCCCCTTTGGTGCTGTTAGCACCTAAATCTGCCTTAGGCTGAAGGAAGGCAAAAATTAGGGTAACCACAAACCATGCTCAGTCTGGTAGCTAGCCCTACCAGAGCAGGATAGGGCTCTCTCCGAGTCACGCTCAGTGAATAGGTAATCGAAAGCGGTCTGAGATGACTTACAATGAAATATTTACCTTAGGCTAGTAAGTGAATAGGGATTCGGGAAACAATTTTTATGAATGACCGAGCTTCTGGGATGGTATGGGACCAACGGTCAGAAAAGAACAGAGAATTTAATACAAAGGCAAAGATTATTCCATGAGGCAAGGTAGGCGAAAAATGTAACAATTTAGTTTGAGGTACCGCGGAATGAATAGATTGTTGAAGAAAGTGAAAAGGGCATAGTGACATGAATCCTTTTCAACAGAAGAATAACACTGAACATGAAATTTTCCCACAGGCAGAGCAATAAAATTGAATTCTACCTAATCTCACTCAGAAAATTTCACTGGAAATGAACATGAATTGAATTATGAAACATAACGAAATACATATGAAAACATAAGAGACACATTTGCTACACTCACAACCACAAGAATCTCATGAAACAGAGCTGCTGCCTTTCATTAATTCTCTGTCAAAAATACACAGTGAAGAAACAAAGTTTCTTTCCCATAGTCTCCCAGAAGTTACAAGCCAACCAACCCTTTGCAAATGGTTTACATACAATATATATAATGTGCCATGAAGAGATAGAATGCCTAGGGGTTGGGGAGTTACTCGAATCATTGCAAAATGGAGATGGAGAGCCAACCATCAGCTACAGGTGCAGCACTACAAACATGACATTTGGCTTGGGTGACTGTTTGCCTTCCTTCGCCACTTGGACAGAAGCCAATCTGGAGAAAAAACACTTTAAATGCCACCTTTGGTGCCAAAAAACCGAAGTGTAGATGAGTGGGCCCACTTGGAGAAGTCGCGAACTGAAATTTCGCGAAACGGAAGCAAATTGGCAATTTTTCCTCTGTGCTGCGCCATTTTCTCTGTGCATCGTGCTACTTTGGGGCCTATTTTGGGGCACTTGCAGGTGTCCAAAATGTGCCCAAGTTGGTTTGCTGGAAATCCTATCCTATCTACTTTCTAACCCAACTGGAATTTTTAAATTTGGTGCTCATTTGCCCCTCCAAATCTAAATTCTCCCAAGACTGCTTTCTGTGTATCAAAAAAGTGGCGGAGAGGCCATTTTTGGGTGTTTTTTGACCTTTAGGACACTCAGATCTTGCCCAAATTTCTTTCTCGAACACTAGTAGTCACAATTTTCCATGTTGAATCCAAAACTACAAGCCATTCCTCATTTGGAGCTCTAGAATTTTAGCGTCGCGCCACGTGTGCGACGCACAGGGAGAAAAACTCTGTTTTTTGCACAAAAAATTTCAAAATTTCAAAATGTGCTCCAAATTTCTTGAAATTTGGTCTGGAGCTTCTTCATTAAGTGTTATCGTGGGCCATGGATTGACTCGGCCAATATCCGGAGTCGATCATTCTCTTTTTGCCTCTTTTGCCTTTTTGATGCCTTCTTTAGGTTTGCCTTCAAATTCCTTATTCGTGTCTTGCAAACCTTGTTCCGTGCCATGTAACGATAAGCCATGTGTTTCAGTAAGGCAAGGTCCTGATCGGCCTTGTCCAGCAACCTCTCCAATTGCATGTTCATGCTCTCGAGATGGGCCTCCCAATCCTCATTGATCTCTTGCTCCATTGATGTGAGCTCAACTCTTCTCCTTTGCGTAGCTTGGCGATGTTCACGAATGTTTTGCGGCTCCATAATCGCCTGTTGATCCTCAAGCTGCTTGTTTCTCTGCTGCAAATACTTGATGATAAATTTGGCCCTCTCCACATTGAATGAAAAGTCTTGGATCTCCGTGTTATGCTCCTGAATCGTCATCCTAAGTTGGGCGCTCTCCACATATGCATCATCATCCTGAATGAGGATGAAATCGTCCTCCTGTTTCACCTAATGGCCTCTCGTCATGCATAGGATTTCTTGTCCTTGTCCTGTATTGCTCTGAGGGAAGCATCAGCAAGCAAATCCAACTTAACCTTCTCTTTTTTCCTGATTAGGGTTTCCTAGAGTATTTTCTTCAACTGCTTGATTTTGACTTTGGAGACCTGATTCCTTGTGTAGCAATGCGTAGCCATGTTTCTTTGAAATTTGTTGTCTCTTTTGGCCCTCTTAAGAAGATTGTTTAAATGGAAATTTACTTTTTCAAGCCAAAACTCCCTTTTTCATTGATTTCTCCTACAATTAGGTCAACTGAAGACATCTGCTCCCTTTGTTGCTGAAGTTCCCTTTTGAGTCCTCTAGTCTTTGGACTCTTCCTTGTCACTTGCTCTTGATGCTCATCCGAATCATCTGTGTCAACTAATTATTTTCCCTTTACATCTTCTTTGCTAACATCAACCTTATGCTTATTCAAGAGTAGTTGATTTACCTTCAATTGCCCATTATCCTGCTCTAGGAATCAAACCATGAAATTTGCCTTAGAAAAATTGTCCCTAAGCTCTTTTATCTTAGCATCTTTCTCCATGATGACCTAATCTACTATCTTATGCTATTCATTAACATTCAAGTTTACTATATCAGTGTAAAGATGGAATTGCTCCTCATCTTGCAAAGGTGCCTTATGTTGTGATGGTGATCCCTGTTTTGTTGATGTAGGCTTGGACCCTTCCACAATGTTTGGAGAAAACAATGAGTTTTTAAACCCTGGCAGCAAATTTGTTTGTGTTGGGTATGAATCTTTGTTTCAACCTTTATCGCCATTACACCACCGTCACTGAGCACAAAAATGGATGAAACACTGAGAGATTGACCCCACCTGGAAAATTCAAGGGGTTGAAGGCAATTGGTTTCAAATTCTGATAAAAATCAGCCGCGGCAGCTCTATACGCCGCGCCTTCCATGTGCGTCGCGCCAGTGTAAATTTACACTAGAAAATTTCTCCCAATGCGCCGCGCTCTCCATGTGCGTCGTGCCTTTTTGCAGGAGACTTTTGTAGGCCTTCTCGGTGTCCAAATTGAGTGCAGGATAGCTCGTTGGAAATTTATTTGAGTCTAATTTCCAACCCAAGTGGAATTTTTTAATTTAGAGTTCATTTTCCCTTAAAAAAATCAAATCTCCCAAGACTGGTCAAAGTGTGCCAAATGAGGCTGCCTAAAGGCACAGTGCTGTTACAGTCAACTTTGTAATGCCTTCCTCAACTCCAAATTGAGATCATGATAGCTCATTGGAAATATATTTGTGTCTAGTTATCATTTGACTCATCAAGAAAGTCATTTGGCCAACTGAGTTAGGAGAAAATTTGATTTTCCCAAGGTCACTTCAGAGGTGCATCAATTCTCCCGAGGCAACTATATTTTTGACATTTCTCCAAAACCGTGACACCTGTGTAAAAAGTGAAAGAGGTTTTTCTTCCTTGGCATGTTGTGGAAAAAAACCGCTCTCAGTTTTCACAAATTCATCTTTTATTTCTCAGAAACCTCATTTGAGTGAAACCTATACCGATGTGTGGAACAAGGGATTTGTCGAAATGAAGTGAAATGAAGGGGATAGGGAGTTTCTAAATTCTTGAGGAAATTTTTGGAAGTAGGGAGGGATGTTAGGAAGTAGGGGAAAGTGTAATATTAGAGATTGAGTGAGGGGAAGGGGTCCAAAAAGACAAAACACAGGTCCAACCTAGAAAATTGCCAGGTTGTAGCAAGAAACTAGGCTTTGTGCGAAAATGAGGAATTTGGGGGATATCAGTGATAGGAAGTGTTTGATAAGGTACTTTAAGGATAGGGAAAGGTGTATGAACATCAGGATACAAGTTTTGCCGATGATTTGGCCATCCAAGAGAAATTGCCTTCAAAACCCTATGAGAGGGAAATGACCTTACCTAGGCGCAACTTAAGCATGAACAAGGTGTAAAATGACCCAGTGGAACTTTACATGATAATGGCAACCTTCTGAATGATGGTACACTCAGATGAATAGTGACATAGACCGACATTTGGGCGACTTTGGAAGGAGTGAAAGCAAACCCTAGACCTAATGCCTAGTGATCAAATTTTGCTTGAAGACTCACTGAAATGAAAAAATTTGACGTTGACACCTTAAAATCACTTTGTAAGAGCATATTTGATCACTGGAGGAAGGCTGGAAAGACTGACACTAACATTGGCTCCAATGGGGGATGGTAGCTCCTTGGAGGTGCCAAGAACAACAGATCTCTGAAAGAGCTAGATAGTGCCTTCGTCCATTGGGCTATGGAGTCATAATTTTGACAAACGACACGCAACTCTTGACTCATTTATTGACTGAAACTTGACTCAGACTGACTCAAATTTGTACTTACCATGACTGAAAAAAAAACCGACTCAATGTAAATGGAACTGACTCATGACTGACTGTTGAGGGCCCCGAAGTCGGGTCAACAACAAGGGGGATACCCACCCGGTCCGAAACCTGGTTGGCGGCTCCTTTCCCGTTTGGAGTAGCGGGTCCGACTGGGGGTAATGGGACCAGTTTCCCAATGTGAAGGGTGTGCGTGTGTGTGTAGAGTTTGATGATATTAATCTAAAAGGTTTCTCTGAACTAGTCTTAATTCTAACAGCTAAACTACTTC
This sequence comes from Pinus tabuliformis, assembly GCA_031772625.1. Lineage (NCBI taxonomy): Eukaryota > Viridiplantae > Streptophyta > Pinopsida > Pinales > Pinaceae > Pinus > Pinus tabuliformis. Next base: position 1,496,288,339 of record CM062804.1, on the reverse strand, counting down.
TATACTAATGTGATCTAATGGAGAGAAACAATACATCTAATCTACGCTAACCCGGGGTGTTTTCTTTTGTTATGCGATCTAGAAAGATTTCTAACAACAGCTGGTAATAAAGATCATTCAACTGTTATCAGAATATAAATCGATAAAGATAAACCATTATGCATAAGAAGTTAGGCAGAGTAGTTGTGAACAGCATATCGCATAATCAGTTTTCTATATGTCAAGCATAAATAAAAGACTCCACCGTACAGAAGTGCCAAATGGTAATACAGACATTCATACAGTAACATATAAAGAACTCAGCTGTATATCACTTTAGGGATACTAGCAGAATTTAGTCAAGAGATAAAAGTACCATTTATGACTGATTTCACTAATAAACTTCAAGCAATAATGATTTACTTCTACTTGTTCTAATATCTGTTAAGAGTACAGAAGTGCAACATCAGTAACAGACATTAAAATGCAAACATAAATAAATCTCGATCCATCCATTCATCAAAAACCTCCTCTGAGGGTGCAGAAGTGCATGTTCCGAGGATAAGTTTTTTGACAGATTTCCGGACCCTTCTCCAAATGCCATGAGAAGGGTTAAATACTACTAGCTAATTGATATTAATTACACGAATCTAGGGAATCGGCTTCAAATGACCGCCCTTCACTAAAAGCAAATTTATTTCTAAAACTTTAAATCTAATTTCTGACCGTTTCTGTATTTTCTCTTTAGTGTTGTCAACTGTGCAACGCTTTCCTGGGAAGAGTCGGATGGCTGCCTTCTTCTTTTACTCGGGAGATAAAAGTGGAAATGACAAGAGCTGGCACCTCCTTCTGACAGACCAGAAGATATTTTCGAAAACCTTTCTCTAGCTAGGTGTATTCGCCGCGTGTATACTTAGCACAACCCAGGTTCTTCTCGAACTGATTTTGTTGTTGCTGTTTTGGTTTCCGGTTGCACGAATGATTGAGTGGGTTAGGAGTCGCGCTGTATGGACAATCCCCTGTTTCGAGAATTGTTTCCGCTCTTTGTTCCAGGATTTTCTGGAGCGTCCTCCTTCCCTTGCGTTTCTCTTTTTGCTTTACCCAGCCTGAGCTTTAAGATCTTTTCTGAACACGCTGCTTTTGTGCACTTTTGACTCTGAGTCCTAGATAGTCTAATTTCATCAGTGCCGGTTGTCTGATAGTCTGGAATCCGCGGTCCTGCTGCATGCGGCGTTCGTTTGCGGAGGCATCTTCTCTCTGCTATTTGATTGGCGCTTTCCCCTTTCTTTCAGATGTTTCCTGCATATAGATTTATATCAGTTGCGTGCCTTGCAGTCTACGCAAAGAAGAAGGGAAATGAAAAGATTGACATAACAGCATTAAACTCTAATGAATGCATAATCCTGACATGCATCATGACTTGACTCTTCGATAAATGCGATGCAATCATTCCTTGATACTCAAGCATGCGGTCATTAATTTCCTTTAGGGCGCGCGCTTGGTCTTTGGGTTTATCGTGTGATGAGTCTTTTCAGATCGCAGATCGCAGTCATCGCAGATCGCAGTTATCTGATATCGCGGTGATCGCAGATCGCAGTGATCGCAGATCGCGGATCGCGGATTTTATTCAATGGTTCATGGTGCCATAGCGTGATGTTCGCGATGTGCGATGTCGCATATCGGCGATCGGTGCTTCTTGGAGGTTTTCCTTTTAGAGCGCGCTTGAGATGTATGCGACGCGATGAACTTCGCGTTGCTCTCTCGCAATTTTACTTTTCGCGCTTTCAGCAACGCTTCGACCTTTCCTTGCGATGCGTTTTAAGCCTTAGGGAGAAAAATACAAAAATTTAACAAAATACTTTTTTTGGGATTTTTTGTTCAGGGTCCCCCCTTTGCTCGACGTTATTGCTAATATCAAGCAAAGAGGGGGGGTTGTTGGTGACCACAACAATGGCGATTCACTGTGAAGAACCAGTTATCTCTGCTTGTTCTATTGCATTTTCACTTCCAAAACAGAAAAAAATTTCTTATGTCTAAATTTTGTTATGGACGGATAGAGTATTACCCCTTATCCTGTCAATGATGTTTCGTCACAACTTTTTATTTCATTCCGATCGTTTGCTTCCTCTGGGTTATTTCTTGTATTCACCTAGACATTACTCAGTCTTTTCAAAGACAAAATAAGGTCTTCTCTGTGTACTGGCTTTGTAAAGTATGCTCATTTGTCGTAGGTAGAGCCTCTGCTGCCCGCAAGCGTCCATAGCCTCGACAGGGTTACCATATTATCCAGTAATGATCCTTTTTCCTGCTTGAGGTTATCTACAACATTCCAGAGAAAAATCCTTTTGACACTTTTCTTTCTTTCTTTCTTTTTTTTATTTTTTATTCTCTAAAGAACAATGTCTTGGTTTGGTGGCCAAATTATGACACAGTCATTCACTTGATTTACACTTTTGCTGAACAAGCTGGCTCGCGATGAGACCCCTTGTCTTTTGATTGCAACAATCTTGAGTCGTTGCCCTGTTTTGATAGACAGTAGTGGCAAAGTCAGCAAGTTATAATATCTGTGATCATGATAAGCCGGCTCGTGATGAGACCTCTTATTCTTTGAGATATAGTGTTTTCTTGGATTGTTTCTCTGGATGCTGTGATTTTCCTTAACAGGGAGGAAGTCATTATTTTTCCTTAAGAAAGCTCTGGACGACAATAATAGAGTTTAAGAACAGCAGTTTTGCAGAGAGTACTTATTTTGCTATTGATGATACTTTTCATTGCGTTGGCATAAAACAATTTTTTACCAAGAGTTACTTTCATCCCAGATTTCTTTGTGAAGTTGAAACTAACAACATATTCAGGCTAAAGTTAACTCTATCTGTCAATAATAAAAGTCAGATTTTTCGAAAAGTTTTACTATTTATACAAGTGAAATCAAAATCTGATAGAGAAATGATATATTCTTCATAAATACAATTTTATGATCACTCACAACCAACCTTATTTATAAAAATAAAACTAAAAATAAAACTAAAATTATCCTACAAAAATTAGAAGGATAACCTTCTATGGAAAATACATTTTGAGGATTTGTCCATTTACAGGCAGAGAATCTCTTCTGCCTGTTAAGTCCTGCAACACAAAAGTCGACGGGCCTATGACCTCTACAATCTGAAAAGGACCAAGCCATAGCTTCTGGAATTTTGTATGCTTGCCCTTTTCTTCATGTGCCTTATCCCACTTCAAAACTAGATCTCCCATCTGAAAGTTTTTTCTGGTCATTATGTTCGAATCAAAAGAGGATTTTATCAGCGCTTGGTGGTGAGCGTGGGTTTTCTTGGCCTGTTCTCGTTGTTCTTCTAGCTTGATTATTTCCGTTTGCCTTAGTTGTAAGGGAGAAGTGGATACTTCATCAATGTATTGTACTAAGGACAAGGAGGGAATGACTAAGTGAGTAGGAAGAACTGCTTCTCTCCCGTAAACTAAATTAAAGGGAGAAGTGCCGATAGAGGCTTTCTTTGTAATTCTGTCTGCCCATAGGGCGTTTACTAGCGCTTTATGCCAATTCTTTTGGCTTTGGTCGACTGTCTTTTTGATAATCCTGATTAGGTTCTTGTTCGTTGATTCAGCCAACCCATTACCTTGCGGATAGTAGTTGGCAGAATACTTAAGTTTGAACCCTCTTTTGAGCGCGAACTCAGTCATGGTATTTCCAGAAAAATATGAAGCATTATCGAATATTAAGGCCGTTGGCAATCCAAACCTAGTAATGATAAACTGATCTATGAATTCAATAATATTTTCAGAATTAGCTGTCTTGAGAGGAACTGCCTCTACCCATTTAGTAAAATAGTCAGTTGTCGTGAGGATATACCTATGCTGTTTAGAGGAGTGAGGAACGATCTCACCTATTATGTCTAGGCCCCATTGGCTGAATGGTTGTTCGATGGTAACCGGCTGCAGTGGCATGGATGACTTCTTTTGTTTTCCTGCAGCAGTCTGGCAGACTTGGCATTTTCTTACGTGATTGTACGAGTCTTTGAACAACGTGGGCCAGTAGTATCCTGCACGTAAGATTTTGTGCGCGGTGGCTTCCCCAGCATAGTGTCCACCTGCTAGTCCATCGTGGAGTTCCTGCAAAACCTTTTCGGCTTCAGTTTTCTCAAGACATCTAAGAAGCACAGAATCATAATTTCTTTTAAACAGGACATCATTCACGAGTTGGTATTGTTTGGCTTTTAATCTCAGGGCTCTTTTCTTGATGTGATCCAGGTGAAATGGAGCATGCCCGTTCTTTAGAAAATAAATGATGTCAGCATATAATGATTCTGCGTCGTTTAGGCTTACCTCATACGCGTGTACCTCTTCAGACGATTCTTCGGGGATTTGCGATGCTCCAGCTAACATCTTGCAGAAGCCTTGGCCCCGAACGATGTGTGCCGGCTTGATCTCCAGGTCGTATTCTTGCAAGGCGGTGATCCAATTCGCTCTCTTTTCGCCCACATCCTTCTGTATCAGGAGATTCCTTACCGCTGGGAACGGTACTATGACCTTGGTGTGGGCCTTTAGCAAGAATGGTCTGAAATATTTAATCGCTTTAAAAACGGCATATGCCTGTTTCTCTACGTCCGAATATTTCAGCTCAGCACCTTGTAAGTTTGAGCTAAAGAATGCGATCGGAGCTTCTACCTTTTCTCGATTCGCTTGAGTCAAGATTGCAGCATAAGAATTCTCTGAGGCAAACGTGTATAAGACAAAAGGCTCTGAAAAGTTTGGGGTTGCTAGAGATGGAGCGTTGATGATGGCTTGTTTGATTAAGTTAAATGCTTCATGCTCGTCTAGACCCCATTTAAAGTTTGAATTCTTTTTTATCATTTTTTGTAAAGGAGAAATAATACGTGAAAAATCTGGGACAAACCTTTTGACAAAATTGATCTGTCCTAGGAAAGATTGCATGGTCTTTTTGTTATGGGGCATGGATATCTCGGAAATTTCTTTGATTCTGTCCGGTTCAATGTGAATGCCAGATTTGGACACTATGAATCCTAGTAATTTTCCTTCACTCAACGTGAAAAAAGATTTCTTCGGGTTAAGCGAGATCCCATATCTTAAACATCTCTGGAAGATTTGCTTCAAATCTTTGAGGTGGTCGTTTCGGTTCTTGGAGTACACAGTTATATCATCCAGGTAAATCACTACCGATTTGTTGACTAAACCTTTAAACGCGATGTCCATAGCCCTTTGAAAAGTAGCGTCGGCGTTGATCAGACCGAACGGCATTTTCTGATACGCGTAGGTACCCCATTTAGTTCGGAAGGTGGTTTTTAACTGATCATCTGGGTGTACCAACACTTGGTTATATCCTGAAAATCCGTCCAGGAAAGACATTAACTCTGAGCCTGCGACCGCCTGTAATACTTGCTCCATCGGTGGGAGGGGAAAATTGTCTTTCTGACAGGCTTTGTTGAGGTTCCGGAAGTCGATGCAGATTCTAATATCTCCGTTTTTCTTCCTAACGGGTACCATATTAGATACCCATTTGGAATGTCTGACCGGGAAGATTATTCTGGCTCTCAACAATTTATTCAGCTCAGTTTTTATCTGACTTTCCAAGTTGGGGTGGATTTTCCTGAGCTTCTGCTGGACAGGTTTCTCGTTGTCAATCATGGGGATAGTGTGTTGGATGATAGAAGTGTTGTAGGTCTTCAGCTCATCGTAATTCCAGGCGAAGACGTTTTTGTACTGTCGTAGAAGACGGATATATGCTGATTTTTCTTCAGGAGCCAGGCCTTGGCCTAGATTAACATTTTGCGGCTTCTCATCGGTTCCTAGGTTTACTGATTCATAGTTCAGAGTCGAACTGTAAAGTTTGGCATTAGCTGACCTTTTGAACCGACTTTTCAAGTCGTATAAATCTTCTAGTTTGACCACCGATTTGGGTATAGCATTATTAGTGCTATTTTGTTGTATCTGGTGGTCATGACAGTCTTCGTCGATTATCTGGTTTGAGTAGGATCCTTCGGATGTGAGGAAAATTACGATGTCTGGGTCGTCGTTGAATACTCTCCAGTTAGTGATGTTGTCAGGAATAGACGGTTTAAAAATCAATTCTATCGAAAACCTATCTGGACTAAAGTCTTCGGAGGGAATGAGTCTGGAGGCTACGTTAGCTAACAGGTCTGCGCTTGCGTTGTGAAGTCTCGGGATTGACGAAATATTGAATGCTGTAAAATGTGCAGTGAGATCTTGTACTAAAGATTGGTAATGCTTTAAATGACTAGACAGGTAGTGTATGGTGTTACGTACCTATTTGACGACGATCTCGGAATCTCCAAAGACTTGAAGATATTTGACGTTGCAGCCGATTGCTTTGTATAGGCCTTGCACCAAGGCTTCGTATTCCGCTGTGTTGTTCGTGCAATCGAACTCCAGTCTGCATGTGAGCATGGTCTTATTTCCGTCAGGGCTAATCAAAACGCATCCTGCTCCCGCTCCCTCGTTGGATTTAGAGCCATCAAAATATAATTTCCAAAATAAAGAAGTATTTACAGGGTTATCTAAGAAACTAACACATTTTGAATCATCAGTCTGGGAAAAGTTTTCTATTTGGGACAAAACTGAATTTTCTAAATATGGTGATATGTGAGCATTGAAATTTCCGAGGAAAGAGTCTACCGAGTAGTTGCCTATGATGCTGTTGTTGTATGCTATGGCTTCATTCTCTCCTTCCAAATCCGTCACTATGTATTTTTGGTGCAATTCTCATTCAACCTTTATTTGATTTGGTTTCCCGTTGAAGGGTAACCACATGTGCGACCAGTCGGTTGAAAAGTATCCGTGGAGTTTCTCGGACCAGTCCCTGCTAAGAATCAGACCATAAAATTCAGGGATGTCAGCCACTAGGATGTCGATAACTTGGTATACCTTGGGATTAGACGACAGTCTTATGGTCACTTGATTCAGTTCGCCTATCACTTCGACTTGTGATCGATCAAGTTGAACTATGCGCACTGCGGATTTTTGCGGTTGAACGTTGAGTTTGGCACATATTGACTTGGGTAGAATATTGGTTGACGCACCAGAATCAACCAAGCAGTTGTGCACGTTTCTGTTAAAGATTTCATAAGTGAGGAGGAAAGGAGGAGTATGAGATCTAGATCTCCCTCCAATCAAAGCGATGTCATTTGGATCGATTTTATTGATCGTGTTGATTGGAGGTCTTCCTATATTATGGGAAGCTACGGATGTAGGTAAAGGCGTAGTAGGTACGGCGTGTAACTCTTTCATCATGATTTTCTGTTGGTGTTTCAATTTGCTCAACTCGTACAGGGTGATATTAGCCCTAGTCTTTTTCATGTCATCGATGATGTTATACTCCATTTCATCCGACACTATTAGTGTCTTTGATGGAGGTGTTTGCTCTGATTGGACTGGGCTAAAAGAGGTTGCTTTAGCAGTTGTTTTCTTCGGTGCGACCCTTTCTTTTGCTGCAGGGCTTGCGCCCTTCTGTTTTGGGATATTCTGGGGAGGATCAAGCTGATTTCTGCTTCGTGTGCTGACCGGAAGTGCCTCTTGATCTTCCTCTTGTGGGAGGATGAAATCCCACATTCCTTGCAGTTCCACCACTTCTTCATCGTCGGTCTGCGTTTCGATGGTGCTCTCTTCTTCTTCTTCTTCAGATTCCACGTTTGAGACCACGTTGGGTGGCTTCGTCTCCACAGGAGGATTTCTCTTAAAACTCCTAAAAGGCTTTCTTGGGGACGATTCTGCTACTTGTTTCCTTATATCAATCATCTCATTGGACATGGCCTTTAATACTTTTTGTAATCCTTCCATGTCGAAAGGATCTTTCGTCTGCTTCTTCTTGGTGTCTTCTTTGAAAGAGATTTTCTTAGATTTACGCTCTTCGATTGTAGATCTCTTTTCTAGGGCTACTACGCGTCTTTCAACTGCTAACGCCTCAGCCAAGTTTTCGACTAAGGTTGTCTTGCTCGCCCTATCTACGAAGATGGCCAAGTTTGAAGGTAAGGCCGTGATGTACCATTCGCATCTTACTTCCTCGCTGGGTTGAGAAGCAGCGGGGATTTTGTTGAGGATCTTGTTGAACCGTAAGTTAAAATCTTTAATGGGTTCTCTAGCCTCAGCTTTGAGATTGGATAAATCATTGATTAGTGTCGCTGTAGATCTATCATCGCCGAATTTGGTGAGAAATTGATTTTGAAAAATGTCCCAGCTGGTGATAGATCCGGAGGGCAGCGAAAAGTACCATGACCCGGCTGTCCCTTGCATTGTATAGGGGAAAAGTCGGACCACGGCATCTTCGTTGGTAACTCCGTTGAGATTAACGGAAAGCATGAAATTATTGATATGTTCTTCAGCTAGCATTCCTGTTTCCGGATTGAATTTCGGCAGCCATTTCTCAGGATGGGCAGGTATTGGACTTAGGGGTGGTGGCATTAAAACCGCCCCAGGATTGTTCCATGGAGATTGGGCCATCGCTGAGTGACTAGTCAACAAAAGTGCAGAAGATGATCTTTGATGTTGAGAAGATGGAGATGTTACGACCTTCGACGATTGCGGAGGAAGGGTTGTAGGAGATGGATGAGTGTTTTGAGGTGACGACGTGGGTGGTAGACTTCGCGGAGAGGGAGTTGAGATGGACGAAGTGGATGAAAGAGTCTCTCTGTCAGACTCTGGAAGTGCTTTCCTTGCTCTTTTCCTAGTAGGGAGAGGGGTTTCAGTTGGCTGGATGCCAAACTTTTCACTCTTCAATCGGGTCAGGGGATAAGCAGGGTTGTATTGCGAAGTCAGGCTGCCTTTAGATTTATCAGACTTGTGGGTGAAGATAGAGAATCCCTGGAGTTTACGGATCAACGTTTGAACTTCAGGGGGATCGATAATAGGACGGTCTGATGTATCGGGGTGTATAGCAGCGGTGGATGTCCGAGCGACTTCTAGTTCCGAGTTTAGTCGTACTGGAGAAGTCGGGGAAGTTGGTGAGGGTGATTTGCTCTCAGAATGGTATTTGGATTTTGAATTATGCGCCATTCATAGCTCGTGCCCTCCTTCTAGCGCCAGAAATGTTGAGGGCCCCGAAGTCGGGTCAACAACAAGGGGGATACCCACCCGGTCCGGAACCTGGTTGGCGGATCCATGCCCGTTTGGAGTAGCGGGTCCGACTGGGGGTAATGGGACCAGTTTCCCAATGTGAAGGGTGTGCGTGTGTGTGTAGAGTTTGATGATATTAATCTAAAAGGTTTCTCTGAACTAGTCTTAATTCTAACAGCTAAACTACTTCTATACTAATGTGATCTAATGGAGAGAAACAATACATCTAATCTAGAAAGATTTCTAACAACAGCTGGTAATAAAGATCATTCAACTGTTATCAGAATATAAATCGATAAAGATAAACCATTCTGCATAAGAAGTTAGGCAGAGTAGTTGTGAACAGCATATCGCATAATCAGTTTTCTATATGTCAAGCATAAATAAAAGACTCCACCGTACAGAAGTGCCAAATGGTAATACAGACATTCATACAGTAACATATAAAGAACTCAGCTGTATATCACTTTAGGGATACTAGCAGAATTTAGTCAAGAGATAAAAGTACCATTTATGACTGATTTCACTAATAAACTTCAAGCAATAATGATTTACTTCTACTTGTTCTAATATCTGTTAAGAGTACAGAAGTGCAACATCAGTAACAGACATTAAAATGCAAACATAAATAAATCTCGATCCATCCATTCATCAAAAACCTCCTCTGAGGGTGCAGAAGTGCATGTTCTGAGGATACGTTTTTTGACAGATTTCCGGACCCTTCTCCAAATGCCATGAGAATGGTTAAATACTACTAGCTAATTGATATTAATTACACGAATCTAGGGAATCGGCTTCAAATGACCGCCCTTCACTAAAAGCAAATTTATTTCTAAAACTTTAAATCTAATTTCTGACCGTTTCTGTATATTCTCTTTAGTGCTGTCAACTGTGCAACGCTTTCCTGGGAAGAGTCGGCTGGCTGCCTTCTTCTTTTACTCGGGAGATAAAAGTGGAAATGACAAGAGCTGGCACCTCCTTCTGACAGACCAGAAGATATTTTCGAAAACCTTTCTCTAGCTGGGTGTATTCGCCGCGTGTATACTTAGCACAACCCAGGTTCTTCTCGAACTGATTTTGTTGTTGCTGTTTTGGTTTCCGGTTGCGCGAATGACTGAGTGGGTTAGGAGTCGCGCTGTATGGACAATCCCCTGTTTCGAGAATTGTTTCCGCTCTTTGTTCCAGGCTTTTCTGGAGCGTCCTCCTTCCCTTGCGTTTTTCTTTTTGCTTTACCCAGCCTGAGCTTTAAGATCTTTTCTGAACACGCTGCTTTTGTGCGCTTTTGACTCTGAGTCCTAGATAGTCTAATTTCATCAGTGCCGGTTGTCTGATAGTCTGGAATCCGCGGTCCTGCTGCATGCAGCGTTCGTTTGCGGAGGCATCTTCTCTCTGCTATTTGATTGGCGCTTTCCCCTTTCTTTCAGATGTTTCCTGCATATAGATTTATATCAGTTGCGTGCCTTGCAGTCTACGCAAAGAAGAAGGGAAATGAAAAGATTGACATAACAGCATTAAACTCTAATGAATGCATAATCCTGACATGCATCATGACTTGACTCTTCGATAAATGCGATGCAATCATTCCTTGATACTCAAGCATGCGGTCATTAATTTCCTTTAGGGCGCGCGCTTGGTCTTTGGGTTTATCGTGTGATGAGTCTTTTCAGATCGCAGATCGCAGTCGCAGATCGCATTATCTGATATCGCGGTGATCGCAGATCGCAGTGATCGCAGATCGCGGATCGCGGATTTTATTCAATGGTTCATGGTGCCATAGCGTGATGTTCGCGATGTGCGATGTCGCATATCGGCGATCGGCGCTTCTTGGAGGTTTTCCTTTTAGAGCGCGCTTGAGATGTATGCGACGCGATGAACTTCGCGTTGCTCTCTCGCAGTTTTACTTTTCGCGCTTTCAGCAACGCTTCGACCTTTCCTTGCGATGCGTTTTAAGCCTTAGGGAGAAAAATACAAAAATTTAACAAAATACTTTTTTTGGGATTTTTTGTTCAGGGTCCCCCCTTTGCTCGACGTTATTGCTAATATCAAGCAAAGAGGGGGGGTTGTTGGTGACCACAACACTGACTTAACTAAAACAAGAACTGACAAAACTTATTCAATGGCAGCATTCCATAAAGATTTGAGGGTTTCAAATCATGATGACAGCCACCTGCGTACTAATGCAATATGTACAATAATGTGTAATGTGTCTTCCAATGTAACCAATCAAGTAGATGCCTCCTTGATTGATTCTCTGGATCAGATCTTCTGGTCAACAATAGATATTGGTAACTGGGCCTCCAAAAATGCAGTTGACCATGATATCCTTCATCACTGAATACTGCAATAATCACCTTCACTGCTGACTGCAACAAATCTGCCATTGGATCCTGAAAAACATGAAGATTCTCCTCCTACTGAAGAAAAAAGGTGTCTATTTCTTGTGATGTTGATCTCTTCTCACAAATAAGAGTATGTTCCTGGTCCTTAAAAAATTTGGAACAAGTAGATGAGCAGCTCTCCGTTTCAAATGATACTGTAGGTCATCTTCATACGATATGACAGCCAGATTATCATGTTCCTCATTACATTCATCACTCAAGAGAAAAGAAACTTCAGATGATTCTTGAAACCCAACACAATCCCTTATATCATTTACCACAAATTCATCTAGAGGAATGTTTCCACTTACTTGAGCAAAGATCTGAGCTGACTGGATTATTTCTTCATGAAGACTGTGTTCTGATGACATGAGAACATTAGGATCCATAACCCTACCTTCTTCATCCCATATGATTTTAACAGCAGAGTTCTCTTTCATGGGACTTAGTACAAGGTTTTCTTGGTCATCACAATCTGAATCTGAATCTGAAACGGGTGACTTCACATTATCGCATTCTGGAATTAGAACTGGACTTCCTTGCATGTTGTCTTCTTCTATGAACAGATCTGAACCGAAACTTTTTCTTTCATCACTTTCAGCCATATGGAACTCTTCAACCTGCTGATCTATTTCATGTAATTCATGTTGACTGTCAAGATGCAAAATTCCTTCATTTTCCATCGTACAAAGATCTTGATTCTGCTGCAACGTTTCCTGAGCATCTTGATGGGACTCCTCTAGTTTCTCTTCATGTTGCTGAAATGGATTCTCATACAAGGCTTCCATGATCTCATCATCCATAAAATTATCATCCTCATAGTATTTTTCAAGGCTTTCAATAAAGGTAGAAGCATGTTTGCAACAGTCATGAACTAGATTTAATGATGGATAAGATTCTTGATATCTTTCAATGAACAGGGCATGAAAATCCTTTAAACAGTAAATAAAAGCAGGCGGCAAACTTTCATACCAAGATCGAGCTTCATCTTCCAGGGTAACCATAAACATTTTCATCAAACAGTCTTCAAGAAAATTGATCTTTAATCTATGCACATGAATGTGAAATTTCACCAGATGAAGAGCAGCGTCATTACCTTCCACATTTCTGAACACAGGCAAATTCTTTGACCAATCTACCTTGGGCATTTTATTTGGAAAACCTGGGATGTGATCTCGGCTCATGGGAGCGTATATTCTTGCAATCCGCTCCATTTTTAAAATGTCAAAGCTATTGATCTCTCTACAGTGGAGTCACCATGAAGCACTGATTGCTGGATTATTCAGTGAATGGAGTCGCCAGGTGAACGCTTTCAGCCTTTACAGTGTCTGATCGTCATCCACCATCAACAATCAGATCGGAACTTGAGATATGAACTGGGGCAAGAAAATCTACAAGTAAACTTCTTCCCCAATGGAGTCGCCACTATGTTAGCACCTAAATCTGCCTTAGGCTGAAGGAAGGAAAAAATTAGGGTAACCACAAACCACGCTCAGTCTGGTAGCTAGCCCTACCAGAGCAGGAGAGGGCTCTCTATGAGTCACGCTCAGTGAATAGATAATCGAAAGCGGTCTGAGATGACTTACAATGAAATATTTACCTTAGGCTAGTAAGTGAATAGGGATTCGGGAAAAAAAAAATTATGAATGACCGAGCTTCTGGGATGGTATGGGACCAACGGTCAGCAAAGAACAAAGAATTTAATACAAAGGCACAGATTATTCCGTGAGGCAAGGTAGGCGGAAAATGTAAAAATTTAGTTTGAGGTACCGCAGCATGAATAGATTGCTGAAGAAAGTGAAAAGGGCATAGTGACATGAATCCTTTTCAACAGAAGAATAACACTGAACATGAAATTTTCCCACAGGCAGAGCAATAAAATTGAATTCTACCTAATCTCACTCAGAAAATTTCACTGGAAATGAACATGAATTGAATTATGAAACATAATGAAATACATATGAAAACATAAGAGACACATTTGCTACACTCACAACCACAAGAATCTCATGAAACAGAGCTGCTTCCTTTCATTAATTCTCTGTCAAAAATACACAGTGAAGAAACAAAATTTCTTTCCCATATGTTGGAGAGGTAAATCCCCTCTGCGGACAGAGGCAATCCCACTAGCCCAAAATGGGTCTAGCAACAATCAATTAACGCTACCATGCAAGTTCCTAGTTGCAAACTGAAAGTGGATTATGAGAACCAACCTGGAGTCCAACGCTAGTGTTGTAGAAGAGTTGATACTCCCGTTCCCTTGCTCCAGCAGGTCACGATCCTCACGATCTCCGTGAATGGATACCTGCACATGCAAAGAACGAAGCGAATACAAGCATAAAATCCACTAAATACAACTATATATCAGTCAGAAAGGATATAGATCAAACATTATCATAGCGAACAATAAGATCGAAACCATAATGATAGTCGTTCATTAATGAATAATCAACAGAGAAAGATACAACCAAAGTTCTGACGTTGAATCTCTCCTCTGGTTGGGCGATCAGCTATATATGTCTTGCAATAGACCTTTCCCTCTCAGACTTCCGGCAGCATAACCTCCCTATGCTCCAAGACTCTTACTATCACTCAGGACAAGCATTATCACTACTACTCAAAAACTAGCTTGTCAAATGCATGAGGACAGACTTTTATAGATGGAGAAGGGGAGGAAGATACAATGCATCAAGACACCCATTATGGATTGACATTATCTCCAAAAATTCGTTGTGGATAGATGTAAGGGATAAATGATGACTCTCAACATCTAGAAGATGAGCTTTATCCTCAAAAGACTTCATGACTTGAAGGGAAAAAACATTTGGGCGCGCGTTTGTTAAAAATCTTTTCCAAACTTGGTTGGCACGGGTGTTACAGCACAATATTACAGATTAATTGCTTCAGCAAGTAGCTCGATTACAGCACAATATTCGGCGACATTATTAGTGGTACGACCCAAACACACACCTTGAAAATCTATCAGCTCGCCATGAGGATCATAGATCACCCACGCCGCAGAGGACAAGTTGCGAGTACTGCGGGAGGCACCATCAGCGAAACCAACATAAGGTGCATCAGACATCTGCACAAGAAGCGAAAGACACAATAAGTGGCAGTTACGCCTTTAAAACTAACACACATACATATAACACACTTGCTAGAGTACATGTATGTACAAAATAAAATGTACAAGCATCATGCATAGTACTTTTTCAAATATAGCCCGTTTCGGGGCTTCCCAAGAGGGTTCCCTTCATAATCAATTAGCTCATAGGCCCCTTTTTGCAAAACTTTCTTGACAATGTAAGGGCCTAGCCACATAGACTCGAGCTTTCCTGCTCCTAATTTATCCTTTGCCTGATCGTACAGCAGGACTAAATCTCCCTCAACAAAAGAACGTGGATGTACAGTCTGATCGAAGTGAGTCTTGACTCGCTTCTTTTGTGTTTCGATGGCCAAAGAGGCCAGGCGACGGGTCTCATCTAGCCGTTCCAGGTAAAGAAGGCATTCTTCTAATGGAGTAGTGTTGGGAAGTAGCTCAACAGCCAATTTTAATGAAGGGATTTCACATTCGATTGGAAGGGTAGCCTCTAGTCCATAAACTAGTTGAAATGGAGTGAAACCAATGGCGTCCTTCATGGAGGTTCGCTAGGCCCACAAGGCAGGGAACAACATCAAATGTCAGTTAGACTTATGCATGCCAACGGTACGCTGAAGCGTTGTAACCAAAATCTTATTGACAGCTTCAACTTGGCCATTGGACTGAGGGTAGTATGGAGTTGAACTATCGTGCTGCAAGCCTAGCTGGGTTGTTAATTCTGACATCATATGATTACGGAAATGCTTCCCGTGATCAGTGACGATGGCTTGAGGGATGCTGAATCGCGAGATAACATGGTTGAATAAAAATTGTGCCATTGTGTGACCGTCTTCAGTTAATGTAGGCATCGCCTCAGACCATTTAGTAAAGTAATCGACGGCAATGATAATAAACCCATGCCCCCCGGTCGAGCGAGGGTTACAGGTCATATAATCAATGCACCATTTTGCAAAAGGGCCGACGGTGACAACAGGGTGCAATGGAGCAGGAGGCGCTCGCATCTTCCGCTGGTATATCTGGCACTCATGACAAGAGCGGACGGCAAGAATGCAATCCTTAAAGATAGAGGGCCAAAAGTAGCCAGCATGGAGGATTTTTTGGGCAGTGGCATATCCGGACATGTGACCACCACAGGCACCAGAGTGGTAGTCATTCAAGACCCGCTCAGCTTCCTTGAGAGTTAAACATCGGCGGAGAACAGAGTCGGCGCCGAGGCGATAGAGTGTGTCACCAATGATACGGTATGGTTGAGACTGATGACGAATCCTTCACTGAGCGTCTTTAGACATGCCAGGGTGAAAGGAGGACGTTTGCAGATATATAAGGATATCCCCGTACCAGGGGTCGAGGGTGCTAATGAGAAACAAAGTCTCATCCGGAATTTGATCCTCTGTGTGAGAGGGCGGGGAAGAAGATGGCAAAGAGCAAAGTAACTCAGCAAAGACAAGGGATTTCTTGGACTTGGCAGTGGTAAATTCCAAGTCGAACTCTTGGAGGATGACAATCCACTTTGAGTACTTGCCCCCCAGCAACTGGCGTGACAAAATATACGTCATGGGGTTGCAATCAGAAATCACGGTAGTAGTGCGCAGCAGAATATAATGACGGAAACGTTGGACAACACAAACGACGGCCAAAGCCAACTTCTCGACATAAGCATATCGAGTTTCCGTATCTAAAATATTGCGGCTGAGATAATATATAACATGCTCAGTGCCATCATCATCAGCTTGAACGAGAACCATGCCGATAGTGGTGTCGGCGGCGGCCAAATACAGAGTGTAGTCACGATGATAGTTCGGAGGATGGAGCAATGGAGCAGAAACAAGGAGACCCTTGAGACGCTCAAAAGATTCCTGAGCCATGGTATCCCAATGAAAAGGGACATCTCGCTTTAGTAATCGTGTGAAACCTTTGGCCACCTCGGCATAGTTTGGAACAAAACGTCGTAGAAAGTTTGCTTTACCCTACAAGCTTTGCAATTGTTGTAAAGAAGCAGGGGAGGAAGATTCACCATAGCTTCCACTTTAAGGGGATCCAAACGGATGCCCTCTCGGGAGACGACAAACCCGAGAAGTCGGCCGGATTCAACACAGAAGACACATTTGTGAGGATTAAGTCTGATTTGGTAGTATCGACAGCAAAGAAAGATCTCGCGAAGGTGAGTAGGGTGGTCCTGACGTTTGGCTGAATGAGCTGGAAGATCATCCAGGTATGGCTGTACAATGTGTCGAATGTCATGAAAAGCATAGGACATTGCACGTTGGAAGGTGGCACCGGCATTTTTGAGACCGAAAGGGAGCTTCTTATAGGCAAAAGTGCCCCATGGACAGATAAAGGCGGTTTTGTGTTGATCAGCGGGAGTGATATTGATCTGGTTATATCCAGAAAAACCGTCCATAAAAGAGTACATTTCGCTTCCGGCACACTCGTCAATAATTTGATCAATGAATGGTGTGGGAAAATTATCTTTAGGACAGGCCCGATTTATATCACGATAATCGACACAAACATGGATTGTACCTTGTTTTTTAGTCACAGGTACGATATTGGAAACCCAATCTGTGAGCGGGATAGGATAAATAAAACCAGCTTTAAGAAGCTTCTCTACTTCGGCCTTAATAGCTGCAACCTTTCTGGGGTGTACAAGGCGTAAATGTTGACGAACAGGCTTAGCACCTGGGTACGTGATTATCTCATGCACCACTATGCTAGGATCAATGCTGGGTATTTCTTTATAGGACCATTCAAAGACGTCACGAAATTCGCGAAAAAGGTTGGAATAAAGTTGAATCTCCTCCGGAGTACAAGTGACTCCAATGTGAAGATGTTCGACAATCCCTGGTTTCACAGAGATGTCGATGGGTTGGGTTTGCGCAATGTTCGCCATATTTCCTTCAGAGGACACTTGATAAACTTGGATAGGTGTTTGAAGGATTTGAAATGGGAGACAAGGAGCAAACCTCTCGAAACAAGTAAGCATATCCTGCTGGGCAGGTAGAAACGAGGAACGATGGTGAAAATCGTGCCAAGGAGGTTCCTCGAGAGACATAGTCTCAATAATGGCTTCGTCGGAAGGGAATGTTTCTTTTAAAGGGTCCAAAGAAGTCTCATCTAGAAGCCCTGAGGATGGAGCGAACGAGTGGAGAACCTTGCTCGAAGGAGCAAGTTCAGAAGAGGGAGCCGATGCAGCAATGATTTCGACATAGTTGAGCTTGGCAGGACTCAACGACATCTGGTCACCCCAAGAATCTACTTGGTCGGTGGAAGGGAGAATCCACAGATCAGAACAAGTAGTAATCATATTAACAGAAGCGACGTTAGGAGGGGGGAGTGGAAAAACTCCCATAAGGGAGGGATCTTTAAAAAGTCCGGCTCCCAGACTCTCAGATAAATTTGAGGTATGCTCCACAAAAGGGATGTTGCCTTCCGAAGAGGAAGCGAAGAATGATAGCTGATCTACGGTAATGATCCTCCCTTGATGAGGGAAACGGATAATACGAAACAAGGATGAAGCTACAGCTTTCATCGCGTATATCCAGCTACGTCCGAGAAGGAGGTTGTAGGTAAGAGTAGCATCAACAACTTCAACTTCCATTTCGACCGTCTTCCCTTCAAAAAAGATGGGCAAACGTTGGAGTATACCATAAGGACGGGATGCTCTTCCATCAAAAGCTTCCAAGGTCGTGGGAGACTGGCTCAGCGTCGGAGATCCAATAGCTTTCCAACAGTCAACAGACATGATGCAAGTAGAAGCACCTTCATCAATGACTGTTCGATGAATCGTTTTGGAATCAATAATAACTTGTATAAGGAATGCGATTTGGGGAGGCAGTCTCTGCGTATGGCGTTCTAAGTCAAAAGTAATTAAATCGGAGTCGGCCGGGTCTATGCCACCGATAGCGGATAGCAAGGACTTCCTCTAAGAAGGGCAGCTCTGGAGAACTTATAAAGCGGACATAGCCAATGGAGTCTGAGCTAAGTCCTCAACGATATTGTAGTGCTGTGCAGCACGGGCATTTGGGTTGTAAGAAGATTTCAGGAGTACTCCTTTTGGAGGGGGTCGAAGAGGCGTCTCAGTACTAGGTCTCTCGATGTGGAGGGGACCTGAACTGAACGGAGGAGCACTAGAGGGGATCTCAGGCTCTTTTCCAGCAGATGACGGATAATCTTTTTTTTGAGTACTGATATTGACAGGTATCGTTCCAGCCATAAACACTTGAGAACCGAAGGAAGAGGGAGGCTGAGAGGGGTCAGCCACCATTTGAGTTTTTTGAGGTAGTTGTGAGGGAAAGGGTTCTTTGAGCACCGCAGGAGTCCCGGGAGCGCCTTTCAACAAACGACTAACTTCAGACCGCCTAGGGCAGTCTTTGGTATAGTGATCTTCATCACAGATAAGACAAGGATACTTGGGTTTGCGCTTGGCACCGTCCTCAGGCGGAGGTTTAGGGGAGTCCTGTTTAGGTTGATCTGGCTTATTCTTCGCTTTCCCTTTCTTCTTTCCTTTCGAGGCTTTGTCTACCGTGGTGGACTGGACGGCATTGACCTCGGAAGTAACATTTGAAGTGGGTGTTACCTGAGAAGTGGGATCATTCGAAGCATTTGATTTTTGCTTCCCAGGGTTCGCGGGATTTTTATTTGAGGACGAATTAACAGAACCAATAATACCGTCAACAGTTGGCGTTGGCGGGGCTTTGGATGTTCCTGGTCTCGGGGCATCAGGCAAATAATCATACAATGTACCTGACTGAGAATACACCAAGTCAAGGTACTGAGCGCGCGCGATAGCTTTCTCTTCAGTGACACACGCCCCCATGGCAATGTCCCGAGCTATTGGAGGAACGAACGAAGTCGTAAACCAATCAGTAAGAAGTTGGTCGGGAATCCAAAATTTTATCATACGTCTACGCCGTCTCCATTCATGGATATGATCAGAGATATGCGTAGCCGTTGTCTGTCTTAAGGATATCAAGAGGTGTGTACCCTTTTCATATCGAATGGGCAACTGAAAATGAGTGAGAAATGCCATAGCCAACGAGTTGAAATCCTGAAAGGATCCGCGATTGAGCTCAATATACCACTTAGCTGCAGAGCAAGTGAGAGTCCTTTGAAAAAGGCGAAGCCGAATTGAATCATCAAGCCATGAATTGGATGAAAACCATAGGTGATAAGTCATAACATGAACTTATGGATCTTCATTAGCTTTACCATCGAATTTTGGACAGTCACCGGGAATTTTCGTTGGAACCGGATGCCAATATGGATTATGGAGAATAGGATCATTGGTCAATTTGGACACATTCGGTAATTCTAAAGTCACTAATAAAGGTAATTGAGAATTGAAGGACATCTGGGGCTGCTGGTGGGATGGAACACCAGGGTTCCAGCCAACTGGCAGTTGCCCCCAAGGGCTTGGTCCGGACGGATTTGGCCCCATAGGGTTTTGTCCATAGGGATTTGGGTTCTGCCCCCCAGCGTTCCATGGATTACCAAACGGTCCTGCAGGAGCACCATATGGTTGTGGACAATTCTGATAAGGATTCGCCTGCGGTTGTTGATACTTTTGATATGGGGCAAACAAAGGTTGCCCTTGAGGTTGTTGGTAACCATACGGTGGCTGGACTCCAAACTGAGTTTGAGAAATAGCTTGAGTTTGATAGACTGGTTGGGATTGAACTCCAACTTGCATTTGAAAACCGGATGGGGTCTGGGGTCCAGCCTGGGGCAAAAAACCGGATTGAGCATTGCCAGAAGGATGTCCTGTAGGTTGGGCTATCTAGCCAGAAGGATGACCTTGTTGATATTGAGGTTGGCCTCCCTGCCCAGAAGGTTGTACCTGCTGGGAGTGGAGTTGTTGTTGCACAGGTGAAGGTTGTCCTAAAGGACCAGATGGCTAAGTGGGCTGGGCAGTTGGTTGGCCTGATTGGATTTGAGGTTGACTGACTTGCCCAGAAGGTTGACGATACTGGATGGTAGGCTAACTATGTGGTTGAGCAGCTTGTCCAGATATTGGACCATACTGGACATTGGATTGGTTTGGGTTAACATATGATTGACCAATTTGTCCAGTAGGATAACCTTGCTGGATACCAGGTTGGGCTTGTTGAACAGAAGATTGACCTGGGTTACCAGAAGGTTGAACAAAAGAGGGGAAAAACGGACCACCAGCGGCAAAAGGGTTTCCCTGGAAGGATTTCCCTTGTTGGTCTTGATGAGGTGGTCTTGGGGATTGTGCAGATGATACTTGGCCACCATGAAAAGAGGTGGAGCCCCAATCAATTGACAACGGAACTGAAATCTCAACAATCGGTTGAGACGGAAAATATCGATCGTATGGCCCCTCTGGTGGGACGTTTGATGTAGGATCGAAGACTCCGAATAAAGAAGCCGAAGGACGACTAAAAATAGGAGTCGAAGAAGCCACACATACCGTTGGAGCGGTTGTGGTTGAGGTGACAGACGTACTGCGACTTTGTGGAGTAAAAGGCTCCGTGGTGGGAAAAGCGAGTTGTGACCAAATAGAACCCGTGAAAGGAGTTCCAGAGGGCATAGCATCCCTTAATGCTTTATAGCCTGGAGGTAGGCTCCCAGTAGTAGGAGTGCTACTAACAAGTGTAGGTTCCGTTGCGGTGGGAATTTCACCGCTCGTCGCAACGGATTCGTCAGTCGAAGTAGGGGATACGTCCTCCATGTCGGAAGAAACTGGTGGGGCTGGAACACGAGGAGAAGTGTATTCCCAAAAAGGGATAGCGTCCTTAGAAGGTTCCCAAACAGGGTTACAATGGAACTCGTAAGTCTCGTAGCCTGGAGCACGAGAACTAATCGGTTGTATACTCGGAACAACAGAAAGAGTTGCACTCACAACCGGTATCTCGGAAGACGAAATTGGTAATTCCGCCAGGATGAAACTTCACAAAATCCTAGGGAATCTAACGAGACTAAACCCTACTCAAACTAACGCAAACAAAATCTAACCAGGTAAATGTGTATCGTGGCCGAATAAATTTTAAGACGCAAAGACACAACTTGACCTTTTCATGTTTTAAGAGTCGAGAAAAGGACAAAAAGGTGACTCTAGTCTCCTTCGAATGTTTAATGAGCACGAAGTGACAAGACGCTCACTGGCACCTTTTCTTTTAAGGAGTCTGAAAAGGATCAAAAGTGACTACTCTAGAGACTCTAGGCAAAGGGTTTACCAAACAATCCGTAAAACTGCTTATACACCTTGGCAATCAGATGAAAACCAAGGACTTCCCGTACGGCAGTCAATCTTCCTGAATGTTGTGTTCAGTGCATTATGGCTTGTAAGGCGGCAGACACGACTTCCTATGGATAAAGGATGATAACCTAGTGGGGTCTCCCCTATATACGCGACGGTACTGGGAGCTCAAGTCCGTGCTAGACCACTATCGAGTCACAAAAGGAGGAATCACCCAACCGTAATGTGAAACAACAGTGACTAGGTTTAACGACGCCGGAACACGTCTCTAGCCTAGACCTCTAGAATGTATGCGTTAGGTTCCAATGCGTTGTTAGATTCATTCGGTTTATTTTACAGTTGATCTTCAATTAGGTTCCAGTTTTTAGGTCCTACCGTATGTGATCTCTCAGAATTTCCTAAATGCAAACTATATGCCAAAATATATCATTCCGTTCAATGAATGCTAACTACAGAAGAGTTGAGATTTTTCAAACAAACAAAATGATCACCAAACAATCAACAAAGATCCTAATGCAGTTAATAGCAATAAATGAAACTTTTTTTTTCTTTTCTCTTTTAAAAGTGACTAATTGCCAATAACAATAAATTTTAACTAATATAATGCAAAAAGATCATTTGTTTTTTTTCTTTTAAAATGGCATAATTCACTTAAACAAATCTCGAGAAATATTAACAAGCGTAAACAGGCAAATCTCACTCAAGGAAAATAGAACCACGTCTGAAACACCAAGACAAACTGTCAAAACAAGGAGAATCACAAAGACCTCAATGGACCATGTGATCTAAGCTCAAATGAAGTCAAGCAAAATGCAAACGAGGTAGAGGTGAATTGCTCGAAGCACAGAATAATAAGTTTTAACAACCACTAGACAAGTGCGGAAAACAACCAAAAAGTTGACTGGATAATCAAAGAACCAAAAATTCCCTCGGAAGGCTCGATATACAAAGCCACTAGATGCTCTAGGGTTGGGATATAAGATCGATGGAAATAGGCAAACACCCGAAGGATAAAGGTAAATAACCAGTCAAACAGAGTTTTGACACACTCCAGTAACTGAAAAGGATGTAAAAAGACAGAAATCTGAGTTTAAAAAGCTTCCAACAAACAAACTGGCAAAGTTCACAGGACTGGCGCGACTGTCAGCCTGTAACTAGCGCTATTAAGGAATTAGCGCGAGTTGCTTTTGTGCAACGTGCGCCAACTGGCACGACTGTCAGGCAGAAAAACGCGCTAATAAAGTTTGTTGGCCTAAAAAATAAAACAAGCAGTCCAAGGTCTGGTCGACCATATTCAGACAGATCAAACAGGAAGAAACAACTTGAAAACCAACCCAGAAAGCTTATTTACGCAAGCAAGCAAGAGAAAACCAAAATACAAGACAAACTCCAAGCTGTTCGGTTCATAAACCAAACCGGAGATTGACTGAAGTGGCGTTGATCTACTTCGCTAATGCAAAGCAATAGTGTTTCGAAGGCTGCTTGGCCGTTCTTCAGGCTCCATCCAAGGTTTATGAATCAAACAACAAATAGCTTCTCCCCAGCGGAGTCGCCAAATTGTTGGAGAGGTAAATCCCCTCTGCGGACAGAGGCGATCCCACTAGTCCAAAATGGGTCTAGCAACAATCAATTAACGCTACCATGCAAGTTCCTAGTTGCAAACTGAAAGTGGATTATGAGAACCAACCTGGAGTCCAACGCTAGTGTCGTAGAAGAGTTGATACTCCCATTCCCTTGCTCCGGCAGGTCACGATCCTCACGATCTCCACGAATGGATACCTGCACATGCAAATAACGAAGCGAATACAAGCATAAAATCCACTAAATACAACTATATATCAATCAGAAAGGATATAGATCAAACATTATCATAGCGAACAATAAGATCGGAACCATAATGATAGTCGTTCATTAATGAATAATCAACAGAGAAAGATACAACCAAAGTTCTGACGTTGAATCTCTCCTCTAGCTGGGCGAGCAGCTATATATGTCTTGCAATAGACCTTTCTCTCTCAGACTTCCAGCAGCATAACCTCCCTATGCTCCAAGACTCTTACTATCACTCAGGACAAGCATTATCACTACTACTCAAAAACTAGCTTGTCAAATGCATGAGGACAAACTTTTATAGATGGAGAAGGGGAGGAAGATACATTGCATCAAGACACCCATTATGGATTGACATTATCTCCAAAAAGCCATTGTGGATAGATGTAAGGGATAAATGATGACTCTCGACATCTAGAAGATGAGCTTTATCCTCAAAAGACTTCATGACTTGAAGGGAAAAAACATCTGGGTGCGCGTTTGTTAAAAATATTTTCCAAACTTGGTTGGCGCGGGTGTTACTCTAAGACAGAGCGCCAATGGTCGCACCTTCTTTTGAGGATCTCATTCATTGGTGCGGGTAGTACATTGTGGACCCACGCTAATGGAAAAAGGGCACTTTTCAGGGATATTTTGGAAGAGGTGTCTTCAGGGCACATGAAGTCCATACTTAGGGGAACATAATGCAAGTGTTTTCAAGTTATGTCACTGCTCACAGGTCCCGGAATGAGTCCTCCAAAGTACAGGAAAGGGGTAACAGGGACGGTGACCAATGGTGACAAATTACTGTGTAACAGATGCCCCCTAAAGCATGAGGCCCGAGAGAGAGAGAGGGGTGAAATGCTTTATAAGAACACATGTAGCTTCCGCCGAGATTCTGCATCAAGAGATACAACTGATAGCTCAAGTACATGATATATGTGGTATGGTCGCAGCCATCCATAAGAGAGTACATAATAATCTAGATCCATAGTATGGGCGCAGCCATCTGGTTAGGATCAATGAATCGACTCAGGTATGGTCGCAGCCATCCAGTGAATGAGTCATGTAACAAGAATCACGCCTGGATTACAACAGACAAAATCCAGGGTCTTGCGCTCCATCTCGACCTGAACAAAAGTACAAGTTCAAGCATGCGAATATATGAGCTGAAGTCGAACATGCATGAACATCATCTGATTACCAGTCAATATTGAAAACTGTTAACAGACGCAAGAGGTACCACCAATAATGACAATGGCCCTCAAGGTACTATATGTACAATCTACGGCGTGCGAATTAGTGATCTGGCGTCGAACACCCGTAGAATCATTCGATCGGAGGCCAATGATGAAAACCTCACGTCGAACGCGAAGAACCTGCCATTGAGGCATGCAGGCTCCAAGGCACCGGAAGGGAGTCTCTAGATCAGCTTCCTGGATAATGAGCTGAAGTCGACAGGAAGTGACCTTGATCGAAGGTGGGCCATAATGTTTCCCACATCATCGACACGAGACAGAGAGATAATGTTGTGAATCAGGATTATGTGAGCTATCAGGGGGAGGTTGTTTTTCTGCAGAGGTCAACTTCTCTCGAACATATCGGCGGCACGACAGTGGAACTGGCAGTATTTGACATCAATGGATCAGAGGTCATGGTGACGAGGCAATGAGCAGATGAGAGGTCAAACAAGATTACCCAAATCCACGGAGGCAAGTGAAAAATGAGATGAGATATCCCCACCCAGACACGAAAGTAGACAAGTGCCATGTTCAAGAGCGACATACTGCCGACACGACAATAATTATGGTTCCATTTCCCCCCCCCCCCCCCCCCCGCCATTTCTGGCGAGTACCCCAATTATTTTTAACAAGCTTGATGGGGATAGCATATGCTTGTGGTGTGTCATTTCGACAGAATCCGATGTCATCAGGTTTTAACGAGTCTGACAAAGGAAGAACTCGGCGTCTTTTCATGTTTAGAG
The DNA here is from genome assembly GCA_031772625.1 of Pinus tabuliformis. Lineage (NCBI taxonomy): Eukaryota > Viridiplantae > Streptophyta > Pinopsida > Pinales > Pinaceae > Pinus > Pinus tabuliformis. Next base: position 1,496,262,765 of record CM062804.1, on the reverse strand, counting down.
AGTTTGAAAAGACAGCAGAAAAGGAAACTCCAGGGGTGTCCTTTTTCGTAAAGTTGTGTCTCTCGAGCCCGAAAAAGTATAAAACAATGCTCGAAAGAACCGCTCGACCATTACGATCGAGGAGTACTTTTCATAAATAGTGATTTCGACCTGAAAAGGTAAAAAAGCGATCAAAACCACGTCGTTTTGTAAGCATTAACGAGTCTGAAACGACAAAAACTCGGTAATCTTTTTATGTTTTAACAGTCGACAAAAAGAACTTAAAATGACCGCCCCTTATTAACGTTTAACGAGTCAAGAGGAGTAACTCAGAAATCTTTTCGTCTTTAATCGGTCAGAAAAGAGCTGAAAGCGGACCTCAAAGTAACCTTTTCACATGTTTTACCGAGCTTGAAAAAGTAGAAAAAGGAGCTCGTTTCGTCGCTTGAGTTGCACCAACACCTGTTGTCATACCAAAAACAGCGTAAAACCCATTTTGATATAAATATATTCAAAAATACACTTAAAAGACATTATTTTAACCCAAAAAATAATATTTTTAATGCAATTTAGGTCAAAAAATGCTATAAAATAGTGAAATGGTAAAAAACAAATTCACTTTTTACTTTTCACCTTGTGAGTTTACCATTGGAGGGTTTTGGGTGCAAACTTCAACCGTCGATCGTGATCAATCCAGGAAAGCATTCGAGCCGCCGTCTGGAGCAGGTAAGAGGTCTTGTCCTTAGCTTCATTTTCGTTCCATTTTTTCAGTTTTTCATCCACAGACGGATCCCCTGCAAGAGGATTTGCAAAATTTAGGGTTGCGCCATTGGCGCGGGTTTCCCACTCGGGACCGCGCCAATGGGATTATTTTCCCAAAGGGGGCGCGACATTGGCGCGACTGTTTTGAAAACAGTCGCGCCAACCGCGCGACCTAATTTTTCCCGTGGATTTAACCGTTAACTTTGCAATTTTCCTTTAATTATGGTTTCACCAGTGATCTAATGATGGTATTTTCGACTTTATGGTTGCAGGGATTCGTCAAAATGGTTGTAGAATGGAGAGAAAGAGAGCATGATGCTATAGATGCTCTGGCACTAGAGGATGAAGCCTGCATGGATGCTTTGAGGGACTGCGGCTTAAAGAAGTTTTTCATTACCTCCTATTTGCGTGCACAACCGGAGCTACTACGATTCATCGTGGATGCTTGGGACATAAAGGATCAGGTATTCCGCTTGAAAGATCAGACATTGGAGCTGGATGTTTCCGATGTCTATTTTATCACTGGATTATCGCGGAGAGGTGCACGACCCATTCTGACTGGAAGTAGGCCTTCCGGAGAAAAGATGGGGGAGGTGATGGAACGGGTTTGTCCGGGGGCACAGTTTGGATCGAACAGTGCCAAGGTAGATATCGTCACAGTTCCAGACCTAGTGCTACGGGTGATACTATTTACTATCACACGGACGGCTGGGGTACAGGCGCCCCATGAGGCCAGCAAGAATCATTTACTACTGGCAACCGAGTGTCTCCATCCTACTCTGTTTGACTGGGCCACAGCTATGACCCTTAACATCAAGAGATAGCTTACGAAGTGTAAGTGTGGAGGCAACAAACAGTTCGGGTATGGATCGATTGTGGTATCCTTCTTCTTGGAGCGACTGCCAATTTTCCGGATTCAGGGAGGTATAGTGGCAGATCCAGTGCCACGGGAACCGAGGTTGGCTCGATGGGCAGCACTCATGCCCAAAGGAGGAGGGGGCCAGTAGATGGCCTGGAGGCTCGAGTTCTTCATATGGCTTCGTCACCAGATGATTGTTATAGTGGATTGGCCCTATGCGGGCACCGATTTTACTGGAGACCTTGATCTCCCATTGCCTGCGGGAGAAGACTGGGATGAGGAGCTTGGTAAAAACTCTTTGTGTTTTTGATGTTTTTTATGTATTTAATTTTTTTTGTAATACATGCATGTCTCTGACAACAGCTATATATATGTATGCAGATGTTGGTGCAGAGCGACCAGCTGATCTGTCTCACATAGCACGGAGGGTACAACCCGCAGCCGACCCTCAGGTAGAGGGTGGTGTGGGTGAAGAGCTGGTACAGAACCTTGAGGAACTCACTCGAGGGATTCCAGACTATGCCAGATTGGTGGACGTGCCCTTCGCGTACCAGAGGCACACAGTGGGAGTACCAACTCGCGTCCACCGTCTGCTGAGACGTTTGGTGCGAGCAGTGACATGCTATCATGAGCATCACCGTGATTAGACGCCTAGGTTTCATTTTTGCATATTTTTGAGAGACATGTTGTTTCCGGCCATATGAGATGAACATGTATTATTTTTTTGGACTATGTAACGCGCACGGCGCAATCATTATGACACACACATATATATATACATATGCCTATGGTTTATTATTGTGCTTTCATGTGCTTGCTTGTATAATGTTTTAATTACAAATTACGCAAATGTCTATCTAATACATGATTAGCCAATGCATCAGATAATGTGTTTAATTGTCGTGGAATATGCTGATATGTGATAAAATCAAAGTTCCTTTCTAACAATCTCACACGTAAATACAACCTTAGAATGCGATGGTCTCTGACGGAATATTTCCCGTTGAGTTAGTGGACGACAAGTTGAGAGTCCAGGTTCACTATCAATGCACGAATGCCGAGATTAATTGCTTCAGCAAGTAGCTCGATTACAGCACAATATTCGGCGACATTGTTAGTGGTACGACCCAAACACACACCTTGAAAATCTATCAGCTCGCCATGAGGATCATAGATCACCCACGCCGCAGAGGACAAGTTGCGAGTACTGCAGCAGGCACCATCAGCGAAACCAACATAAGGTGCATCAGACATCTGCACAAGAAGCGAAAGACACAATAAGTGGCAGTTACGCCTTTAAAACTAACACACATACATATAACACACTTGCTAGAGTACATGTATGTACAAAATAGAATGTACAAGCATCATGCATAGTACTTTTTCAAATATAGCCCGTTTCGGGGCTTCCCAAGAGGGTTCCCTTCATAATCAATTAGCTCGTAGGCCCCTTTTTGCAAAACTTTCTTGACAATGTAAGGGCCTAGCCACATAGACTCGAGCTTTCCTGCTCCTAATTTATCCTTTGCCTGATCGTACAGCAGGACTAAATCTCCCTCAACAAAAGAACGTGGATGTACAGTCTGATCGAAGTGAGCCTTGACTCGCTTCTTTTGTGTTTCGATGGCCAAAGAGGCCAGGCGACGGGTCTCATCTAGCCGTTCCAGGTAAAGAAGGTGTTCTTCTAATGGAGTAGTGTTGGGAAGTAGCTCGACAGCCAATTTTAATGAAGGGATTTCACATTCGATTGGAAGGGTAGCCTCTAGTCCATAAACTAGTTGAAATGGAGTGAAACCAGTGGCGTCCTTCACGGAGGTTCGGTAGGCCCACAAGGCAGGGAACAACATCAAATGCCAGTTAGACTTATGCATGCCAATGGTACGCTGAAGCATTGTAACCAAAATCTTATTGACAGCTTCAACTTGGCCATTGGACTGAGGGTAGTATGGAGTTGAACTATCGTGCTGCAAGCCTAGCTGGGTTGTTAATTCCGACATCATATGATTACGGAAATGCTTCCCGTGATCAGTGACGATGGCTTGAGGGACGCTGAATCGCGAGATAACATGGTTGAATAAAAATTGCGCCGTTGTGTGACCGTCTTCAGTTAATGTAGGCATCGCCTCGGCCCATTTAGTAAAGTAATCGACGGCAACGATAATAAACCCATGCCCCCCGGCCGAGCGAGGGTTACAGGTCATATAATCAATGCCCCATTTGGCAAAAGGGCCGATGGTGACAACAGGGTGCAATGGAGCAGGAGGTGCTCGCATCTTCCGCTGGTATATCTGGCACTCATGACAAGAGCGGACGGCAAGAATGCAATCCTTAAAGATAGAGGGCCAAAAGTAGCCAACACGGAGGATTTTTTGGACAGTGGCATATCCAGACATGTGACCACCACAGGCACCAGAGTGGCAGTCATTCAAGACACGCTCAGCTTCCTCGAGAGTTAAACATCGGCGGAGAACAGAGTCGGCGCCGAGGCGATAGAGTGTGTCACCAATGATACGGTATGGTTGAGACTGATGACGAATCCTTCGCCGAGCGTCTTTGGACACGCCAGGGCGAAAGGAGGACGTTTGCAGATATATAATGATATCCCCGTACCAGGGGTCGAGGGTGCTAATGAGAAACAAAGTCTCATCTGGAATTTGATCCTCTGTGTGAGAGGGCAGGGAAGAAGATGGCAAAGAGCAAAGTAACTCAGCAAAGACAAGGGATTTCTTAGACTTGGCAGTGGTAAATTCCAAGTCGAACTCTTGGAGGATGACAATCCACTTTGAGTACTTGCCCCCCAGCAACTGGCGTGACAAAATATACGTCATGGGGTTGCAATCAGAAATCACGGTAGTAGTGCGCAGCAGAATATAATGACGGAAACGTTGGACAACACAAACGATGGCCAAAGCCAACTTCTCGACATAAGCATATCGAGTTTCCGTATCTAAAAGATTGCGGCTGAGATAATATATAACATGCTCAGTGCCATCATCGTCAGCTTGAACGAGAACCATGCCGATAGTGGTGTCGGCGGCGGCCAAATACAGAGTGTAGTCACGATGATAGTTCGGAGGACGGAGCAATGGAGCAGAAACAAGGAGACCCTTGAGATGCTCAAAATATTCCTGAGCCATGGTATCCCAATGAAAAGGGACATCTCGCTTTAGTAATCGTGTGAAACCTTTGGCCACCTCGGCATAGTTTGGAACAAAACGTCGTAGAAAGTTTGCTTTACCCTGCAAGCTTTGCAATTGCTGTAAAGAAGCAGGGGGAGGAAGATTCACTGTATCTTCTGTTAGACTCTGTCTCATGTCAGAGATTGATTCTTCTTCAAAACCCTGTTTTGAAGAAGAAATCATTTAATGTATTGATTTAAATTATGTAATTTATGCTCCAGCTCTTCAAAAGGCAGCAGCGACTTCAAGCTCCTATCCCTGCACAAACACAATTCAAAGCATCATCAGCAATCAAAGTCTGGCAATTTAATAATCAAATCAACAATGCCTTCCGCTCCTTCATCCATTACTCGTACACGACAAGCTTTGAATCTTTCCAAGATCAATCTACTTCAAACAAAGATAACGAATCGAAAGTAAATCAAAATCCAGTTTTTCATGTAGCGGAGGCTGCCTTGAATGAGCAACCAAAAATCTTCAAATGTGTTGGATGAAATTAGAGAGGGGTCGCGTGGGAAAGAGAATTCTTCTAGAAAATTGATGTTGCAGGTCTAGATCTTGATCAAATATTCATAGCCTCATATACCCTTTTAGCTGTTCTAGCAACATACACAGGGGATGCACTGCGTGCAATATATCATTATTGTCGTAGCCTTGCTGTTGATGCACCATTTATAACAGCCCGAGAAAACATTATTCTTTTGCTTGAGAAGAAAAGACCACATTTTTGTAAGGTTTCTCTTCTAGTGGAAGGCTCAGGACAACTACCATTTCTTATTGCTGCTGCTGAGCAAGAACATTTAAATTATAGAAGTTCGCCTCATTTGGCCCGCCATAAAAATATTTTGCAATCAACTTCAGGAGAAGAATCATATGCTATGGCTATCAAGGAGATATGGGAATGTTTCCAAGTTCATTTCCTTGAACTTCTTGGGGCTGTTTTTACAAAATCCAGCCTTGAAGAACTGGAATATGCAGTATCTAAATCAGAGAATGCGCTGCAAGATTTGTTCAACCATCACATCGAAGAGCTGGAAATGACATTTCTACCCAAGAGATTATACTCAGGGGGAGGCAGCACTGTCAGCAATATACCCATGCTTGAAATTATAGTTGTTGTCATCTTTCTTATCCATGATTCACATACCCAAGTTCAGAATGTTGCCACTACCTCAGGAACCTCATTTGCAACCACTTTATTGAGATTTTGTTGCTTTGTTGCATCAATACTAGTTAAAAAGGCTGCGCAATCTGAGAAAAAATCACTGAATTTTCTATTGCCTGGAGTTATTGTGTTCATGGAGTGGGTTGTGTCTCAACCATCTTTTGTGAAAGATATCAAGGTCGATTTAGTCACTGCAAAAGGACTGTCTGAATTGAAGCAGGAATGTACATTGCTTAGAAGACTCTTCTCAAACCGACAAACATGTCCAGAGAAGATTGCTCCATATTCTGTTGCAGATATAATCCAGAAGTACTGGTCAAACAGCATTATGGGAGGATTATGAATTGCTGGGCTTTAATCCTCTTTCTCTTGCTCATCAGGATCTAGATTTTTCCAATCCGTGTATGATAAAAAAGGGAGTTTCCAGGTTCAGCTACAGAGGTTCATGAGTGCTTTGAATGCTTTCAAATACTTCATTGACAGTGAAGTGGTTTACTTGGATTCTGGCAGCAGAGATGAGGAAATAACATGCAATTCTAAAGGAGATGCCAGTTGTGCTGGTCACATAGACAATCTAAAAGAAACAACTAACCTGTCATCTTCTTTGAGGGACTGGGCTCAACCTTCTAATAAAGATTTGCCTTCTGGTAATATTCCATTGGTTTCTGATCAGGAAAGGATTCATGATGTCCATGAAAACTCTTTTACACACCATTTGACAATTGAAGAATATTATCACGGCTCAAAAGTAGATTGCGCAGTCTCATTAAAAAAAATCTGTAAATGAGTTGGTTGAATGTTCAAAGAGGCAATCAAATGAAAGTTGCTCAAAATATCAATCGGTCTCTTTCAGCCCTGGGGGATGTTATTAGTGCACTGGCTTCTGAAGGGCGGCATATAGAAATCACAAGCTCACGATGCTTATGAGTGATGCACTTGATGGCAATGCCAAAACATTAATGTTTGCAAATATATCCCCAGCGGAATCCATTATGGATGAGACCCATAATTTTCTTTCATATGCTACCCGAGTTCGCTCAATTGTAAATGATGGCAAGCGCTAGACAAAGCCAATGGTTCTTATGGCATCTCTCTTCGCTTGGGCATTGGATTTGTACTGAAACATCATTCTATGGTTCTCTGGCTGCCATTCCTTTTGGCACTATGGTGGTAGTCGCTCTCAGTTTGTTTTAGTTTACACAGGTTTGCAATGTTCTCATTAGATGTATCGAGCTTCATTGTTAAAACTAGAATTATTCCTTTGTGGGCATTCTGCAAATCAAATTTATTCATGTGTGGTTTCCGTCTCTATACTATTACTCTTCTGGATGGTAGTGCGAAGGTGTGTGCATATGGTTCTGGACAGAGTGCGGCAAAATTGTCGCAAGTATTACCAGATGAGTCTTATGCTTGGCCCGAAGATGGAGTAGCGCCCCTCCTCTGCACAACTCTATACCAAGAAAGTCACTTTCAACGTGAACAGATGATGAGTTTCAGATCATGGGGAGCCTGAGACAGGCAAGATTCCGTTCCATGATTTCCGCCAGCGGTTGATCCTTTGGAGATTTTGTCGGCGATGTGGCTCTTAGAAGACGGACTGTGAGCTGTTGCCGATGCTACCATATAGCATGTAGTTGGATGTGTTGGAAATCGATGAGTGGCACAGTATAAATCTGAATTAAACGCTGAGTGCAACGACACAAACCTCTTTCGGAACAGTTGTCATCATAAGGATAGGATTTTAGTTTAAAGTTGTTTTATTAAAATGACAAATGTAACATAACCAAAGAATGAGACTCGATTTAAGACTTCAGCCCTGATCCTGTGGAGATCTGCGCTTCAGTTCTTAGTCTTTTTGGGTTAGTTATTAGAGAATTTCAAGGAGAAGGTTGTTCTCTTTTCTAATTTTTGTAATGTCAGTTCAAACAGTGCCCTGTTTTGGGTCGACCTGTTTTCCTAGAGATAGTATTATTTTAATTGTAAATTCTTGGAGAGAGAGAAGTTAGTCAGGGGGGATTTTCTGAGTGCTGAGAGTGCTGGAGAACAGAGCTTTCAATGTACAGTTTTTGGTAGGGATTTTTAATGAAAATTTTACAGCTCTGATTTCTGAGATCCCTGTGGCATGATGATTTAGCATTAGTTTTTTCTCTTGTTTCATATGTAATCTGTTATGTTTCATTTCACTACATGATCATTTCTAACTGAAAAAATGAAGTGTTTAGGTAAGAATTCATGCCTACCATGCTCTGCCTATAAGTTTGTTCATGTTTAAATGTTTTCTACTGTTTAAGGAGGATTCAAAGTTACTGTTTGCCCTCCTTAGCTCCTCACCAGTCTTGCCATCCCGTTTAAAACTAGATTTGATGCTAAATGTCTTGCCTACCTTGCCTCAGTCGTTAACCTGTGTTGTTCATTATATTTCTCTGTTTCAAGCTGTGATTTTGCCCATGCAGCCCAGAAAAACCCTGTTATTTAATTAAAAACCCCAAATCAATCTTTCTAATCAGTTTACTAGCCTAATATCAAGTGTTACCCGTTTGGTCATCTCATCAATTGAAGATCTACCGAGATTGACCGGAGAGAGCCTTCTCCTGCCCCGTAGGGCTAGCTACGGGGCTGAATGGTTTGATGTTGCCTTGAGGTTTACCTTTCTCAGCCTGAGGTGAAATCTCAAGCGCTAACATATTGGCGACCATACTGGGGAGAACATTCAACTTGTTGATTGTCTTGTCCCAGTACATGCAATCAAGGTGCAGATCTGATGCTGATGGTGGACAGCAGTCAGACACTTATGCAGGCTGAACCATTCACCTGGCGACTCCAACTCGATCCAGACATTCTAACGCTTGCTGATCTATTCATGCAATGGAAGGGTATGTGGCAAACCCTGCTCTGTGTGAAGCTCTAAACAAATTTAGAGAATGGTTAGTGGATATTGAAATTAATGAAGAGTTTTTCAATATCTGTCTTCGTTTGTTGAAATCTCCAAAGTTCCCTTGGTTTAAAACTGGTGCCTGTGAGTTAATTGTTGAAATAATCGAAAAGGAGATTCAGTGTCTCGATGAGCAGATTCAGTCATATGATTTCCAAGACCCTAAAAAGTTCTTGGAAATCCTTCCTCCATCACAACAAGCAATAACAGACTTGCCTATAGATGTTTACATTGACAGTATGCAGCTGGAAGTATGCATTGCAGAGTTGGGGCAGCCAACAGAGTCCGGCTTCCGTGATCCTATTGCGGCATACATTGACACATTTTTTAGTTCGATTGACAGATAAGGCTGTCTTTTCTGTGACCAGGGTCATTACTTGCATGAAGGGCTACCAGCAATTGCATCTGTGACCTGGTGGAAGCTTTTTCAACCGGCATCATTCTCAGGTTTACTCGAGTGGTTAATTTGGCATTTTAGTATTACCTGATCTAGTGTTTGTACAGCAGTTTAGAGTAGGCTTTGTAAATAAATAAGCAGCCATAAGGGGAGCATCTTGTTTTAGTTTGCTTGAAGATTGTTTGAGTTCAGTTTCAGTTTGAAAATAAGTCAAGAGTTGTGTTGATGATGACTCCATTGCCCAATGGGTGGAGGCACTGTCTGCTCTCCCAAAGTTCTGCGGTTATTGGCACCTCCACGGAGCGGCAGCTGCCATCCCAAGTGGAGCTGATGTTAGACTCCGTCTCATGTCAGAGATTGATTCCTCTTCAAAACCCTGTTTTGAAGAAGAAATCATTTAATGTATTGATTTAAATTATGTAATTTATGCTCCAGCTCTTCAAAAGGCAGCAGCGACTTCAAGCTCCTATCCCTGCACAAACACAATTCAAAGCATCATCAGCAATCAAAGTCTGGCAATTTAATAATCAAATCAACAATGCCTTCCGCTCCTTCATCCATTACTCGTACACGACAAGCTTTGAATCTTTCCAAGATCAATCTACTTCAAACAAAGATGACGAATCGAAAGTAAATCAAAATCCAGTTTTTCATGTAGCGGAGGCTGCCTTGAATGAGCAACCAAAAATCTTCAAATGTGTTGGATGAAATTAGAGAGGGGTCGCGTGGGAAAGAGAATTCTTCTGGAAAATTGATGTTGCAGGTCCAGATCTTGATCAAATATTCATAGCCTCATATACCCTTTTAGCTGTTCTAGCAACATACACAGGGGATGCACTGCGTGCAATATATCATTATTGTCATAGCCTTGCTGTTGATGCACCATTTATAACAGCCCGGGAAAACATTATTCTTTTGCTTGAGAAGAAAAGACCACATGTTTGTAAGGTTTCTCTTCTAGTGGAAGGCTCAGGACAACTACCATTTCTTATTGCTGCTGCTAAGCAAGAACATTTAAATTATAGAAGTTCACCTCATTTGGCCCGCCATAAAAATATTTTGCAATCAACTTCAGGAGAAGAATCATATGCTATGGCTATCAAGGAGATATGGGAACGTTTCCAAGTTCATTTCCTTGAACTTCTTGGGGCTGTTTTTACAAACTCCAGCCTTGAAGAACTGGAATATGAAGTATCTAAATCAGAGAATGCGCTGCAAGATTTGTTCAACCATCACATCGAAGAGCTGGAAATGACATTTCTACCCAAGAGATTATACTCAGGGGGAGGCAGCACTGTCAGCAATATACCCATGCTTGAAATTATAGTTGTTGTCATCTTTCTTATCCATGATTCACATACCCAAGTTCAGAATGTTGCCACTACCTCAGGAACCTCATTTGCAACCACTTTATTGAGATTTTGTTGCTTTGTTGCATCAATACTAGTTAAAAAGGCTGCGCAATCTGAGAAAAAATCACTGAATTTTCTATTGCCTGGAGTTATTGTGTTCATGGAGTGGGTTGTGTCTCAACCATCTTTTGTGAAAGATATCAAGGTCGATTTAGTCACTGCAAAAGGATTGTCTGAATTGAAGCAGGAATGTACATTGCTTAGAAGACTCTTCTCAAACCGACAAACATGTCCAGAGAAGATTGCTCCATATTTTGTTGCAGATATAATCCAGAAGTACTGGTCAAACAGCATTATGGGAGGATTATGAATTGCTGGGCTTTAATCCTCTTTCTCTTGCTCATCAGGATCTAGATTTTTCCAATCTGTGTATGATAAGAGATAGTAAAGGGAGTTTCCAGGTTCAGCTACAGAGGTTCATGAGTGCTTTGAATGCTTTCAAATACTTCATTGACAGTGAAGTGGTTTACTTGGATTCTGGCAGCAGAGATGAGGACATAACATGCAATTCTAAAGGAGATCAATTCTAAAGGAGATGCCAGTTGCGCTGGTCACATAGACAATCTAAAAGAAACAACTAACCTGTCATCTTCTTTGAGGGACTGGGCTCAACCTTCTAATAAAGATTTGCCTTCTGGTAATATTCCATTGGTTTCTGATCAGGAAAGGATTCATGATGTCCATGAAAACTCTTTTACACACCATTTGACAATTGAAGAAGATTATCACGGCTCAAAAGTAGATTGCACAGTCTCATTAAAAAAAATCTGTAAATGAGTTGGCTGAATGTTCAAAGAGGAAATCAAATGAAAGTTGCTCAAAATATCAATCGGTCTCTTTCAGCCCTGGGGGATGTTATTAGTGCACTGGCTTCTGAAGGGCGGCATACAGAAATCACAAGCTCACGATGCTTATGAGTGATGCACTTGATGGCAATGCCAAAACATTAATGTTTGCAAATATATCCCTAGCGGAATCCATTATGGATGAGACCCATAATTTTCTTTCATATGCTACCCGAGTTCGCTCAATTGTAAATGATGGCAAGCGCTGGACAAAGCCAATGGTTCTTACGGCATCTCTCTTTGCTTGGGCATTGGATTTGTACTGAAACATCATTCTATGGTTCTCTGGCTGCCATTCCTTTTGGCACTATGGTGGTAGTCGCTCTCAGTTTGTTTTAGTTTACACAGGTTTGCAGGGTTCTCATTAGATGTATCGAGCTTCACTGTTAAAACTAGAATTATTCCTTTGTGGGCATTCTGCAAATCAAATTTATTCATGTGTGGTTTCCGTCTCTATACTATTACTCTTCTGGATGGTAGTGCGAAGGTGTGTGCGTATGGTTCTGGACAGAGTGCGGCAAAATTGTCGCAAGTATTACCAGATGAGTTTTATGCTTGGCCCGAAGATGGAGTAGCGCCCCTCCTCTGCACAGCTCTATACCAAGAAAGTCACTGATGATGAGTTTCAGATCATGGGGAGCCTGAGACAGGCGGGATTCCGTTCCATGATTTCCGCCAGCGGTTGATCCTTTGGAGATTTTGTGGGCGATGTGGCTCTTAGAAGACGGACTGTGAGATGTTGCCGATGCTACCATATAGCATGTAGTTGGATGTGTTGGAAATCGATGAGTGGCACAGTATAAATCTGAATTAAATGCTGAGTGCAACCACACAAACCTCTTTCGGAACAGTTGTCATCATAAGGATAGGATTTTAGTTTAAAGTTGTTTTATTAAAATGACAAATGTAACATAACCAAAGAATGAGACTCGATTTAAGACTTCAGTCCTGATCCTGTGGAGATCTGCGCTTTAGTTCTTAGTCTTTTTGGGTTAGTTATTAGAGAATTTCAAGGAGAAGGTTGTTCTCTTTTCTAATTTTTGTAATGTCAGTTCAAACAGCGCCCTGTTTTGGGTCGACCTGTTTTCCTAGAGATAGTATTATTTTAATTGTAAATTCTTGGAGAGAGAGAAGTTAGTCAGGGGGGATTTTCTGAGTGCTGAGAGTGCTGGAGAACAGAGCTTTCAATGTACAGTTTTTGGCAGGGATTTTTAATGAAAATTTTACAGCTCTGATTTCTGAGATCCCTGTGGCATGATGATTTAGCATTAGTTTTTTCTCTTGTTTCATATGTAATCTGTTATGTTTCATTTCACTACATGATCATAGGTAAGAATTCATGCCTGCCATGCTCTGCCTATAAGTTTGTTCATGTTTAAATGTTTTCTACTGTTTAAGGAGGATTCAAAGTTACTGTTTGCCCTCCTTAGCTCCTCACCAGTCTTGCCATCCCGTTTAAAACTAGATTTGATGCTAAATGTCTTGCCTACCTTGCCTCAGTCGTTAACCTGTGTTGTTCATTATATTTCTCTATTTCAAGCTGTGATTTTGCCCATGCAGCCCAGAAAAACCCCGTTATTTAATTAAAAACCCCAAATCAATCTTTCTAATCAGTTTACTAGCCTAATATCAAGTGTTACCCGTTTGGTCATCTCATCAATTGAAGATCTATCGAGATTGACCGGAGAGAGCCTTCTCCTACCCCGTAGGGCTAGCTACGGGGCTGAATGGTTTGATGTTGCCTTGAGGTTTACCTTTCTCAGCCTGAGGTGAAATATCAAGCGCTAATAGCTTCGACTTTAAGGGGATCCAAACGGATGCCCTCTCGGGAGACGACAAACCCGAGAAGTAGGCCGGATTCAATGCAGAAGACACATTTGTGAGGATTAAGTCTGATTCGGTAGTATCGACAGCGAAGAAAGATCTCGCGAAGTGAGTAGGGTGGTCCTGACATTTGGCTGAATGAGCTGGAAGATCATCCAAGTAAGGCTGTGTCGAATGTCATGAAAAGCATAGGACATTGCACGTTGGAAGGTGGCATCAGCATTTTTGAGACCGAAAGGGAGCTTCTTATAGGCAAAAGTTCCCCATGGACAGATAAAGGCGGTTTTGTGTTGATCAGCGAGAGTGATATTGATCTGGTTATATCCAGAAAAACCGTCCATAAAAGAGTACATTTCGCTTCCGGCACACTCGTCAATAATTTGATCAATGAATGGTGTGGGAAAATTATCTTTAGGACAGGCCCGATTTATATCACGATAATCGACACAAACACGGATTGTACCTTGTTTTTTAGTCACAGGTACGATATTGGAAACCCAATCTGTGAGCGGGATAGGATAAATAAAACTAGCTTTAAGAAGCTTCTCTACTTCGGCCTTAATAGCTGCAGCCTTTCTGGGCTGTACAGGGCGTAAACGTTGACGAACAGGCTTAGCACCTGGGTACGTGATTATCTCATGCACCACTATGCTAGGATCAATGCCGGGCATTTCTTCATAGGACCATGCAAAGACGTCACGAAATTCGCGAAAAAGGTTGGAATAAAGTTGAATCTCCTCCGGAGTACAAGTGACTCCAATGTGAAGATGTTCGACAATCCCTGGTTTCACAGAGATGTCGATGGGTTGGGTTTGCGTAATGTTCGCCATATTTCCTTCAGAGGACACTTGATAAACTTGGATAGGTGTTTGAAGGATTTGAAATGGGAGACAAGGAGCAAACCGCTCGAAACAAGTAAGCATATCCTGCTGGGCAGGTAGAAACGAGGAACGATGGTGAAAATCATGCCAAGGAGGTTCCTCGAGAGACATAGTCTCAATAATGGCTTCGTCGGAAGGGAATGTTTCTTTTAAAGGGTCCGAAGAAGTCTCATCTAGAAGCCCTGAGGATGGAGCGAACGAGTGGAGAACCTTGCTCGAAGGAGCAAGTTCAGAAGAGGGAGCCGATGCAGCAATGATTTCGACATAGTTGAGCTCGGCAGGACTCAACGGCATCTGGTCACCCCAAGAATCTACTTGGTCGGTGGAAGGGAGAATCCACGGATCAGAACAAGTAGTAATCATATTAACAGAAGCGACGTTAGGAGGGGGGAGAGGAAAAACACCCATAAGGGCGGGATCTTTAAAAAGTCCGGCTCCCAGACTCTCAGATAAATTTGAGGTATGCTCCACAAAAGGGATGTTGCCTTCCAAAGAGGAAGCGAAGAATGATAGTTGATCTATGGTAATGATCCTCCCTTGATGAGGGAAATGGATGATACGAAACAAAGATGAAGCTACAGCTTTCATCGCGTATATCCAGCTACGTCCGAGAAGGAGGTTGTAGGTAAGAGTAGCATCAACAACTTCAACTTCCATTTCGACCGTCTTCCCTTCCAAAAAGATGGGCAAACGTTGGAGTATACCATAAGGACGGGATGCTCTTCCATCAAAAGCTTCCAAGGTCGTGGGAGACTAGCTCAGCGTCGGAGATCCAATAGCTTTCCAACAGTCAACAGACATGATGCAAGTAGAAGCACCTTCATCAATGACTGTTCGATGAATCGTTTTGGAATCGATAATAACCTATATAAGGAATGCGATATGGGGAGGCAGTCTCTGCGTATGGCGTTCTAAGTCAAAAGTAATTAAATCCGATTCGGCTGGGTCTATGCCACCGATAGCGGATAGCAAGGACTTCCTATGAGAAGGGTAGCTCTGGAGAACTTCTAAAGCGGACATAGCTGATGGAGTCTGAGCTAAGTCCTCAACGATATTGTAGTGCTGTGCAGCATGGGCATTTGGGTTGTAAGAAGATTTCCGGAGTACTCCTTTTGGAGGGGGTCGAAGAGGCGTCTCAGTACTAGGTCTCTCGATGTGGAGGGGACCTGAACTGAACGGAGGAGCACTAGAGGGGATCTCAAGCTCTTTCCCGGCAGATGACAGATAATCTTTTGTTCGAGTACTGATAATGACAGGTATCGTTCCAGCCATAAACACTTGAGAACCGAAGGAAGAGGCAGGTTGAGAGGGGTCAGCCACCATTTTAGTTTTTTGAGTTTGTTGTGAGGGAAAGGGTTCTTTGAGCACCGCAGGAGTCCCGGGAGCGCCTTTCAACAAATGACTAACTTCAGACCGCCTAGGGCAGTCTTTGGTATAGTGATCTTCATCACAGATAAGACAAGGATACTTGGGTTTGCGCTTGGCACCGTCCTCGAGCGGAGGTTTAGGGGAGTCCTGTTTAGGTTGATCTGGCTTATTCTTCGCTTTCCCTTTCTTCTTTCCTTTCGAGGCTTTGTCTACCGTGGTGGACTGGACGGCATTGACCTCGAAAGTAACATTTGAAGTGGGTGTTACCTAAGAAGTGGGATCATTCGAAGCATTTGATTTTTGCTTCCCAGGGTTCGCGGGATTTTTCTTTGAGGACGAATTAACAGAACCAATAATACCGTCAACAGTTGGCGTTGGCGGGGCTTTGGATGTTCCTGGTCTCGGGGCGTCAGGCAGATAATCATACAATGTACCTGACTGAGAATACACCAAGTCAAGGTACTGAGCGCGCGCGATAGCTTGCTCTTCAGTGACACACGCCCCCATGGGAATGTCCCGAGCTATTGGAGGAACGAACGAATTCGTAAACCAATCAGTAAGAAGTTGGTTGGGAATCCAAAATTTGATCATACGTCTACGCCGTCTCCATTCATGGATATGATCAGAGATATGAGTAGCCGTTGTCTGTCTTAAGGATGTCAGGAGGTGTGTACCCGTTTCATATCGAATGGGCAACTGAAAATGAGTGAGAAATGCCATAGCCAACGAGTTGAAATCCTGAAAGGATCCGCGATTGAGCTCAATATACCACTTAGCTGCAGAGCCAGTGAGAGTCCTTTGAAAAAGGCGAAGTCGAATTGAATCATCAAGCCATGAATTGGATGAACACCATAGGTGATAAGTCATAACATGAGCTTGTGGATCTTCATTAGCTTTACCATCGAATTTTGGACAGTCATCGGGAATTTTCGTTGGAACCGGAGGCCGATATGGATTATGGAGAATAGGATCATTGGTCAATTTGGACACATCCGGTAATTCTAAAGTCGCTAAGAAAGGTAATTGAGGATTGAAGGACATCTGGGGCTGCTGGTGGGATGGAACACCAAGGTTCCAGCCAACTGGCAGTTGCCCCCAAGGGCTTGGTCCGGACGGGTTTGGCCCCATAGGGTTTTGTCCGTAGAGATTTGGGTTCTGCCCCCCAGCGTTCCATGGATTACCAAACGGTCCTGCAGGAGCACCATATGGTTGCGGATAATTCTGATAAGGATTCGCCTGCGGTTGTTGATAATTTTGATATGGGGCAAACAAAGGTTGCCCTTGAGGTTGCTGGTAACCATACGGTGGCTGGACTCCAAACTGAGTTTGAGAAATAGGTTGAGTTTGATAGACTGGTTGGGATTGAACTCCAACTTGCATTTGAAAACCGGATGGGGTCTGGGGTCCAGCCTGGGGCAAAAAACCGGATTGAGCAGTGCCAGAAGGATGTCCTATAGGTTGGGCTATCTGGCCAGAAGGATGACCTTGTTGATATTTAGGTTGGCCTCCCTGCCCAAAAGGTTGTACCTGCTGGGAGTGGAGTTGTTGTTGCACAGGTGAAGGTTGTCCTAAAGGACCAGATGGCTGAGTGGGCTGGGCAGTTGGTTGGCCTGATTGGATTTGAGGTTGACCGACTTGCCCAGAAGGTTGACTATACTGGATGGTAGGCTGACCATGTGGTTGAACAGCTTGTCCAGATATTGGACCATACTAGACATTGGATTGGTTTGGGTTAACATATGATTGACCAATTTGTCCAGTAGGATAACCTTGCTGGATACCAGGTTGGGCTTGTTGAACAGAAGATTGACCTGGGTTACCAGAAGGTTGAACAAAAGAGGGGAAAAACGGACCACCAGCGGCAAAAGGGTTTCCCTGGAAGGATTTCCCGTGTTGGTCTTGATGAGGTGGTCTTAGGAATTACGCAGAGGATACTTGGCCACCATGAAAGGAGGTGGAGTCCCAATCAATTGACAACGGAACTGAAATCTCAACAATCGGTTGAGACGGCAAATATCGATCGTATGGCTCCTCTGGTGGGACGTTTGATGTAGGATCGAAGACTCCGAATAAAGAAGCCGAAGGACGACTAAAAATAGGAGTCGAAGAAGCCACACATACCGTTGGGGCGGTTGTGGTTGAGGTGACAGACGTACTGCGACTTTGTGGAGTAAAAGGCTCCGTGGTGGGAAAAGCGAGTTGTGACCAAATAGAACCCGTGAAAGGAGTTCTAGAGGGCATAGCATCCCTTAATGCTTTATAGCCTGGAGGTAGGCTCCCAGTAGTAAGAGTGCTACTAACAAGTGTAGGTTCTGTTGCGGTGGGAATTTCACCGCTCGTCGCAACAGATTCATGAGTCGAAGTAGGGGATACGTCCTCCATGTCGGAAGAAACTGGTGGGGCTGGAACATGAGGAGAAGTGTATTCCCAAAAAGGGATACCGTCCTCAGAAGGTTCCCAAACAGGGTTCCAATGAAACTCGTAAGTCTCGTCGCCTGGAGCACGAGAACTAATCGATTGTATACTCGGAACAACAGAAAGAGTTGCACTCACAACCGGTATCTCGGAAGGTGAAATTGGTAATTCCGCCAGGATGAAACTTCACAAAATCCTAGGGAATCTAACGAGACTAAACCCTACTCAAGCTAACGCAAACAAAATCTAACCAGGTAAATGTGTATCGTGGCCGAATAAATTTTAAGACGCAAAGACACAACTTGACCTTTTCATGTTTTAAGAGTCGAGAAAAGGACAAAAAGGTGACTCTAGTCTCCTTCGAATGTTTAATGAGCACGAAGTGACAAGACGCTCACTGGCATCTTTTCTTTTAAGGAGTCCAAAAAGGATCAAAAGTGACTACTCTAGAGACTCTAGGCAAAGGGTTTACCAAACAATCTGTAAAACTGCTTATACACCTTGGCAATCAGATGAAAACCAAGGACTTCCCGTACGGCAGTCAATATTCCCGAATGTTGTGTTCAGTGCATTACGGCTTGTAAGGCGGCAGACACGGCTTCCTGTGGATAAAGGATGATAACCTAGTGGGGTCTCCCCTATATACGCGACGGTACTGGGAGCTCAAGTCCGTGTTAGACCACTATCGAGTCACAAAAGGAGGAATTACCCAACCGTAATGTGAAACAACAGTGACTAGGTTTAACGACGCCGGAACACGTCTCTAGCCTAGACCTCTAGAATGTATGCGTTAGGTTCCAATGCATTGTTAGATTCATTCGGTTTATTTTACAGTTGATCTTCAATTAGGTTCCAGTTTTTAGGTCCTACCGTATGTGATCTCTCAGAATTTCCTAAATGCAAACTATATGCCAAAATATATCATTCCGTTCAATGAATGCTAACTACAGAAGAGTTGAGATTTTTCAAACAAACAAAATGATCACCAAACAATCAACAAAGATCCTAATGCAGCTAATAGCAATAAATGAAACTTTTTTTTTCTTTTCTCTTTTAAAAGTGACTAATTGCCAATAACAATAAATTTTAACTAATATAATGCAAAAAGATCATTTGTTTTTTTTCTTTTAAAATGGCATAATGCACTTAAACAAATCTCGAGAAATATTAACAAGCGTAAACAGGCAAATCTCACTCAAGGCAAATAGAACCAAGACTGAAACACCAAGACAAACTGTCAAAACAAGGAGAATCACAAAGACCTCAATGAACCATGTGATCTAAGCTCAAACGAAGTCAAGCAAAATGCAAACGAGGTAGAGGTGAATTGCTCGAAGCACAGAATAATAAGTTTTAACAACCACTAGACAAGTGCGGAAAACAACCAAAAAGTTGACTGGACAATCAAAGAACCAAAAACTCCCTCGGAAGGCTCGATATACAAAGCCACTAGATGCTCTAGGGCTGGGATATAAGATCGATGGAAATAGGCAAACACCCGAAGGATAAAGGTAAAAAACCAGTCAAACAGAGTTCTGACACACTCCAGTAACTGAAAAGGATGTAAAAAGACAGAAATCTGAGTTTAAAAAGCTTCCAACAAACAAACTGGCAAAGTTCACAGGACTGGCGCGACTGTCAGCCTGTAACTAGCGCTATTAAGGAATTAGCGCGAGTTGCTTTTGTGCAACATGCGCCAACTGGCGCGACTGTCAGGCAGAAAAACGCGCTAATAAAGTTTGCTGGCCTAAAAAATAAAACAAGCAGTCCAAGGTCTGGTCGACAGTATTCAGACAGATCAAACAGGAAGAAACAACTTGAAAACCAACCCAGAAAGCTTATTTACGCAAGCAAGCAAGAGAAAACCAAAATACAAGACAAACTCCAAGCTGTTCGGTTCATAAACCAAACCGGAGATTGACTGAAGTGGCGTTGATCTACTTCGCTAATGCAAAGCAATAGCATTTCGAAGGCTGCCTGGCCGTTCTTCAGGCTCCGTCCAAGGTTTATGAATCAAACAACAAATAGCTTCTCCCCAGCGGAGTCGCCAAATTGTTGGAGAGGTAAATCCCCTCTGCGGACAGAGGCGATCCCACTAGCCCAAAATGGGTCTAGCAACAATCAATTAACGCTACCATGCAAGTTCCTAGTTGCAAACTGAAAGTGGATTATGAGAACCAACCTGGAGTCCAACGCTAGTGTTGTAGAAGAGTTGATACTCTCGTTCCCTTGCTCCGGCAAGTCACGATCCTCACGATCTCCACGAATGGATACCTGCACATGCAAAGAACGAAGCGAATACAAGCATAAAATCCACTAAATACAACTATATATCAGTCAGAAAGGATATAGATCAAACATTATCATAGCGAACAATAAGATGGGAACCATAATGATAGTCGTTCATTAATGAATAATCAACAGAGAAAGATACAACCAAAGTTCTGACGTTGAATCTCTCCTCTGGCTGGGCGAGCAGCTATATATGTCTTGCAATAGACCTTTCTCTCTCAGACTTCCGGCAGCATAACCTCCCTATGCTCCAAGACTCTTACTATCACTCAGGACAAGCATTATCACTACTACTCAAAAACTAGCTTGCCAAATGCATGAGGACAGACTTTTATAGATGGAGAAGGGGAGGAAGATACAATGCATCAAGACACCCATTATGGATTGACATTATCTCCAAAAAGCCACTGTGGATAGATGTAAGGGATAAATGATGACTCTCGACATCTAGAAGATGAGCTTTATCCTCAAAAGACTTCATGACTTGAAGGGAAAAAACATTTGGGCACGCGTTTGTTAAAAATCTTTTCCAAACTTGGCTGCCGCGGGTGTTACTCTAAGACAGAGTGCCAATGGTCGCACCTTCTTTTGAGGATCTCATTCATTGGCACGGGTAGTACATTGTGGACCCGCGCTAATGGAAAAAGGGCACTTTTCAGGGGTATTTTGCAAGTGGTGTCTTCAGGGAACATGAATTCCATACTTAGGGGAACATAATGCAAGTGTTTTCAAGTTATGTCACTGCTCACAGGTCCCGGAATGAGTCCTCCAAAGTATGGGAAAGGGGTAACAGGGACGGTGACCAATGGTGACAAATTACTGTGTAACACCATAGTCTCCCAGAAGTTACAAGCCAAACAACCCTTTGCAAATGGTTTACATACAATATATAGAATGTTCCATGAAGAGATAGAACATCCAGGGGTTGGGGACTTACTCGAATCATTGCAAAATGGAGATGGAGAGCCAACCATCAGCTACGGGTGCAGCACTACAAACATGACATTTGGCTTGGTTGACCGTTTGCGTTCCTTCGCCACTTGGATAGAAGCCAATCTAGAGAAAAGATAATTTAAATGCTGCCTTTGGTGCCAAAAAAGCGAAGTGTAGATGAGTGGGCCCACTTGGAGAAGTCGCGAACCGAAATTTCGCGAAACGGAAGCAAATTGGCAATTTTTCCTCTGTGAGCCGCGCCATTTTCTTTGTGCATCACGCTACTTTGGAGCCTATTTTGGGGCACTTGCAGGTGTCCAAAATGTGCCCAAGTGGGCTTGCTAGAAATCCTGTCCTGTCTACTTTCTAACCCAACTAGAATTTTTAAATTTGGTGTTCATTTTCCCCTCCAAATCTAAATTCTCCCAAGACTGCTTTCTGTGTGTCAAAAAAGTGGCAGAGAGGCCATTTTTGGGTGTTTTTTTACCTTTAGCAGACTCAGATCTTGCCCAAGTTTCTTGTCCGGACACCAGTAGTCATAATTTTCCATGTTGAATCCAAAACTGCAAGCCATTCCTCATTTGGAGCTCTAGAATTTTAGCGTCGCGCCACGTGCGCGGCGCACAGGGAGAAAAACCTTGTTTTTTGCACAAAAAATTTCAAAATTTCAAAATGTGCTCCAAATTTCTTGAAATTTGGTCTGGAGCTTCTTCATTAAGTGTTATGGTGGCTCAAGGATTTCCTCGGCCAATATCCAGAGTTGATCATGCTCTTTTTGCCTCTTTTGCCTTTTTGATGCCTTCTTTAGGTTTGCCTTCAAATTCCTTATTCGTGCCTTGCAAACCTTGTTTCGTGCCCTATAACGATAATCCATGTGTCTCAGTAAGGCAAGGTCCTGATCGGACTTATCCAGCAGCCTCTCCAATTGCATGTTCACGCTCTCGAGATGGGCCTCCCAATCCTCATTGATCTCTTGCTCCAATGATGTGAGCTCAACTCTTCTCCTTTGCGCAGCTTGGCGATGTTCACGAATGTTTTGCAGCTCCATAATCGCCTGCTGATCCTCAAGCTGCTTGTTTCTCTACTGCAAATACTTGATGATCCATTTGGCCCTCTCCACATTGAGTGACAAGTCTTGGATCTCTGTGTTAAGCTCCTAAATCGTCATCCTAAGTCGGGCGCTCTCCACATCTGCATCATCATCCTGAATGAGGATGAAATCGGCCTCCTGTTTCACCTAATGGCCTCTCGTCATGCATAGGATTTCTTGTCCTTGTCCTGTATTTCTCTGAGGGAAGCATCAGCAAGCAAATCCAACTTATCCTTCTCTTTTTTCCTGATTAGGGTTTCCTGGAGTATTTTCTTCAACTGCTTGATTTTCACTTTGGAGACCTGATTCCTTGTGTAGCAATGAGTAGCCATGTGTCTTTGAAATTTGTTCTCTTTTGGCCCTCTTAAGAAGATTGTTTAAATGGAAATTTACTTTGTCAAGCCAAAACTCCCTATTTTCATTGATTTCTCCCACAATTAGGTCAACTGAAGACATCTGCTCCCTTTGTTGTTGAAGTTCCCTTTTGAGTCCTCTAGTCTTTGGACTCTTCCTTGTCACTTGCTCTTGATGCTCATCTAAATCATCTTTGTCAACTAATTATTTTCCCTTTACATCTTCTTTGCTAACATCAACCTTATGCTTATTCAAGAGTAGTTGATTTACCTTCAATTGCTCATTATCCTGCTCTAGGATTCAAACCATGAAATTGGCCTTAAAAAAATTGTCCCTAAGCTCTTTGATCTTAGCATCTTTCTCCATGATTACCTAATCTACTATCTTATGCTATTCATTAACATTCAAGTTTACTATATCAGTGTAAAGATGGAATTGCTCCTCATCTTGCAAAGGTGTCTTATGTTGTGATGGTGATCCCTATTTTGCTGATGTAGGCTTGGACCCTTCAACAATGTTTGGAGAAAACAATGAGTTTTTAAACCCTGGTAGCAAATTTGTTTGTGTTGGGTATGAATCTTTGTTTCAACCTTTATCGCCATTACACCACCGTCACTGAGCACAAAAATGGATGAAACACGTAGAGATTGACCCCACCTAACAAATTCAAGGGGTTGAAGGCAATTGGTTGCAAATTCTGAGAAAAATTAGCCGCGGCAACTCTGTGCGCCGCGCCTTCCATGTTCGTCGCGCCAGTGTAAATTTACACTGGAAAATTTCTCCCAGTGCGCCGCCCTCTCCATGTGCGTCATGCCTTTTTGTATTAAACGTTTGGAGGCCTTCCTGGTGTCCAAATTGGGCGCAGGATAGCTCATTGGAAAGGTATTTGAGTCTAATTTCCAACCCAAGTTGAATTTTTTAATTTTGAGTTCATTTCCCTGCCAAAAATAAAATCTCCCAAGACTGGTCAAAATGTGCCAAATGAGGCTGCCTAAAGGCAGAGTGTTGTTACAGTCAACTTTTGAATGCCTTCCTCAACTCCAAATTTAGCTCATGGTAGCTCATTGGAAATATCTTTGTGTCTAGTTATCATTTGACTCATCAAGCAAGTTATTTGGCCAACTGAGATAGGAGAAAATTTGATTTTCCCAAGGCCACTTCAGAGGTGCATCAATTCTCCCGAGGCAACTATATTTTTGACATTTCTCCAAAACCATAACACCTATGTAAAAAGTGAAAGATTTTTTTCTTCCTTGCCATGTTTTGGACAAAAGCCTCTCTCAGTTTTCCCAAATTCATCTTTTATTTCTCAGAAACCTCATTTGAGTGAAACCTATCCCGATGTGTGGAACAAGGGATTTGTCGAAATGAAGCGAAATGAAGTGGATAGGGAGTTTCTAAATTATTAAGGAAATTTTGGGAAGTAGGGAGGGGTGTTAGGAAGTAGGGGAAAGTGTAATCTCAAAAATTGAGTGAGGGGAAGGGGTCAAAAAAGCAAAACACAGGTCCGACTTAGAAAATTGCCAGGTTGTAGTAAAAAACTAGGGTTTGTGCAAAAATGAGGAATTTGGGGAATCTCAGTGATGGGAAGTGTTTGATAAGGCACTTTAAGGATAGGGGAAGGTGTATGAACATTAGGATACAAGTTTTGCTGATGATTTGACCATCCAAGAGAAATTTCCTTCAAAATCCTAGGAGAGGGAAATGACCTTACCTAGGCGCAACTGAAGCATGAACAAGGTGTAAAATGACCCAGTGTAACTTGACATGATAATGACAACCTTCTGAATGATGGTACACTCAGATGAATAGTGACATAGACCGACATTTGGGTGAATTTGGAAGGAGTGGAAGCAAACCCTAAACCTAATGCCTAATGATCAAATTTTGCTTGAAGACTCACTGAAATGACAAAATTTGACATTGACACCTTAAAATCACTTTGTAAGAGCATGTTTGATCACTGGAGGAAGGCTGGAAAGACTAACACTAATAGGTGCTAAGAGGGCGAAAGGGATATTAGAGCTTGTGCATAGTGATGTGTTTGGACCTATGTCAGTTCCATCATTAGGAAAGTCTGTGTAATATGTCTCATTTATAGATGACTTCTCAAGGAATACATGGATATATTTCCTTAGGAAGAAATATGAATTCTTTGATAGGTTTAAAGAATTTAAGGCTTTGGTGGAAAATCACACAGAGAAGAAGATCAAAGTGTTGAGGACAGATAATGGTGGAGTGTTTTGCAAAAATGAATTGGAAGAGTTTTGTAAGAAGTGTGGTATATCATGGTAAAAGACTAATCAATACACACCTCAAAAAAATGGAGTTGCAGAAAGAATGAATAGGACGTTGATGGAAAAGGCAAGAAGCATGCTCAGTGGTGTCGGGTTAGGACAAGAATTCTAGGCAAAGGTAGTGGAAACTTCATGTTACTTAGTTAACAAATCACCTTCATCAACGTTGGAGGATAAGAATCCACATGAGTTATGTACTCGTAAGAAACCCTCTCTTTCACATATGAGGGTATTTGGTTGTGATGCATATCTACATGTTCCAAAGGAGAAAATAATTAAGGTGGATAGTAAATCTGAAAGGTGCATCTTTATTGGGTATAAGGATGGTTTAAAAGGTTATAAGATTTGAAACCCAGAAACAAGGAAGGTTGTGTACAACTAAGATGTGTTGTTTATAGAGGTGAAATGATATTAAACATGAATTCCTACCAAATGAACCTGAGAAGATAGAGTTTGAGCTAAAGGAGGAAGAATCAGACTCTACAATAGAACAGGAATCAAAAGAGGAAGAATCAGACTCTACAATATAAACGGAATCAGAAGAGGAAGAATCAGACTCTACAATAGAACAGGAATCAGAAGAGGAAGAGCCACAAACTATAGTTTTGAGAAGATCAGTTCGAGAGAGAAGAAAATCATAAAGGTATAGTCCATGTGCTTTTTGTTCAATTTTTTCTTTATCTATTGTTGATGATGATCCCAGAAATTTCAGGGAGGAAGTGGATTCAAAGGATAGAAAACTTTGGAAAGAGGCCATGGTTGATGAAATGCCATATTTGGACAAAAATGAGGTTTGGGATCTAGTGGAGTTTCCAGCTAGAAGGAAACCCATTGGTAGAAAATGGGTGTTTAAGAAGAAGATGAATGCAAAAGGCAAGGTGGAGAAATACAAAGATCGGTTGGTAGAAAAAGGTTATTCCCAGGTGTCAGGAATTGATTTTGGTGATATATTTTCTCCTGTTTCCAAGTTAGTTTCTATTAGATTACTTTTATCTGTTGTTTTTACATTTGATTTTGAGGTAGAACAGATGGATGTGAAGACAAGATTTCTTCACAGGGATCTAGAAGAAGAGATCTATATGAAGCAATCTGAAGGCTTTGCGGTGAAGGGTAAGAAAGAACTTGTATCTAGGTTAAAAAAGTCTTTGTATGGGTTTAAAAAGTCACCAAGGATGTGGTATTAGAAATTTGATACATATATACGGGGACTTGTCTTCACTAGAAGAAAAGTGGATCAATGTATGTATTTTAAATTAATTCTTGACCGTGTTATTTATTTGGTCTTGTATGTGGATGATATGTTGCTGATTAGAAATGACAAAGTAAATTTCTAGGATTTGAAGACCTAATTGTCCTCCAAATTCGACATGAAGGATCTTGGTGTTGCAAACTATATTTTGGGCATGGACATTAAACGAGATAGGGAAAAGAGGAAGCTCTAGTTAAACCAGAGGAAGTATGTTGAGATAATATTGCAGAGGTTTTAATATGCAAGATAGTAAACCGGTGAAGGTTCCTATTCCTATAGGTGAAAATTTATATGTTGAACAGTGTCCCAAGAAACAAGAGAGGAAGAGGACATGTCCCGTGTTCCATATGTGAGTGAAGTTGGTAGGCTGATGTATGAAATGGTTTGTATTAGGTCAGAAATTGCACATGTAGTGGGAGTATTGAGTAAGTTTATGTCAAAACCAGGGAAGGGTTATTGGACAACAGTGAAGCGGGTTTTCAGGTATTTGTGTGGAATTAGTGATTATGGTTTGTGCTACCAAGGAAGACCAAGATTGGACAGAGTTTTGGATATTCATAGCTTTGTTGATGAAGACTGGGCTGGAGATATGGATCAATGACGATCTACAAGTGCATATGCGTTTAACCTATTTGGAGCAGTAGACAGTTTGATGGCCAAGAGATAGTTTGTAGTGGCACTTTCAACTATAAAGGCATAATACATGGCAACCACTCATGCAAGCAAGGAATCAATTTGGTTGCATAGATTTTGTTCAAGTATGGGGTTGGTGCAACGAGCTATAAGGATAGAATGTGATATCCAATGTGCAATTTTATTAGCTAAGAACCTTGCCTATCATTTAAAGGCAAAGCACATTTATGTTTAATATCACTTTGTGATGGATATGGTTGAGGACAAAAAGTGTTGTTGGTAAAGATGGACACTTTGAAGAATGTTGCAGATGCATTGACGAAGCCTGTGAGCACTGAGAATTTTTCTTAGTGTAGAGAAAAAATGGGAGTTGCAAGGCTAGACCAATGTATAAACTCTCTTTTTCCCCCCTATGTGGAAAGAAAACAGAAAGTGGGAGAATGTTGGGTGTATGTGCTTTTTATATGCGGAACCAAGGATGAGGGGCAGAACTAGTGATGGTAGGAGGACCTGCCCATGGTTCTTTGTGCATGGGTTTTGCACATGGTTTTGGGCATGATGGTTTTCTACCCATGGTATTTTATTGATCTGCTCAAGGGAACTACGATTATGTTATAATCCAGGGTCATTGGATTGGGGTTTATGAATGCTTCAGCATGTATATATATGTATTGTAATATTGAAATGAATATAATGAAAAAACAATCTGGTAGTCCCAATTTGGGGATCCAGGGGAAAATCTCTGTGTATATTTGTTTTATGCTCTCGCCTTTATTTATTTTTCTATTTTAAGAATTTGTTTGCAAGTTATTTTTGTACAAGGTTAAAACCTACACTCTTCTTGATCACCATTTATCTCTTGAGTGACAAGTTCTTCTTCTAGTTTCTTCTTCAATTTTTCTTCTTCTTATTTCTTCCTCTTTTCTTCCTCAAGTTGTAATCTTCTTTGTTCTTCTTCCTCATTCTGCTTCTTAAGGGCTTCCTCTTGTTGTTTCTGGAGAGCTTCCACCTCTTTCCTTTCCATTTATTCTTCTTTTCTTCTTTGCATGAACTCCCATTTGAGCTTCTCTTGTTCTTCCTTTTTCCTTTGCTCTTCTTCTTATTTATTTCTTCTAGCTTCTTCGTGCTCTTTCCTTCTCCTCTCCTCTTCAACTTCCCCCTTGGCGTATTTATCTGCTTGAACGTCTTTCTTCTCTCTTCTATCACTTCTTGTTCTTGTGTCCTCTTTAGCTCAATGTTATCCTGAATGTTCATCACTTCTTTGGTCCCTCCCTTTGGCTCTTCTAAAACAATTGCTTGGCTTGAAGGACCTACTTATACATCTATTTTGATCACTGTAAATGCATTATAAAGGTTCTTGATTTTCTTGTCGTCCTTTCAAGAGGAAAAGGCATATGGCCATGTGTATCTTAGCTTTGTGCAATGTTGTGTGCATATACCTCTTGGATCATACTAGTCATATCCCATCTCACCGAACTTGAGACACTCTAGTTCTGCAATTTATGCCTCTGTTGTATTCAAGCCCTCGAGGTTGTATGATCTTATTTGTAGAGATAAAATGCTCCATAAAGACTTCTTAGATTGTTGTAAAGATCCCAAAAACCCTATGCAAAGTTGGTATATGATCCCCAGCATAACCACCTTATCTGTCACAAATAATGGCATGAGATGTGGACTTTTATAAGCTCCAAATACTCTAACGAATGTTCCCTGGGGTGATGTAAACTAATATGCAACATCTGCTATGGATTCCTTGGCCTTATTTGTTATGCAAGGTGGCTCTATGCCAAATATCTTCTGATACAACACCGAGATGAATTGCTTCATTACCCTTGCGTACACCCCCCTGTAACTAGTTTTCCCACAGTATTTTGCAGTATATGTGGACAGGAGGTTTTTCTTTAACAGTAGTCCCCTTCCACTCCAAACCTGGAAATATGTTTTTATCACATGTTCCATCTAGAAAATAGGATGACATATAAAATTATAGTTTCTCACCTTGTGCCATGCTCTTTGCCTATGCAACACATTTTCTCCAATAGTTGACCTATGAGGTTAGACCAATTGAAAATGGTTCCCTTAGTGGTGCATGGGTGTACTATATAGACCCATTCATCCTCAAAAAATTTTGCATTCTTATGTCCATATAGCATATAGCACATGACCATTAAATATTGCTAAACTTTCTTTAACACCTTGGTTTTGTAAACACCATTAGATTTTTGGTGAAATTTGCTCAGCTCTTGCCACCAAGTTTTAAGAATATCCTTCATAGATTTCTCAAAACTAACATAGAATCTCGAATTGAGATATTCATTAGGATTTGGGATCTTATATTACATATGAAGGTCATGAGGTTGATATGTGGCAATTGGTTCTCCCTTTCCACTTCTGACGATCATGTTTTGAGAGCCAATGTGTTCCAACATCCATCCTATGGTTTCTATGCAAGGTAGGACTAGATAATGGCAAGAAAATTTGTTAAATATGGACATCTTAAAATTGATGTATACCCATCTGTCATCTAGATCTTCAAGGATTTCCTTCTTGGTGAAGTCCTTAAACACCTTTTTCCAGGTTAGGGTATTAGATTTGTCTATGAAGCATGTTATGTCTATCAATATTGGTACTTTAGGCTTCGAACTATCCACAACGCCTTCAATATTGCTTTCAATTGTCTCTCTTACCGGTCCTTTCCTTGTAAAAGGAGGCATGCTGTCACTACAAGGTGATACACTTATATGTTGAAGACCTATGGTACTTAGAAACTAAAAATCACTCATGGAAAAATATACAAGGTCAATTCAATAAAATCCCTGCTCTATTTTGTTCAATTTGTGTAAAATATTTATTGTGGAAAAATATTGCACTGGGTTTGGGCACAAGTGCATAGTCTAGGGACAACGTGGAAAGTACTAGGAGATGGGCATGGGTAATGTGCTAACACAAGAGTTCAGAGCTAACATGGTGCAGACACAGAAGCTAGAGGTAAGGTTTGGTGTATCTATCGACTATAAGCACGTAATGTGTTAGCAAGGTGAGATCATAAGTAATGGGTGCATGTGCGTTTTTTAGTAATGGAGGAGACAAGACTAGGGTTATACGATGTGCTAGCAAGTTGGGATGAGACACCAATGAATAATGCTATCACTCTTTCTAGGGCTAAGTCTCTTGGAGACTTGCCTCTACTTCATGTCGAAGCACAAAACTATGGGGTAGGATAAGCATGGATGTGAGCACACCTTTAGAAACAAGGATTTAAGGTTGGGGCTCTTGGGTCGTGTAGGTGCACCTAGTCAAGATGCTAGGTTAGGATGCAATGAAGAGAATTGAAAATTCAGCTAAGTGTGGAACGGAAATGAGATGAGAGAGGTAGCTCAAATAAACCATTTAAAATGAGAACTTCCACATAAATATATTCATTCATTCTTTAAAGAATACAAAGGGTCATGGAATATGAAAAGGGACAAAGGAAAAATCTGAAGGGCTGAAATGTCAAACAATGAACTAGAATATTAGGGTGAGAGAACATGAAGCTTACTAGGAATGGGCGCACGGCATAATCGCAAAGTGGGAGGATAGTTATGTGCTCAAAAGATGTGTAGAGCAACAATCAAGCCAAATAAAATTGTGGAATGACTTTTTAGGGGAGGATTGTATATATATAGTTTTCCCATGTGTTTGAGCTTGTCAGGATTATGAAGTGTTCCTAGAGCATATGTGTGAAACAAGGGTGTCAGACTATCACTGGGAAGCACACTTGCAATGGAATTGGGAATTTCACTAATGATAGGTGGAAGAGGTGTGCTCATCTTTCCATGAAAAAGTGTGTTAAGGAGAAAAAGTTTGTTAAGCTTGTGAATGAAAAGTGTGCTAACACTTGGGGATTTTCAGAGAAATTTCATATGACTTCAAACACTTAGGATATTTCAAACAAGTTTAGGATTACCTTAACCATTTAGCAATACATAGAAAATGATCAATAAGGGCTCCAAAATTTGATTAAGTCAAAATTTTGGAGGGTGGTTGTAGCAGCTACAACAGGATCCCCCACCCCATACTCACTAACGTAAGGGGCCACACACCCTCGCTACTCACTAATGTAAGGGGCCACACCCCCCCTACTCACTAACGTAAGGGGCCACACCCCCCCTAATCACTGACGTAAGGGGCCACACCTCCCACCCCTGGAAATCCATGAGGACCATGGAATTCACTGAATCATTCTCTGTCATTGGATAATTCGGAAGTTTGGACAAATGCTTTGGAGCCTTGCGACAGTTGTGGGTTGAGTTACTAACCCTAGAGTTGGGTTGGAACAAACACTCTGGAGCCCTCGACAACTTGGGTAGAGACTGATATGGTGATGGCTAGTGATGTCTGCCATGAGGTGGAATCATTGGTTGAGGGTTGAGGTGGTTTGGCCTCTAAAAGCCCTGGTTTGGTTTTGGTTGGTTATCCCACATTCATGCTTGGAATATGGCATGGGGGTGATTGGTTGAAAGAGAGATTTGGTTCAGCCCAATCTATGGTCAGGTGGTACGTGGAAGCCCCTGACTTGGTTGGTTTTTCATATGTTAATAACAGCTCTTTTCCTTGTATTTCATGAGTATTTATAATTGTTATTATGTTTGGTGGTTGTTTTATCATTGTGATTATTATGGTTATATGTTGGTTATAATCATGGTTTTATGACATACTTTAGTTATGGATCTCATCATGTTTTGATTGGAAAATGAATGGTTAATGAATGTATGACCTAAATATGATAATGTAGCTATTGTGAGAGGGCATTAAACATTATTAATGATTCTTAGAAAAGTATGAGACCCCTATGTTTAGATATGTAATTATGACCTGTAGATTATATGTTTACTATGTGTTTAACGAAATGTCTGTCATGGTTAGGCCTTGTTAGGTCAAGTTCTTATCTAAGTTTTTCATTAATGGCTTTTTCCTTGTGTCATTCATCATTATAGAAAGTTATATCAAGTTCTAGGCAGAGGTCTAGATCCTAGCCCTCAAAAAGTGGCTCATATATCAGGGTTTCATGCACTAAAGTAGGTAATTTAGACTACAGTCACTGGGATGTAGGGTTATCCATGCGAATGGAGGTTTACAGTCACTAGCTTTCCCTGTTATGTAAGTGACTTGGAGTCCAGGTTAGTGAAAAATAAATTTATCTTAGGGTTTAGGCACCTAGAGTGGTTATTTTCTTCCTAGGGGTCCTGGAGATCCTGAGGAAGGTCAACAAGGTTTTAGTCTATAAATTCCACTTCTTTAACTGTATCTAGTAGGTTGAGTCACCCCATAGTAACTCTTTGTCACATATTTACCCCAATGGACAGATAAACTTGGGTAAGTGTGGGAGGAGGGTGTTACAAAGTGGTATCAGAGCTTCCAAGTTCAAGACTTGGACTGGATGGGCAGAATGTGTTTGTCATGAATGTTATAGCATCATTCAACACTCCTGTAGTTATGATGCTCTGATATGGCCTTGGGTAGCCCTTTCTGTTACACTAAAAAATGTCACCTTGACTACTTACAGTTAGTATGGCTCAAATCAACAGTCATGCTACCCTCTTAGGCAAGTCTCATGCCTCTGTTATCCATCTCAAACTCAAAGAAGAGAGAAAGTCTTGTAAAAACTATGTTTATCTCTGGGGTCGCAGGTTCTCTCTAGCCTTACCTGCGGGGACGCTGACCATGTTCACAAAATCTGCGTCCATGGACGCTCTGTATGTTAAGGGACAGGTGCGTCCCTCTGTAAAAGGCAAAATGCGCGAGTTTTATCTTGAAAAAGTTACTTGTGGTTACTTCTAGAACATTCTAGAGGTCGGTTTGATGAAATGGATGCGCCTCCAGTTGGTTCATGTATCTCTATTAAGGGGGAACTTATCCCATCAATAAGGGAGCTATCCCACCCAAAGAGGGGGATGATCCCATTGATAGTGGACCTGAATAACCTCTTTACAGCACTATAAATAAAAGCATTGAGCCAGAAGGAGAAGAGGTTGGAGCTATACATTTTCTTTGGGTAAATGCTGCAGGATTTAGGTCTTCCATTAGAGCCTTTGTGAGGAGAGATTGTCTTCACTTGATTCTACTTGGGAGAGGGTGAGCTTTGTCAAAGTAGAGGAAAACCCTTGATGGACCCTGGGAGGAACTTGCACAACACCAAGGCCAGGTTGTAAGAGTTTCTTTGTTTCGTTATTAATACAAACTGGTTTATTTTTCTCAATAGCTTGTGTTAATGAGTTATTTCATGTGTTCCTTGGTCTGCATGTTGAATATATGTTTTATTATATGAAATGCAAGTGCTTGGTAATTGTTTGATTGTTTGTGGTTGCAGGAATTGACTTGAAGGAGGAGCTCATCCGGATCGTCAAGAACGGACTTCAACAACAGCGTTTTGGAATAAGGTAAGCCTAAACACTTGTAGTTTTCATGTTGTAAAAGGTGTATTTAGAGAAAGATCACTCCATTTTGTCTTGTTTGTCATTAGAATGTCTTAGACTTCTAGGAAGGTCAGTCGTGTCCGCACCCTTGACAAATTCCGTGTGACAAATTGGCGACTCCACTGGGGAATCCATTAATGAGAGAGTCTTTTCCTTTATATGAACTTTGCTTTGAGAAAATCATTTTTATTTTCTGGTTTTTGACTGTGAGAATTAGTATTTGGGTGGCTTAGCTTTAGATTTAGTTAGATTTGGTTTTTCTTCATTTTTCCAGAAGGACGCACCCTCTGAGTACTGCACAGTGCGTCTTTGGACGCGCTGTTGCCGTCTGCACAGAGCGGGGCCGCACCTGTGACAACGGGTTGCCTGCGTCTTCCTGTAAACTTTAAGAAAATTCCATTTTTGCTTTAAATTGCTTTTAGATTTTGTTTTTTCTTAGTGTTTTCTGCCCAGATCCTTTAGTACCCTGTCAAGAATTCTCACCTGAACTTGTTTTGTGAGCTTTGAGTGTTTTAGTGGTTTTCAACGAAGTTTAGACCTAGGGTTTGATTTTTGGAAAGGCTTTGTAGTGACTTTGATAGTAGAAAGTTGTCCAGCCTTAGATCTCTCTGGTTAGTCAACCTTCTTAGAAGTCGGGCCTGTCGTAAAGTCTCCTTGTGTGAGCAACTTGCCATTTGAGTTGTTTTGGGTCAAATTTCGAATTGCTTGTTTATAAAGTATTGATTTCCATTTTACAAAAAGAACAAAAAGATTAGAGTTTTGTTTTGGCTAGTTTTTTATTCTGCAATAAGCTAGTCCTTGATTTGATTGTGATCAAGTAAAACACCTTAGAAATAATCATTGTTAGTTTTGGCCTCGTTAAGATTGCTTAGAGTAAATTTGCCTTTAGTTTGCTTATGAGTGCATTTTCATAGATTTTAAGAGTTGTTAAGATTGATTTTTGGTTATATTAGATTTATTTGCTTTATTAAAAGAAAAATAATCTTCTTAAAAAGTCTTGTTTCAAGTAGCTTTTTGTTTTCGAAAGAAGAAAAGAGTTTTTTCGTGCATGTAAAGAGAGGTTATGTTTTTATGCTTGGAAAAGACAAACGAATTGTTTCTTTGATTGTCTTCAATTAAGAAGTTGCTTTTATAAAGATTGCATTCTCTCAACTTTTTAGTTAAGCAATTCATCGAAAAAGTAAAGTAGTGGATAAATCATTCTAGGTGCATTTTGTAGTGGTTTCGAGTCGAGTCAACACACCACTGGTTTCACTTCCATCACCTTTTGACTTAAGAAACAACCTTAAAAGTAACGCTTAAATTAAAATCAATCTAGTAATCTTTATTTTTCTAGGGCTCTGAAGCACCAACATAGCTTAGGCTAGGGTCTTGGAGTAGGTGAGTACTTAACTCTCCAAGACTACAAAACCAAACAGATAGTCTATCTTGAGTAGAACAAATCCAATTGTTTCAGTTACATTCTGGGAAAGCTCCTCTTAAAGGAGAAGCACGAGCTCGTGTCCGAACCAGTGAGGGGATCATTCCTCCCTCGTTGGGAACGACGCCAGGCAGTACGTATTACAAACGGTAAACCTCGGATTAACCATTGTCGAGGAGCCAGGGGTCACTTATCGGTAAACCTTGGATTGTTGTCAAGGAGCCGGTAAGGGGATTGGAGCTTGCTACTCTGCCCTTGCGTGCTGTCGGAGTTTAGACTGTTCCCCCAGGTGTAATTGTTGTGATTGGTAACCTTAGTGGCCATAATATCTAGGATTCTACCCAAGGTGACGGTGGAGGGAAGGTCCCACTGTACCTGGAGCAGACGTCGGTTATACTCACTTGGATTTTCTGGGGGGTTCGCTTCACTTCGAGACGGTTAAAGTGGAGGAACTTGGTCCAGTCTATTCATTAAGCAGGTTGCCGGGGTAACTGTTCCACCCACCATTTCTGTACTGAATCCTGCGAGGTTGGGCCTAATCACCAACTAGCGCTTTTGGTCCGGAAGACTACTGTTTGTGTGTGGTTTGACGCTCTAGATTATTTAGGCGTGTGCTTCAAATTTGTTTGCTTCTTTAGAAGACTTTAGGTGGTTTGATTTGAAATTTTTACTTTGTTTTCGTGTGTTGTAGTTAAAATCTTTAATTGTGGCGGAATTACCGAGACAGTCCCGTAGACTTCGGGGCAAGTCTCCTGAGATTGTTACCGGAATAGATTTGTTAAGAAAACTCCGTAAATCGCGGGGTGAATCTCCTGAAGACATTCCGGGTCATTTAGAAGGGTTAAAGGTCCTTGTAACTCCTCCTAGTGGCAGTAGAGTAGGATCACCTGAAGAAGGAGAATTTTCCTTGGTAGTCCATCCAGATTACCAAAGTTTAGAAACAGGTTACAATCCCGAAGCTGTTACAGTTTCCGAGCTTGCTGGTAGTTTTTCATCTGCCAGTGAAACAGGCGAAGAACCTGAAATTTCCGAACCTGTTACTCCAACTCCTAGTGTTCCTGATTCACCAAGAATAGAAAGAATTATCACCGAAAATCTTCCTGTTGGATTAATTGCTATAGAAGAACTTGTTCCAGAGGAAGAAATAGGCGTTTCTGATTCTGAAGATCTAATTACCCTTGATCTAAGGGAGCGTGAATCCATCTTTTACAGTCCTCCTAGAAGTGAATCTTGGTACCTTGCATTAACCAATTTTTTAGACAACTCAGTAGGTTTTTCTACACCTCGTACTCCGGTTCCACCTAGAGGAATTCATTCTCCTGTAAATATGTCTGGTCAGTCATCTGTGTTTTCACAAAGTCCTGAATCATTTTTACATGGCGGTCCTTCTGTTCCTACTGGGTATCAATCACTTTCTGGTACCTTTGCGGGAGCATCTCCTCAACCCGTTGATCATGGGTTATTAGTTGGAAACAGTGGTAATGTACCATTGAGTATAGGTGACGTTTATATGATGTCAGGTTCAACTCCCATTAACCAACCTCAAGGTGGCCAATTACCGCCTGGGGGGCAACCTTCGTTAATGCCTGGGGGGCAACCTCAAGGTACTTCATTCGTGACTGGGGGGCAACCTCAAGGGTATCAACCCCAAGGGTATCAACCCCAGCCTCAATATGTACCCCAAAGTCAACCTCAGTATCAATATCAACCTCAAGGATGGCAACCTCAAGGATGGCAACCCCAAGGGTATCAACCTCAAGGATACCAACCTCAAGGTCAAGGTCAACCCCAGTATTCGTATTTACCTCAAGGTTATCAACCTACGGGTCAATACCCTGGTCAAGGTTATCAACCACCTCAAGGGCAATCATATGGGACTGCACCTTACAGTTATCAACCCTATCCTCAATACGGCTATGGATCTCAGTATCCTCAACCTGTTACGAGTCAATACCCTGGAATGTTAACATGGGATCCGTCACAGGGTCAACAGATGTCGCAACCAAGTATACAGTCGGTACCTCAAGCAGGACAACCTGCAGTTCCTGGTCCACCCCAGCAACCGCAACCTGTCCAGTCAAGTGTTCAGACCCCTGTAACTTCTGTAGTTACTCAGCCGCCAATTGCACCTGGTACTCCACCTCACACGGCTGCAGCAACTACCGCTTCATCTACCATGCTTACTTCTGGAGTATCGGCAGCTCCGGTTTCTACTGTCCCTGTAACCACTCCTCAGACATCTGTACCGTTGTCTGGACCCACGGTTCAAACCACAGTCCAGATGCCTGCAGGCCAACCTGGTACAAGTACGGTTGTTACTACTCAACCTCAATTTGTTCAACCTCCGTACCAGGGACAGTATCAACCTGGGCAAGCTGCCCAACAACCGGTTTACCAGTATCAACCGTATCCTGGGTACACTTATCAACAACCTCAGCAACCCCAGTACGGTCCGGTTAATCCTGGTTTTCCAGGAGGATATAATATCCCAAATGCGACTCCTGTTCCTAGTTATCCTGGATATCCTCCTCCTGGGGCTGGTATTGTGACTCAGAGTTTTAGAGATCCTAACCGGCAGTTACCGTTTATTGCGACTTTAGATTTACCCGACTTGACGCGCCTAACGAACGATCCAATTCAATATCTTCAGTTCTGGCCGCCAATGCCAAATAAGTTGCCCAGCGATATACCCAAGTTCGAAGGTAAGTCTGGAGAGGATCCGTCTAATCACGTGATGACTTACCACCTCTGGTGTGCATCAAATTCCATCTCAGATGATTCCATCCGCTTACGTCTTTTCCAGCGTACACTCATTGGTCTCGCAGCCAAGTGGTACATTGAGTTACCACGGGCCTCTTTTTACAACTTTAGCCAGTTAGCTACCTCGTTCTTAACTCATTTTCAGTTACCAGTCAGATACGATAATGGTACAGAATTATTAACTTCGCTAAAACAATCGACATCCACGTACATTTCTGATCACATCCATGAGTGGAGACGTCGAAGAAGATTAGTGAAAGTTTTTATCCCGGACCAAATCTTAGCTGAATGGTTTGTCAAATCATTATTACCAAGAATTACTGAAGATGTAGCTAAGGCCGGAGTAGTTACTGAGGAGCAAGTCATTGCTCAGGCACAATACCTTGACTTAGTTTACACTCAGTCGGGTACGTTACACGAGAAAATTCCGGATCTTCCAAAGTCAAACCAAATCGCTGCTGCTCCTTCGGGATCTCATGCCGCTGATGGTATGATCGGTATCGTGACTACGAAGAGTAAGAAGAAGTCTTCCAAGACCTCCAATACTCCAATTATCACTTTGCCTGATTCTCCGACAGGAGAGTCTTCTCCTCCTGAACTTACCGCCGACATTCACGCTGTAGAGTCATCTACGGCCAAATCAAAAAACGGTGGAAAGAAGAAAGGAAAGAAGAAGGCTAAAGCAGACAAGGCTCCAAAGGAGAAAACGGAAAAGTCGGAAACCAATGACGAAAAACGCAAACCTCGATATCCTTGTCTTATTTGTGAAGAAGATCATTTTACGAGAGACTGCCCTCATCGGGCCGAGGTAGTGAAAATAGTCAAAGGTTCTCCCACTCCTGCTGTGTTAAAAAATCCATTTCCAGAGCAGGAGAATAAGATGATAGGTTCTTCTTCGAATGCCAGTGAAGAACCCATTTTGATGATGTCTCATGTCAGGATTGCGACTCGATCGCAAGATTATGGTAGTAAGGCTCCTGTTGATGGTAAAGAAGCAGAATCTTCTCACTCTAACCCATCAACCTCAGCTCCTGGTTCCGATCCACTACAGATCGAAAAACCTAACCCAGACTTAGTGATTAAGCCGCCCGCCAAGGGTGTACTTCGAAGGTCTGCTTTCAATCCACATGCGAGAGCAGCCCAGAATTACAACATTGTTGAAGACTTAGCTGTTTCACCTTCAGCAATGTCGGCACTCGAAGTGCTGCAATCATGTCCAGCGCAACGAAAATTGCTTTTGTCGGCTATTGGAGCTGTCGATGTTCAGGACCCGAACCTAATGATCTTTGATCTAGAAAGTAGTACACCGCGTCTCCCCCATCAAATGGCTTTCCAAATTCCAGTGATAGTCAAAAACAGGCCTATTCATCGGACTGTGATTGATGAGGGAGCTTCTACGTGTATTATGTCGATTCAATGTTGGAGATCGCTTGGTTCTCCTTCGTTGAACCAATCCCCCACCATCCTTAAGGCCTTTGATGGCCGTGGGTTCCGTCCGTTTGGTATTCTACAAGAATTGCCTATAGGGGTCGAAGGTAAAACCGTTAGTCTGGATGTGGAAGTGGTTGATGCCCCTCTAGACTACAACCTTCTTTTGGGTCGAAGTTGGTCATATGCTATGACAGCGGTCGTTTCATCGGTCTTCAGAGTCATTAAGTTTCCACATAACGGTAAGATCGTGACTATTGATCAGCTGACATACTTTTCATCCGACCCAACCTCTTCAGAAACTATCCAGCATGTTGGTAAAACGACAATCCCTTATAGGGACATTGGTGTAGGTTTAGTTAAGGATTCCGGTTTACTGGGAACTTTTCCTCTCCCTCCACTCAATGCAGACCCTTCGTTTGCAACAATTCATATGATCACGTCAGAAAACATTATTTATGATGATCCTTGGTATGTTCCCTCTGACTCTGAGCTAGACTCACTCGGTGATGTTATGCCGTTGAGTCCGTATGAGATTGCTTATGAAGCTCTTATGTCTTTTACCGACTTTCATTCAACCGAAACGACCAAATGAATGTGGTCAGTGAAGAGTCACTTTTCACCTCACCCTTAGAACGGATAACGTTTCCCGAAGAAGTGTCATCTGACGAACAACTTCGCGAAATCCTAAGTGTAGATGATCTACCATGGGAAGATCTCCATCACAGATCTTCGTTTTTACCTAAGGATGATGCATTTGAAAATGATTTTTCATCTATCTTTACCGCTGAATATGTCAAAGACGCTCAGGATCCAACGAAACATTCTGATTCAGAGCTGAATTTAGGGAATATTTCTCGTACTATTCCCATTGATATTTCAGTGAAGCCCGGAATCGAGGAGAACATTCATATAGGTGCCGCATGTACTGAAGAAGAAATCCAAACTTACAAGGCCCTATTCCAAGAATTCCGCGACGTGTTTGCCTGGTCTTACGAGGAAATGCCGGGAATTGATCCTGCCATTGTTGTTCATGAAATCAAAACCTACCCGGATGCTAAACCCATTCGGCAACGGTTGCGTCAGATTCACCCTCGAAAAGCGGCTGCGATTAAAGCAGAAGTCGAAAAGCTGTTGAAAGCAGGTTTCATTTATCCGATCCCGTTAACGGATTGGGTATCGAATATTGTTCCCGTCAATAAAAAACAAGGAACAATAAGAATCTGTATCGACTATAGGGATATCAATCGAGCTTGTCCAAAAGACAACTATCCTACGCCTTATATCGATCAAATTATTGATGATTGTGCCGGAAGTGAGATGTTTTCCTTCATGGATGGTTTCTCAGGCTATAATCAAATCAATATTCTACCTGCCGATCAACCAAAAACGGCATTCATTTGTCCATGGGGGACATTTGCTTATTGCAAATTACCTTTTGGACTTAAGAATGCCGGGGCCACTTTTCAACGGGCAATGTCTTATGCATTTCATGACATCAAGCACATTGTGCAACCCTATCTCGATGATTTGCCTGCTCATTCTTTACAACGAGCTGATCACCTTGTCCACCTACGAGCAATCTTTATGAGGTGTAGGCATTATCGAATTCGGTTGAATCCCCACAAGTGTGTTTTCTGTATAGAAACAGGTCGATTGCTGGGATTTGTTGTTTCAAAAGCCGGCATTCGCGTCGATCCCTCGAAAGTCGAGGCTATCATCAAATTGCCTCCTCCTTCGAGTTTGCGCCAACTCCAAAGTTTGCAAGGGAAAGCGAACTTTTTACGCCGATTCATCCCAAACTACGCCGAGGTCACTAAAGGTTTTACACGGTTGTTGAAACAGAACGCACAATTCTTTTGGGACGAGATTGCCCAACAATCTTTTGATGCACTGAAACACGCGTTGACCCATGCACCGTTATTGCATCCTCCCAACTACAACCAGGACTACTTCTTATACCTCGCAGCTTCGCATTCCACCATTGGAATGGTGTTAGTTCAAGAAGATGAATTCAAAGCAGAGCATGTGATATATTATCTTAGTAGAACCTTAAATCCCACTGAGTTAAAATATTCGCATGTGGAGAAATTGGCCCTGGCAGCCGTTCAAGCTGTCCAGCGTTTTCGTCACTACATTCTTCTCCGCAAGACTACAGTTATTTCGGATTGCAACCCTATGATTTATATTTTGACAAAACAACTGCTAGGGGGCAAGTACTCTAAATGGATTGTTATCCTGCAAGAGTTCGACTTGGAGTTCGAGAAGTCCAAGTCTAAGAAATCTTTAGTTTTTGCGGAATTGATGTGTGATTTCCCGAGTGCTGACACAGAGACTGTGGCAGAGGAGTCCATTGCGGACGAATCTTTGTTTCTTATTAGCACTTTAGATCCGTGGTATGGGGATATAATCATCTATCTCCAAACCCAAACCTTTCGGCCTGAAGCTTCCAAGGAAGACCGTCGAAAAATTCGGTTTCGATCCCAGCAATACAGAATTATTGGAGATACACTTTATCGCCGGGGGCAGACTTAGTTTTTCGACGTTGTTTAACTCACGAAGAGGCTGAGAGAGTTTTGAATGATTGTCACTCTGGAGCATGTGGCGGTCATATGTCTGGGTATGCCACAGCTCAGAAGGTGTTGCGCGCTGGCTATTTCTGGCCGTCTATGTTTAAAGATTGTATCCTTGCTGTCAGAACATGCCACAACTGTCAAGTGTTTGATCGAAAGATGCGCGCTCCACCTGCTCCTCTCCACCCTATAATTGCCGCTGGTCCATTCGCCAAATGGGGCATTGACTTTATTACTTGTAACCCTCACTCGGCCGGGGGGCATGCGTATATCATCCTCGCGGTTGATTATTTTACAAAATGGGCCGAGGCGATGCCTACATTCGACGCAAGCGGCAAGACAGCTGCAGTTTTCGTATTCAATCATATCATAACTAGGTTTGGTGTCCCACAAGCAATCATTACTGACCATGGGAGCCATTTTCGAAACGTCATGATGACTGAGCTTACAAGCCAGCTTGGTTTGCGCCACGATAGCTCTACTCCTTATTATCCGCAAGCCAACGGTTTGGTTGAGTCAATCAACAAAGTTCTAGTCATCATGATTCGACGGATCATTGGTATCCATCGAACGAATTGGCATAACATGTTATTTTCGGCGCTATGGGCATATCGAACTTCAGTGAAAAATTCAACAGGTTTCACCCCTTTCCAGCTAGTTTATGGCTTAGAAGCTGTGTTACCTATTGAATGCGAAATCCCATCACTTCAAATGGCTGTCG
Organism: Pinus tabuliformis; assembly: GCA_031772625.1. NCBI lineage: Eukaryota > Viridiplantae > Streptophyta > Pinopsida > Pinales > Pinaceae > Pinus > Pinus tabuliformis. The sequence continues at coordinate 1,496,220,539 of CM062804.1, read as the reverse complement.
AATTACTTCCAGCTACTTCCGAAGAGGAGAAACGGTTATTATACTTGGCTAAATTAGATGAGACTCGACGTGACGCTACTTTAGCTATCGAGACTCACGCGAAACGAATGAAAGCTCAGTACGATAAAAATGTAACCCCTCGAAGTTTTTCGGAAGGAGACCTAGTACTATTATATGATCAAGCTAACGATAAGCTAGGTGCCGGAAAATTCGTTCCCATGTGGCATGGGCCCTACATTGTAAAGCGAAAGCTAGCAAAAGGGGCTTATGAGTTAGTTGATTTTGATGGGGACTCTTTGGGTAAACCCAGAAATGGACTTTACCTAAAGAGGTATTATGCTTAAAATGATGGGTATGGAGAAATTTTTAGATAGGTTAGATTTCCTTTCTAGCTAGCAAGTGTGTTAGTTTAGTCAGTGTGCTTAGCTTAGCGAGTGTGGTTTTTCGTCATTATTCTGGCTTATCTTGGTTTTACTCTTGATATTGTAGATGTCGACGCCTCTCCAAACATACATTGGATTTGCTGATGGTGCTTGTCGTAATACACGGAATATCTCTTCCGCAGCTTGGGTTATCTATTCGCCCTCTGACGAGTTAGTTTCTATGCATGGGGTAAGCCTCGGTCAAACAACGAATAACATTGCAGAATACAGTGCAGTGGTTGAATTATTATCCGAATCTATTTCATTTGGAATTCGACGTTTGATAGTGAGGTTAGATTCTGAACTTGTTGTATTACAGCTTAATAGAGTTTATGCCATTAGAAATCCTGTGTTATTAAGGTTGTTTTTGAGAGTGCGTCTCTTGGAACGTGAATTTGATTACATTGAATATCAACATATTCCAAGGTCTTTGAATACATTAGCAGATGCAATTGCTTCTCGAATGTTGGACAGACATTTACGATAATCATGCAAGTAAATTTAAAAACATTTCATCACATATGTTAAACAAGATAAGCCGGTAATAGTGATATATATAGATAGAAGTGTGTCAAAAAATATATACATCGTCTTCGATCATAGGTTTAAAACACCTTATGATCGGCAAAATGATAGTACAAAAAGTCAAAAATGTCACATGTGACTACAAAAGTGACTAGTCAATCACTGGTGGTGCTCTCTGTACGACACCACTGCGCGGGCTACCTTACGCAAAAATCTCCTAAACGGTCCAGGGACCGCGACTACGAAGCGCTGAAGCCTGATAGGAATGTCGTCCATAGTAGTCTCAGGTATATCTGCCGTGAGACGCTCTAGATCATGCTCCAACTCAGCTAGTACTTCTGCTGTCGCATCCTGTGGGGCCGGTACCGGTGCAGCTGGATGTAGTCTATCATAAGGCCGGAGGTTGGCTGGACGCTGTGGACCAACATCTGCATTTTGAAAGATTTACTATTAGTTTTGAGACGATATATATAAAAAATACAAAAAATACATAACTAGAAAACTTGTGAAAATAAAAAGTACCTCTGTCGTCCCATTGTTCTCCCTGTGGAAGAACCATGTCCGGATCACCTCTGAAATCCATTCCGGCATACGGAAAGTCCTGTATCACAAAAAGCTGGCCCTCTAACCAGTCAAAATAACTATCTGAGAATCGAACTACTGTCGCGCCCTCGTCAGGATGCCGGGCCATCACCGCAACCCATCGTATCAGCTTTGGCTGCTGAGGACCCAAGATATCAACAGTGAGTTGCTGAGGGATCAGCATTGGAATTCTCTCCAAGGCAAAGCTCACGACTATAGGCCCATATCCAAAAGTCTTTAGTCGTCCGTTCTTTGCCTTGGTCAGTTGGCTCTTCATATGAGCCGACACAGCTTCACACCAGTTGAAAATGGTGCCTTGGTAACAGTCAATTGCCATCCGCATTTGGGATCCGGAAGCAATGTGTAAAGCGGCCGCGCCGCAAATTCTGGTAACCGTGAACGCTATGACTTTGAGTTCCGGTAGAGTGATGTGTTTTATCTCTATGCCTTTTGAATGGTGAGCCCCACGTGTGCACCAATCCTCGCGGAGACTATCAAGGGATTGGCCACCCGGCCTAGTCCCCGCAAGACTGAGTTGCTCACCTCTGTTTGGCAAGCCAGTGAGAAAGTATACATCCGAGGGCTCTATCTCGAGCTGGTGCCCTCCTATGTAAAAGCATTGTTCTTGTACGTTCCATCGCTCAACCAGCCATTCCAAGAATCTTACCTGGCCCCTCATGCCCGGTATGGTCCAATATTTGTATAATCCGCATGCTCTTAGGGCATCCAGGGAAGGTTGATGATTTATTGCAGCTTCATCTTCCTCTACATGCTCTCTTTCTCTCCAGTCTAACATGATTAATGCCCTGCATATCAAAAATAGCAATTAGAAATTGATTTGGGAATTTTTGGTGGTTTTTTGAGAGAGTTGGGGTTTTGAAATGCGCGTTTCTCGGAGGACGCACCCCGGCTTTGTAGCACAGGGCGCCCGGACGCAGCTGGCCTGAAGGCGGGCTGCGTCTTCCGACCGTTTTCCCGTATGAGAAAAAGTCGGGGGACGCAGGTCACCCGAAGGGCACCTGCGTCCGCCGAGAGGCGCATTCCAAAACCAAAACCCCCCAAAAAATGAAACTAAGACCTAAAAATTAATTCTAAACGGATAGAAATGCAGAGTAGGATGTGTAAAATACCTGGATGAGACGGCGTTCGATTCCGACGGTCAGATTTTCCGCAGCGACCACGGGAAGTTTCTTGTCAAAAGCTCCTTTTTCAACCTCAACAGTGAAACGGTAAAAATGACATGGTAAAAGGTCTTTTTATAGGTTTTTTGGATGAATTAGTTCATTTTTTACCATGAAAAGATGTTTTTGAATGTATTTTTGCCTATTTTAAACAGGTATGAGTAATGTGTTGCTTTTGTGCAGGACAAAGGGATTTCGAGGGAAATTGTAATTTTTCACAAACAAAAATATCAGAGTCATCTTTTAAGCCCTTTTCTGACTCCTAAAACATGAAAAGATCGCCGAGTGTTTCTTTTTCACTCGTTAAAACGGAATTAAAAGACGGTCCCCTTTTAGCTCTTTTCTGACCGCAAAATCAGGAAAAGATTGCCGGGTTTTTGTCGTTTCGAACTCGATAAGGAAATAAAACGACGTGTCCTTGATCGCTTTTTACTTTTCAGGTTAACGACACTATTATGAAAGTACTCCTTGGTCGCAAGATCAAGCGGTTCCCCCAGGTATTATTTTATACTTTTTCGGGCTTGAGGGACACAAATATACGAAAAAGTTCAACGTGGAGTCTCCTTTAGTTTTTTCAGACTCTCTAAAAATGAAAAACGCCGAGTTTCTCCTATACTGGGCTCGTTAAACTTTTACAGTAGAGGACCTGTTCAATTACAAACAGGAACGAACCACTCCTTCCTAGGGTTCGAATTTAAACTAGGTTGGACTCGTCCGAAGGATGAGCTTATAATCAAGCATATGTTATCCTCCTCAAGCTTGTTAAAAATAAAGAGGTACTTGCCAGAAATGGTGGGGGAAAAGAGAGAAGAATGAACCTGTTTGTCACCTTTTGTCTCAGAAGAAACTTTATTACCACTCTTGAACACGACACTTTTCATTCACCTGGGTTGGGAAATCTTTTACCTCACAGTTGACCAAATCACTTTGAAAGTCTTTAACCGGGTTTTAACTTTGAGTTATTCGTCACCAAGCCATCTGTTGTGTCGTTATGTGTTCAAGAGGTCTGCAAGCAAAAACTTTCATCTGCAAAATACTTGTCATCCATTTGACCATCCCTGAGTCAGTCCTTACAGCAACATTTCTTCAACTTGAACAATGATTTCGTGTTGCGGGCTTGCCTGCAACGGGTCGCTTTCTATCGACATCGACACATTATCTAGAAAGATGACTTAGGAATCGACAGTACCTTGAAGTCTGCATGCATCAATGGCAGGTTTCTCGCCTTTGACGTCAGTTTACATCATTGACTTTCGATCAAAGGATTCCGTGAAGTGTTCGACATCAAAACATCTATTCACATTTCACGGGTTGTGCTTGGTACTTTGAGAACCATTGACATTACTGGTGGTCTCTCTCACGCTTGTTAACAGTTTACATCATCGACTGGTAATCAAGTGGTTTCTAACATGTTCGACATCGAATCATTTAATCACATGGCTAGAATCGTACCAATTCGGGAAGTAGAAGTGAAGACCCTGGATCTAGTTTCTACCATCCAGGCTGCGAGGAGTTTTGTATTCATTATCTATGTAGACTAATCATAAACAGATGGCTGCGTCCATACTGTGTCTACAAAAGTCTATAAAAATGATGTACTGCAAGATCATTCCTGTATCAGAATAGTTAGTCCATTAGTTAAAGTTTTGAATCTGAGTATGGGAATGCCTACCTCAGTGATGATATAATCTTATCCATGTATTTTGTGTTGAAAATTGCAGGTTCCAACCAGGCCATCCACAAGACAATCCTTGAAATGATAAAGCGCTTCACCCTTCCTAGAATTACAAAACCCTATTCTATTCCAGGCTTCGCACTTTAGGGGGCAATCTGTTACACTAAAAAATGTCACCTTGACTACTTACAGTTAGTATGGCTCAAATCAACAGTCATGCTACCCTCTTAGGCAAGTCTCATGCCTCTGTTATCCATCTCAAACTCAAAGAAGAGAGAAAGTCTTGTAAAAACTATGTTTATCTCTGGGGTCGCAGGTTCTCTCTAGCCTTACCTGCGGGGACGCTGACCATGTTCACAAAATCTGCGTCCATGGACGCTCTGTATGTTAAGGGACAGGTGCGTCCCTCTGTAAAAGGCAAAATGCGCGAGTTTTATCTTGAAAAAGTTACTTGTGGTTACTTCTAGAACATTCTAGAGGTCGGTTTGATGAAATGGATGCGCCTCCAGTTGGTTCATGTATCTCTATTAAGGGGGAACTTATCCCATCAATAAGGGAGCTATCCCACCCAAAGAGGGGGATGATCCCATTGATAGTGGACCTGAATAACCTCTTTACAGCACTATAAATAAAAGCATTGAGCCAGAAGGAGAAGAGGTTGGAGCTATACATTTTCTTTGGGTAAATGCTGCAGGATTTAGGTCTTCCATTAGAGCCTTTGTGAGGAGAGATTGTCTTCACTTGATTCTACTTGGGAGAGGGTGAGCTTTGTCAAAGTAGAGGAAAACCCTTGATGGACCCTGGGAGGAACTTGCACAACACCAAGGCCAGGTTGTAAGAGTTTCTTTGTTTCGTTATTAATACAAACTGGTTTATTTTTCTCAATAGCTTGTGTTAATGAGTTATTTCATGTGTTCCTTGGTCTGCATGTTGGATATATGTTTTATTATATGAAATGCAAGTGCTTGGTAATTGTTTGATTGTTTGTGGTTGCAGGAATTGACTTGAAGGAGGAGCTCATCCGGATCGTCAAGAACGGACTTCAACAACAGCGTTTTGGAATAAGGTAAGCCTAAACACTTGTAGTTTTCATGTTGTAAAAGGTGTATTTAGAGAAAGATCACTCCATTTTGTCTTGTTTGTCATTAGAATGTCTTAGACTTCTAGGAAGGTCAGTCGTGTCCGCACCCTTGACAAATTCCGTGTGACACTTTCCCATTCAGACTTGATAATTTATTAAAATTTAACAATATTTTCAATTCTATACACGACTCTGCCCTTACAAAAGAGCGTGTACATGCAAGTACCATAATACAGAACCATCGTACATAATTTAAAATATGAAAAAGTAAAAATATTTCATATTTCTTGGGTGGGGTTTATGGGTTTTACCAAAATACTACCTTCAGGAACCTATGGCCTAACTAAATCAACTAATTTCTGGTGGTATTTATACACCTCATGGGAAGGCCTAAATCAGAGAAGGAGATAGGATAATGACATTATAGTCCTTTTGTCCCCAGATCGAGTATGATTTTCCATGTGCCTCATGTACTCCCAGTCATAGGAAACCCTTGTTTCCTTGTAGATATGTTCATTTTCCATTATATGACATCCCTTATACATGCTTGAGAGGTGATCTTTGAGGCTTGGGTTGGACAGATCTAGAGGAAGGTTTTGTTGGTGCCGCGGTCAAATAAGGTTGTATTCTTCCACTCCTATTTGATGATATCAATAAAGAAGCTATGTCTTGTTCCTGAAATGTTATGATCTCATGCTTTTTATTATTTATGTCTAATATATCATGATTTATATGTTTACGCTTGATGATCTAACATGTTTATTATGCACGCACTTTGAACTACTTTCTATGTATATGCTTCTCTGAATTATGTTGCAGGATTGATTACTTTGGAGGAAGCAGAGGGTTTGGACCCTATGGGATTGTCATGAAATGTAGGACCTATGGGTAGTTCTCTCAAACCCAACTTTAGTAGTTTTTATAGTTTTCTTGCTTGAACGTATGCTCCTTGTTGATAGTATGCCTTTGATCTGTTGAGGTTGTCAACCCTTACCTTAGGGAATTTTTGCCCGCCAACAATGAATGCATGTTGATTGTATATGTATATTTTATGCATGCCAATGTCTATATGTTTGTTATGCACGCATTTTTATGGTCATGGTTTTCGTTCATGAGGTCATGGTATGTAGTTGGTATTGTCATGCATGATGTCGATATATATATATATATATATATATATATATATATATATATATATAGATATATATATATATATATATATACATGGTGATAATATGGACTGATCTTGCAGATGAGATAGCCTCCCCTAAAATTCACTGAGGTATGTTGATTATGTTTGTATTTGGTTTATCTGACATTGTATGTTTGCTAGAAGTAGAGGATAAAATACGACAAAAAAATGGTGGACTACAGTTCATGTGATTCTCCCTACATATCATATGAGCATCATGGTGACGGGTACTCTCCTAACATACCATACGCTTTGAGAAGTTTGAAGGTAGATATAATAATTTGTAAAGAAGATAATGACAAGATCATTCAATCATAAGAGAGACTTACCAACGCATAGGAGTAACAAGCAGAGGCCAATGCAGTTATCCTTCAGAGTTTTTCAGACATACAGAAATAGGGACCCCTTAGGATCAGTTATGGACAGGAGGACAAAACTAATGGTGCATATGGTAGCAGGTCTCAGGATGGGCACAAGTCGGATAGAGATGACATGGTCAAATATGGAAGATTCTTGGATACACCTGATAGGGGAGGCAGTGGACATGGGATTTACTCTAGTTCTTCTTCAGACAGGCATCATGGTCATCATCATTATCACCTGTACAGGAGGAGTGACATGGGATATTTTCCGAATGAGTTCAAGAAATCCAAGCCACCTACATTTGATGGAGAAATGAAGAAATCATAAGATGCGGAACCATGGTTGTTTGGGATGAATAAGTTTTTTCGGGTGCATGATTACTCAGAGAACGTGAAGGCCATGATAGCTACCTTTAGTCTTAAATGGGAAGCAAACATTTGGTGGGAAGATGTAAAGAATGTTAGATGTATTCGAGAAGAGGATATGGCTTGGAGAAACTTTGAGAGACTTTTAGGAAGAAGTATCTATCCGAGAGATACTATGATGATAGGCAAAAGGAATTCTATGAGTTGAATATGGGATCTATGACTAATGACGAGTATACTAGAAAATTTTTGGAGTTTTTGAGGTATGTTCCTTATATTAAGGAGGAGAAAGCGAAGATTCATAGATTTATCAGTGGGTTTTCAGTGTCATTCAAAGACAGGATTGAGTTTGATGAGCCTATATCATTGGAAGAATCCATCAGAAGGTTGAAACATTGTTATGAGAAATCAAAGCACAGATCTAAGACTAAGCAGTATTGGGAGGGTAACTAGAAGAATAAAGGAAAGTTGGTTAAGAAGAGAGGAAAACCACAGGATACATATGACATGGAGAATGCAATGTCGCATAAGAAGTGCAATGCATTGAACAAGGGACATGGATTTCATTCTGAGGAGCAGAGTAAGGGTGATGGCAGGTATCTTTGTAGTGTTGGACTTGTGGTGGAGAGCATTGTAGCAGAGATTGTCCACAACATTAGGGCGACAGACCATAGATCCACAGTGCATAGGAGGCACAGATAGTGGGGGATGTTGGACAGAGTATTCCTCAGATTTATGCAGCATTGGATAATAGGAAATTAGATCACTAGGCATCTATTATCAAGATGGAAGGTAAGCTTTGGACCAAGTTGTTTCTATTTTGATTGACCCTAGATCAAATTATAGTTATGTTAATAGTGATTATAGTTATGTTAATATTGACCTGGTGGATAAGTGTGGTTTGAATAAATAAGTGCATGCAGAGTCTTGGTTATTGCAGTGTTGTAGTGGCTACAACCACCCTCCAAAATTTTTGCCTGCACCCAATTTCGGAGCCTCCCTTGAGAGTTTCTCTTGATGACTACACACCCCCAGGTTCATTCTATGAGCTTGAGTAATTCTTGGCATCCACCTAGCTTGTGAATTTCATTCAATTTTCTGCATGATTAGTGTCTAAGTCATGCTTGTGACCATGTCCTGGTTATGCTCAAAGTCTTCTCTTCATGTGTACTTATTGTGCCCGTTATTGCATAGACAGGCCAAACAGACACCAAGTGCCCGTTCCTGTCTCCCTCATAAAATTGTGCAGTTTTCCCAGTTAGTCATCCCAGCAGTCAACCAACTTCTCATCCAAGAAATTGCACAGTTTTCATGAGCAGGCCTTTTGTTGCCCAACAGTCCGCTCAACTCATAAATTGCGCAGAGATGATCAGCAGTCCAGCCTCCCAGCCTCAATGCAATTTTCTCTGCCAGCAGCTCCTAGTAGCATACTACCAGTTCCCTCCAGGAATTTTGTAGTTTCTGCTGCAAGTAACCCCCTCAGTCAACTGCCAATTCCCTCTGGGAATTGTGCAATTTCGGTTGCCAATGACCCAGCATCTAACTACCAGTTTCCTCTAGGAATTGTGTAGTTTTGGCTGCCAGGCTCCTGGGCAATTCCTCCCAAAAACTATGCAATATCTGCCTGCTTACCCTCCTTGCAGCCAGCTTGTTCCTCCATAAAATTACGCAAATTTTGACTTCTAGCCCCTACTGCCTGCTCGTTCTGGAAACTACGCAGATCTTAAAACTGCGTAGATCCTGCCTACCTTGCCTTCCTGTAGCCCAGACTGTCCCTCCCAAAATTTGTGCAATTTTCCTTCTAGCCGATCCAAACCTCGCAAACAATCACTCTTGACTTGGATTTCCCATCTCCATCACTCAGTGAGTCTTGCACAGTTTTCATCAGCAGTGCCCGGAGCCATCATCCTGCTTCGCAACCTTGTTGCCTCTCCCAGTCACCTGCTTCAGAAATGATCATGTATCATGGTAGACTAGGAGGTTTTGGATTTTACGTTGTCTCGTCATAAGTGACTACAGGTATAGGTACACCAACAAACATGGCAAGACGACGAATGGGATGAACGAAGGGAGCACATGTAAAAGGACAGGTTCACCAACGGATGATCGAACGATGCATGCGAAGAGATGTGCTCGCGAACGGATGATAATGCAAATATATGTTCACAGACAGATGGATGAGCAAACATGCAAGATGTGCTCATGAATGGATGAACGGACGAACATGTACCTTTCGCAAATAGATGAGCCTGTCAAGCCTTCCAACATGCAAGCAAGGAGCAATATGCCTAAGAATCATCAAGCGAACCAAAGACCATCGAAGACTTCATGCACTTTTCCATGCGGAGGTGAATCTATGATACATGACGAAGACATCCATCACCCAGCAACATTGTAGCTCGACATGCACTCCAGCAGCAGCATGAATGTACCAGCACTGTCATGTCGAGTCATGTCATGAGTCATGTCACCCACATCTCCACTATGGGCTATGTTGTCAATCAATGTAATGTAACGTGGAAATTCGCGAGACCCACTTGTTGTACAAAGAGTCATGTAAAGTAAAAAATTCATGGAAGTCAAATAGTCATGAGGGTAGTCGAACAACCACAAGGGTCAGTTTTCACCCTTGGCTATAAATACCCCCTCATTTGTACATGCAAAGGACTTTTCACCTCAGCTCCTCCCACATAGCCAAGAGAGTTTGTAATCTTTTCTTTGAGGAGTAAGTAGTGGCTCCAACACCCCGCACTCGGGGTTAGTGATGTATGGTGTAACGATGTGTCTTGGAACTTTCGCTTAATTCAGAAGCCTAGCAATAGGCTAGCACGTTTTCACACATGTATTGTAATTTTTGTAAGGCTGATCTTTAACACTTGTGATGCATGTTGCTTTAACCTGTGTTCTACATATGAACTATTTCACTTGTTGTAATACATAATCTATTAATGGAAATGTGATGTATATGTTGTTAACGATGTCTCACCTATGTATACTACTCTCCCAGACATCAGACAGACCTTTCACATAAAACTTGTTGTAACAATTGTTGCACTTGTGTGGACTAATCTGCTGAGTGTTATACATGTTATCTTCCATTGTGTGTTGTGACTGCCGCATCCGTGTGGATTGTTCCACCAGAAGCTACGCATGTCCTGTTGTGTTGTGTGTTCCTAACAGAGTTGGGACTTCTCCCAACCAACTTGGGACTCACTCCCACCCTCTCCCTCTACAGTGAAAGAACCATTGACACAAATGGCACTTACACTCACCAGGCACGCGAACCTCACTTCTCGAAAGACAAAGCATACCACTCTCCTGTGCTGACAAGTAAGAGTTGAGGCAAATATTTAAGATAATGACAACCCAACCATCATATCGAATGGGAATCCTACACCAAATGGTGTGAATTCTAGTTGGGACTTCATACCGGGGAGATCCCCTAATTTTGGCAGGTCCAGCACTATTATAGATCCATTTGGGCACATCAAATCCCAACATCCAGATCAATGTTTTAGGGCTCAACAAACCCTAATTTCAGTTGCTTCATGCCCTAAACAAGTCACCCTTTTGAATGAATCCTTCCCAGACAGTTTCATGACTTGAAGACATCCAGAAATAGCCTCTAGAGGGACCAGCGCAGGTAAGCCCTTGTAAAGGTGCGCTGCAAAGCAATTTAGTCCATAGCCAGGGTGCTTTGTAGAGAACTTAGGCTTCCTTTCACCTGCGTTAGACAAGAATGAGCAAAATTCACATAGGGTTTGGGGAATAATCTTATCTTTTGGAGTCCTCTAGAAGGTTCCCTCACTTATCAACTCCTATGAGCTCGAACATGGATGAGGAATGAGTTAAGGTGCATCCTATCCTCTCATCCCTTCCTCCATGGAACTAATTCTGAGTATGGAATGCCATTCAATGCCACCATTTATGACAAAACCTCCTTCATCTTCCTATAAATTGACCACTCATCTAAGTGATCAGGGGCTAGATTATGTTGAATTGTAAGGAGATAATGCTGCTATGAGATTTGGCTTTGAAGCAAGTATTGTAATGCTACAAGTTTGTCATGCTTTTGATGTGATGTGGATGGGATCCAAGTTGGTGGAATGGCTTTGAATCAGACACCAATGGTTGTAGTTCCTTCTTCTATCTAATAAAGTGCTTGAACCTTTTTCCCATATGTTTGATTTGTTTCATAATGCTTATATGTGTGAATTGTATCTGATTCCTTTCACTTATATTCAATAGATCGTGTGCTTTGATCGATTCTTTGTTTTCTGTTGTGTTTACAGGGTACTTCTCAAGTGTATTAAGTACGGGAAGGAGCGACAGGATCGATACAAGGGAGACGAGAGGAAAGCGAAACTACAAGTAAGTCTTCTTATCTTCTCATCTTATCTATTGCTTATAGGAAAAGTCTAAAACACTTTAAAATGTTGTTATATATATAGCTACTTATCTAGGGAATTAGTATTTATCCGTACATACCAAATTCTCCAAAACAAATTGGTGACTCCACTAGGGATAGATCCTCTTTCCTAGTAGCTTATCCACCTCCTAGGACATCCTTGCAGACCTTATTTGTGTTCATAGATTGTAATTCAGCTCTTTACATTGCAAAATTGGTTAAAACTATGTCAAATTACCTCTTGAAATGGCTTACAGTCACCAGCGCAGGCTTATGAGTGACACAGTGCACTACAGAGCACCCCTGGCTTAGGGATAGTGCTCTAAAGCACACTGTCTACCACTCTGGGCTGCATTGATCCTTCTAGGATCAGTTTCCCACCTTTGGAAAGTGTTTTTGCCAAATTTTCTTTGTTTGTTTGTTTGTTGATTGATCAACGAATGTTATGTCTCAGAAAATAAGTTTCTATCTCTTGGTCTAGCCCAACTTTGATTTGATTTATTAATGTTTCTTAATGTTTTCTTTGTCATTATCGATCGATAGTCAAAGTTAGAATATAGTTGATTAATCTTCATTCGAAAAAAAAGAGTCGTAAAGTCTTCTCTTCCTTCGAATTAGAATTGTCGTAAAAGTCTTCGTTCTTACGAAAGATTGATTGATTGTATGTGCATATTTCCTTTTGTTCATATTCACATTAAGGAAATCAAAAATAAATACATGCATGTTGCATTGAAAAAGTTTGTGTGTGCTCATAGGAATAGTGTAGGGAAATTGCATTAGATTATGCTCTTTTCTCTTTGATGGAAAGAAATTTGATTGCTCTATCCCTAAGTAGCTAGGATTTTCATTGTTAAATTGAATGGAAAGAATGCTTATCATGATAGTTGCATTCCTATAATTTTCATAATACATCACGTGGTGAACTTGAAAGGCAAATACCTAAGCAATATTAACTTAAAATTAACATCAATTTACCTAATGGAGCATTGTCATTAACGAGAACATTTAGTGGTTCTAGGCTAGAGACGTGTTCCAGCGTCGTAAAACAAAGCAGATGTCGCTAACTTGTCTGCAATACATACCGAGTGTGATACCTCATTCCACGTATGTGAGTATATCGTAGCTCATCCACGTACCTTCAGGTATATAGGGCAGTGTTACGGTACGTAAAGTATATGGGAATTCTCTCAATGTGTGGTTTTGCATTAGATAGCGCTTATACGGACTAGGCCTCCATGTACCTTCGGGTATATATGGGAGGACAACTCTAGGTTTTTATCCATCCGCAAGTAACCGAGTCGGCCACCTTGTACACTATGATACACCGATCATAGCATTTGGGGAGATTCCCTACCTGTACTTCTTGGTTCTCCAGGAGGTATTCTGTAGTTCACGGTGGCTTGGTAAACATTGTGCCTAGTTTACCCCTTTTTGTTTATTTCTTTTTTGATAATAAAATTAATCAGCAATTGTGGAGGAACATCAACCCTTACCCAGTCATTCGCAGAGAACAGCGAGAAAACCGCCTTTGCCGCCCGAAGCTACACCTATTCGGTCAAAGCGGTCTCGCTTAACTGAGTCAAGTGCATCAAGAACTCCTAGTTCTTCATATGAATTACCTGAATCATCTATTTCAATAAGTACTAAGACTCTAGTTACTTCAACCATTTCTGGTACATCTGTTTCTGAAGGAGAAGTTTCACAATTACCTGAGGACATTAGCAGTGATCCTAGTGAAACAGTAAACAAAGTTGTTCAACAACAAGTTGATCCTCAACTTGAAGTTTCTCAACAAGAAATTACTTTTGAACTTGAATCGGTTCAACCAAATGTTAATCTAGAACCTATCACAGTTCAAACAAAAGTTACATCTGAACCTGAAGTTGTTCAGGAACCTCTTTCTAAAACAGTTGTTCATTTACCTGAACATCTGGACTTTGAATTTGAACATTCATAAGTTGTTACTTTACCGGAAGACTATCAACTAGTTACCCCTCAAACATCCATAACTGCTGAAACTTTAACTTTATCAACACGAGAAATATTTTACAGACCAGACGGTGAAGTTCTTCCACCAGGTTTAATTGCTATAAAGGAAGAATTGGAAGAGGATTCTACACCTGGAACCCTATTCCACTTTGGACCTGGGCTTTATCTTTACCCTCATACTCCTCATTTTACTGCTCCGTTTGATCCTACTTATTTTCAAGTACCCGTCGATTATTTAGAGCAACTTTTGGGTCAGTTAACTATGGCTGAATACCGTCAACATCCCAGACTATATCATCTGATGCAGCTACAGCGAAATCTTCTGTTGTAACCTCTTCGATGTTTTCTACCACTGTTGTTGGGAAAAGTATCCAATACGGAATGACCGTATCCCACTCTAAGGGTGATAGTACCTCAGCAACAATCAAAGCAAAGCTATTCGAGATTACTTATTTATGAGATGTAAGAGAGGGGAGAAAGAGATCCACTAACCGTTGTCTTCCACTAATGATTGATCCAATCTTCTCTCTTTGCTGCTTGCTCCCAGCTCCTTTCTCTTTCACTGGCCCAGCTACACCAAGATCCTGCAAAATGGCAAGAGAGGGAAACTACAAGAAGCATACATTCATAATTGATTCAAGGATTAGAATAAATCAAATACACAAGTATAGCAATACACCATTGAGACACATGCATATAGAAGAACCTCAAATGCTTTATTAATAGAAGAAGTAAAGTTCAGGAAGTAATACAACCATAAAAGGCCCAATCCAGCATCACCTCCCAGCAGAAAGAAATCTCCTCTTCACCTCCTTCAAGCAAATCACCCAATAGTTCTATACTCAAACCAACAGCACTTCCTTACATTCACAAGATTCCAGCCTCCCTAGACCTCATGAGAGAGCTCTATATATAGGAGTTTTGGAGAAAGGATGAGTCAGCTTGTAGCTGGCATGAAGCTGACTAGTGTCCTCTCCCACTTCAGTTATTCTTCAGTTCTTGAGTCCACTTGGAGGTTCTTGCTTCCACTTGGAGATCTAGACCCTCTTACTCATCACCAGTCGAATTCCTTGATCCAAGTGTCATTTTGGAAGCTTCCTGGGCATTGACACCTTGAGGAATGACTGTGCCACACGTCCCAACTCGCCCAGCGCAGGTAGCCTTCCTTGCAGTTGACATTCAGCATAGGTAGACAATGGAGCAGTTGACATTCAGCGCAGATGCTCAGTGGAGCAGTTGACATGATCCAGAATTAGCTTGTTTTTGAGTGTTTTCAGGTGGAGAACTGATATTCAGTGCTGTGGTTTGCTGACCTTGTTCCTCTAGGGGTAGGAACAACATGTTTAGGGACTTTGGATCCCTTAGATTATTGACATTTCATGCTTCATGCTGTAAGGCACAAAAATGTCTATAACAACCACACCTGATTCGCACTATATGGTGAATCGTCCGTCTCGGTTGGTTACCAATCTTTATTTGGAACCCACTCAAGGTTTGCTTCTACACCATCGTCATCACCCATGTCCTCAACCGGAATTCTACCTAGTTCTTCTCTAATGGTAACTCAACACTTTGATCCTGCATATCAATACCAAGTTGGGCAATCTGTTCAACAAAGACCTATGTATCCATTAAAGACTGGATTGCCACCATATGGAAAGCAATATGCTTATTCACCTTATCCTCCCTATTCCGGAGGACCGTCATATGGTAATATCCCGCAGTATTCAGGTCAACCTGGAATTTGAGTTTGTCAATGGAAAGCAACAATGTCAGTTCAACCAAGGCTTGTGTATCCAACATAACCAATGAAAATTGTGCCAGTTATTCCTACTACACCTGTTGTTACTACTGTACCAGAGTCACAAGTTCAAATTGTTGTATCTCAACCAGTACAAACTGGTCCTTCTACCTCGCAACCACAAGTTGCAGGTCAAGAAGTTCAAGTTTCTCAGGTTTTTGTACAGCAACCACTTGTTTCCAGGGTTCAACAACAACCTTATGTTAGTATACCCTTATCTGGACTGACCTAGGCTTACACTGGTATAGTTTATTCACAACCTGACCAACCTTTTATTGTTGGACAACAACAACCGTTAAATCAACAACAGTTGTACCAACAACAACAACAGTTTATTCAACAACTGTGGTGGCCTCAATTTCAACAACCTCAATTCCAGCAATTCCAACCCCAATTCCCAACAGGCTCAACCTGGGTTGGTACAATATCAAGCTTACCAAGGTCCTAGTCAACAAGGCTTTACAGGTTATGGACAACCACAAATTCAAATTGGTTATCAACAACCACCTTATGCCGGATTTTTTCAAAAAAAACCCTACCAATGTTACCAAATGTCGATGCCCTACGTTGGTATGCAAAGACCTATTGCTTAGGAAATTCCATCATATCCTGGGTATGCTCAACCTGACCTGAATCGACAGTTGCCATTTGTAGAAACTCTAGAATTACTAGATTTAAATTGGCTCACTAATGATCCAATTTTATATGCACCTTGGTGGCTGATAATTTTACATAAGTTACTGTCTAACATTCCGAAATTCAATGGAAATCCCGGAGAAGACCCATCAAATCATGTCATGACCTTTCATTTGAGGTGTTCATCAAACTCCTTAAATGATGATTCGGTTAGACTCCATCTTTTCCAAAGAACACTTACTGTTCCGGCTGCTAAATGGTACATCGAGTTACCAAGAGCTTCTTTCAACAACTTTACAACTTTAGCCACTACATTTTTGACCCACTTCCAGTTACCTATCAGATATGAGACTGGAACGGAACTCCTAACCAACTTTTAAAAACTACTGCTACCCATATATCAGATCATATTCATGAGTGGCAACGTCATCTTCGAATGGTTAAGACATATGTTCCCGATCAGCTTTTAGCTGAGTGGTTCATAAAATCCTTGTTGCCATCAATCACCGAGGATGGGGAAAAAGGTGGAGTTGTCAAAGAAGAGAAAGTGATTGCTCATGCCCAATACTTGTATTTTATTTACACACAATCCGGCACGCTCTACGAAAAAATTCCCAACATACTCTGACCAGCTTTCACTATTCCTCCTCCTCCACAATCGATTAATGACTCTCATGTCAGTGATGGTGTGATCGGTTCTTTGAGAATGCAAACGGAAGGTAGACCATCTGGTCAAACTCTTGCCATTACCAATCAAACTACCAATGCATCATAAAATACTCTTGATTCCGAAATTAATTCCATGTCATCTGACAAAGGCAAAAATAAAAAGCAACCAGAAGGCAAGAAAAAGGGGAAAAACAAAAAGAATCAAGATAATTCCCCTCAAGAGAAATCATCTGATTCCTCTACTTTGGCAAGGAAACCTCAATATCCATGTCTAATCTGTAATGACGAGCATTTTACAAGAGATTGTCCACACCACTCAGAGGTCTCTAAACTTTTAAAGACTTCAAACATGTCTGCAGTGTTGACTGATCTTTTCCAAACCCGGAGACACATTTGGTTGCAACAAACCATGCTTCCACATCCCAAGTACTCATGTTATCCATCACAAAGCCACAAAACGAAGCTTTGGTGTCAACGAGAAACAAAGATTATGGAAATCCACTGTCATCATCGAATAATCAGGCCACTGATCAACCTAATCCTTTGACTTCGACTTCATCTGAAAATATTCCACCTATTGTACCAAAATTGACAATAAAACCACCAAATGGAGTTGTGCATAAATCGAAATTTACCCCTCGGGCTTGAACAACTCAGAAATATAACATAGTGGAAGATCTTGCTCAATCACCTTCTGCTATGTCAACACTCGAGGTGTTACAAAACTATCCCTCCCAGAGGCTGGATTTATTGTCAACAATAGGTGGAATAGATCCTACGGATTCTAATCTTGTGGTTTTTAACCATGCGGGATATACACCACAGTTACTGGCGCAATTAGCTTTCCTAATTCAAGTAAAATCTCTCAATAAGAATGTTCACTGAACTATTATTGATGAGGGGGTTTCCACTTGCATTATGTCAATGAGCTACTGGAAAACACTTGGTTCACCGCCGTTGTCATGATCACCAACCAGGTTAAAATCTTTTGACAAACGAACATATACTCCTTGTGGGATTTTGAGTAACCTGCAAATCAAACTAGGGGGCAAAACAGTTACTGTTGAAGTTGACGTAGTTGATGGACCCCTTGATTAAACAATTTTACTGCAAAGGCCATGGGTATATGCTATGGCTATTGTGGTTTCCACGTACTTTCGTACTATCGCATTCCCTCATAAGGGTGGAATCGCAATCATCGATTAGCTAGCCTTCTTTGCCAATAGTTCACAAGCTACGGGAAGCATTCCGTTGGTACACGGACCCCCGCTGTCACTTCAAAGTGTTAGAGTAGGTCTCTTTAAAGATCCTTCCCTAATGGGTACTTTTACTCTATTGTCACCATCGGATTTGGTGGAAGCATAGAAAATTTTAGGGGCGAATGTTCGCCCTTTGGCGAAATTAAGGGGTTTTAAATTTTTAGTGGGCGAATATTTTGTATCATAGTACATTTTTACAAATCACCTCAAATAGCCCACCTTATTTTAAGGGGGAGGGTAAAAAAGGTAAATTTAGCCCTTGAAATTAGGAGTTACAACCTTCCATTCGCCCATTTTCAAGAATAGATTTTATTTAAGTGAATCCATTCGCCCATTTTCAAGAATAGGTTTTATTTAAGTGAATCCTATGGGGAAAATACCATATTTATAAAAGAGGTATGGTAAATTAATAAAAATATAAATAAATGAGAGGTATGGTAAATAAATAAAACATTTTTTATATTTACTCCATAAGTCACCTTATATACATGCAAGGGTGTAAACAAATAAAAATATAAGTAAAGTGGAGGTATGGTAAATAAATAAAACGTCTTTTTATACTTACTCAAAAGGTATGGTAAATAAATAAAAATATAAATAAACTAGACGTATGGTAAATAAATAAAACCTCTTTTTATATTTAGTCCATAACCCTCATTCTAAGTGAATCCTATGGGCCAAATACCATATTTGTAAAAGAGGTATGGTAAATTAATCAAAGTATAAATAAACGAGAGGTATGGTAAACAAATAAAACATTTTTTTATATTTACTCCATAAGTCACCTTATATTTACGAACACTCAAAAAATGCGTTATATTTAGGTGAAACCTATGGGCAAAATACTATGGGACAAATACCATGGACTAGATTGTTATTAATACCATGCAAAAAAACATTATTAACCCTAATATTAGTATTAATAAAAATAAAAATGGCACCTGGTATTGACCCAGGGTATTCACCAAAATGGCACCTGGTATTGAACCATGGTATTCACCAAAATGGCACATGGTATTGACCCATGGTATTCACCTGGAATGTAGCCTATTTAAATGGGGGAATTAAACCAGCATAGATCCATCTTTACTTTGGATCTACTAACCCTCGAGAGGTATCAAATATCGTGATATGCAAACTAGCATAGAGTGAAAAAATATTTGATCCCTCTCTGGGGTGGATCAAGAGTAAAAATGGATGTTGTAATTTAATGTATGTTAAACATTTTAGCTTGATTAAAATAAAAAATAAAATAAAAATCAACTATTAATTTTATTAATTTTTATAAATTACTAATAGTAACTTTTAAGCTCCAGGTTTATAATAACCCATGGTAATACCAAGATCTTACAAGATTTTATAATTGAGTAAAATATTCGCCATGCCTGGTGAGAGATTCGCCAAAAAATTATATATACATATTATATTATTGATAAAATCGCCTTCCATTTTTCCTATATACCATGGAGATTCGCCCATTTATTATATATATAAATTTAGGGGGGGTTCTTAAAATTTTCCCTAGGTGGAAGTGGCAAGAGTAGAGACTTGCAACATGATTTCATCCACCTCATCTAATTTAAGGAGGATTACCAACAATTTTGAAGTTGATAGTAATATTGAGGTAATGCCACTAAGCCCCATTAAATTAGCATAGCAATCAATATTTCGGGCTTGTGCGGAAAACCCAAATCTGCATTCACCAATTGTATGGGTAAACTATTCGTTAGAATATGGTACTTCTTTGGATCCTTTCTCTCGTATACAATCTACAGATGAAGGAATCATCCAATCAATGATGATAGGATAAGAACCTTGGGAAGATTATCATCATCATTCCCATCTTCCAGATGACATCGAAGATTATACAAATGAACTAAGCCATCCTTCAGTTGTTGCTTTCCTTTCGAATTAAGTTTTCGTAGACACAGTAGAATCTAAGCGAAACCTGTCAAATATTGAAGAAACGATCTCTATTAATATTTCGACCAAGCCTAATATTGTAGAGAACAATTATGTCGGCAAATCTTGTTCTCCATCAAAACTTGATAGTTATTGTACTCTCTTTCATGAATTTAGAGATATCTTTTCATGTTCTTATGAGGAGAGGTCGGGCATTGACTCTAGTATTGTTGAACACGAAATCAAAATGTACCCTGATGTCAAGCCAGTTCCACAGCGGATTCGACTTGTTCATCCAAAGAAAGCCGCTGCAATTAAAGCAGAAGTTGAAAAAAATTGCGGGCTGGTTTCATTTACCTTATACCTCTTACTGACTGGGTTTCCAACCTTGTTCTTGTCATGAAGAAACAAGGCACAATTCGCATGTGCATCGATTATAGGGATGTAAATCACGCATGTGCAAAGGACAATTATCCTACTCCTTTATTGACCAAATTATTGACGAATGTGCCAGATGTGAAATATTCTCATTTATGGATGGATTTTCCTGCTACAATAAAATCAATATCCACCCACAGGACCAATCGAAAACAACTTTTATTTGTCCATGGGGCACATTCGCCTATAGGAAACTCCCATTCGGTTTGAAGAATGCAAGGGCCACATTTTAGAGGGCAATGAATTATGCATTCCATGACATCAAGCACATTATTCAACCTTACCTTGACGATTTACCTGCTCATTTACGAAAGTAGATTGATCACCCGCAACATTTGAGAGAAATATTTTTACGGTGCTGACACTACAAAATATGACTCAATCCACACAAATGTGTGTTTTGTGTTGGTTCTGGTCGATTGCTTGGATTTGTAGTGTCTAAAAAGGGGATTCAACTTGATCTGTTAAAGGTTCAGGCAATTCTGGATTTGCCTCCACCTTCAAATCTCTTACAGTTACAGAGACTCCAAAGGAAAGCAAACTTTCTAAGGAGGTTCATTCCTAATTCCGCTGAGATGGCTAAAGGTTTTACACGTCTTTTGAAAAAGGAGATACCCTTCCATTGGGATCAGGTTGCGCAAGCTTCCTTTGATGCTCTTAAACATACTTTGATTAGAGCTTCATTAATGTATTCTCCAAATTACCAAAACGACTATTACCTGTATCTCGCCGCTGCAGATGCAACCATTGGCATGGTTTTAGTCCAAAAATAAAATGGGATTGAACATCCAATTTATTACTTGAGTTGTAATCTCAATGATACAGAAAGTAAGTACTCTTATGTCGAAATACTAGCTTTGGCAGTTGTGCAATTTGTTCAAATATTTCGCCATTACATCCTCCTACGGAAAACAAATGTCATTTCGGATTGCAACCATATGACATACATTTTGTCACATCAATTTTTGGGGGGAAAATACTCAAAATGGATAGTTATTTTACAAGAATTTGATTTGGAATTCATCAAGTCCAAATCAAAGAAATCTCTAGTTTTCGCAGAGTTACTTTGTGACCTTCCCTCGACCTCCATTGATTCAACATCTGAACCATCGATTTTGGATGAGTCTCTGTTTCTAATATCATCATATAACGCGTGGTATGGAGATATACTGATCTATCTCCAGACCCAAAATTTCCAGCCTGATACCTCTCGCTCACAACAGCGACGTATTCATTACCAGGCCAAAGATTATCTGATCATTAGTGACACTCTTTACTGTCGTGGTATCGATACAATTTTATGAAGGTGCCTCACGCATGAGGAAGCCGAGAAAGCATTGAATGATTTCCATTCAGGTGCCTGTGGTGGACACTTATCTGGATATGCAACCGCACAAAGAATTCTTTGTGCTGGTTATTTTTGACCAACTATATTCAAAGATTGTATTATTGTTGTCAAAAGCTATCATGCATGCCAAATATATGACCGAAAAACCAGATTACCACCTGCACCATTGCATCCAGTCTTTGTTGTTGGCCCATTCGCCAAATGGGCATTGACTTTATGACATGTAAGCCCACCTCGGTCGGGGGACATGGGTATATTATAGTCGTCGTTAACTATTTTACCAAATGGGTCGAGGCGATGCCAACATTGAACAACAATGGAGAAACAGTTTCTCTTTCCTTTTTTAACCATGTGGTTGCCCGCTTTGGTGTACCACAAGCCATAGTTATAGATCATGGGTTGCATTTTCGCAATCGCATGATGGCTGAGTTGACTGCTAAGTTAGGATTGTCACATGATAGTTCTACCCCTTATTACCCACAAGCGAATGGACAAGTTGAGGCCATCAACAAAGTCTTGAAGCGGGTGTTGCAGAGAATGATAAGGGTTCGTAAGAAAAACTGGCACTTAATCCTATACTCTGCCTTGTGGGCATATCGAACGTCAGTGAGAAATGAAACTAGATTCACACCCTTTCAGTTGGTGTATGGTTTGGAAGCAATCTTACCAATACAATGCGAAATTTCATCGCTCAAACTCGTGATTGACCTGTTACCCGACACTTCTAAAGAAGAAGCGTATTTCTTGCAATTAATCCATCTGGATGAAACCTGTCGTGATGTCGCATTGGCTAACGAAGTGCATAAGAAATGTATTAAGGTGCAACATGATAGAAATGTCAAGCCTCGAATCTTCTCAGAAGGAGACCTGGTCTTGCTTTATGATCAGGAAGCTGATAAACTTGGAGCAGGGAAATTTGAACCAATGTGGATGGCTCATTATATTTTCAAGCGTGTTCTGGAAAAAGGTGCCCATGAGTTAGTATATTATGATGGGATTCCATTGTCGCAGGCCCGAAACGGGTTGTACCTCAAACGTTACTATGCTTGATTAAGTGTAGTAAAAATCACTGTATATATGCTTTCATTGCATGTGTGTGTGTATCTTTTAGAGATTTTTATCTGGCTAGTAATCCGCTTTGCATTTGTTGCAGATGTCGGAGTATTCAAAACCTTTTGTTGGTTATGCTGATGGTGCTAGTCGTAGTACGCAGAATTTTTCCTCTGCAGCATGGGCTATTTTCGCTCCAAGTGGCGAGTTAGTGAGTTTCCAAGGGATTTGTATCGGTTAATCAACGAACAACATCACTGAGTATAGTGTGTTGATTGAACTACTCCCTGATGCCATTTCACTTGGCATTCGTTGAATCATCGTTAGGCTGGACTCGCAACTCATTGTACTACAACTAACAAACATTTATTTTGTCCAAAATCCAACAATTTTCCGTATGTTCCTTAGAGCTCGTATTTTGGAAAGACATTTTGAACACATTCAATATCAACACATTCCATAAATCTTAACACATTAATTGATTCTCTAGCAAATTATGTGTTAAATAGACATTTGCGACACATGTAAAAGTAATATTTTCAATTCACATTATCAGTTGAATAGGATTGCATATAATCATAGAAAACTCTGAAAGTAAATAGGTGTTTTAAAAGTTTTTACAAAATTTGTGTCCAAGACACGCTTGGTAATCTGACCCTAAAAACTCAAAATGCATGCAAAACATCCTAAGTAGATCTAGTGGTGCTCATGGTAACAGGTCACACGCTGTGCTATCATGCGCAAAAGCCTCGCCCAATGGCCAAGAACACCAATAGTATGGCGCTACAACCTCATAAGTAACTCCTCAAGCCAATTTTGCAATTGTGAAGAGGATTGTTCTCAAAGGCAAATCACCTACATCCCTGATGTTTATTTTCCCATCCTTGCTAGGTTGTGTACCTGGCCGACAAAACTGTCTAATATAATCTCTCACCGATTCACCTCCACGGGAAAATCCAAAAAGTGAGATGGGGGCATCCCGCCTTGACAATCTAGTAAGATAGTAAATATCATAAATGGTAATAGGGACCATCTTGTCCCTAATGTGAAAATTCTAATATGTTGGATCCCATGCATGAACAAGGAGCTGTAGTAGTTCTATTTGTTGCCTCATTCCGGACAACTTAAAGTATTTGAGTAACCCGCAGTTTTTGAGGGCCTCAACTGTACCTGGATTGTTTAGGGAAACCATGTCTTGTTCTTCATGCTCTCTTTCTCGCCATGTAATCGACATTCTGATTTGATGAAAGCCTGAAACACAATCATAAGCTTAATTAGGATCCTTTCCATGCAAAAAACAGGACAAATTTTCAAGCAAACAGTTAAATCAATCTTGGGAAACTCGCCCAGTGCAGCTCATGCACAGAGACAGTGCGCTGTAGAGCATGCAACCTTCTATCTGGGTGCTCTTCAGCGCAGTTTTCAATGTGAAAGCATGCACTGATCCCAGGGAAAAAAAGATGAAACCCCAGGGGCCCCAAAAAACCCTAAAACTTGCATGAAATGACAAAAGAATGACTTGGAAAGAAAGTAGAGAGGTTTAGCTCCTACTTGGTCCGAATGGCTCGAGAAATGGTCCGCAGAATCCCTCGCAATCAGCTAGTGAAGATTGAGGTAAAAAACTAGCTCAGAGCACAAAACTGAATGGTAAGTTCCAAATGGTAAAAATGTCATGGTAAAAACTTGTTTTATGTTTATTTCATGTTCATTAATCGAGTAAACATTAGTATTTACCTATTTTTGCCTATGAAACAGATATTTTTAATCCATTTGATGGTGTTTTGAGCAGGTTTTGCAACTGACTTACAAAATTCAACGTGCTCAATTGTAAATTGTACCTTTGACCACAGTGCACACTTTTATCTCTTTTTCGAGCTCTGTTAAAAAACGAAAAAGGAACCCCCTTGGAGTCCTCTTTAAGCTCTTTTCAGACTCTCTAAACATGAAAATATTGCCGAGTGCTTGTCCTTTCCAGCTTGTTAACGAATTGGAAATGATATCTCTCTTATTTTGTTTTACGTTTTTTTTCAAGCTTGGGAGATTAATTTACGTAAAAGAACTTGTGGAGTTTTCTTTTTGTCCCTTTTCAAACTCTCTAAACATGAAAAGGACCGAGTTATCTTTATCATTAAACTCGTTAAAACATCAAATAGCGACAAACTTTTCCATCTAGACAAGATCGAGTTTCAGCTTCGCTAGACTCCTTAAAATATAAAATAGCGATGGATTCGCCCGAAGCGTGAAATTATAAAACAATCAAATGTTATCCTCCTCAAGCTTGATAAAAATAAAGAGGTATTGGTCAGCAATGACTGGGAAAAAGGGGAAAACCACTTTATGGTAGCAGGTCACTCTTGAACATGACATTTTCACTCCATCACCGTGACTATTTGGGTTGGGTTATCAGCTTGATGGTTATCATACCATTGGTATATCATACCATCCATTACTTTGTTTTGGGTCAATAATACTAATTCATTTCAGTGTCACCGACATGTTCAAGAGAATTCATTTAGTCAAAATTTATCCTTTGCAATACCATAAACCTTCATTTTCACGACCGCCATTCCTGAACCTTGTGTCATCAGTCAAATTCCATCTCTAAAATAACTACACTCGTTTCTTGTTGTTGATGTGGGATACATCAAAGCCCTCCTGTGATGAGTCGCTTCTTGTCGACATCAACTCATTATCCAAGAATTTGACTTAGAAACACCCTTCCAGTACCTTGAGGCTTGCATGCATCAATGGCAGGTTTCTCGCTTCTAGCGATAGGCATACATCAATGGCCTTCGACCGAAAGACTTTGTATGGTGTTCGACATCAAACCATTCATTCACACCAGGCAGAAGGTACTACAGTACCTTGAGGATCATTATCATTATTCCTTGATTTCTCTCGCATCTATTAACATCTTACATCATTGGTTGGTAATCAGATGGTGTCATCCCATGTTCAACTTCAGATCACATATTCACATAGTTAGACTCATACTTGAGCGAACAATTGAACGAGATAGAAGACCCCGGATCTAGTTTCATCCATTCGGGTTGTGATTTCAGGAGTACTAAATCATATGTACAATGGCTTTACATTGATGGTCATTCCAATCATGGGTCTATATCTGTAGACGACTGTTTATGTACATGTAATGAAATTTTATAAGCTGATCATGGGTATGCCTTCCCTCATCAATTCGTGTAAAATAAAATATCATGATATATGTATTGTAATTGATGCAGGTAACCTTCCACTTTGATACCCCCTCATCACATCGTAAAGCATTTCATTCGACATTCGCATTTTTCCGACTTCATGCTTTAGGCACCAGCTGTTACAGATCCATTTGGGCACATCAAATCTCAACATCCAGATCAGTGTTTTAGGGCTCATCAAACCCTAATTTTAGTTGCTTCATGCCCTAAACAAGTCACCCCTTTGAATGACTCCTTCCCAGACAGTTTCATGACTTGAAGACATCCAGAAACAGCCTCTAGAGGGACCAGAGCAGGTAAGCCCTTGTAAAGGTGCGTTGTAGAGCAGTTTAGTCCATAGCCAGGGTGCTCTGTAGAGCACTTTGGCTTCCTTTCACTTGTGTTGGGAAAGAATGAGAAAAATTCACATAGGGTTTGGGGAATATACTTATCTTTTGGAGTCATCTACAAGGTTCCCTCACTTATCAATTCCTATGAGCTCGAAAATGGATGGGGAATGAGTTAAGGTGCATCCTATCCTCTCATCCTTCCTCCATGGAACTAATTCTAAGTATGGAAGGCCATTCAATGCCACCATTTATGACAAAACCTCCTTCATCTTCCTATAAATTGACCACTCATCTAAGTGATCAGGGGTTGGATTATGTTGAATTGTAAGGAAATAATGCTGCTATGAGATTTGGCTTTGAAGCAAGTATTGTAATGCTACAAGTTTTTCATGCTTTTGATGTGATGTGGATGGGTTCCAAGCTGGAGGAATGGCTTTGAATCATACACCAATGGTTGTAGTTCCTTCTTCCATCTAATAAAGTGTTTGAACCTTTTTCCCATATGTTTGTATTGTTTCATAATTCTTATATGTGTGAATTGTATCTGATTCCTTTCACTTATATTTAATAGATCGTGTGCTTTGATCGATTCTTTGTTTTTTGTTGTGTTTACAGGGTACTTCTCAAGCATATTAAGTACGGGAAGGAGCAACAGGATTGATACAAGGGAGACGAGAGGAAGGTGAAACTACAAGTAGGTATTCTTATCTATTTCTTATAGGAAAGTTCTAAAACACTTTAAATTGTTGTTATAGATACAGGTACTTATCTAGGGAATTAGTATTTATCCGTAGATACCAAATTCTCTAAAACAAGCACTGTCAACATTTTGTCGCTAGAAGGAGGGCCAAATGACAAGATGAGCCCGTACATCTGGGTTGAATCTCTTACCCAATGAATAATACACAATTCATGCTCCCAGGGTGTTTCTCTCATTTCTCCCTTAATTAGTTATCAATCCCCGATGAGCTTCTCGGTCACTTGTCCTTGTTAAAGTTTGATGGTGAGGACAAAGCGTACATAACCGAGCACACTTATGCTTTTCTTCATTTCTGTGAATTTCTTGAAATCGATAGTGATGAGCTTGTTTGTGTATTCTTCCTCACTCTTAAAGGTCGTGCTAATCGGTGGTGTCATACCATGCCACTTGCTTTCGTCCATTCCCTTCTCACTTTCTTCAAGGAGCTCCATCAAGCCTTCGATGAGTGTGACCACCAAGATGTATATGAAAGAATCTCTAGTTTAAGAATGAAGTCTGGTGAATCAGTTGAGGACTTTTCTACCCGTTTCCTTCACCTATGTCACGAAATTCCTAAGCAGTTTGTGGACCTTGACTTCATGAGCCAAGACCTGAAATGCTTGGTTCATGTCTCCCGAAACGGTGAACCTCCTAATTTCCCTTCTTTCTCAACTCTGGCAAATTACGAGACACTTCATTTCTTGAAGAGGGTTCCCCCTCGTAGCGGTTGCAAAGCTAAGAAATCTGTGCAGCATGCTCCCAATCCATATTCTCAGTTGTCTCCCACCCCAACGGAGGAAATTCCATAATGGTTAGGAAAGCCTATGGCGAAAACTCATCCCTCCATTCCACAAGAGGACATCACCATTCCTAACCCAAGTCTTGAGTCTAATCTACATCTCTGCCATCCTCCATCATCTACAAACCATGACTCCTTACACCATGACTTGCTTAAGCAATCTACTTCACAAGCTAGTTGCGCACACTCTCTTGATTCTCAAGTTGTAGGCTCAATTTGCAGTCATGTGCAAGGCAGTCTCATTATACAAGCGGAGTAGCAAGATGGTGAAGACACAATCAATTCCTCTCAAAACATTGAGCTTCCATTCTTGATCGATCTTCGATCCGAAAATCTTGGTGAAACATTAGGCACAATCAATTCTTTCGATCAACCTCCAGTCTTGGGTTGTCATCACTCCCATGCTTCTGTATGTTGTGATGAACGCCTAAGCAAATCATATGATCTTTTTTCATCTCATGTACACTATAACTCAAATCTAGAATGTGTACCGGTTAAAGCATACATCCATATAGAAGCTTCCTCTGCACCTCACTTGCCTGTGTGTCCTATCATTCACAGCACATCAACATGCGTCAGAGACACTCCGCATTCTCTTGCTCCTTCATCTTCTAAGTTGTCTCCTCGATTGACACAAGGCAATGAGGTTGTCCATGATGAAAATAGTTTCAACACAGAGGACTCTTCCCACTCGTCATCATCTTATGTGTTGCATGAAGACAACTCATCAAGTCAGCTTGCTGAAAATTTTGATGAAGCCTATGACAAAGATGGCTATCATCCTAAGAGAAGTTTTGAAATCAGTAACAACAACCATCTTCAGGCCATGCATGATCTAGTTCACATCTCAAAATTCCATTTTTCAATTCTGGAAAGTTTCGGGACATGCCAGAGAGTCAAGGCACTTCAACATCCCTTGATGGTTATGTCAGACCTCGTGACTCTAGTAAGCCATTTCTCATCAGATCTTGTTTCTCATGCATAATCCATCTATCTGCATGGTTTCACTTGACATGGATCCCCAAGTAAAGAATATTTACCGTTTGGGGTATGATATTTCAAAATTTCATATTTTCACTAATGGTCGAATCCACGAGTCCGTTACAACATGTTTGTCTTCATGCACCTCTCTTACATCCAGTTCGGGTTGGGAATGTCTGTCCCCCATACAATCATGGGACAGTGAAGTTGATCATCTCTATTCGGAATCACACTTATCAGATGTTCTCTCTCGTAATCAACTCCTTGGACTTTTTGCAAATTTTGCATGTCAAATCTGCCCACTCATCATGCTAGCAATCTCCCTGTGTGATGACGAGCGCACTACCTATCTCGCAAATTAAGTTACTCTCATTTTGCCACACACCAACCAGTTTCACACATTCACGGTGTTGGCATCCTTTCTACATTTTTGTGATGACCATGATGCCTGCACACATTTTCACCAGTTGCGGGTCGGTTTTCTCTCATGCCTAGCGCACAAAGAACTTGGTTCTCTCATTCAAAGCATTCGTACAATTGTTCAAAAGGTTTCTTTGTTCATGTCAAATTGGGAATCCAACATCTCGACCGACTGGTCTGATTTCTCTTCTATCTTGGGTGGTTGTCATGTAGTTTATCATTTTCCCAACAATACATCCAATGACAGTCGCTTCGCGCACTATGATCTTCACCATGTAACATCTTTCTTCTTAGACTTCTGTCAAGCAAGTGAGGCACTTCGACCTACACTGATGGCTATGGCAGGCCCTCACTGTCTTGACATGACTGATGAGAATGACCAGATCTATCTATCCATATCAGATTCCCATCGTGATCCCCTCTCTCGAATCAAGAATCCATCTACTCAAAGATCATGAATCTTTCAGAACAACCATCATGAATTTTATGATCCAATCACTGAATGGATGGAACAATCTTACTTGGCAAGTCATGTTGCAGGTAACAAGCTTCACTCCTTATTTGTACTCGCTGAGAAACTTGGTGCAGAAAAACACACACTCAAAAGAGGCCTCTGAGGTTTGTTGAAAAATGAGAGTTATGGAAGAGGTAAGCATGTGTGTTGGGTGGTGTTGTGCCCTACAACAACCCCCCATTTCATAACATTTTCATTCACAAACAATTAACATATGAAATGGGTCCCTTTTAAAAATTTAATTGGCATTAATGAATTTGTTCAAAAAAGGTATGATAATCAAGCGAATTTGTGAATGAGAGCCTTTTTGAATAAATATCAAGCAATTTTTGGTTAGTGCGAAAAAGCAATCGCAAGATCGCATGACGCAATAACAAGAGAAACACATTTAAATATCACCTTGGTCCTTGCCGATGCGATATCGCTATCGGCGATCGGCGGTATTCAATGCACACACAAAACGAGCACATATCTTACACCCCAATGCGATGTGATATCGGCAATCGGTTATCGGTGCTGCCTCTTGTGGAAAAACGCCTTAAGTTTTAAGCCCCGACCCGATGCGATATCGCTATCGGTAGTCGGCGGAATCCCAAACACTTTCACAGGACGCGCAGGTCTTTTCCCCGATGCGATGTGATATCGCAATCTGAAGTCGGCAAATCATTTGACATACATCTGGTAATGTGCTCATGCGCTAATTCGATGCGATGTCGCAATCGGCATTCGCCAAAACAGCTCCCAAATGATAGTATCACTTACACCCCAATGCGATGCGATGACGTGTAATGATGATTAGAGTTCTTAAAAGGTGATTGCTTCAAGCTTTTAAGTTATATTTAAATCCGGTTGATAAAGCACAGATTTCAAAATGCCGTTAAATGCAGGGATAAGGTAATGCATGCGTATTTAAAACTTTGCCCCTTCGATTTAACGAACACTTACGATTAGACCTTTAAAAAATCTGTTGCACGCTTTAAGGGGCCATTCAGCCTAATAACGATGTAATGGTCATTTATGGAGCTGCAGGCCGTAAAATCACCATCATTGCATCTGCGGTGTCTTCTTAAATAATTAGATCCGCAGCCCCTTTTAGAATTGATCTTGCCACGCTTCAATTGATATATCTTTCCCGTTATGGATTGTCATTGTTATTTCCTCGTTACGATTTCTCTTGCATTTGTGTAGAGTTCAGCTGTCGACAGAAGCCTGAACATGATGGGGAAGAAGTTCAAGAAGGCTGCGGGTTCTACTGTAGCACCCGTCGCAGGTCAAACTGCCACAGTTTCGAAGAAAGGCCTAATCTCAGATACTACATGCACCAGTCTTCCTAGCACTACATGGCAAGGTACATATAATCTGTTAGAAGCCGAGCAACCGGCGAAGACAGTGACAGAGGCTAGCGTGGATGAACAAAGGAAGTCTGATGCAACTCTCAAAGACTTGGCCGAATCCTTTTTGCACAGAATAGCAGCAAGAGAGCAGGTCCTACCTTTCACTGATGTGGTACACTGGGCGATCGAGGAAATTCCTCTCACTGATAGAACTTTTCATAAAAGGGATGGAAGGATTTTTGGGTCGTTCAAGCCTGATGACCTGAGGCGAATGTATCATTTACCTGAACCGGAGCTAGTCTATAACAGAGCCTTCATGGAGAAGTTCGCGAACGAGAATGAATCACCATCCGAACCCCTCCGAGATTGGAGGCAGAACCCAGCCAAACACAAGCATGAAAGTTCGGGTAAGTACTCCAATGCTTCTTTGGCTTCTCCCTATTGCTATGCGGGGATTATGATGTGTAGATTGTGGGGATTACATGACTCCGCTAATATCCATATTGACATGGTTCCCCTAATGGAAGCGACTGTCAATAGTACAATTATGGATTGGGCCACTATTCTGTCTGATAAGTTGGTCATAGCTGTTCGTGAATTTAGAGCCAAAACCATAGTCAGCGAAAGGAAAATCCCACCGTTTTATTACTCTGCTTACATTATGGATACCCCGTGTTTTAATTCTGAGTTTCCTGTCCTCGGATGGAGATGGACCACCCATGATCCAACACCCATCCATTTGTACCATCGGAAATTGTGGAAGTCCTCTTACAAGGACCATTTGTATCAAATTTGCAATGGTTTCATGGTGCCCATTCACTATTCTATTTTCGACAAACCTATCCCAAGAATTTCTCATGAAGCTTCTTTTGACTTACCAGCCTTAGCAAATTGGTTCGGGGAAGAGCATTTCACCTATATTAGAGTTTTTGGAAGCAAAGCTAGGCCACACGTTCTCCCTTTATACATCCCAGACAAACTGTTAGCCCGGGAAATCTGCTACCAGATTATGTCCGAGAGTGTCACACAAACTCTCAAAGAGGAGAAGAAAAGAGGTTGGCCCTCTTTTCCTTTAAGAATTGGAGTTTATACTTTACTTAACTACAAGCATGCAGAAAAAGAAGCAACAAAACTCCAAATGATATCTCTGGCCACTATCCCAAACAGACTCTATGATCCAAACAAGACTGCTTTCATTGCCCTGGAACAGGCCAAACTGTCAAAGATTGTCCATCAAGAAGACGTGTTTGATGACCTGTTCGTAGGTGCCGGTTCAATAAGCCAAACCAAACAGCTTGCTGCAGTAAGATACAATGATGTGGCGTTAACTGAGTTTAATAAACTTAGAGAGCAGAGGTTGCAAACTCTGCCTCTAGATTTATTATCCACAACCCCAGCATCTTCCTCAAGCGAGCCTGGTTGGCAGCAGATACGTTCACCTCCTGTTACAACTAAAGAACAGGATAAACATCAGGAGGAAAGGCAAAACAAGCTGCAGGCAGAAAGGCAGAAAAAGGAGCAGTTAGAAAGGCAGCAAAAGGCACAGAAGGATCAAGAGCAAAGAAAGCAGAAAGAGATAGAGGAACAGAGGAAGAAGAAAGAAGAAGAGAAAGCAAAGAAAGAACGGGAAGATAGGCAGAAAAAGGAATTGGAGGAGCAGCAGCGGAAAGCGCAGGAGGAGCAGCAGAGGGCAGAACAAGAAAAAGAACGGAGCAAGGCCCACACAGAGCAACATGAGCAAACCTCCACTGATCCTGAATTGATTAAAGAATGGAACCAATTCGATTCCATTATCAGTGGTAAGGAAGCCTCCAAAGACTCAGACACCTCTAAAACAAGCAATACTCCCGATACTACTTCTTCTCAGGTTCTAGAAAGAACCAGCGGCCCACCCATTTCACAGGATGTCGAGGTAATCACTCAAGACCCGTCCGATCAAGTTGATCTCCAGGTGGAAGAAATTCCTCCCCTGGATATTTTCTACAGCCCAAAGCATAGAGCCATTGTTAGGCGCTCTAGGAAGAGACGAAGGCTTCATCAACCTTCTATTTCTCCTGAGCAAACAGTCACGGGCAATGTGGTCTGGAAAGGGGAATTGGACCCCTCCGATGATCTAACTAAGCTATCGCAATTCACGGGAGCTTATTCGGCAGCAACTATCGACAAAGCATCAGAGGTAAGTCTTATGTTAAAGACTAAGGACCATGAAATTTATGCATTACAGGCAGAAGTAATTGAGGCGAAAAACAAGGCAGCACAGGTAGAAGAGCAGTTGCTGGCTCAACAGCAAGAAAACAATTTGTTAACCCAGCAGCTGCAAATCGAAAAACAGAGAATAGACCAGAGCGCAGTCCAGAGGCAGAATGAATTGTCAGAGACATTGGCACAGTTGAGAACGGTGAATGAACTGATAATGAAATCGAAGGATGAGCAAATAGATCAGCTATCGGCACAGCTCGAAAGCATCAAGGACGCCCAGAGTGTTAACGATTTCAGAGCAGAGGCAACTCGAATAAATGGCGCATTAATATCTCAGATCAGGCTCTTATGCCGACAACTTACTGACACTGAGTCATTATGCGAAACATCCACAGCAGTATGTCAGCAGATAGAGAAAGCCAGAAATGAGCTAGATCAGGCCGAAGATACCATATCCGAATATCTTGAGTGGCAAGATTCTGAAGAAGGGAAAGTGGCAAACTTGCCCCGAATTTATGAAACGTACAAGGACATACTCTTCATGGAATGGAACACCCAGGTAATGAAAGCGGAAAGGGCGGCCTCAAGATGTAAAATGATTGCCAGCAACATGATCAATCTAGTCAACGACACACTCTATCTGGCAAACATGATCTCCCAGTGCACACCTGGAAGCATAACAACAGCAAACATGCTTGAGCAGAGAAATTATCCTGATCTGGAGAAACAAGGAAGGTTAATCGCTGGAGTAAATACTTTAACCTCCGACGCATACTGGCTCTTTCTGATTAAACCACACTCTCAAAGGTCGGCTCTCAACTGTTTAACAGATGCCCTCCGATACCTGATTTCCGACATTCAGGATGCCACATATGATGCCCAGCTAACTTCGCGTCTCAACACCCCACCAGAAGTGGAGCCAATGCTGGCAATATGTCAGCAAAGGAGTAAAGGCAAAGAGACCACCGAATGAAGCATCGTCGCCGACTGCCAGATCGCCAGAAAAGATGATGATATTTGTTAGTGCCAATTTAGTAGCTTTTCAGTTTTTTTTAGATATTTAGATTAGCATAGTATTTATAGACCCTTTCATTGTTTTGGAAAGGGTCGTAAAATTTTGTAACAGACTTAAAAGCTGAAGTTTGCACTACTGTGCTTCAGCCTATATTCTTTTGTGAAATTCGACCAATAGCTCTTAATTTAACGAGAAGGCTGTTATATTCAATTGTGCACTATTGTCTCTTGTTTGGAATGCTTTCTGGTTTGAAGGAAGAACTGCGACATAGCGATTGATACACTGGATTGTTGAGCAGCTTACATGGTACTTTTATCTGCATCTACATTCTTTCTTTTTATATGAATTGCTGTGTTATTATCTTTGCTATTGTTGAATACATGTATGCGATATAACAACAAATCTTCATTTCATTTCACTATTGAATGTTTTGTGATTTGTTATCTCTTTTAATCATGCGTGTGCCAATGATATAAATGAATAAGTGTAGTAATTCGCTATTATCGCTCTGCATAACTAATTATGCAGAGCAATCTTAAATGATTTAAACCTCTATGCTTTAGTGTTAGAGTCATCTATATGCCTGCCTTAAAGCATAGATTATCAAACGCTACGCTTTGAAAGATTGATAAGACCCCGGGATAGATTTTAGTTGTTATATTCTTGCTAATAGTTTAAGTCCATCGCTTACCGCTAGCTTAATTCAGAAGTCACTCATCCATCCCATTTATCTATATTTCTGGGAAACTGGTCCCATTATCCCCAGTCGGAGCCACTATTCCAAACGGAAAAGGAGCTGCACTAAGGTCCGGACCGGGTGGTTTCCCCAATGTTGTTGCAACAATTTTCGGGGCATCAACAGGTGGTTGTGACACATTCTTCCACCCACATGCGAGACCTTCTCTCTCATGTGCACGTTTTTCAAGTTTTTTTATTTTCTGTTGCACTCTATTTTTTATCTGTTTTAATCGCTCGTATCTTTGTGACTGCAGGTCAGGTACACCTATGGCGGTTTCATTTGAAATTTCATTCACGTAACCCCAACCGTTAAACGTGGGAGTAGGAGTAG
This sequence comes from Pinus tabuliformis, assembly GCA_031772625.1. NCBI lineage: Eukaryota > Viridiplantae > Streptophyta > Pinopsida > Pinales > Pinaceae > Pinus > Pinus tabuliformis. The sequence goes on along the minus strand of CM062804.1, from coordinate 1,496,185,039 downwards.
TGTTTGCTTTTTCTCTTGTCTTTGCTTTCTGGCTTACATGTTTGTTTGCTTGCTGACTTTGTTGCTTTGCTTGCTTATTATTGTTTTCACTTTGTTTGCTTTGCTTAATATTTTTGTTTTCATTTGTTTGGTTTGCTTAATCCCTTATTATTTTTGTTTCTAGAAATAAGTGTTGCCAACTACTACGTTCTGGTTTCTGAATAGAGTACGTGGCTGAAATTTGAAGAAACTTGTGACACTATATCACTTGGTCAATCTTGTATCCGTCTTCTCTGTGCTTGGTTGTAACCTTCATCCAATGACGTCTTGATGGAAAATATGAACCGTCTGCAAGGGAATTTTTTGTCCAATCATGAACCTGTGTCCACACTGGGAAGCCCCATGCTTGTACTCAGCCTTCCGCTCTTTATGTTCAAGCCCATCCAACTAGTAGAAACGGAGAAGGGGAAATCTAAACGAGAAAACCTATGTCAGAGGTCTTACACGCCTCTCTAAAGTAACAACCTCTTATGCTCTCAATAATTCAGGATCCCTCTTCCACCCCAAAAATAAATAAGTGCCTATGCACAGTCCTCTTGAAAAAAATACAAATGCAAAAGAAGAGAAAGGCTTCCTGCACAGAGAGGTGAAGCATGCAACTCCACCAGGGCACTGACCAGGCTCGCTGGAAGTGGGGCAATGTATGTGTTCTTGCATGACTCCACTGGGGTACTGTCCAAGCCTGCTAGTAGTGGATCAACACTACAGATGAAAACTTATACTCTGAAAATCTTCAACTTGCAAGATAAACTACCCTTCCCGAATTCGAAACACTGAGATCAAGCTGAACTTTTGATTGTGTTTGACTAAGTTGGAAAAGGGTGAACCATGCATGTCCATGGCATATAAGTAACCCGCATAGCGATTCAATACTCCCCAAAATACCATGGCCCTGTGCTAGACATGAACCAAAACAGAGAAGTTGGATTTCTACCAATGTGTCACCAAGTGTTGTAGCAGCTACAACCACCCTCCAAAATTTTGGCCTGCACCCAATTTCAGAGCCTCCCTTGAGAGTTTCGTTTGATGACTACACACCCCCAGGTTCACTCCGTGAACCCGAGTAAGTCTTTGCATTCGCCTTGCTTGTGAATTTCATTCAAGTTTCTACATGTTGGTGTCTAAGTCATGCTTGTGACCATGTTCTGGTTATGCTCAAAGTCTTCGCTTCGTGTGTACTTATTGTGTCCATTATGAAAGCATCTGTCGCACTCACACACGGAGTCACATTCACTGTCGCATCAGTGATGTCACGATCGATCAACGATCAATCACGAGTGTCACGCTTGTCGCTTGCATCGTCGGTCAGTCATGTTGAACATGTGTGTCTGGATGGTTTGCATCATCGAGTCGTCGAGTCATGTGAGTGTGTGTTTGCATGATCACCTATGCATCTTTCAATCGTTCACACACTTAGTCATTTTTGCTAAAGTTATGACGACAAAAATCCCCTCTGACAGCTAAACCATCACCTCGCCATCGACTCGATCAACTGTGAAACAAAACAGCGCAAAAGCATCAAGCAAGTCTTTTCAAGTTGCACTGTCGACAAGCAATTCAATCCACTTTCATACTGACCACCCAGACAGTCGGACCCAACAGTCACCCCGAGACTAACTCCCCTCAAAAATTGCATAGAGGCCACTGACCTTACTCACTTAGCTAACTGAGGAAATTGCGTAGACACGTTGGACATACACCAAGTGCCCGTCCCTGTCTCCCTCATAAAATTGTGCAGTTTTTTGATTCAGTCATCCCAGCAGTCGACCGGCTTCTCATCCAAGAAATTGTGCAGTTTTCATGAGCAGGAATTATATTGCCCAGTAGTCCGCTCAGCTCATAAATTGGGCAGAGATGATCAGTAGTCCAGCCTCCCAGCCTTAGTGCATTTCCTCTGCTAGCAACTCCAAGTAGCAGACTACTAGTTCCCTCTATGAATTGTGCAATTTCTGCTGCCAGTTCCCTCTAGGAATTGTGTAGTTTTGGCTGCCAGTGACCCAATAGCCAACTTCCAGTTCCCTCTAGAAATTGCGGATTTTTGGCTGCTAGGCTCCCGGGAAATTCCTCCCAAAAATTACGCAATCTCTGTCTGCTTACCCTCCTTGCAGCCCAGCCTATACCTCTAGGAAATTTCGCAAATTTGGCCTTCCAGCCCCTGTTGCCCACTCATTCCAGAAACTTCACAGATCCTGCCTACCTTGCCTTCTTGCAGCTCAGACTGTCCCTCCCAAAATTTGCACAATTTTTCCCTCCAGCCGAGCCACACCTCATAGATAATCATTGTCAACTTGGATTGCCCATCTCCATCACTCAGTGAGTCTTGTGCAGTTTTCATTAGCAGTGCCCGAAGCCATCATCCCGCTTCAAAACCTTGGTGCCTCTCCCAATCACCTGCTTTGGAAATGATCATGTGTCATGGTAGACTAGGAGGTTTTGAATTTGATTTCATCTCGTCATGAGTGACTAAAGGTATAGGTACACCAACAAACATGGAAAGATGACGAATGGGATGAACGAAGGGAGCACATGCAGAAGGACAAGTTCACCAACGAACGATCGAATGATGCATGTGAAGAGATGTGCTCGTGAATGGATGATCATGCAAAGATATGTTCGCAGACGGACGGACGAGCAAACATGCAAGATGTGCTCACGAACAGACGAATGGACGAACATGCACCTTTCGCGAACAAATGAGCCTGTCAAGCCTTCCAACATGCAAGCAAGCAGCAACATGCATAAGCATCATCAAGCGAAACAAATAACATCGAAAACTCTGCACACTTTGCCATGTGGAGGCGAAGTTGTGATACACCATGTAGACATCCATTAGCCAGTAGCACTGTAGCTCGACATGCACTCCAACAGCAGCAGAAATGTACCAACATTATCATGTCGAGTCATGTCACCCACATATCCATTATGGGCTATGTTGTTGACACAAGAAAAAATGCCAAAAGGAAATTTCCCTGGTTTTCATAATCACCTTACGTGAGCCTATGGGTTATGGCCCACCTATACAAATTGGAAGCGTTACATTGGTGGATTTTATACAAAACCCAACTAATCACCAAATAGCGGAATAACACAGAACCTACCAACGAACGTCGTCCACCTGAATGCATAAGACCAGACTCCAAATGAAATAATCCCACGTCCATGAACTTCTCGAGTCTGCTCAGGCCCAAGCCCTATCGGCTTCAATCTCTGCCATTAATCTTACATTCAATCCGAAAGTCTGCGGCCCTTCAACTAGCACATGAAATACCAAACGCTCAACCCCCATAGTTGATTGTGAGGTAAGCATTTGAATTTGCAATCGACAGCTAAGATCGATTGTGGGCCTTCAACCACGATCAGGACACTCGTCCACTTCTATCCCCCACAGTCTATTCCTCCTTCGTTAATATATGTCGATCTAAATGATTTTTCGACTCCCTCTACACTTATTTGCTTAATATGGTATTTCATTATCACATAGTTTTATATCTGCCATACTCTGCCTACACACCCATGACACTCATACAATAGTTAACTCATTTTATCGTTGGATCGCCATCGATCCTTACAGTGATCGATGGTCGAACAAAAAACCTATAAACAAGATTTAACTCTTTCGATGCATAAACAATATACAGCCACACAAATTCCACATAACACACATATTTATATTATACAGAGAATTAGATTACATTCTAAGGCATTTCAACCTTAGTCACAATTCCTCTAGCGATTACATTGTATTCTCACTCTTTTTCTATGCCCTCTCTGTCATAACATGCAGGTTCATAATATATAGAAATAACTATAGAATCATGGATCATTCCAAATCCATGATCTTATCCTAAAATCGTTCAAATAGTCCCTAAATCTTTCATTATGCATACATGGCAGAAAATTACATTAAATTAAGTTTTCTCGAGACTTATCAATTCCATCAAATTAGCTCATTTTTAACAGAAATTCGCTGCCGGTTTACATGATTGTCCACGTCTCCTCCTCCATAGCTTTGATTTTGACTTTTGATTAAGGGTGGTCTGATGCTCCTACATCAGTTGTCAATCAATGTAATGTAACGTGGAAGTCCAAGAGACCTACTTGTTGTACAAAGAGTCATGTAAATTCGAAAATTCATGGAAGTCAAACAGTCATGAGGGTAGTCGAACAACGTCGACGGTCAGTTTTCAACCTTGGCTATAAATAACCCCTCATTTGTACATGCAAAGGACTTTTCACCTCAGCTCCTCCCACATAGCCAAGAGAGTCTGTAATATTTTCTTTGAGGAGTAAGTAGTGGCTCCAACGCCCCGCACTCGGGGTTTCTGATGTATGGTGTAACGATGTGTCTTGGAACTTTCACTTAATTTAGAAGCCTAGAAACAAGCCAACACATTTTCACACATGTATTGTAATTGTTGTAAGACTAATCTTTAACACTTGTGATGCATGTTTCTTTAACCTTGTTCTACATCTGAACTATTTCACTTGTAATACAGAATCTATTAATGGAAATGTGTTGTATATGTTGTTAACATTGTCTCTCCCGTGTAAACTACTCTCCCAGACATCAAACTGACCTTTCACATAAAACTTGTTGTAACAATCGTTGCACTCGTGTGGACTAATCTGCTGAGTGTTATACGTGTTATCTTCCCTTGTGTGTTGTGACTGCCGCATCCATGTGGATTGTTTTGCCCGAAGATGTGCATGTTCTGTTGTGTTGTGTGTTCCTAACAGAGTTGGGACTTCTCCCAATTGACTTGGGACTCACTCCCACCCTCTCCCTCTACAATGAAAGAACCATTGACACAAGTGACACTTACACTCACTAGGCACATGAACCTCACTTATCGAAATACAAAGCAGACCACTCTCCTGTACTAACAAGTAAGAGTTGATGCAAATCTTAAAGATAATGACAACTGGGCCATCGTACCAGATGGGACTCCTACAACAAATGGTGTGAGGTCTAGTTGGGAATTCATACCGGGGATATCCCCTAATGTTGGCGGGTCCAACACCGTCAACATGCAGCTGGCTACAGTTACTAAGAAAAGGGTTCATCATTGGGTAAGAGCTTGTGCATTTGAGTTGAATGGTATTCCTACATTAGCGCATCTGAATGTACTTCCATTGGGATCATACAATATGTTTTTGGGTATGGATTGGTTGTCTCTTCACAGGACTAAGGTGTATTTTTATAAAAATGATATTGAGTGCTTGGATGGTAATGGAGAACAAATAACATTGCAGGGTAAGAAGAAGGCAACATCAGTTAGAATGGTTACAGTTATGCAGGCAAAGCATAGTCACAGGAAAGTATGTGTATTATTTTTAGTGCATATTTCCATTGATACAACTAAGGATGTTGACGATGTTGAGATTTTGAAGAGGTATTTGGTTTTGCAGTAGTTTTAGAATGTGTTTCCAGCAGAGATTTCAGAGTTACTACCTCATAGGGAAGTTGACTTTTCTATTGAGTTGGTACTAGGGGCAGCACCAACATCAAAGGCACCTTACAGGATCAGCACACCAGAGTTAGTGGATTTGAAGTTGTAGTTTAAGGAAATGCCTGACAACTAGGATACATAATTCCAAGTGTGTCGCCTTGGGGTGCACCAGTGTTGTTTGTTAAGAAGAATGATGGTACTCTCAGGTTGTCCATTGATTACAGGCAAATGAGCAAGGTGATGATCAAGACATGGTACCCTTTGTTGAGGATTGATGACTTGTTTAACTAGTTGAAGGGAAAAACAGTGTTCTCAAAGATTGATTTGAGATCAGGTTATCATCAGGTATGCATTAAAGAAGAGGACATTTACAAGACTACTTTATGTACCAGGTATGGGCATTATGGGTTTTCTGTAGTTACTTTCAGTTTGACTAATGCTCCAACTACTTTTGTGTGCTTGATGAATAGTGTATTGCGTCCTTATCTGGACGCTTTTACTATTGTATTCATTGATGATATATTGATATTTTCTAAGAATGAGGAAGAGCATGTCGAACACTTAGCGTCAATATTGAGATTTCTAAGAGAGCATCAGTTGTATGCCAAGCTTATTAAATGCAGTTTCTTTCATACTGAGGTACATTACTTGGGACATGTTGTTTCCAAGGAAGGCGTAGCAGTGGATCTAGAAAAGACAACAGCTATCATGGAATGGGAAATTCCTAGAAATGCGGATGATGTCAGATCATTCATGGGGTTACCAAGTTACTATAGGAGGTGCATCAGGAACTTCTCACAGATTGTCTATCATATTACATCATTGCAAAGGAAATGAAAGAAATTTGAATGGATAGAGGAATGTGCAACGAGTTTTGAGCAGTTGAAGCAATTGTTGACAAATGTTCAGTTCTAAAGATTTCATATCTAGATAAAGAATTTGTGATATGTACATATGCATGCAAGAGAGGAATTGGTGGAGTCCTGATGCAGGAGGGATAGGTGGTATGATACGAATCAAGGAAAAGTAATGAGCATGAGCATAATTACGTGACACATGATCTTGAGTTGGCAACCCATTCATGCGTAAAATATGTGGAGTCATTATCTTCTTGGCAGGAGGTTTTTGTTGATGAGTAATCACAGTGGATTGAGATACTTATTTTCCAACCGAATCTAAAATGTTAGGCAAGCTAGATGGTTGGCTAAGATAAATGAGTTTGACTTTGAGATCAAGTACATTAAAGGAAAAGAGAGCAGGGTTGCAGATTCTCTTAGCATAAGAGTACAGGTAAATCACATAGCAGTTATGAGTTCATATGGGACAAATTTACAGGATCGGACGTTGCAAGCAGGACAACAGGATGAAAGGTACCAGTAGCTTAAGCACATGTTACCACAACAGGGTATAGTTGAACATGATGTGGACTATCATCTCATGGTAGATGGTTTGGTCAGATTTAGGGACAAGATCTATGTGTTAGACAACAATGAGCTTAATAATCTTATAGTGAGGGCATATCATTCTAAGCCATATTCAGGTCATCCGGGATATCAAAAAACATTGGCAGTGGTTAAGAAATTCTACCATTGGTTGAATATGAAGAAATATGTGGTTGTGTTTCTTGTGAAATGCTTGGATTGTCAATAGGTAAAAGTAGAGTGTAAGAATCTAGGTGGGTTATTACAGTCGATTTTGTTTCTCAAGTGGAAATGGGAGGTCATTTCCATGCATGTCATTACAGGTTTTTCGAGGAAATCTATGAAAACATGATTCTATCATGGTCATGGTTGATAGGCTGACAAAGGTAGCGCACTTCATTCTAGTGAAGTCTATGAATTCATCTAGTGAGATAGCACAAGTATTCATCAAGGATATAGTGAGGTTGAATGGTGTTCCAAAGAAGCCTTTGTATCTAACATAGATGTCAAGTTCACTTCTAGGTTCTAGACGCAATTGTTTGTAGGTTTGGGTACAGAGTTAGCCTTCAGCACAACTTATCATCCGCAGACAGATGGACAAAGAGATAGGTTCAATAGGATTTTGGAGGACATGTTGAGAATGTATGTTATGCATCAGCAATGAAAGTGGAAAGAGTATCTTCCACTGGTGGAGTTTGCGTATAACAATGGGTATCAGGAATCTTAGAAGATGAGTCTGTTTGAGGAACTTTGTGGGCAGAGTTGTAATACTCTTATCAGTTGGAGTGACCCAGTGAACACGATGTTGATTGGACCGGATATGTTGGCAGAAATGGAATAGGAAATGTAGGTAATCAAGAAGAATCTAAAGGTAGCACTGGACAGGCAGAAGAGATATGTAGATCAACATAGGGTGTTTAAGGAGTTATAGGTTGGGGGACAAGTGTACTTTCACATAAATCCCAAGAAGAGCTCCTTGAATATTGGATCATGTAACAAGCTAGCACCTCGGTATTCCAAGCCTTTCAAGATTCTTGAGAGGATTGGACCAATAGCCTATCGACTTGCAATGCCTCTGACAATCAAATTCCATGATGTTTTCCATGTCTCATTGCTTAAAAAGTATTTGAAAGATTTTGATCATGTGATTGACTAGTATGTATTGCAGGTTAATCCAGAAGGAGAATTCCAGTCAAAACCTTAGTGCTTTTGGTAGCGAAAGATGCTCATTCTCTGGAATCAAGAAATTGAGCAAGTTAAAATGCAGTGGAAGCATTTTTGGCCTTATGAAGTTACATGGGAGATGGTTGATCAGAAGACTTCTATCTATCCTTCTATATTCGCTAGTTGAGTGGATGTCTTTTGATAGATATTTTGTTATGAAACCAGCTCACAAAAAGATAGAAAAGATAGAACAACGCCTTAGAATTCAGCCTCTTCGAGGGGGAAACCTCCTTTACTTTACAAATGAATAATTCTTGGATGATACACATGATAATACCTCCTTTCTATATATAGGAGTGTAAGGGGTCATAATATAATCAAAGCTGACATAACAATAATAATGTAAGGGCACAATAATAACAATAGCGGGCTTTTATGGGGCACAATATATGGGGACTACATGGGCACAACAATATAATAAGGGGGTTGTACTAATAACAACGAGGGGTTACACTAGTAGTATAGGGACCAAACATGCCCCTCTCCTTCAAAAATTGTTCTCCTCAATGCTTGAGTAGTTCTTGATGCTTCTGTATAAAATTCTCATCCTTCCATGTGGAATCTTCAGTGGGTAATTGCTTTCACTTGATGAGATACTCTGAAATTGAACAATTTCGTAGCTGTCGACTTCTCGGTTCTATGAATGCTTCAAGTTCCAATATGATTTCTCCTTCCTTGTCAAGTTCTGGCAATATTGTTGGAGCTCGGATCTTCAGTAAATTTTGAATGAGTTCCCACCCTACTTCGCCATTCTTCCATTCATCCCTTGCTTTGTTTATCAAATTTGGTTGGATAATTATACCAACCTCCACCATTTCTGCAACAATATGTTCAATTTCACTCCTTTGGGCATATGGATATCTATAAGGCCTGATGTTTGGAGGAACACTTCCTGGAATAACATGATCATGATCACGAATATGTGGGAGACCTTTGGGAGTCTCAAATACCTTGGAATGATTGTCCAAGACTTTCTGGAGATCTGGAGAAATAGATTATTTCAATGTGGGAACCATTAGCGAACATAATTGTGAAATTACGCCTCTTTGTTCTTTCTTTAGAAGCTTTGTCATTCCATTAGATTATTATCTTTCCTGGTTTCCCTGTGATACCCCTTAATTCAACTTCCTTTCCATCCGAATAAAATTTCATGAAAAGTTCTTGAAAATTAAAATCTATTGTATCCAAGGATTGTAGCCATTGGACTCCTAGTACAACATCAGTAGCACTCATTGGAACGGAAAGCATTGGGCTATTCAATACATATTCTCCCATGGATAGCTTGATATTATGGCACTTTATAGAGCAGTTTATGGGTCCCCCACTTACAACTGTCACTTGACACTCTGGTGCTGGATATAGGAAGCAATTCAATTCCTTAGCTATCTTACAATGAATAAAATTATGGGTACTACCTGAATCAATCAACACTATTACCTTTTTCTCCTTGATATGTCCTTCTATCTTTATAGTTTGAGGAGTGGTAATTCTTGCCATTGCAATATAAGATATGGACGGATTCATTTCTTCTTTCTTTGGGGTTGGTTCTTGGTGAGTATCCTTTTCTTTTGATGTTTCTTGATACTTTTCTTACTGATATTTCACTGCTTGAACCTTCTTCTTGTTGATATGTCCTCCTATCTTGAGAGTTTGAGGAGTGGTAATTCTTTCCATTGCAATATAAGATATGGTTGGATTCATTTGTTCTTTCTCTAGGGCTGGTTCCTGGTGTATATCCTCTTCTTTTGACGTTTCTTGATCCTTTTCATCATTAGGAGGTATTTCTTGTAGCATCTTTGTCCCACCTTCCTTCAAACCTTCCATACATTTCTTCCAATATGCTTTCATACCATTGATATCAGCTTCCATGGCATAGATTAAACTATTTATCTTTTGCTTCTCTAGAATATCATTTACCCTTATATTCAATTTTTGAAAGTCCTCAATGTGCTCTGCCATTGAACCCTTTTGTTTGAAATTTATCAATTGGCTAAAGAAGGTGTTGCTCTTGGTATCCTCATAATGTGCTATCATTTCCTCCGTGAAAATTGACCACGTGACAAGTGGTTTACGAGAACAAAGCCCTTTATACCATAAAAATTGATTCGATTCTAAATAATTAGATGCAATACGTAGCTTTTTTAATAGTGGTACACCATGTAGATCAAAATATTTCTCCATCTGTAGTATCCAATTTACCGGATCCTTGCCATCAAACTTCATCATCTCTCTTTTTCTTGATTTTAGGAGCTCGATCTTGAAACAACTGTAACTCTGTAATTTCGGATTTTTAAGTTCTGAAATTTCTGCTTGTGATAGCCCTTTGAGTCCTCTTTCTAACTCTGCAAGTCTAATCGCAATTGGATTCCCGAAGAAAGATTTATTCCCAATCTCCCACGATGACCTAATTATAGACCAGTTTAGTAGAGTGAAATTGTACGACATTCCACATGTCATTGTTTCAATCTTACATTCTGAAAATTATACCCAAATAGGATACAGTCCGTCCTCTTTTTGTAACTTCTTACGAAACTTCAATCTGATGCTCAGAGAGAAAGTTATGACTATTTTTCCAAGGTCACCTGTCTAAGATGTAATTCGGGAGTCTGAAAAAACCCTAACTTCCTTAGATCATATATCAGAACATATAGTGATCTAAGATCTAAAATTTGGATCCGAGGTTCAGAGCGATTTATTCTCAAATGGGTTTTTTTTTCACTTCTGAAATTTCGCAAAGAAAATGTTATAGCGAACATTCCACGATGGCTTGTTTTAGATGAAATTTTGGAGCTTGCAAAAACCCTAACTTCCACAGATCATATCTCCGAAAATATAGTGAGACAAGATCTGAAATTTGTATCTGAGGTTCAGCATGATTTCGTCTCAAATGGGTTTTTTTTTTCACTTCTGAAATGTCGCAGATGACAAATTATAACGAAAATTCCACGATGACCTGTTTGGAGCAGCGAAACCCTAGAATCCAAAGCTCTGATACCAAATGTTATGAAATCAACTCACAAAAAGATAGAAAAGATAGATCAATGCTTTAGAATTCAGCCTCTTCAAGGGGACAACCTCCTTTACTTTACAAATGAACAATTCTTGGATGATACAAATGACAATACCTCCTTTCTATATATAGGAGTCTAGGGGGTCATAATATAATCAGAGCCGACATAACAATAATAATGTAAGGGCACAATAATAAAAATAGTGGGCTTCTATGGGGCACAATAATAGAAATATGGGGACTACATGGGCACAACAATATAATAAGGGGGTTGTATTAATAACAATGAGGGGTTACACTAGTAGTACAGGGACCTAACATGTTTTGATGTTGTGTTTTGGCTATGTCTATATGCATATGTATGTTATAAATACCACATCAATTTGTGTTATAAAGCTCCAATAAGCGGTATGGTGTTCATGATATGTTGGTCATGTTTTCAGTAGATGGATATGATGTAAATGTTGCATCAAGTTGTGTTATAAATCTCCCTGGGAAGCATGTGTTTTGTTGGTTTATAGGTGTAATTGAACACCGAGGACAGTGTTCCCAAAAGAGGGAGGGTTCTATAACAGCCCCAGTTAAAAATCATTGTAATAAAGTTAATAAAGGAAAAATAATAACCAAGTCCATGGGACATGTATTCCAAGGTGAATGTTGGGCACAAAAACGTAGTGATGGGGTTCATTGGTGATTAATAAATGTTTGTGTAAATTAGCAAAGGAAAAGTGGCATTTATTGGAATTTTATTTATGAAAAGAATGGAAATTAGGAGAAAAGGAAGGTGAAAGGTCACAAAATTGCATGAGGAGGAAAATTGAAGGAAAATAGAGGCCTCAATGATAAAAAGGATTTTGAGGATCAGTTCACAATCTTTTGTCAGTTTTATCTTGGAGCTCTATTCTATTCAATCTCTCTCTCATACTCTTGCACACTTAGAGTTTTCTTGGAGCACTCTTGGAGGATTTTTGGCATACTTGGGATTTGGAGAAAGAAAGCAAAGGAAGATCAGGAAAGCGTAAGGGGACAGTGGGATCAACAACTACCGCGGGTTTTCTTTGCAAGTATCGAGTTGCATATATTATTTTATTTCTAGTTCTGGTATGCATGGCATATGCATGTGGTTATTTGGTTATGATCTGTCATTGGCATGGAGAATTGCCTGGATTGACAGTGGTTTGCCTAGACTTTCCATTTTCTTGATAGCCATGGTGTTATGGATTTCACACTTGATTGTTTCTTAATGGTGCTCATGTTCCTTATGGTTGTGGGTTGAGTTATTAGTTCCTGGAGCCTTGGTTGGAATAATTATTTGGAATCCCTCAAACAGCTTGGGTTGAGATACTAGTCCTAGAAGCCTTGGTTAGACAAATGCTATAGAGCCCTTGGTGGATTGAGTTACTAGTCTTGGAGCCTTGGTTGCTCTAGAACCCTACAATAACTGTGGGTTGAGTTACTATTCTTAGAGTCGTCTTGGAATAAACACTCTGGAGCACTGGACAACTTGGGTAGAGACCAATCTGGTGATGGTTGGTGATGTCTAAGGGTTGAGGTGGTTTGGCCTTTAGAAGCCCTAGTTTTGTTTTGGTTGATTATTCCATGAGATCCCACATTCATGCTTGGAATATGGCATGGGAGTGATTGGATGAAAGAGAGATTTGGTTTAGCCCAATCTATGGTCAAGTGGTATGTGGAAGTCCCTAACTTGGTTGGTTTTTCATATGTTAATAAGAGCTCTTTTCCTATTGTATTTCATGATTATTTATACTTGTTATTATGTGGCTTTAATGTTTGTTCTATCATTGTTATTATTCTAGTTATATGCTGGTTATAAGCATGGTTTTATGACAGACTTTAGTTATGGATCTCATCATGTTTTGATTGGTAAATGAATGGTAAATGAATGTATGACCTAATAGATGATAATTTAGCTATTGTGAGAGAGCGTCAGACCTTCTTGATGATTCTCAGATAAGTATGAGACCCCTATGTTCATATTTTTAATTATGACATGTAGATTATATGTTCACTATGTGTTTGACGAAATGCCTGTCATGGTTAGGCCTTATTAGGTCAAGTTCTTGTCTAATTTTTTCATTAATGGATTTGTCCTTGTGTAATTCATCATTCATGAAATTTCTATCAAGTTATGTGTAGAGGTCTGGATCCTAGCAATAAAAAAGTGGCTCAGATCTCGGGGTCACATGCATAGAATCGAGTAATTTAGACTGTAGTCATTGGGAGGAAAGGTTATCCATGTGACTAGAAGCTTACAGTCACTAGTTTGTCTTTTTATGCAAGGATTTGGATTCCAAGTTAGTGAAAAAGAGAGTTAGTTGAGGGTTTGGGAACCTGGAAAGGTTGTTTGGCTCCCAGGGGTCCTGCAGCTATTTAGGATGGTCAACAAGGTTTTAGTCTATCAATTCCACTTCCTTAATTTTACCTAGGAGGTTGAGTCACCCCACAGTAACTCTTCATTACATATTTACCTCGGCGGACCAGTGAACTTGGGTAAGTGTGGGAGGAGGGTGGTTACAAATAACTCTATGGACTTTCGGTCCCCTCCTCCTAAAGGCTACATCAAGATCAATTTTAATGGAGCCTATAGATGGAACACGACTGATATTGGTTACATATGTGTCTTTCCTAATTATCAAGGCCAATCCATCCTATTTTATTCAAGATCACTTGAGATCACTACCATCAATGTAGAAAAATTGTTTTCTCTTGAAGTAGGTTTGAAATAATCCATTCAACAAGACTTTACCAAGACTGTCATTGAAGAAGATTGTAGTCTGATAATTCAAATGGCTAAAATAATTCTTAATGGCTCAAGTCCCAACAAAGTCTCTCACGGTTGGAGATTGGAAATTTATCTCTTCCACATTGTTGCATTCATGTCAAACATCCTTGTAGTTCTTACCTCTCTTGTACACATGAAAGGAAATAAGGTGGAAGATCAATGTAGGATGCACTAGCTTGAATTTTTAGCTCTACTAGCTTTGGAACAATAATCATGACTCATATTTATTAGAATATTTTAGATCCTTGTTAATTAATAACTCAGAAGCTTCGACTACCCTGGACGAGGGGATCAAGGAAGAGGGTGGGGGTGAGGGTGGTGTAGTTGCTATCACCTCAATCACTAGCCAAGAGAGATGTGCATGCCACCCTCATCCCCACTCTCTTCCCAATCACCTTAAGCACTAGCCAATGGATACATGTCTTCCACCCTCAGTAATGAATGCTAGATGTAAGGAATGGAGGTATTATTGTCATCCCGTTTAATGGATCTTGAATTAGATTGAGCCCCTCCTGTTAGAAAACCAGAAAGGCAGGAATATTTTCTTATATTTGATAATTACTTGTAATGGTCTTGACTTCTTATTATATTTTTGTATATATTCTTTCTTTTAGTTCATCAAGAAACTACCAAAGTAATAGCACATAAAATAATGAACACCAGATGTAGGCTCACAGCCAGGAAAAACCCCTCTCTAGGGGAAAACCCAGTTAGTAATTATTCCTTCAATAGTTTTCCAAAGATATTTTAAGACTCTTGACCTTGACATAAACTTTCCTCTACACCATGCCAGCCTTCCTCTTTTCTTGCAGATGATGCTACTTGACCTGGCACCAGGAGCAATATTGGCAACACTTTCTTTGACCCAACAACTTATGTCTTGCCTTTGGACACTTTGATCTTCTCTTAGAAACTTCGTTCTAGGACCAATACAAATTCTAGAGGCAGCAACATATAGCAACAACAACTTCGACCTATACTTTGATCTGGCAACAACAACAAACGACAACTAGATACAACATCAACAAGAGAACTTCGATCTTCCAAACCAAGGAACGATAGAGAGAGAGAAATAGAAATACCAAAATTTCTATTTCCCCTTTTTCCTTCTCCTAGACCAAACCCTCACTTCCTTCTCCTCCTTCTTCTATTTTTCACTTTTTCCCAACTTCAAGAGATATCGAACTTGCATGTGAGAGTGTGCTTCAAATGGAATTCAAACTGCTTCATTTATAGTCCTTTGATGAGGTCGAATAGCCTTCCTTGAGGCTAACTTGGCGTGGAGACAACATAATTCATATTTGACTCAATAATTGACCTTTTTACATGATTCAAAAGCCCAATAAGTGTCTCTTTAAAAGTGCAATGACTCTATTGACTCAGAATAAATCCTAGAAATCCTCAATGGGGTTTTGACCTAAAACATGATGACCCAAGCATGAAACCTGTGCTTTACTAAGTCATAATAATAATTATTATTATTATTTTCTTTATTCTTTTGACAAGTATATTACAAGATGACTCAAATACATTAAATGAAGACCGAACCTAGTTACATTTTCCAACACTCCCTCTTAACTAGGGAGGTATTCATCATATATAAGTAAAAGGAAGATCTCAACTATATGAACCATGAAGAACTTTAGGCACCACAATGCCATGGACTAGATTCCTGACTAGGGAAATCTATCCATTGGTCTCTCAATAGTTTAGGCACCGCAATGCCATGGACTAGATTCCTGACCAGGGAAATCTATCCAAGTGGGAATAAGATGGACTCAAGATTTCAACCTCTCTAGGTACCATCAAGCTTACTTACTAACCATCAACCCAGGGATCCAGGTGTGTATCCAAAACAAAGCTCTATAACCAATGCTACCTTTCCAACTTTAGGACCTAGACATCAACATAAAATGTCTGCCAAATGTCCTCCCTGGCAATGCTT
Source organism: Pinus tabuliformis (assembly GCA_031772625.1). Taxonomy (NCBI): domain Eukaryota; kingdom Viridiplantae; phylum Streptophyta; class Pinopsida; order Pinales; family Pinaceae; genus Pinus; species Pinus tabuliformis. The sequence goes on along the minus strand of CM062804.1, from coordinate 1,496,169,147 downwards.
CACTCACAAATCCTCAACACTCCTTGATCCAACAGATCAAGGACAACCAATCTCTCCCAATCAAATTGATCAGTAACCAACATGCTATCAACTCTTTTGAGATATTCACCTATAAAAACACAACCCCAATCAATAATATACTTTCACATGTACATAATCAAATATAAACCTTCGAGGTATTCCAGAAAACAAACGTTGCTTCTCATCATACTAGGACTGTCAACCATATCTTTGACAGAATATTCCTCAATCATACACTTCGCTTTCCTACTTCATATTCAGTAACATATATTCAAAAACATTCTCCAATCAAACTATGTTATGCCCTCCCTCTCAACCAGGGAGATTCTCTTAATCTAGGCTCCCTCTTAACCTAGGGAGATAAAATTATTTTCTTTAATATCAGAGAATATTTTCCGGATTCCAACCATTTCATCAGATTTATCATTACCATCACTACCCACATCATTCTTATCACATCAACGATTATCTTCACCATATTAAAGATTGTGTACCTGCAGAACTTATATAGCGAGTACAACCAAATCTTTAGAAGAATGAAGTTAGCCATATCAAAATTACAAAAGCATTTCAACTTTATATATATCATATACCAAAATCTAATTATAAACAAGAGACACATACTCTTCATCATCTTTCTAGGGACTTTGTCATAAACCCTAGACTACTTCATAACAATTTTCATTACATCTAGGGTTTCGATGATTCTTCCAAAGGTATGATATAACCTCCTACAACATATAGCAAACCCTAGAAACAACTCAACCAAATACAAAGCATCTAACAGCATTCAGAATTCATATGTTAGACTTCCCACTAGGGTTTCATACAAATCCTAGAATTCATACATTAGAAAATCAATTAAAACCTATCACAACATAGTCATCAACATGACGAGCTTCCACTAGGGTTAGTTGCAAACCCTATATTTTTCAATCACAACAAAAATAGATTTCAACAATCTTACACAAATCTCAAATGATCACATTTTTATGATACAATAAAGATTTTCACTTCTACTATGGGTCAACTCTATAATCCTAGAATTTCATAAATATTATCATCCTAGAAAAAGAACTTTGACTAGGGCTTGGTTGCAAACCCTGGGATTCATGATCACCAATAAATAGATCAACTCGTACATCTATGAATTCATCATCATGCATAGGCATTTCATATCATGTGTTATTCAAACCCAACTACACAAATATCAATAAGAGTTAGACAAACAATAAACTTGATTAGACTAGGGTTTGATTAGATAAACACACATTCCCAAGAAATCATTTCTAAGACATTATAAGGGTCTTACACATTCTACCAATCCCTAAAGAGTTAGGGTTTCAATATAAGAACATAGAAAACCCAAAATTACCAAAACTTCACAGGTTCAAGATTTTAGACTTTATCATTCATCCCTAACAAGTTAGGCTTTCTTGATCATACCAAAATCCCAAACATGACATCATCAATAAAAAATTCAAATAACATTTCTCAATAACCCTAAGCAGTTTAGGGTTTCATACATTCACATTAACATACCCTTAGGTTATGGTTTCCATAGAACCTGTCTAGGGTTCTATAAAATCAGTTAAGAATATGAGTGGGGTAGATTTATCAAGTGATGAATCACCCAAAATAAGAATCAATATGATTCAATATAGCTAGACATAACAATGTTAGTAATATATTGTCAAATGAATAAACATTTATTATAAATACATCAATGTTTTGTATTTTAAGGAATACCCTTGTTTCTTAACAAACCTTACCTTGGGTGGCTCTCATCCATACTCCTTAACGATATATCATATGTTTTTCTAATCAAGACAAAAGAGGGAGAATGGAGAATGATGATTAGTATTTAATATAATCAAAACTTAAATGAGTACATGAAACCAAAAACTAAAAAGGAAATGAGATACTTATCTTTGGGAGATGTTGAGGGCTCCCTCCAAATCGTGAGGAATACCTATAAACTTATAAAAACAGTAAAATGTCTTTTCCAAAAATATGTTAAAACCTATAAATACCAATTACATCAAAAAATACAAAATAGAATATCTAAGACTAAAATAAAAGGACTTAGTAGTGTAATTCCCTTATGTCATATTTTTCGGGTTTGGATTTCTTTAGGTCTTCTTCTTCAGCAGTGTTAGCATGATCTCTATCTCTCTTCTTATTCTTTGGATTATCTGGACAGTCGCTCCTGTAGTGACCCTTCTTTTGACATTGATAGCATTCTACATTGGACATGTCTACTTTATTCATTTATCCTTTCGATTTATTTCCTTTGTGTTGAGTAGTGTAGGCATTTGAAGCTCCTTCAGGATTGGGAACTAGTGAGATCCATAATTCTTCTTCACTGCAGGCAATCCATATTTCTTCAAAAGTGGAAGTTTCCTTCCAACTGTTAAGTCCTGTAGAAAATACACCCCAAGTAGGTGGCAATCCTAGCAGGGCAGTGATCGCGAGTTATTTGTCTAGAACAATTTCATCAATGGCCAAAAGGTCATCTTTGATTCTTGTTACTTTCACAAAGAAAGAGGCCACTTTATCTTATTTAGTCATCTTTGTGGTCCTTAGTTCATTCTTCAATCTTACCACTTGACCAATTTTCTTAATAGAGAATAACTTTGAAAAGGCTTCATACATTTCTTGAGCACGATTGATGTTGGCTATAAATGGGACAAGGTTGTCCTTTATTCCTTCTACCATTACAGTCATGGCCACCAATTCTAATTCTCTGAACTTAACTTTGTCAGCATCACTAGATTCATCTATAGGCTTCTTTACTTTTCCTTTGACCAAGTCTAGTACTTCATTTCAAGGATGAGGTCAATCCTCTTCTTCTAAGACTTGTAGTTTGAGGCTCCTTCAAGTTTTTTCTCTCCATTGATTGTGTTAGACATTGTATTTGTAGATAGTAGATTTCTTCCCTTGAATAATCCCTTTGAATGATTCCATGATCAAGACCTTGAGATTGCCTTTTTCTTCTTTCACCTAAGTTATGATACCATGTTAGAAAATCAAAAAGGCAGAAAGATTTTCTTATATTTGATAATTACTAGTGATGTTCTTGAATTCTTATTGGATTTATTTATATCTTCTTTCTTTCAGTTCATCACTCAATTACCAAAGCAATAACACATAAAACAATAAACACCAGATGTAGGCTCACAGCTAGGGAAAAACCCCTCTCTAGGGGAAAACCTATTCAGTAATTCTTCCTTCAATAGTTTTCCAAAGATATTTTAAGAATCTTGACCTTGACACAAGCTTTCCTCCACACCAAGTCAGCCTTCCTCTTTTCTTACCGATGATCCTACTTGACTTGGCAATAGTAGCAATAGCGGCAGCACTTTCTTCGACCCAACAACTTTTGTCTTGCCTTTGGAGACTATGATATTCACTAGAATACTTCAATCTTCTCTTATAAATTTTGATCTAAGACCAATACAACTTCTAGAGGAAGAAACATCTAACAACAGCAACTTCGACATATACTTTGATCTAGTAGCAACAACATACGGAAACTGGCTACGACATCAACAAGAGAACTTCGATCTTCCAAACGAGGGCACTAGAGAGAGAGACAAAAGTACCACATTTTTATTTTCCCTTTTTCCTTCTCCTATACCAAACTCGCACTTCCTTCTCCTCGTTCTTCTATTTCACACTTTTTTCCCTACTTCAAGAGATATCAAACTTTCTTGTGAGAGTGTCTTTCAAATGGAATTCAAACTGCTTCATTTATAGTCCTTTTGTGAGGTCGAATAGCCTTCCTTGAGGCCGACTTGATAATCTTAAGGCCAACTTGGTGTGGAGACAACATAATCCATATTTGACTCAATACTTAACCTTTTTACATCATTCAAACGCCCAAGAAGGGTCCCTCTAAAAGTACAATGACTCTATTGACTCAGAATAAATCATAGAAGTCCTCAAAGGGGACTTTGACCTAAAACATGATGACCCAAGCATGGAACCCATGCTTTATTAATAAGTCATAATAATAAAAATAAAAATTTATTTATTTATTCTTTTGACAAGTATATTACAAGATGACTCAAATATATTAAATGAAAACCGAACTTAGTTACATTTTTCAACACCTCTCGTGTGTGATAGGGGATCCACTGAGAGGATAGTAGGATGTGGAAAATTTCAAGAAGATACTGAATGTTTTAACCATATATAGAAATTACCTGCAAATGAATTCTTAAAAAAAAAAAAAAATATGCAATGGCGAGAACAAAAAATATACACAAAGAATTTTTTTCCTAGAACCCAAAATTGGGAAAACCAGATTGATTTTTCCTTATATTATTTTCAATGTTACAATACATTATATACATTCCAAAGAATTCATAAACCCCTAATCCATTAACAATGGATTATAACATAATCATATTTCCCTTAACCGGATATACAAAATACCATGGGCAAAACCATCATGCCCAACACCATGCGCAAAACCATGGGTAGGTCTGCCCACTATCCTTGGGTCCACTTAAACAAATTATTTTTTTTGGGTGTTGCTCCGAACCCAATGTAGGGGGATACCACCACCCCTACAAGCTCCACCCCCTCTATACCCGACATAATGTAACAACAACTAGGGTTAGTCATGCAAAGAATATAACATGTACCCAACATATGTTCCACCTTATTTCATTATGGTGTTGAGTCTTCAGATTAGAAACGTCCACCCACAAAGGCTAATTCCTATACTCTTTTCTCTTTTTTGTTATTGTTTTTGTAGTTGGGATTTTCATCTATAAGTGGGATTATTGCTGGTGTTGAAATTTTCTCAAGAGCACCCTGAGTGAGGAATAAGGCTCCCTCGACCTGCATCTATTCAAGTATTGGCTTCTTCTTGGATTTTCTCTCATTCACTCTATCAATAATTTCATTGCTATGAGGGTGTAGTTCAATGACAACTTTCAAGTTGTTATGATTTTGTTTTGTCTGGGGGTCTGTGGTGAGAAGAGGAAATCTTGTTGGTTTTGTGGCTCTTTCCCATAAAGAACTTCATATAGGAACATGAAATCTAATGGACTACTTCAACCTTGTATCACAGTGAGTTTCTATGAAGGGTTGTTTGCTCCATTTTGTTTGGTGGTTGGCAGTGGAAGGATTGTCAGTTTCTTGGAGGGTATTCTTTAGGGAGTGTTTGTCCTAGTGTATGTCTTCAGTATTGTAAGGTGATTGGTGGATGGAAGAGGTGGTCTTGTGGGTTTCCTTGCTTCATCTCAACTCACCAAGACGTTAGGTTGGCTTCTTCTGGTGATAAGGTTCATTAGATTTCAATGAATGGTTATTTTTGGTGGAAGTATTAGGGGCTTTCTAGTCTAGGTTTGTGGTTCAAGTTTTTATCTTGATCCTTATCGCACTTTGTTCCTTTCAACTAGTTGGTAGCCATGCTTAGGGAGATAGCCTAGTCTCAAATGGGAGCTAGGCTCGTGGCACATAGGGGAGTTGATAGGCATAAGCTAGAGCTCAATCCTTAGCTTGTATTTTTCGCATGTAGACCTCATTGAACATTCAATAAGAACTTACAGAAGTTGACGAAGACATTATTACTAACCATTATTTCCACTATGATTCAGAGGTCATAGCAGTGATAGTTGATTGGGTGCTAAACATTGGCCATAATCGTGGACATCTGAATCAATACATGTATACTATGGACCTTTATTATCAACTAAAAATGCTGTTGGACAAGGTTCTACTCGATCAAAATGACGCCAAATATGAAATCCTCATGATGATGAATGATATTCTGCTGGAATTCAAATCTATGGATAAATGTATGGCTAGGATCAAAGCGTTATTGCGGTATGGAAAAATCCTTTCTCTTCCACACAATCTAGGTGAACCAATGCTAATTGAAGTGGATGTTTACACCTCCTCCTAGTATCTACATGATGATTTCTGTTTTTTAGTTTTATTGTAATAAGTTATCTTAGCATGCTATAGTTTCTTATCTCTATTTATTAATGATGGTAATTTTTTTCGTTGTTAAGAAAATACATTGCAAACTTTTTGAAGATTTGGGATGCTCCTGGTAAAAATGCATATTTTGGAAAACAACCCTCTTATATTGCCAATGGTCTAGTTTCCCCGGTGGCAAATCAAACACACACAAGGCACTAGACTATATATAATCATTATCTATTAATAGGAAGCCTTTAATTAACAGGAAAAAAAGTAATATGAATAATAAATTCTAACTTTAAAACAAAATTATAAAACACTTCATATATAACCATAGTTAATGTTATTTTAAAAATATTGAAATCTCCTTGCCCACAAGGCATAGAATAGATGCTGATGGGGTGTATTGTAAAGACACTCTGTGATGTGAAGGTCACTAGTTTAAAACTCCGTGGGAAAAAATCCAGTCATGTTAAGGGTTGGTGTGGCCCAGGCTAGGTGCGATCCCTAGGTGATTTAGACTGCTTAGATGCCCCTGGGTCGCGATTTATCAAGCCAAAGGTTAAGCATGTAGTCATCTCAAGGATCACACTACTTAGCAAACAAAACAAAAAAAATATTGAAATCTCTTTAAAATAAATAACTTATATATATATATATATATATATATAGAGAGAGAGATAGAGAGAGAGAGAGAGAGAGAGATACAATTAAAATATCTAAAAGTAACCACGATTGAGGTGCGAGCCGACAGTTAAGCACTTAATCTAGTGATTAATGGTTTGTATTGTAGCATTTAGTACCATCTCCCCCCACACGCTCGAGGTGATGGGTGCGGTGGCCCCTTGCATGATGGGATGCAATGTTTATGGGAAAGGTGGCAGCGGGAGTAAAGACAGCGTTAGGTTTTTTTATCTATTAAGGAGGGAAGGTTGGTGTCTATCGGAGCAACTACGGATGAGGAGACCAGAGCGGCGGGCTAGTTCTATGGCACCACCAACAGCAACAATTCTATCGACTGTGTGTGAAGTTTAACGGGTATTTTCTTAGCTATATCTCCACTCTCATAATGTTGACTTGCTTTGGTTCTTGTTTGAGGGAGAGGGAAGGAATTATGGGGGAGGACTGCAAAATTGAGAAGCGCAGGGGGCGTATGCTGGTGGCATTTGCTTGGTTTTTCTTCTGTCTCTAGCACCCAATAGGTACCCTCTCATTTTCTCTTTGCTTTGATGTTCTCCTTTCCCGCATGGGAATTCTGATGGCACTGAGTAGAGGGCTTAGTTTCGCAACATGTAGGAGTCCTACTGGTAAAGCTAAGTATATGGGCCTTGTGGATAGAGTCAGCCATTCCACCTACATTTTGAAAGGCAGCCTTTGCTTTAGGTCCATGTGCTACCATAGGGAGGTCTGTAGAAACCTCTAAATGAGGGAGAAGGTTGAGAACTATGGGCGGGAAGTTTGGCAAGGGAGTGGAATTGGCTATGGAAGGCAAATTGGTGATGGCAACGTCATGGGGCTTAGGGATGTGTGGATAACTGGGTCAGGTCCTCCGTCTGCATCCTTATAGAGGGTAAAGGTCATGCTATCCATGATTAGTTGATAGCTGGTAAGTGGTTGCACCTATTAACCTGGGACCAGGGAGAAGAAGCAAGGCAGACTGATGCTGAGAGGAGGTGTCTAAGGTGAAGTGCAACCTCTGGTGTTGGTTGTGAGTTGGTGCCCTTTGGGGAATTGACCTGCGACCATGAAAGTTCAGGAACTGCAACTGATAGGGGGGGTATGATGAAGGAGGGTTGGTGCGTTGTAATCCTACCACCTGTGTGCAAGCTCCATGGTGTATTACGTTGAATTGTAACTAGAATGCAGTCTGTTGTAATATATAGGGTCGGGTCAAAGAGACCATGGCATGACCTGCAAAAACTCGTGGTCGTGGAAGGAGGCCTCTAGTGACCAGAAAGGACACAGAACCGAGTCCATCAGAGGGACACAGAGACAGGAATCTGTTGAAAGGTTAATAAGTGAAGCGGAAGTTTCCTACCGAGAAGGAACTAATCAGGAAATTCACAAATTGTTAGAGAACTGTGAAGAAGAAGTGAATCAGGAGAGTGAGACGGACATGGAACTGAAGGATACGAGAATCCTTATCCCAGATCCTAGAAATACGAGGGGTACAATCACTCAATTAAGGCAAACCCTCTACTTGTACTGGTTCATGAAAAGCCTACTGGGCGAGGCGATGGAACATATTTCAGTGGGCATAATTGTTACTATCAAAGGCATGTTGAATTACAAACAGGAATTCCAGAAGGTGCAGTTTCAACTGCACAAACAAGATGTTCGACTTGGCCGAATTCAGAGGCACTTTCCTTGTATCTTGGTCTAGATTGAGCTGTCAAGGACGAATGCCAAGGATCCAGTGCCAGTGGAATCAACTTTTGTTGAATAGCATAATTAGCAAGCCTACTTTTTAATGGTTTTGTTTATATATGTGGATAGCTTTTACATTTCCTTATGCAAATATATATGCATATAGATCTCTAGAGTATGGACAAGAATTTGATACTTATATAGCTTGGATAGAAAGACTGAAAATATTTTGTTATTGGATGGCATACAATGTGGATAGGTGGCCAACAGACTTGGTTTCCCACTAGAAGTTGAGGCCTACTAGCTAATCTATGTGGTGTAAATTTGCCCTATAATTAATGAAAAAAGAGCATCTACCAAGCTTAACACACACACACACACTAAATTCAAAATATATAACATGAACTTTTGAAACTAATAAAATTAAAAGAACTAACCAATCATATGTTTTTAGATATAGAGTTATTTCAATTTATAATATTAATATAAATTAAATAATAAATTTTATTAAAAATTTTTATTAATTTTATATTAATAATGATAATTATCTCGGATCTGGGTGTCCATGCGCAATTGGAGGCTTGTTATTGGTTTCATGATAAGTAAGCAAAAGGTCTTAATGTAACAGCTCCAGTTTGATTTTCCATGTAAATGAGAGGACATTATAAAGGCAAAAATAAGATCGAGGTCATAGGACACGTATCTCAAGCTGAATGGAGGGAAAAACTTTAAAGTGGGTATCACTTGTGGTTAATTAATGGCTTTAAAAATTGACATTGGCATTGACAAAGGGAAATAAATGACAAATATCTCAAGGAATAAAGTAAAATGGGATAAAAAGAAGAAGAGATGGGAATAGGAATGCAAGGGAAACTAGAGAGAAAATAAAGGAAAATGAAAGAAAAGAGGAAAAGGAAAGGAAGAGACATCAAATATCAATGATAAAAAGGATTCTGAGAAATAATTGACAACTTTTGATCAGTTCCAGTTTTGGACAACTTTAGTTTTGCTAAGGAAGAAATCAAACTCCAAGAGGAGAGGGAGAGCACTTGGACACAAGCAAGCAAAGGAAAGCAAGGGAATGCATGGAGAAGATTGGAAAAGCAACTACAATGGGAATATTTTGCAAGTCATAGGTTGCATTTGTGATTTCCTTACTGGGATTTGAATGCATGGTGAAGGAATTTGATTTAAATTATTATTTTATTGTCATTGGCATGGGATTTGCCTGGATTGATTGTCATTACAGCCTTGCCTTGCCATTTCTTGGAGAGCCATGGTGTGTTGAAATTTATTCTTGGTTGAGCTTTGGATTGCTGGAAGATTTTGGATCCGGGTGAGGTGTTCTTAGGAAAATCCCCAAGGGTTGGAGGTGGAGATGGTTTTCTCTGGAAATCCCTTGACATGTAGGTGGAGACAAGAAATTCCTCTTGGTATGGTGAAGAAATTCTGAGGCATCCAACCTTGTGTTGGTTTGGTGATTTCTAAAATGATTTAGGTGAAACCATTGGGTTGCAGTTTGAGGTGGCTTAGCCTCTCAACACCTTGGTTGGTTTTGTTTTGGTTTATCCCATGAGATCCCACATTCATGCTTGGAATATGGCATGAGATTGATTGGATGAAAGAGAGATTTGGTTTAGCCCAATATATGGTCAGGTGGTACATGGAAGTCCCTAACTTGGTTGGCTTTATGCAGATTTTATTAAGTGTTATTTCTTGTTGAGATCAATGAGCACATGTATTAGTTATTGTGTTGATTTTATGACTGGTTTGTCATGGATTCATTTTGGTTAACTTTCGGTTATAAGCATGGTTAAATGATGTGATCTTGTTATGGATCTTGTTCATGATTCGATAAATTAGTGAATAGGTATATGAATTTACGAGCTAAAAAGTGTTGTTGCAGCTAGCTTGAGAGGGAAATGCACCTTCTTGATGATTCTCTAATGGAATTAATGAGTCAGTGATCACATATGCATTCATGACCTGTAACTACTATGTTTACCATATGTTTGTCTAAATGTTTATCATGTGTTTGTCATGTTTGGGCAACATTTGAGCCTAAGTTTTGGTTATGCATACTTGTTATTGTCTTAGAATTGATCCTGGAAATTTCTAGGCAATATCATATAGGATAGCCTTGAAATTGTGGCATTGAGTCTGCTGCTGCAAGCACAAAACTAGGGATTTTCGGTTTTAACCGCATGGAAGATGCCTTATGCATGTGAATGGAGCCTTTTGTTGCATGGAAGGCTTGACATGTGTGCGGCTAGGTTGTGAAGTGAGTAAAAAAGGTATTTCTAGTCCAAGAAAATATGATCAGTAGATGTTGCATGACATCTAGGTTATCAGGCGTTCTTTGAGGTTGCAGTAAAGTTTAAAGGTAGTAGGACCCACTTCTATAACTGGAACTTCGTTTTTGGGTCATGCATAGTAACTCTCAGCCCACATTTACCCTGGAGAGATTGTAAATGTGGGGTGTGGTGTTACAGGGTGGTATCAAAGTAGTTTCATTCCCTGTAAACCTTTCTCTGGTACTGGTGTTATAGAGTGGTATCAAAGAAAATTTGACAGTATTGGACATTTGGGTAAATGCATATGGTTATGGTTATCATGCATGCAATTGTTGTTTTAGTTTTGTATTTTCATCTTGATTCATGCATGATGTTGATATGTTGTTGCTATTATTATATATTGTGCTAATTTTGATTATGTCTTCTATTTGGTGTATCTAACATGGTATGCTTGCAGGAAATAGAAGGCCAAAAGATGAATAGAAGAACAATGGATTACAATTCACATGACTCCCTATACACACCCGAAGTGAAATCAGTGAAATGGGAGAAATTAGTTGATCAGCAAGGAGAGGAATGTTCTCCTTATTTAGAAGTTACATTAAGGAGTCGGAGGGTGGGGATTAGAAGTTGTAAAGAAGATAACAAGAAATTTATTGAGGCACATGAAAGACTTGTAAAGGCTCAAGAAAAGCAAGCTAAATTCAATGCAATGACTATTCAAAGCCTTTCAGATTTACAAAAGAAAGGACGACTAGGGATCAGTCGTGGAGATAAGCAGGAGGAGAAGACTAATGGGGCAGATGGTAGCAGATCTTAGAGTAGGTACAGGTTGGACAAGGATGATGCAGTGAAGAGTGGTAGAGTTTTGGATACACTTGACAAGAGGAATGATAAGAATGGGTTTTATTCTAGCTATTCTTCTAGGAGATACCATGGCCATCACTGCCAGTGTCATAGGAGGAGCGATTATTTTCCAGAAGAATTCAAGAAATCTAAGCCTCTTACTTTTGATGGGGAAATGAAGAATTCAAAAGATGTAGAAGCATGGTTTCTTGGGATGAGGAAATTTTTCAGATTGTATGATTACTCAGAGAACATGAAATCCAAGATAGCTACCTTCAGTCTCAAAGAAAAAGCAGAAATCTGGTGGGAAGATATTAAGAATGTCATAGGCATCAAAGAAGTAATCTGACTTGGGGTGTGTTTGAAAGACTCGTCAAGAAGAAGTACCCATATGAGAGATATTATGATGGAAAAACCAAGGAGTTCTATAAGCTCAATATGGGTTCCATGACAGATGAAGAGTATACAACCAAATTTCTAGAGTTGTTGAGGTATGTGCCCTATCTCAAGGATGTGAAAGAAAAGATCCAATGGTTCATCAATGGATTGTCATTTTCATTTAAAGATCGGATTGATTTTGATGAGCCTTTATCATTAGAGGAAGCTATCAGGAAGTTGAAACATTGTTATGAACAGTTAAAGTGTAAGCCTGAGTTCAAGCATGACTGGAAGGGTAATGAGAGTAATAAAGAAAAATGGCCTAAGAAGCAAGGTAGATCTCAGGATGCAGGTGATAAGGAAAATGTAGCCCCTCATTCGAAGTTTAATGCAATTGAGAAAGGACATGGTTCTCAGCCTGGAGAAGATAAGAATAAAGGCAATGGTAGGGAACCATTGAAGTGTTTGATTTGTGGTAAAGACCATCGTAAGAAGGATTTTCCATTGTACTAGGGTGGCATGACATAGATCTACAATGCCTAAGAGGCACAAATAGTTGGGGATGTTACTCAGAGCATTCTCTAAATCTGTGCAACACTCAATAACATGCAGGCATACCATTAGGCATCTATTATTGAGATGGAATGTAAGCTTCGTGATCAAGTTGTTTCCATTTTGATTTATCTTGGATCTAATTATAGATACGTTAGTCCTAACCTGGTGGATCGATTTCATTTGAATAAAGAAGTGCATGCATAATCTTGGTTGGTGTAATTGTCTACAAGGACTAAGAGAAGAGTTCATCAATGGGTGAGATCTTGTGCATTTGATCTTAATGGTATTCCTAAAATAGCACACCTAAATGTTCTTCCTTTGGGTGAATATAACATGCTTTTGGGCATGGATTGGCTTTTTACTCACAACACCAAAGTAGATTTTTATGAGAAGGACATTGAGTGGTTAGATGATGATGTAGAAACTATAATCTTGCAGAGAAAGAAGAAGCCTACATCAGTGAGAATGGTTACAACTATGCAAGCTAAGCACAACCACAGAAAAGGATGTTTATTGTTTGCAATTCACATTTCTAGTGACAATAGGAAGGATGATGAGGATAATGAAGTCCTAAGGAAGTATCTTGTCTTGCAGCAATTTTGGGATGCATTTGTTGTAGAGATTCCAAAGTTTCCTCCTCATAGAGAGGTGGATTTCTCTATTGAGTTGGTACAAGTAGAGACACCAACATCTAAGGCACCATACAAGATGAGCACTCTCGAGTTGGTGGAATTGAAGTTACAGCTTAAAGAGATGCTTGATAAGGGATACATAAGGCCAAGTGTGTCTCCTTGGTGTGCACCAATGTTGTTTGTAAAGAAGAAGGATTATACTCTTAGATTGTGCATTGATTACAAGCAGTTGAACAAGATAACTATCAAGAATGAGTACCCATTACCTCAGATTGATGATTTCTTTGATCAGCTAAAGGGAGTAGCAGTATTTTCAAAGATTGATCTGAGATCGGGATATCATCAGGTGCATATCAAAGAAGAAGACATATACAAGGTTGCATTTCGTACAAGGTATGGGAACTATAAGTTTGTGGTGGTTTCTTTTGGTCTTACTAATGGTCCAACCACCTTTGTGTGTTTGAAGAACAATCTGTCATACCCTTATCTAGATAAGTTTGTGATAATATTTGTTGATCATATATTGGTATATTCAAAGAATGAGGAGGATCATGCAGAGCACCTAGAAACGATGTTGAGATTGTTGAGATTGCATAAGTTGTATGCCACACTCATCAAGTGCAGTTTCTTTCAAACTCAGATTCGTTACTTGGGATATGTTGTTTCCAAGGAAGGGTTAGTAGTGGATCCAGAAAATATTAAGGCTATCATGGAGTGGCCAACTCCGAAGAATGTGGTTGAGGTTATATCATTCATGGTATTAGCATGTTATTATAGGAGGTCAATCAGGAACTTCTCAAAGATTGTCTATCTTATCACATATTTGTTGAGAAAAGGGAAAGAGTTTGAATGGATTGTTGAGTGTGTAACTATTTTTGAGCAGTTGAAGTATTTTCTTACCAATGCTTCAGTTTTGAAGATTGTAGATCCTGATAAGGATTTTGTGGTTTGTACAAATGGATGTAAGGAAGGACTTGGTGGAGTCCTGGTGTAGGAAGGATAGGTGGTTTTCTATGAATCAAGGAAGTTGAATGAACATGAGTAGAACTATGTGATTCATGATCTTGAGTTGACAACGATCATTCATGTGTTTAATATGTGGAGACATTCTCTCCTTCGAAGGAAGTTCGTCTTGATGAGTGATCATAGTGGACTAAGGTATTTGTTTGACCAGACCAATCTGAATGTAAGGCAAGCTATATGGTTGGCTACTCTCAGTGAGTTTGATTTTGAGATCAGGTACATCAAGGGCAACGAGAGTTGGGTTGCAGATGCTCTTAGCAAAAGAGTGCAGGTGAGTCATATTTAATTTGTGACCTCTTTTGGGACAAATTTCAAAGAGTGGATCTTACAGGAAATGCAACATGATGAGAAGTATCAACAGATGAAGAAGAGATTGTTGAGCAAGGTAAAGGTGATAGGGATGAGGAGTATCACCTCACAGTAGATGGCTTAGTCAACTTCAGGAGCAGGATCTATGTGTCAGATAACAAGGAGTTTAAAAAGCTTATTTTGAGAGAGTTTCATGTCAATCCATATTCAAGCCACCCAAGATATCAAAAGACTTTGACAGTTGTTAAGAAGTTCTACTATTGGCCGAATTTGAAGAAAGAGTTGGTTGAGTTTGTTGCAAAGTGTTTGGAATGTCAGTAGGTAAAAGATGAATGGAAGCATCCAGTTGGTTTGTTGTAGCCTATTCTGATTCTAGAATGGAAATGGGAGGTCATTTCCATGGACTTCATTACATGTTTTCCTAAGACATCAAGGCAGAAATGAATCCATCATGGTTGTGGTTGATAGGTTGAGCAAGGTAGCTCACTTCATTGTGGTAAATTCTACTAATTTAGCTAGTGGAAGTGGTTCACATATTCATCGGGGAGATAGTGAGGATGCATGGAGTTCCCAAGAGGATCATTTCAGATAGAGATGCCAAGTTCACTTCCATGTTTTGGAAGGAGTTATCTGCAGGCTTGGGGACAGATTTAGTCTTCAGTACAGCTTATCATCCGCAGACGAACGGATAAACAAAGAGGGTTAACATGATCCTTGAGGATATTTTGAGGATGTATGTCATGAATCAACAATGGAAGTGGGAGGGGTATCTTTCACTAGTGGAGTTTTATTATAATAATGGATATCAGGAATCCTTGAAGTTGAGTCCATTTGAGGTTCTCTACGGGCAAAGTTGCAGTACTCTTATAAGCTGGAGTGATCTAATGAATAGGGTGTTGATTGGACCGAATATGTTGGCTGAGATGGAGTAGGAGATGAAAGTTATTAAAAGGAATTTAAAGGCAGCGCAGGATAGGTAGAAGAGCTATGTGGATCAACATAGAGCATTCAAGGATTTTTAGGTTTGGGAGCATGTGTACTTGTGCATCAATCCCAAGAGGATCTCCTTGAGGATTGGGTCATGTACCAAGTTGGTACCTTGGTATTGTGGGCCTTTTGAGATCCTTAAGAGGATTGGACCAGTGGCCTACAAACTTTCTCTGCTTCCATCAGTGAAATTCCATGATGTTTTCCATGTTTCACTGTTGAATATATATATGCAAGATTTTGATCATGTGATTGATTGGTTTGTATTGGACGTGGAACTAGAGGGATAGTTCCAGCTAGAGGCACAATGCATATTGCAGTGGAAACAACTCATGCTCCATAATTGAGCAATAGAGCAAGTTAAAGTGCAGTGGAAGCACTTTGAGCCTATTGAAGCTACGTGGGAGATAGTTGATCAGATGCAGACATTATATCCTTCTTTATTTCCTATTTGAAGCAAATGTGTTTTTGGTATATATATGTTGTTATTCTAAGTATTGCATCGAGTTGTGTTATAAAACTCAAATAAGCAGTATGTGTAACCACCCCTCCCACATTTACCCACTTTCATCGGTCTGCTAGGATAAACAAGAGCTGAGGATACTATGACATGACTCAACCTCAAAAGTATATTTAAGGAAGTAGAATCGATGAACTGAAACCTTACTGACCTTCTTCAAGAGCTAAAGGACACTCAAGAGCCAAACCACCACTCCTAGTGCCAAAACCCTGAGCTAGAATGCTTTTTTAGTGACCTGGATGCCCAATTGTATGCATGACAAGGCATCCATGTAGTTGAGGACCTCCAACCACATGCATAATCCTACCAGGTAGTGGTTGTGACCTAAAATCCTCAGTTTAGAGGGTGTAGTCTTGGATTTTGAGCCTAAATTTTTGGTCAACCTCTAGACCATTACCGAGAACTCAGTGACACTTTCCAAAATGAAAAATAACATCAGGAAAAATCCATTCATACAAAACTTGATCAAAAAATTGAACTATCCAGGACCAACCACGACAATCATTTCATAAAACACATTTAGAACATGTAATATATAGGTCATGAATGCATATCTAAACATAGGGGTCTGACACTTATGTGAGAATAATTAAGAAGGCCCAATGCCCTCTCATAATAAATGCAATAACATTTGTTAGCTCATGCATTCAATAACCATGTCTAAATTAATCAAACCATGTTAAGAGCCATAACTAGAACCTATTATGAAACCATGCTTATAACCAACATATAACCATAATAATAGCCATGCTAGAACAACCATTAAAACCACATAAGAACAAGTACAAGTACTCATGAAATAAAAGAGGAAAATAACTCTTATTAATATATGCAAAACCAACCAATTTAAGGACTTCCACATACCACTGGACCATATCTTGGGTTGAACCAAATCTTTCTTTCAGCCAATCACCCCCGTGCCATATTCCAAGGATGAATGTGGGAATCAAGACAAAAACAACCAAGGCTTCCTGGAGATTAAACCACCTCCACCCTCAGGCTTTACCACAATCCCACCAAAATTTGTCAAGGTATGATTAGACCCAAAAAAAGAACACAAATAACCAGGGCTTCCTGGAGATTAAACCACTTCCACCCTCAGGCTTTAATGTAATCCCACCAAAACCGGTCAACGGATTACTAGGCCCAAAATAGGCTTTGATGCCTCAAAATTTATTCACCAATACCTTGAGGAATTTTTCTATCTCCACCCTCGGGATTTACCGCAATCCTGCAAAAATCGGTCAAGGGATTAATAGGCCCAAAATAAGCTTTAATGCCTCAAAATTTCATCAACAATACCTTGAGGAATTTTCCTATCTCCACCCTCAAGCTTTACCGAAATCCCACCAAAATCGTTCAAGGGATTCCTATGCCCTTGGGAATTTTCATTAGACCATCTCACCCACCAAAATCGTTCAAGGGATTCCTATGCCCTTGGGAATTTTCATCAGACCATCTCACCCGGTTTGAAAACCATTTGACAATCCAAAGCTCAACGAAGTAAAATAACCCCATCACACCATGGTTATTCAGAAATGGAAAGGCAAGGTTGAAACCACTGTCACACTTGGAAAATTCCATGGAAATGACAACAATAGAACCAAATACACACATGCATCTACCATGCATTCACAAAACCAACTAGGAAATAACACATTCAACCTATTGCCTACAAGTTTTCTTGCTAAAGTTGTTTGATCCAACTTTTCCTTGCTTGCCCTTTACTTTCCTATGCCCTCTTGTCCTTCCTTGCTTTCCTTTTTCCAATTCTAGAGTGCTCTAAGTGTCCAAGAGTATGAGAGAATAGAGATAGAGCTTCAAAATTGAACTCACAAAAGTTGTGAATTGATCCTCAAAACCCTTTTTATTATTAAGGTCTCTCTTTTCTTCAAATTCCTTCTCTTGAAAATATATGACCTTTCATCTCCCTTTTCTTTTATTTTTGTTTATTTTCATAAATAAAATGCCAATTAATGCCTCTTTTCCTTTGCCAGTTTCCCTTAGCCATAATAAACCAAATGAACATGCACTAGGATGTTTTTCCCAACATTCAATTTAGAATACATGTCCCATGACCTTGGTCTTATTTTTCCTTTATTAACTTTATTACATAAACTTTTAACCCATGGCTGTTACAAACCCCTCCCCCTTAGGGGAACACCGTCCTCAATGTTCTATCACACCTATGACTAGCAAAACCGTTGAAACCAAAACATAGTGCCCATGGATCTTTATAGCTTAGCTCGATGTAGTATTTACAATGAACAACCTGTTGAAAAGAAAAACCAGCATGACAATATAACAACCATAACGCTTATTGGAGCTTCATAACACATATCATTGTGATATTTACAATAACTAGCATACATAAATATGTACATATACCAAAACTCCTTTGCCTCAACTGGCAAACAATGAAGGATACATAGGCTGCATCTGATCAACCATCTCCGATGTAGCTTCATTGGGCCCAAAGTGCTTCCACTGCACTTTAAATTGCTCAATTTCTTGGTTCCGGAGCATAAGTTGTTTCCGTTGTAATATGAACTGAGGTTCTGGCTGGAATTCTCCTTCTGGCTCCACCTACAATACTGACCAATCAATCACATGATCAACATCTTTCACATATATTTTAAGCAATGAAACATGGAAAACATCATGGAATTTCATTGTCAGTGGTAGTTCAAATCTGTAGGTCACTGGTCCAATCCTCTTAAGGATCTCAAAAGGCCCATAATATTGAGGTGCCAACTTAGCACAGTCCCAGTCCTCAAGGATCTCCTCTTGGGTTTGATGCAAAAGTACACATGCTCCCCAACTTGAAACTCCTTAAACACCCTATGTTGATTTGAATAACTTTTCCGTCTATCTTGTGTTTCCTTTATATTCTTCTTGATAACCTGCATTTCTTGTTCCATCTCTGCCAACATGTTCAATTCAATCATTACCATGTTCAATAGATCAATCCAGCTGATGGGAGTATTATTACTCTACCCATAAAGTGCCTCAAACAAAGTCATCCTCAGTGACTCTTGATACCCATTGTTGTAAGCAAACTCGACCAGTGGAAGATACTCCTTCCACCTCCTCTGCTGGTGCATAGCATACATCCTCAACATTTCCTCCAGAATCATGTTGACCCTATCTGTATGTACATATGTCAGAGGATGATAAAGTGTACTAAAATCCAATTTTGTACCCAAGCCTACAAATATATCCTTCCAACACCTAGAAGTGAACTTGGCATCTCTGTTGGATACAATCTTCTTAGGAATACCATGAAATCTCACTATCTCCCTAATGAAGACATGTGCTACCTCACTAGTTGAATAAGTAGACTTAACCGCTATGAATTGAGCTACCTTAGTCAACCTGTGATGTTCTTGACAAACCTGTGATGTTCTCGACAAACCTGTGATGAAATCCATATACATGAGCTCCCATTTCCATTCTGCAAATGGAATCGATTATAGTAAACCATCTGGATACTTACACTCGACTTTTACCTGTCGATAATACAAACACCTGGCGATGAACTCAACTACCTCTTTCTTCATATTTAGCCAATAGTCAGACTTCTTCAAAGTTGTTAGAGTCTTCTGATATCCCAAATGACCTGAATATGGCTTAACATGAAATTCCCTCAATATAAGCTTATTGATTTCATTGTTGTCCAGCACATAGATATTGTCCCTAAACCTCATTAAACCATTTGCGATGAGATGATAATCCACATCCTAATCACATGTACTCTGTTGTTGTAAATTGTGCTTAAGATCCCTGTACCTGTCATTTTGTTGTCCTACTTGTAAGACCTGATCCTGTAAATATGTCCCATATGAACTCATAGTTGCTATGTGATTTACTTGCACTCTTCTACTAAGAGCATCTGCAAACCTATTCTCCTTTCCCTTGATGTACCTAATCTCAAATTCAAACTCAATGAGCATGGCCAACCATTAGATTTCCTAACATTCAGATTAGGTTCGTCAAACAAGTATCTCATCCCACTGTGATCACTCATCAACAAAAACCTCCTGCCAAGAAGATAGTGCCTCCACATATTCAATGCATGAATGGTTGTTTCCAACTCCAGATCATTCGTCACATAGTTCTGCTCATTCTTATTCAGTTTCCTTTACTCATAGTGTACCACCTGCCCCTCCTGCGTCAGTACTCCACCGAGTCCTCTCTTGCAATAATTTGTATATACCACAAACTCTTTATCTAGATTTGTAATCTTTAGAACTGGAGCGTTTGTAAGGAACTATTCATCTGCTCAAAACTAGATGCACATTCCTCTATCCATTCAAATTTCTTTCCCTTTCTCTGTAATGATGTAATAGGATAGGCAATCCGTGAGAAGTTCCCAATGAACCTCCTAGAGTAACCTGCTAACCCCATGAATGATCTGACCTCATCCAAATTTCTAGGCACTGCCCATTCCATGATAACACCTGTCTCTTCTGGATCCACTGCTATGTCTTCCTTGGAAACAACATGTCCCGAGTAATGTACCTTTGTCTGAAAGAAACTGCACATAATAATCTTGGAATACAACTAATTCTCTCTTAGGAATCTCAATACTATTGTTAAGTGTTCGTCATGCTCTTCCTCATTCTTAGAATATATCAATATATCATCAATGAATACAATCACAAACTTTTCCAGGTAAGGACGCAACACACTATTCATTAAACACATGAAAGTAGTTGGAGCATTAGTCAAACCAAAAGGAACCACAACAAACTAATAATGTACATACCTGGTCCAGAAAGTAGTCTTGTAGATGTCCTGTTCTTTAATGTGTATCTAATGATATCTAGATCTCATATCAATCTTTAAGAATATTGTTTCTCCCTTCAATTGATCAAACAAGTCATCGATCCTTGGCAAAAGGTATTGTTCTTGATGGTTACCTTGTTCAGCTGCCTATAATCAATACACAGCCTGATAGTACCATCCTTCTTCTTCACAAACAACATTGGTGCACCCCAAGGCAATAAAATTGGCCTAATGTATCCCTTGTCAAGCATTTCCTTTAACTGAAACTTTAGTTCCAATAACTCTAAAGTGATCATATTGTAAGGTGCCTTTGATGTTGGTGTTGCTCTTGGTACCAACTCAATAGAAAATTCCACTTCCCTGTGAGGTGGTAACTCTGAAATCTATATTGTGAATACATCCTGAAACTGCTGCAAAAACGAGTACCTATTCAAGCCTTGCTGCATCCTCAACGTCCTTACATCTATCACTGGAAACATGCATTGCAAACAATACACACTCTTTCCTGCAACTATGCTTTTCCTACATAGTTTTGACCATTCTAACCAATATAATCTTCTTCTTACCCTGCAAGATTCTCTTTTCTCCATCATAATCCAAGCACTAAATAGCCTTCTCATAAAATTCCACCTTAGTCTTGTGAAGGTACAACCAATCCATACTCAACAACATATTGTATGATCCCAATGGAAGCACATTTATATGTGTTGATGTAGGCATACCATTCAACTCAAATGCACAAGCCATTGCCCAATGATGAACTCTTTTCATAGTACCTGTAGCCAACTGCACCAACCAAGATTATGCATGCACTTCTTTCCTCAAACCACACTTATCTAGCAGGTCAGTGTTAACGTAACTATAATTAGATCTAGGGTCAATAAAAATAGAAGAAACTCGATCACAGAGCTTACCTTCATTCTCAATAATAGATGTCTGGTGATCTTCTTGCTTATTATCAAAAGTTGTATAAATCCAAGGAGTGCTTTTCCCAACATCCCCAACTCCCTACGCTTCTTGAGCACTGTAGATCTGAGGCCTACCACCCTGTTACAATGAACATTCCTTCTCGAGATGATCCTTGTCACATATCCAACACTACAACTGTTTCCCATTATCACCTCTATTCTATTGTTCTCCAGGTTGAGGTCCATGTCCCTTCTCTACTGCATTAAACTTCTTACAAGGAGCAACATTTTCCTTCTCACCTGCATCCTCAGGTCTTGTTCGCTTCGGTGTCCATTTGCCTTTATTCTTGTCATTCCATTTCCAACCCTTCTTAGACTTGGTCTTACGCTTCAATTACTCATAACAATGCTTCAACTTCCCAAAGACTTCTTCTAGAGACCGAGGCTCATCATACTCAATATGATCCTTAAATGTTAATGGAAATCCACTAGTAAATCTTTAAACTTTGTTTTCTCATCCTTAAGATACATCACATACCTCAACAACTCCAAGAACTTAGTCATGTACTCCTCATCTGTCATTGATGCCATCTTCAAATCATTGAACTCCTTGGCTTTTCCGTCATAGTACCTCTCTGAAAAGTAATTCTTCCTTAAGCATCTCTTGACTTCATGCCAACTCAATTCCTCTGTCTTGATGTCTCTAACGCACTTCACATCTTCCCACCAGATGTCTTCTTTCCCTTTGAAACTAAAAATAACTATCCTGGCGTTCATGTTCTTTGTGTAGTCATGTAGCTCATAGAACTTATTCATCACAATCAATCGTGCCTATGAATCTTCCTATTTCTTCAACTCTCCATCAAATGTAGTTGGCTTGGCTTTCTTGAACTCATTCGAAAAATATCCCCTATCACTCCTCCTATAAGGATGATAGCGATTCTGACCATGATACCTGTCTAAGCCAGAACTATAGTAGAATCCATATCCATTGTCTCTCCTATCAAGTGTATCCAAGAATCCGCTATCTTTAACTGTGTCATCTATGTCCAACCTATGCCCACCATGAGACCTACTACCATATGCCTCATTGGTCATGTCCTCCTGTCCATAACTAATTTGTGGTTGTCCCTGTCTTTGCAAGTCTGGCAAACTCTGAAGGATAATTGCATTGACTTCTGTTTGTTTCTCCTGTGCCCTGGCAAGTATTTCCTGTGACTGAATTATCATGTCATTATCTACTTTGTAACGTTTGATTTCTACCTTTAAACTTCTCAACATGTATGTTATGTCTAGAGAGTACTAATCTCTTGGTTGCTCATCTAATCTGTAAGGGGAGTCTCTGTAATCCACCATTTTGCTAGTCATCTTTAATATTCTTCTTCTTGCAAACATACTATGTCAGATGAGCAAAATACAAACAAAATCAATATAACTTAGTGAAGTTCAGGGGAGGTTATCTCGTCTGCAAAATAAGTCGAGATTAGCACAATACATGTATATACATAATCATATCAATATACCGACATCATGCATGATAATGCCAATGATATACCATGACCTCATGCACGAAAACCATAACCATGATAATGCATGCATAACAACCATATAGACACTGACATGCATGTATGACAAACACATTCCACCCATCTAGTCCAAGCATTGAACCATTCTTTGATACCAATCTGTAACCACCCCTCCCAAATTTACCCACTTTCACCGACCTATAGGGGTAAACATGAGTTGAGGGCTATTATGACATGAATCAACCTCCTAAGGATAGTTAAGGAAGTGGAATCAATGAATTGAAACCTTACTGACCTTCCTCAGGAGCTACAAGACACCCAGGAGCCAAACCACCACTCTCAGTGCCCAAACCCTAAGCTGGAATGATTTTTCAGTGACCTGGGCTCCCAACCACATCCATGCTAAGGCCTCCGTGTGGTTGAGGACCTCCAACCACATGCATAAGCCTACCAGGTAGCGGTTGTGACTTAAAATCCTTAGTGCAAAGGGTGTGGTCCCAGATTTTGAGCCTAAATTCCAGGTTAGCCTCCAGACCACTTCCCAACACTCAATGAGACTTTCCAAAATGAAAAATAACATCAGGACACAGCCATTCATACAAAACTTGATCAAAGACTTGACCTATCCAAGCCCAAACCTGACATTCATTTCATCAAACATATTAAGGACATGTAATCTACAGGCCATGAATGCATATCTAAACATAGGGTCTGATACTTATCCGAGAATAATCAAGAAAGGTCTAATGCCCTCTCATAATAACTACAATAACATTTGTTAGCTCTTGTATTCAATAACCATTCCTCAACTAATCAAAACATTTCAAGAGCCATAACTAGAACCTGTTATGAAACCATGCTTATAACCAACATATAACTAGAATAATAACCATGATAGAACAAACATCAAAGCCACATAAGAACAAGTACAATTATGCATGAAATACAAGAGGAAAAGAGCTCTTATTAACATATGCAAGAGCCAACCAAGTTAGGGACTTCCACGTACCACTCGACCATAGATTGGGTTGAACCAAATCTTTCTTTCAATCAATCACCCTGGTGTTGTATTCCAAACATGAATGTGAGACTCAAGACAAAAACAATTAGGGCTTCCCAGAGATTAAATCACCTCCACCCTTAGGATTTACCGCAATCTTTCCAAAATCGGTCAAGGAATCACTAGGCCCAAAACAAGAACACAAATAACCAGGGCTTCCCAGAGATTAAACCACCTCCACCCTTAGGCTTTATCGCAATCTTGAAAAAGTCGGTCAAGGGATTACTAGGCCCAAAACAAGCTTGGATGCCTCATAATTTCTTCACCAATACTGAGTAATTCGCATATCTCCACCCTCAGGATTTACCACAATCCCACCAAAAATAGTCAAGGATTACTAGGCCCAAAACAAGCTTGGATTCCTTAGAATTTATTCATCAATACCTTGAGGAATTTTTATATCTCCACCCTAAGGATTTACCACAATCTTGCCAAAACCAGTGAAGGGATTCCTAGGCCCTTGGGAATTTTCCAAAGACCACCTCACTCAATTCCAAAACCATCTAACAATCCAAAGCTCAACCAAGTAAAAGAACCCCACCACACCATGACTATCCAAAAATGACAAGGAAAGGCTAAAACCACTGTCACACCTGGAAAAACCCATGTCAATGACAACAAGAGAATCAAATACACACATGCATGTACCATGCATTCACAAACTAGCTAGGAAATCACACATGCAACCTGTTACCTGCAATTTTTCCTATTGAAGATGCTTGATCTAACTTTTCCTTGCTTTCCCCTTGCTTTCCTTTGCCTTCTTATCCTTCCCTACTTTCCTTTTTCCAATTCTAAAGTGCTCCAATGCTCTAAGTGTCCAAGAGTACGAGAGAATAGAGAGAGAGCTCCAAAAGTAAACAGACAAAAGTTGTGAACTAATGCTCAAAATCCCTTTTATTATTGAGGCCTCCCTTTTCTTCAATTTCCTCTATTTTCCTTCAATTTTCTTCTTATGCAATTTTGTGACCTTTCATCTCCCTTTTCTCATATTTTCCATTAATTTCATAAATAAAATGCCAATTAATGCCTCTTTGCCTTTGCTAGTTCATTTACCAATTTCCCTTAGGCATAATAAACCAAATGAACACCCACTAGGATGTTTATCCCAACATTCAGCTTGGAATACATGTCCCATGACCTTGATCTTATTTTGCCTTTATTAACTTTATTACATGAACTTTAATCCAAGGTTGTTATTGTATGTCTTTTCTTCAACTGTTTGTTGGTCATAAGTGTCGTAGAATACTAAGGACGGTGTTCCTCCAAGGGGGAGGGGTTTGTAATAGTCCCGGGTTGATTTTCCATGTAAATGGGTGGACGTTATAAAGGAAAAAATAAGACCAAGGACATGGGACACGTATTCCAAGCTGAATGGAGGGAAACACATTAAAGTGGGTATCATTTGTGGTTAATTTAATGGCTATGGAAATTGGCATTGGCAAAGGGAAAGGGAAATAAATGACAATTAATTCAAGGAATAAAATAAATTAGGAGAAAAGGAAGCTAAAGAGACATGAATATGCATGCAAGGGAAATTAAAGAGAAAATAAAGGAAAATGAAAGAAAAGAGGAAAATAAAGGAAGAGACATCATACATCAATGATAAAAAGGCATCTGGTAAACAATTGACAACTTTCTATCAACTCTTGATCAATTTTAGTTTTGGACAACTTTACTTCTGCTAAGGAAGAAATTGAACCCCAAGAGGAGAGGGAGAACACTTGGACACAAGCAAGAAAGCAAGCAAAGGATAAGAAAAGTAAAGCAAAGGAGTGCAAGGAGAAGATTGGAAAAACAACTACAACAGGAAGGATTTGCAGATAACAGGTTGCATGTGTTATTTCCTTGTTGGGATTTGAATGCATGGTGCATGCATTTGGTTTACATGATTATTTTGTTGTCATTGGCATGGGATTTGCCTAGATTGACAGTGGTTACAACCTTGCCTTACCATTTACTGGATAGCCATGGTGTGTTGGGATTCATTCTTGGTTGAGCTTTGGATTTCCGGAAGATTTTGGATCCGAGTGAGGTGGTCTTAAGAAAATCCCAAGGGTTGGGGGTGGAGATGGTTTTCTCAGGGAAGTCATTGACAGGTGGGTGGAGACAAGAAATTCCTCTGGGTATGTTGAAGAAATTCCGAGGCATCCAACCTTGTGTTGGTTTGGTGATTTCTGGACCAATTTGGGTGAAATCATTGGGTTGAGGGTTGAGGTGGTTTAGCCTATGGATGCCCTGGTTGGTTTTGTTTTGGTTTATCCCATGAGAACCCACATTCATGCTTGGAATATGGCACGAGGGTGATTGGTTGAAATATATATTTGGTTAAGCCTATTCTATGGTTAGGTGGTACGTGGAAGTCCATGAATTGGTTGGCTTTATGCATATGTTATTAAGTATTATTTCGTGTTGAGCTCAATGAGCACATGTTTGGGTTACTATGTTGATTTTATGATTGGTTTGTCATGGTTTCATTTTGGTTAATTGCTAGTTATAGGTATTGTTAAATGATGTGCTCTTGTTATGGATATTTTCTATGATTTGATAAGTTAGTGAACGATTATATGAATGTATGAGTTAACACGTGTTGTTGCAACTATCTTGAGAGGGCAATGAGCCTTCTTAATGATTCTACAATGGAATTAATGAGACAATGATCAGATATTCTTTCATGACCTATAACTACTATGTTTATCATATGTTTGTCTAAATGTTTATCATGTGTTTGGCATGTTTGGGCAAGATTTGAGCCTAAGTATCGACTATGCATACCTGTGATTGTCTTAAACTTGATTTTGGAAAGTTTTGGGCAGTGGCTTGTAGGGTAGGCCAAAATTTGTGGCACTGAATCTATAGCCGCAGGCACAAAACTGAGGATTTTTGGTTGTAGCTGCATGGAAGGCACCTTGTGCGTGTGGCTGGAGCCTTCTAGGCATATGGAATGCTTTACATGTAGGCAGTTTCACTATGAAGTGAGCCAAAAAGGTAGTTCCAATCCAGGAAAACATGATCAATGGATGTTCTCTAACACCTGGGTGATCAAGTGTTCCCAGAGGTTGTAGTAAAGTTGAAAGGTAGTAGGTATCACTTCCATAACTGGAACTTGGTTGTTCGATCTTGCATTGTAACTGTCAACTCATGTTTACCCTGGAGAGCTTGTGAAAGTGGGTAAATGTGAGGTGCGGTGTTACACTTAAATCTTAAGACTGAGTGGCAGCGATGCACTACAGGTTTTAATTAATGTTGCTCAAAGAAGGACGCACAGTGGTGTCGTGAACCACAATGCCATATTTGAAACGGTATCTCGATCATTGTCTTAATTTTGCTACAGTTTGAACATTCTCTCCAATGTTTCATTATGCAGGTGTCTGGCTCATGCCGGAATGACAAAGATGGAGGATACAAAGAAACAAAGCTTCAATGCAAAAGGCAAGAAATCATGGTTTGAGTGTTGGAAAAGGTAACTAGTTTCGATCTTCATAATTGTAATTGTAATCATGCCATTATATATGTCTTATGTTACAAGCAAAATAAGAAAGAAAAATATTATTTTCAAGCATGGGATTCATGTTGTATTTGTATTGGTCATCTAGGTCAAGCATGCATTTCATGCTCTTAGGGTTTGTCTAGTCAAAAAAATATTTTTCTTGAGTAAAAAAAGTATTTATCGTTTGTATAAGACCCTATTGGATAAGTTGTAACATGTAAAAGATTTTTTTTTTGAGTCTAGAAAGTCAAGTTTGACCTCCAAGACCAAGTTAGCCTTGCCAAAGGAAGTCACCCAATTTGAGGTGATTCGACCTCATGAGAAGGTCATATAAAGGAAGCAAGTTTGACTCATTTGGACACACTTCTGCAGTTAGATCTCAAGCAAGAAGAGGAAGCACAAGAAGAGTGAAGGTCAAAGAAGCAAGAGAAAGTCAAAGAAAAGAAGAAAATCTCAATTTTATGCCTGGATTCTCTCATACGTGCGAAGCTAGGGTTTCTACAAATTTTGGTAGACCAAACATTGCAAGTGCAAAAAATCGGACTTGAGGAAGAAGGCCAAAAATCTGATTGGAACAAAATTTTAGAAGGTTGACTATTGTTGACTTTTTGAATTCCTTGAAGAGTTGACTCATACAAGAAAACTAGGGTTTCTACAGTTGTAACAAGACCAAATATTACAAGCCGAATTGTAGATTGAAGTTGTAGGAACGAAAAGTTTGACTGAAGTGGAACCTTTGAAGTTTGACTTTTGTTGACCTTGTTGACTAAAGCTTGTTTGAGAAGCATTTGTTGGAGGGTTGACTTGGTGCTTGGAGGTGGTCTTGAATTTGGTCTTAGGATCTTGGAATTCTAATTTGATTAGATTTTATAAGGAAGAGAGGAGATTCTTTTGGGTTTTCCCCTTGGAGGGGTTTTGCCCTAGCTTAAAGCCTATATTTTATGTCCTCTGTATTTTATGATCTTTATGGTTTATGCTCTTGATAATGATTTGATGAAGATAATTTAATAAAGAACAGGAAGAAACTAACTAAAGTTCACAAGTATTTATAAGGATAAGGAGAATTATTTAATTAACTTCCCTACTAGATTCTCCAACACTAAAAATGGGGCAGAGTTAGGCGAGGTAACATATAGCGAGGGTGTCCACCTCTCCCTCCCTACCATGGCCAAGAGGAAGAGAAATTTGATCAAGACATTCCGCTACACATTCGTTGACTAGTAGCTGCTATGGAGGTAGATGAATGCAACCACATTGGTAATGGCCATTGGGCAGTCAGAAATTCGCTAGCCTGCCAACTCTAGAATGGGGAAGAGGCTTGGGAAAGTGTTGAACGCAGAATGAAAAAGGTCAAATGCAACCCAAACCATACTTACATTTCTCTAAGAAATCTCTTTCGATTGATGGGGATTTCGTTTCCTCCCCTCTCACCAACTCCAACATCCATCAACTCTTCAAAAAGCTCTGGAGTTATGGATTCCTCTCTCCAAGCTGCCAATCTTCCCAACCCTAGTCCTCTAACAACTCAGGAAAAGAAACAGGGGCCTACAGACAACATAAGCTCCCCAATCGGTAAGAGTTCAGAGCCTAAGGAAGTCAACCAAAACTGCATTGTTCAAACCACCAAAGGTGAAACCTCTCTGTAGGAGGCAAACTTGTATGGAGCAGTGATTGAATGGGAGCACCCTCCTTGGCTACCTGAAGGATATGACGACCCATTCAAATACATGGATCTGCAAGACCAAGTAAGGAAGGAAAATGCCAAGCATGACCAAATTCAAAAGGATCAAGCTCCAATCAACCTACCCTAGCATGATCAAGTTAAGGCTTAAACTCACCAAGCCTCTTAACCTCTTCCAGGAAAGGCTCACTACCTCTAACTTCTCTCAGTTTTCACAACTATTTCAATTATCTCAATCATCGTAGTATCTACAATTTCTAATTTGTCTTAGTTCTGAACTGTCTTAATTTAATATCTGAACTCTTTGAGGGATCATCTAGTTTCCCTCTCATGGGAGGATGGTCTCTCTTAAGTTTACTACATGCTAGAATAGGTATTTGGTAGACATGTATTCCTCTCAACACAAGCTTTATGAGTTCATCCATGCGTGTACTTTATGTAAAACAATTTTCGTGATATAAAGATCTTAGCTAGCTTAAAAAAAAAAAAAAAAAAATACTTTAATTTTAATATCACAATTAAACCAAACATTAATTATTATTTATATTTATAAATAAAAGATATTTTCACCTGAACTCAATAGTTTTATTATTAAATTTACGAAATATGCCAAATAAAAATCAATTAATTACTTTCCACCTTAAACTAAATTTAAGAAATATATGACTTAAAATATCCCAATAATAATAATAATAATTACTTTCCATCTTAAAACCAAGAGTTGTTATATTAAAAAAAATGTGGAATATTCAATTAATTAAAATGACCACCTACATGCTCATGGGCATAGAATAGACAATGACATGATGTTTTGTTAAGACATTTAGTGGTGAAAAGGTTGTTGGTTTGAGTGGGCAAAAATACATCCATGTTAAGGATTGGTGTGACCCATGCCAGTTGTGACCCCAAGTGATTATCATTAATTTATCGAAATAGTTGATTAAAATGATATAGACATATGCATTATCATGAAACACACTCTCATCAATATAGACAATGTTATTTGAAAAACCCTCATAACAATGAAGAATTAGATGATGTCAATATAGGACATAAGACAATGTCCAAAACATACATGTCTATTTCTTAAAGGGTTCCATGCTAAAGGTCCAATTTGTTTGGATTTCAATATTTTACTTATTCTTGCAATTTACAAAGGTGGAATATTAAACTTAGATTAATAACATTATTATTAATATTTTATTTATTCTTTGCAATTTACAATATTAAATAGTAAATATACATAGTTTTAATTATACAAGTAACTTGTTACATCATATTGATAATTAAGTATATTTAAGACAAATGAAATTTGAAGCTTTGATTTTATTAAAAATATTTAAATTATGGTTGTTGTTTTTTCTTTTAACTTATCATTTTTGTAAAATAATTAAGATGTGATATCTTCAAATTTATCAATATATTTATATTTTGTTTATTTTTAACAATTTACAAAATATGGAATATTAAACTTAAATTAATAATTAGTTAATCTTTGTCATACATAGTTTTATTTATATGAGTAACTTGTTATATTATATTGACAAGTATATTTAAGACAAATGAAACTTTCATTAAAATGTCATAGGGTTGATTTCTTTGAAAGCATTTAAATTTTGGTTATTTTTTAATTTGTTTATTTAAAAAAATATGTATTTTTTTTGCCAAATAATTAAAATATAATATGTTCAAACTTATTTATATATATATTTATGTAATAATAATTTATAATTTATAAAAATATAATTATATAAAATAAAATAATTTATTAGAATTTTTTATAAAATTAAAATATTTATATAAACTATTAAATATCAATTTATTAAATTTTTAAATTTAAATTTTTAAATAATAAGTAAGATTAATTAATAGCCCATGTATATTTATGTATTAAACTTATTTTCGGAGGAAAAAATCTTTATACTGATATCATTTTGATTATGTCCCATCAAAACATTTCTATGAAATGTAATATTAGATGCTTATTATGAAATGTAGTAAGGGCGCCTAAAGAAAGGACCCTATATTAAAATATATATGAGATGCATAGGTGGAGTAGGGCTTGTCATATATTAAAATATTTTAGAAAAAAAACAAAACAAAGTGAAAATTAGATAGCGTTTAAATGATTTCCAGAGGTTAAAAAAAAAAAGAGCATGAGGCAGTCGATAGTGGATGGGTGAAGTTGATTTATTTAATTTTTATTAGATAATTAATTTTGTTTATCTGTTATTTCATAATGTTGATTTGATGTGTATATTAAATTTTTATAAATATTTTGATGTGATATGTGTACTGTTATATGATGATGATGATGATGATGGTGGTTAACATCCAATGAGACCAAATAATGGTCTATCGGATCTAAAGAAACAAGTTATCTATTTTGATTTAAGATTTTATTCTTATGCTCAAAAAACTTGGAGAGAAGTCTCCCGAGCTCACTATAATTTTGACATTGTAAAAGGCTAGGAAGGTCAGTATTGTAACAAAGATTGTGAAACTGAGATCTAATGTGGTTATGCATGGGGCACTCTAAGAGGAAGTGGTTTTCATCCTCGATGTTCCTATTCTCACATATATGGCAGATCCTTTCTGTCCATGGCATTTTAGGAACTGTGAGGAAGTGATTTTCATCATCGATGTTCCTATTCTCACATATATGGCAGATCCTTTCTGTCCATGGCATTTTAGGAACTGCCCAACGACCTGTTTCACTATGGAGCTCATGAGAATTCGTTCTAATATTTGCTATATTAATTTTCTTCTTTGAGCTAGTTAAAATAGAGAGATACTTTTGATCTTCTAGGGTGGGGTTGATGACCTTCTTATAATAACTTAATTTTCTTTTAGCCACTAAGTCTTTGTCACACCACATTTTTTCTTTGAACTTAGAAGTAACAATATCTTTAATGTTATTTATGTTTTGCAATGCATATATTTCTATTTTTAAAATAAATTTTATTTATAACTTTATAAATTTAATCTTTCCAATTCTATGAATTAATAAAAAAAATAGAAATTTAGAAAATGTTATAAAATTTATTTTTAATTTACAAAATATTTAATTTAATATTTATTTTTTTCAAAATTTTAATAAACATTAAAAAAAATTATTTTTACATTGTAAAACTAAGAAAAAATCAAACATTTTTACTCAAAATGATTACAATATAACCTGCATATAAAAATATACAACTTAAAATATCCAAATAAAAAATACAATTAAAATTAATAAATAATCAATGCACAGTTTTCAAAATTACAGGTGTACATAGCCAATGCATTCTCCCCGAGGCATGAAAAAATACAAGTTTTGCTGACATGATTCTCCTATGGGCATCTGAAGAGACACCATCACGTTCAGGAGTTCAATTGAATGGACAATTTTTAATGGCTTTGGATAAGACAAAACTATGATAGGCTTTTGCCTCTCAATGGCTGCGCTGTCAAACAAACAAACAATTTCTTTGCCAGGTTCCCACTTTAAATATTTCTCCGGTGTCAAATCACAAGTTAGTAGCTGATAAACGGCTCCACCATGCCTAACTCTGGCATTTAAAGTCAACTGGAAATGCCTTCCATCAAATCTTACTTGGTGCCAAAACATGGTTGCCAAATTGGAATTGCAGGATTGAAAATTGATAGAAACATTTTTGTTAACGATGGTTACTAACTGAAGTATATATGGGTGGGATTATTGTAAATCGATTGTAAATATCAAAATTCAAAATTGAATGTTAGAATGAAAAAGGATGTCGCTTTTAAGATTTAGATTCCAAACACCAAAATTTCAACGCTGTATGTTGGGAAAGAAAGAAAGAAAGAAATTATTTTAACGTCCACGAGGCTAAAGATAGCCTATGGGACAGATTGCTTTTTCATTTGCTTGATGTATTCGGCCCTTTTTTTGTGAAGCTTCACAATAAATGCTCCCGTCTTCTCGACAAACCCCTGGTTAAATAGATTATCCCAAGAGCTAGCTGCCAGCATATCTCCATAACTTTCCCTGTTGTCTTTGAAGGCATCACATTCTAAAATGAAATGTTTTTCTGTTTCCACTTTTCCGGAAGAACAAAAAATGCATACCCTTTCCTCCCACACTTCCTTCAACGGAGTTGATGAGAATTAGTCCTTAACTGAGCAATAAGAATTTTGGCTCTCCAAGAGATATTGGCCTCTATGTATGCTTTTGGTTGATGATTATGAGTGTGATTAAACATTTCAATATAGTAATTTTTCTTTCTTCCTAGCTCCTTCTCCCAAGTACGTTTGTGGAACTTTTCCATAACAAAAGCTTTTATCTCTTTTCTGTTTATGGGGCAGGTGTTCAAGCAAATATCTCATTTACTAAACCATTTATTATTTTGTTGCATCCAAGTTTTTTTGCTCTTGCACAATCTATCATTAAAGACAACCTTAGGCCATCTACCCTCTTCCATTTGCTCAAGATTTAGTAGGAGGATTTTATTCTTCTACACCCACACTGATTCTAATTACCATTTCTACTTCAAAAACATAAGTCGTAGACCGGTGTACTCAATGTAATTACATATAGAAAGCTTTCAACAAAAATTATAATGTAAACATTTTAATTTAATCAAATTACATAAAAATAAAATAAAATTAACAAAATTAATAATTATAATTATTAATAAAATATTTTAACAAAATCTAATTACATAAAAATTAATAATTATTATAATAATAATATTAGAAATGTAATTTTTCAATTTTTCCCCTTTTAAAAGAAAAATGCTATTTTTCCTATTGAAATCCAAACCTCTTTTTATAACTAGAAAAAACAAAAATCCCTGTTGAAATCCAAAATCTCCTTTTATTACACTAATAAAAAAAATTTGATTCTTCTTCTAACTTAGATCAGAAATTAAAATGAATATAGTCCGATTGGTAGAGCAAGCTTTCTCTGGTTGCAAGAACAAACCCAGCTTTTCATTAGCTTTTGTTCATAAAGTTTGCTGGTTTCACTTGGAAGAAAACAATGAAACATTCATGGATTCCATTCCGATTGGTGACAGCACTATTTGTATTGTTTTCCGTGGAAGCCAGTAGTTTTGCAGGTAGTTTGAAAGATGATAAGATAGGAATAATGCATGATTCTGGCAGCGAATGTATGAATATGAATATTCCACTTGACTTCAACTCATACTTTCAGAGGACCATTCCCACATTTAAAGAATTTGCAGGCGGGGTTTTGCAATGGAGGGAACGTTATTTGATGAATAACAAAAGTACATGGGTTCCTCTTACAGTTGGGATAAGAACAGTAACAGCCACTGTCTTAACAATTGCAGCTGCCAGTTTCTCCAGTCTTGGGGGAATTGGTGGGGGTGGGCTTTTTGTCCCAATTCTGACTTTGGTACTAGATTTTGAGATTAGAACAGCAGCAGCACTGTCATCTTTTATGGTACTGGCAGGATCCCTTGCCAATGTGATATACTGTATCCCCCAAAGGCGTTCTACAATTGATCATAAGCCTCTCATAGACTATGACGTTGCCATGCTTCTGCAGCCCAACATCCTTCTTGGCACAAGCTTGGGTGTTATCTTTAATGTTATGTTTCCTGAATGGCTTATCACATTCCTGCTTGCTGCATTCCTCTCAGTGATTACCTTCGCCAGCTGCAAAATTGCAGTCAGACACTGGCGAGCAGAGACTGTTCTTTATCAATGTGTTATGGAAAGAACAACCATTCCAAATACAATGAATGGCTGTACCTTGGAAGAGGAGACGCCTAGAGAAAATGGCTCAAGTAATGCATCAGAATGCATTGTATCTCCTAACGGTGATACCCACAACGAAATATGCAGAGACAGGATCGTACAAGTACCTTCTAGTGTTCTTTTTGAAGATGGTGGAAACGGTCCGCAGGAACCCCTTCTGGATGCGAAAAGGCCACAATGTTCAGTTGTTCCTCTGAAAGAATTGGCAGTGCTTGTGCTTGTGTGGATCTCATTTTTTTTGCTGTACATACTCAAAGGCAGCGAGGGTGGGGAGGTATGCTTCTTTATTTATAGAAAGCGAATATGTATTTCTGTGGAAATGTTATTGAATCATAGCTTTTTAATTTTCATTTTGAGTCTGTCAAAGTTGAACTGTAACTGCACGCCATATTAAACACCCTGAGGGCTTTCACCATGAATTGGGAAGTATGCCAATCTATGTTCTACTATCTATGTTTAAAATAAAGATGAACTTGTTTGGTCGGGTTTCAATATCCAAACCATCCATAGCATGGATAAAAGCACTGGTTGGAGTATTACTGAGTGACTATGCCCAGGCATTTTCCCCAATACTTCTTTGGCAAAAATGCTACCCCTATATCATTTAAGAAAAATGGATTGTCCAGTGAGTAAAAGAGCGGCTACGTTAATACATTGCTGCAATAATGTTCGCATATGAATTAATAAATAGATTTTGCATCTTGTACAAACAGAAAAGCTTAATTTGATTTGGGCCCTTACCTCATCTGACCACAACTTTTGAAAAGAATATACAACTGTAATTTACATTTGCAGTGCAATTTCCAGAACGAATAAGAGGCTAAAACAATAATGTAATGATAAAGACCAACATATAGGCTGGAAATGAAAGAATTACAGTGTCCAAGTCGTGCTTTCCATCGGTAGAGTTGCCTATCAGTGGATGTTTGTTTCCTCGAAGTAGAGATGGAAATTTCTGCTGCATTATTTTCCAGTTTTATTGAGCAAATTAGCAATCCCAGAAGATATGTTGTGTATTTTTTTTCTCAGTAAAAGTATTGTAGATTCTATGTAATTACCAGCCATGAAATAAAGTAAACAGTTTATTTTGCAAGTATATAGATGACTTTGCTCCATACAGGGAATCTGCAATCAACATAAACACAGGGTCACAATAGACACACTTGTCATCAATAAACTCACCTTTATTGAGGTTGACTCTGTAAAATAGTTCTTGATAGAACACTAAGCATGAAAACGCTCTTAGCTTGTAGGACATTTGATAGGTCAAGACCCTGTTCATACAGATGACCCATCAAAATTCAACACCCAGTGTATTTAAAATTCAAAATTTAAAATATGTTGTTTAATTTTTTTACAATAAGAGTATAGCAGATTCTGTATTTAATAGCATATATTAAAGTAAACAATTTATTTTGCAAGTAAATACTTGACTTTGACAGAATCTGCAAACAACATAAACTTAGATGACAGAATCTGCAAACAACATAAACCCAGGATGACAAGAAACATACTTGTCATCAGTAAACTCACCTGTATCGACCTTGGACTCTGTAATAGTTCTTGATAAAGGACTAAGCATGAAAACACTCTTTGCTTGTAGGAGATCCAATAGGGCATGACACTGTTCATAATGATGATCCATCAAAATTCGACATCTAAGGAAGACCATCTTGCATTCAAAGATACTGGACCAGGGCCAGTGAGGTCCATTTATGCATGAGTGGGTATAATATTTTTGTTGTCGAAATAAAATGCACTTATCATTAGTGTACAGGGTTAATCTCTCCAAATGGGCATTGCAAAGCATTATTGATTTGAAGGAGGTTCTTATCCTTTTGCAGCTCCTCGATTTATCAGATGACAATGTTAGACTAAGCGAAATTCTTTCAATCTATTTAAGACTCTGATCAATGTTTCAAAGATTCAGTCATAAAAGAATTCTATACTTATTGAGTCTCCTTTTTTGAACATTGAAATTCTGAATCTTACGGCTCCACATTGAGTGAAAAGGAAGATACCAACCCTGTTTTTTAATCTAAAAACAAACGTACGACAAAACCATTTGGCAATAGATATCCAAACATCTCAAATGCCCTTGATAACCACCAAACCCTCAATCCTGAAAAAATGGGAAACAGCAATAATGTCACTAAAAGCAAATTGGCCCTAAATTTTGGTGCTGCTGGGTTGCATAATCTCGCGAGAAATTCTGGTCTTCCATGAAGCTTCTCCTGGCATAGTACAAACCATCCACTTCGTGCATAAAATTTTAGCTTGGGTAAAAATATCGAGTCTGAAACCGCCACTTGAATTTGTTATAATAGGACGGAACCATGGGAACACCACCTTCTCAAATGCTTCCTTTTTCGTATTTTTATTATTAAGAAATCATTATGTAAATGCATTAAAAAAATAATTAATTGGGCTATTAGCTAGAGGTTTACATATATCTACACTATGTGTTTTGGGAAGGAAACATGGTGGGGTGGGCTGCCGTTATTATTAGAATAAAATAGATATTTGTTTGTGTGTATCTATATTCATCATTTTGTCTTTGTCTTGAGGATGAACTATATTAGTTGGTTGGAAAAGTCCATCAAATCATAATGATGTGATTAATTAGGAAGATATTTATCTACAATATGTATCATAAAAGTCTTAGATCTAATATCAATAAATTTAAATTATTTATATATGATTATGTAAAAGTTCTCATTTATATAGCAAATAAAAGTGCAATAACCAAAATAGTACTTAGTGCGATATATCTCTAAATCAAATGCATTAAGAAAAAGGTTCTAAATGGTCTCTAGAGTTCAAAAATAAGCATATTACTATAGTATTACAGCTAGCCGTGCTAATGAATATCATCTCAATCATTAGAATCCTCATCCTTGTCATCTTCATCCTCATAATGAGTAGCCTCTAAGTCTATAGTGAGATTCTAGGTTGATTCCTCTGGCCTTAAAGGTTGTAAACCTCTCCCTATGGAGGTGGGTCCGAGACCATTCAAGAAAAGTTTTTACAACCCATTTTGATGATGGATCAAATTCACCCAAAATTATGTTGCTTGGTTAAGAGGTTTTATTTAGCAATTGTTTATGCATCAAGCTAAGGTTGTACTAAACATAAACCATGTGATTCAACCATTTTTGCTCCAAATGGTTCTTCTTCTTGGTGTATATACACTAAAAAATGCTCCAATACTACTCACACCCTAAAGTACTGCATGTCTAGCTTAATATGATAACAACAAATTATTGCAAATCATGGCACTCACTACCAATTTTTTGCCACAATAGGTTGCAAAAAAGGTTGTAGGCAAAGAAAATATTAGCAAATGATTTTGAAACTTGGAATGAACTATTGCAATGAGTGATATGATTTGAAAACTTTGACATTTCTTACTCGATGAATTCTTTGTTCTACTTCTTATAGCCATAGACAAGCCAAAGGTGCCATCATTCTCATTGAAATTCAAAAGCTTTTGATGTATCTCACTTTCAATCATGGGATGTGGCACCATAAGTCTAAGGTTATGGAGATAAATAATTTAAGTGACCAAGGTCTAATCTGAGCCATTGATCTCAAGAGGTGAGATGAGGGATATCTCAGACCTCCATCTTTAGAGCGCTAGGGTTGGATTAGGAGGCTCAAGGGAGTTTGACATAAGTCATATGCATGAGGTGAAGGCACATCATTAAGAGATGGTGAATTGGTGGTTGTGAGAGTAGATAGATTTGCTAAGAGAGAGGGTGACTTGTTGGTGGAAGACAAAGGAATTTGCAGAGAAAAATATCAACATCTAAGCCAAGTGAAACAAGGTCGTATAGTTCAGTGCAAGGGCAAATTTGTATGAACAGTGACACATGTTGGGTGATGCAGACCAAGTGCAAAGTGATGCAGGCATTACACATGGCACAATTTCAATTCGGTTTGGTGAGGTCGTACAATTGGATATTTTCTTTGGAAATTTCTTCCCGTGGAGCATTGTAATTTTGTAAGAAAATTCCATATCATCTCGAGCCAATAAGAGCAAACTCTTTACTAGTTTTCCCCTTTGTGGGTTTCCAAGGTAGAAATTGTGTCAATTACATGATTGTTGTTCCTATTGTTTTTGTTGTGCATTTTATTTGTTAAGAGCTCAATAGTGGTTAGTTTACAAATCAAAACTTATTGGTTGTTGCAATTTATTTTTGGGCATAAAATTTGTTGGGAATTAATTCTTACGTTAGGGTTAGGAATTTTACATCCATTTCATTACTTGGCATAAACCCACATGGATTCTTCCTCATATAAATATATGAACCTATGTAATTGTATTAAAATAGAGATATGGAAATTTAATGTTTCATGTTGACACTAAAATCTAGTAGGCCTTGGAGAGGGGTACCATACAAGGCTATTACTAAATCAAGGGACAACAATGGGGTAGTGGCCCATTGTTATCATAACCAAAACCCCCTACTCTTTATGGACTTTCACCAATGGGAGAAGTCTCAATATGTGTATGGTCATCTAATAGGATATTCTAACTAAAAAGGTATATGATGACTAATAGGTTTCTAAGGGAAAGCTCAACTTAAGTAGAAGGTTCCCAAAGAGTAAGTGCAATTTTCTTTCCATAGAGAAACCAATTTTTGGCACACAAGACCTAGGGTTTTATTAGTGGGTTGAGAGTTAGGATGGCCCAAGTTCAAGGTGAGGAGAAAGGGTTCCTGAGAATATATATCAAAAGGAACAACACACATGAAACCCTCAAATAAGCCCACAAGTTGAAGCTAGAAACAAACTAGGGTTAGTTTAGGGCTAGTAACTAGGGCAACAAAATTTATGGACGAAATTGAAGTGAATGCCTACCAAAGGAAGGGATTTTGTGGCAATCATTATCCTCTTGCAATTTAGACTCTCCAACTTTAGAAACTCCTACTCCCTAGGAATTCACACCAAATCCTAGCTGGCCAGTTGGCCTTAAAGGGGACAAATTAGGTCAAGAAAGAAAAGAGAAAAAATTATGGATAAAAAATGGTTCGATCCCCAACAAAGGATGGCTAGTTCTTAGCTCCTTGGGAGGAAGGATTCTACGAGTGATACGATCCTTAAAATTTGCTAAGGAGGAAGGATAGTTGATGCCTTAGCATAAAAAACCCTTGCGATTACCTATGCAATTGATCAAGAAGTTTCATGGGAGAGCTAATCAAAGTTCACCACTAGGAATATCATTCACATGTTATTCATGAGTAATGCATGCAATAATGATATCTAGATTCTACCAAATAGATTTCAACAAATTAGGGCATTGTAGAAAACTCTAGATTCAATATATTCCATACATTAGACATAAAGAAAAGATTTAACAACAAAACGCTTTCTTACAAGGTAACATGCATGAAATTCCATCCATTGATCCAAGATAATAACTCCAATGATAAGTGAGGAGCTCCAAATATCAAAATGCACTTATAGATCTAATTTCCTCCACAAGACAAAGAGGTCAAAATATCCAAGTAATTATGAATTACAAATGATCCTCTCCTCTTATTTATATAAGGGGGACTAATGTTTATTTTGGCCTAGAAGCCCCTAAAACAACAAGTTATGCCACAATGAC
Organism: Pinus tabuliformis; assembly: GCA_031772625.1. Lineage (NCBI taxonomy): Eukaryota > Viridiplantae > Streptophyta > Pinopsida > Pinales > Pinaceae > Pinus > Pinus tabuliformis. The sequence continues at coordinate 1,496,128,463 of CM062804.1, read as the reverse complement.
AAGTTAGGTCACAAGTTGACCTATTAGGTTAGACAAAAACATCAAACTTTGCTGACACGTGTGAATCATAGGGCTGAAATAGCTGATGCCATGCATGCATGGAGCTCTCCAAGGCTTGCGATGAGGGCTAAAGGTGCCATAAGTGGTGTAGAAGCCCTCTAAAATCATCATGTGAAGGTTGGCCTTCACACCTATGTCAAAATGTCTCTTTGGGCCCCAAATCTCACTTTGGAGGTCAAAATGTGGTCTCTTAGGTCTCCAACAGGCTAAAGTGCCCCTTTTTGCTTCAACGTTGAGGGCTTTCTAGGTGCTACAAGCCCTCCCATGTCCTAGAAGGTGAGACCATGCTCATCTAGGCTCTGGATCAACTGTCGTATCTTTAGTGTGCTAAGGCCGACCATGGGCATGTTGGGTCTAGTGTATGTCATCTTGAAGAATTGTCAAATAATGTGCAAAGTGGCAAAATTTTCTGGGTGCAGGAGTTGTCCAAAGGTGTTAATGTCATGGTGCTACTGCTTAGAGACCCAAGGCTTTCAACTCTCCACTTATGAGTGTCAATATGCTCCTCTAGAGGCTTGGGCCCCAGTTAAGTTCCCTGGGTCATAGCTCTGGAACCACCTAAAGATCACATCACAAAGTTTAGTGAAAGCAACAAATCATCAGGTATAATAATCATTTTTTCATCTAAGTGGACCAAACTTGAAAGTAATGGGTTATTTGACACTTCAAACAAGTCTTCCTCTCCAAAATTAGGGCTTTGAACTCGTAATGGTGTTACCTCCATACGTAAGAGTTGCTAAAAGACAACTCTACTAGGTGTTTCCAACCCCCAAGGGGAGTGACATTTCCTTAGCCCATTGTTCAATCAACAAGTGTCATGTAAACAATGATGTTAACAGAGGGGAGAAGACTTCATGGCCAAGTTTCATGGTCAAAGGGATTAACATGATGGGGATCCACACCTTGAGTGTAAAGATGTGAAGAGGGAGAAATCATAGATGCATGAGTTACCAACATGTCCTTTGTTTGTCCATCCCTCTTGTGCGACTTTAACTTTTTCTTGGTTTTTATTTGTATTACAACTAGTAGCTCAAAGGGTTACAACTTTCTTTGTATGATGTATAACAGTTGTATTACCCCTTAATGATGAGATAACTCATTACCCATAAGAGTTGAGACATGTAAGGTTTCATTTCATGATGTATGAGTAATATGGTGCTCAGGAACCATATGATGGCCATAAGGGGAAGATAGAGCCTTTGCTAGGCTTTTTCCCATGTGCTAATGTGTAAGTCTTGACCATCTTTTGCATTTTAATATTCTCTATTTTATCTTACTTGTGGCCAATATATGCTTTTTCATTTTCTTTTAGCTGAATCAACCTCCCATGGCCAATTTTTGGGCCCTACCCAGGTATGGGGATGTATGGGTGCCAAATCCCACAGAACCAATGGTTAATTGAGCTTGAAGAATGGAGGTGGAATATAGGGCTTGTAATATAAGATGGAAAATGGTAAGTATGGAATAAGGATAAATGGAACACATTATCTCAATCAGGGCTTCCCAAGTAGTGCCCCTCTTATACCCACTAGGCCACTATGGGAGGTTCCACTAGACTAGGATCGAAGATTAACCCCCATTTAATGTGAGGGAACAAGATCATAGTCAAAACCTCTCCTTCTTCCAAGTCACCCCATGATCCATGCCAAATTCCCAAATACAAGAAAGCAAGCATAAGCACTCGATTCCAAAATGAATAAAGTACCTTTTAATAAGAAGCCCACCTTCATTCATGTGCTCCTGCGAGATGGGTGCGAAGTCATATGACTGATGTGGGTGGCAGAGATATTACACATCATCTTCGACTAGTGATGGTTGTTGGCTTGCCGCTAGAAGAGTTGACAGGAGAAATTTTCTCTTATGGGGTCACCTACTTTTGGTGGGTAACAATTCCCTCCCCTTTCCCTCCCTAGGTCTTATCACATACTTTCATAAAATTATTAAACCCTCTTTAAATCTATTTGCTTCATCTCTATCATGTCATCATCCCCTTCATTCCCTTTTATTCTTCCTTCTCTCCATGGGATGGGCTATCACCATACTCTACTTGTTATTCCACAAAAAGTAGTTGAGAGAATAAATGTCTTTCTATCATTTAATATCTTTCATATAAACTTCTTCTTAAGAAAAACCACAACATATAAACAAAACACAACAATGAGATCATTTAAAGAGCATCAAAGATTTTGAATAACTAATTTTTCTTTTACTATAAAAGATTTATGATTTTATTTTTTTTAATATTTGTTCTTTAATATATTTTTATCCCTATCCAGGCATAGTATATTGTAATTAGTTTGAGTCAAAATGTTTTCTCTTAATTAATTTACAAATTTTTGGAAACTATTTCTAAAGTTTATTGAAGTTTTGGTAAAATTAAATATTAAACATTTTTTTAGAAGTTGAAATTTATTTTTTGAATTTTTAAAAATTGAATTTCTAATTTTTAATTAGTGGAAGACTATTTTTCTGTGATTTAAAAACAAATTTTCAGAATTAAAAATAATTTAACTAAAAAAAAGAACCTCCTCATAAATTAATTATCAAATTTATTTCACTAATCATGGAAATTCACTGATTTAAAAAACAACAACAACCTTGCATATTACACTAATTTTTCCCTTGCTGTTTTTTATTATTGAATAGACTTGGTTCAATCATTTTCCTCAATAAACCTTACCTATTTTCTGAATTCAGGCTTCTGTGATCCATATTACATTAAGAAGAGTCTTTTGAGTAAAAATCACATAGGAGAAATTTTTGCACCAGCTAGTGTGGTTCATTATATATTTTCACAATTCCATTTTAAATCATGATGCAATATAAAAACTAAAATTTAAATCAACACTGCAATAAATAAGAGAAAAAAAAATTAGGAATCTTTTGCACTCACACTTAAGCCTTTGTGTAAATAAATTTTTTATTTTAATATACTAGACATTGTAATTTTTTATATTAGATATTTTATTACATGTGAATTCTTTGCCACACGAGACGACATGAAATATTTCATATCAATTTGATTTTTCCAACATAGAAATTCTACCATAGATTATTTATTTGCCCAATTAGGATGAGTATAAATTTAAAGTTAAATAAATAGTGTGTTACAATAATTAGCTTTTTAAATAATTATTTATTTTATTTACATCATATATATACATTATTTGATATAAAGAGACTAGACATTGTAATTCCTTATTTCGTCTTATAAGCTAAAGAGGGAATAAAATGTGCACAAACACATTTCAATGAAGTCTTAACTTTTGTAACAAACTATGATGTTGGGGCTAATGTTTCTTCCGAAATTATTAATGCACCAATCTCTATTTGGCTCCAAGGTTATCAAGTCCATTAATTATTTAAATGTGTTTCATTATTAGATTTATGAATTTGTTCAAACATTCGATAATTGTTATCGATTACTTTTTGCATAAAACACAGGTACTAAGTAGCAACAATGCATAATACACTTGCTAACATTTGTATAAAAAGAATTCAGATATTTAAGAAAAATTATAATATTATATATTACATAAATTGAATTAGTGTTGTATATATATATATATAGTGTTAATAATAATAATAATTTATTTTAAATTTAATTTTTTTAAACCGAAGTGATTTTATAATTTTATTTATTTATATTTAATAAATCTACAATTAAAATAGATGTATTTTAAGATAGATTTAATTTAGTTAAATGTCATATTTTAAAAAATATTGTTTATTGGTGTTAGAATAATGTAAAAATGGAAGTGTCTAGTAATGTGATAGGTTTGTTGTGTTGTCTTCTTAGATCTATATGAGTTACTAGGTGTTGTTTGTTATGCTCTTGACTTGTGAGAAATTCCAAAATACCATAAATGCGAAGAAATATAGCCCAAAACACACAATAAAATAAGAAAAATTGTAAGTATTTTATTATTCAGAAATGGATTCAATGTTTGCTTGCCTCTTCGAGGGGGCAACCTCTAGCAGAGCAGAGCTTGATTACAATAAGACTTGATGATCCTTCCTTTACTTACTAAGACTATTTATAGCTAAATGACATCCAAAACCCTAACTACTAGTGGTCCTTTACATAACATGGGTTAACCACTTTATTTATTAACTATGGTCTGTTTACAACTGACTGTGGTCTCTTTTCTCTAATGCAAGTCAACCACTTACAATTATTAATGCGACATTTATTTACTCTCTAACTAACTATGACTATGACTCAGCTCATTAGGCTTATTACATAAATAAAGGGGTTAGGGTTGGACCCTAACATGCCCTCCCCCATCAAAAGCAGTCTTGTCCTCAAGGCTGAAGCTGCAGAAACTGTTGAAGAATAGTGGTTGGTTCCTAGGTCACATCTTCTGGAGAGGTGTCTTTCCACTTGACGAGGACTTCCTTGATCATGCGGCCGCGGAGATGTCTTTCACGGGTATCGAGGGCCTATTTTGGTTGGAGCCAGAGTGAGTCTTCCTCATCCAATTCAGATAGACTGGTTTGAATTCTACAATTGTTCCCCACCACTTTCTTGAGGCATGATACATGGAAGACCAGATGGATTTTTGAATTTGGTGGCAAGGCCAGTTTGTAGGTGACTGCTCCAATGCATTGAAGTATCTAATAAGGTCCATAGAATCTTGGTGCTAGTTTTTGGCAGCCCTTTTCTTTGAGTGATGTTTGCTTATATGGTTGCAGTCGCAGGAAGACTCGATCCCCTTCCTGAAATGTGCGCTCGGAACAATGTTGGTCTGCCTGTTGCTTCATTTGATTCTGAGCTTGATGTAGATTATCTTTGAGATGAGCTATCATGGCCGCACGATTATGTAGGAGTTGATCAACTACCTGCACCTTAGAACATCCAAGGATATAGGGAATAGGTGAAGGTGGGAGTTGGCCATACAATGCCTTGTATGGAGTCATCTTGGTGGCTTCATGATAGTTAGTATTATACCACCATTCAACTAAAAGGTAGCCACTGTACCCATTGATCCTTCTTTTCTGAAGTGAAGCACCATAGATATGTCTCCAAACATTTGTTGACTGCTTCTATTTGACCATCAGTTTGGAGATGATATGCGGTGCTTAGTTTGAGTTGCATGCCTTGTAGCTTGAAAAGTTCTTGCCAAAATTTGTTGGTGAAAGTGGGGTCACGATCAAACACAATGGAAGTCGACATGCCATGCAATTTGAAGATCTGGTCCATGAAATCTTGAGCCACCAAAGTGGGGGTAAATGGGTGGGGTAGAGCGCAAAAATGAGCATATTTAGAAAGTTTTTCCACAACCACCATGATGACGGATTTGTTGCCCGACTTTGGGGGACTACTGATGAAATCCATGGAAACATCCATCTAGACAGAGTCAGGGAGTGGCAATGCCTGTAAGGTTCCCGGTAACTTGACTGTTTGTCCTTTTTTGTGTTGACACACATCACATTCAGCTAAAAAGTAAGAATGTTGTTTTTCATGCCAATCCAAAAGAAAGGACGATGAGCATGAGCATTAGTCTTCTGAAAGCCTAAATGTCCTGTAGTTGGAGATGAGTGCAAATCTTCCAAATTGCGGGTTTTGAGGGTGGATGCCAATGATATAACTACGTGATCCTTGTAGCGAAGAATATCATCCGTCCAAGAGTAGTTGGCTGAGGAATTAGGATATTCTCTTAAGTTATTAATAAGTTGGGAGAGAGAGGGGTGTGAAAACCATTCCTTACAAGCCTCTTCAATCCAATATGGTATGGGTAAAGAGATGGATAGCATGGTGTTTTCATCCTCAAATTGACTCGATAAAGCATCAAATACTACATTGTCATGCCCTTTCTTGTAAATTATCTCATAATCATATCCCAACATTTCGGTCAACCATTTATTTTGTTGTGGTGATGATAAACGTTGCTCCAAAAATTATTTTAGGCTTTGATGGTTCATGCGGATTTGGAAACGTCACCCCAACAAGTATGGTCGCCAGGTGTCTACTGCATGTAAGATGACCATCATTTATTTCTCATAGGTAGATTGACCCAGATGTTTTCCACTCAGTTGTTGGCTGGTGAAGGCCAATGGTCGACCTTCCTACATTAATACAACACCAATACCAGTACCAAAAGCATCACTTTCAATCATAAAAGACTTGGTGAGGTCTGGTAGGGCCAATATGATAGTGGAGCACATGGCTTGTTTGAGAGCCACGAATGCCTGCTGAGCTGCATTAGTCCAGAGAAATGAATTTTTCTTGAGAAGATTAGTGAGGGGTCTAGCAATACGACAACAATTGCGGAAAAATTTGCAATAGTAGTCATTGAGACCTAAGAATCCCCTCAAACTCTTTAAGATTTTTGGTTGGGGCCAATCTTGCATTGCATGTATCTTTTTTGTATCAACCCTCACTCCTTCATGACCCACAATGTGTCCCAAATACTCAAATTCTTCCACGCCAAAAGAGCACTTGGACAATTTGATAAATAATTTGTGATTCCGGAGTAGTTGCAAGATCGGGTCTACATGGTGAAGATGTATGTCCTAGGTTAGGTTGTAGATGAGAATGTCATCAAAAAAGACGAGGACAAATTTTCAGAGATAAGGTTTCAGTAGGTGGTTCAAGAGGCTTTGAAAAGTAGATGGAGAATTACAAAGACCAAATGGCATGACCAAGAATTCATAATGGCCTTCATGAGTTCAGAAGGTAGTCTTGGGAATGTCTACTTCCTTCATGCGTATTTGGTGATAGCCTGAGTGAAGATCTAGCTTGGTAAAGAATTTAGCACCATGCAATTCATCAAGAAGATCATCAACAACCAGAATAGGAAATTTGTCCTTGACATTGAGCTTTTTGAGGGCCCAAAATTTTGGACACATGCGCCATTCTCCATCTTTCTTTAGCACCATGACCACTGGTGATGAATAAGGACTGATGCTGGGACGAATAACACCGGCTTCGAGGAGTTCCTTGATGATTTTTTCAATTTCATTCTTTTGGGCGAAAGGATATCGGTATGGGCGCACATTAGGTGATTAGGCCCCCAGGACCAAAGGGATGCTATGATCATGTTCACCCCTAGAGGGTGGAAGCTCTTTTGGTTTGTCAAATACCTGCTAGTTGTGGTCTAAGCCCTGTTGCATCTCAAGATGAATATGAGGAGTAGTGGATTCAATGGATTGGATGGCATTAAATTGGGCGATGATTCCGTGATGGCCCTTTTTCAAAATCTTTTCCATTCGATGCGAGCTGATGATCTTAGGAGCACCTGCCTGGAGTCCTCATAATGTATGAACATGGTCGTTTTGCTTAAAGCTCATATATAACTCCTAGAAATCCATTATGATCGGTCCTAGTGTGCGAAGCCATTCAACACGCAAGACAATGTCACAACCACCCATTTCAATAGCAAACATGTGGGTCTTTAGGTGGTAGTCTCCCATATGAAGCTTAATGTTTTCGCATCAGCCTTCACATTTCATGGTCCCCCAATCAATGATAAGGAATTGGAATTAGCTACTGCTCACACAAAGCAATGAACAACTTCTGCGACTCACTTATGGATAAAGTTATGAGTGTTTCCACTATCAATCAATACCACGATCGGTCGATGTTTAATAAAGCCTCGAATTTTGAGAGTTTGAGGTGAAGAAATGCCAGCGAAAGCATGTAGTGAGATAATCGGCTCATCCGACATAGCTATGAGGTCATTGTCGATTTGGTTTTCCCCAACTTCGTCCTTGGGAACCTTAAGGGATGGAACTTCCTCATGTGAACTGTTATCAATAGCATCAATTTGAAAGAATTTTGGTTCCTTGCATTTATGTCCAGGAGAGTACTTGTCATCATAGTAGTAGCACAGTCCTTGTTTTCTTCTTTCGACCATTTCTGCTAGTGACACCTTTTGAACCTTAAGTGTTTGGGTGGGGCCTTGAGCTGGGACATTCCTTGGCGGAAAAATTTGGACGATTGGACTGGTGGTTAAGGTTATTTCCACTTCTAAGGCCTTTTTGCAGGCATCCATCCAAGTAGCTGGGTGGTGCATCCGGACATGGGCTTGGATGGCTTCTTTTAGGCCACTGATGAAACACTCTAAGTAGAAGTCATCTCCTAGACCATCAATTTTGATGGCCAATTTCTCAAAGGCTGCAATGTAGTCCTTTACTGTTTCGGTTTGCCAGAGCTTAGTGAGACGGCCCAAAAAATTAGATTTGTGGTCAAAGTGATCACATATGGCTTTTGAGAACATGTGCCAAGTTAATTTCCCTGGATAACATTTCTGATGCCACTGCCACCATTGCCATCTCTCTTGATCCAAGTAAAGGGCTCCCACATGTAGTTTAGTTTGATCTTCCCAGATATCATTAAGGGAGAAATATTGTTCCATTTGTGCTACCCATACTGCAGGGTTAGAGCCATCAAATTTGTACATGTCCAGCTTGGGTGTCCGGTGGTTGGAAGAGTGGTGATTTCCATGGAAGTGAATGTGATGGCTTGATTCTCCTTCTAGGTGTGCATCAACACTAGGCTCCTCCATATGAGGCGGTCGTATAATGGATGATATTTGTGAGAGCTGTTTGAGAACCCTGTCCTCGAATATCTCGAATTTTTCTTCAAGGCTGGTGACCCTCTCGAGTGCCTTTTCCGCAACCATAACTTGAGATCGGGTACCCTGCATACACCAATCTTGAACAATTTTTTTTTAGCTTACTTAAGAGTAGTCTGCTTGGAAATAAGGCAAGCTCGGGATTCTAATGACGTGGATCACTTGAGGCTATGTCGGGAAAAAGTTTGGGACTACCAAAAAAATTTGGGGCTTACAAGTGAATGGTACCACTGCGACTATCTTTTCGTCCTCAATTTGATGGGCTAAGTCTCTTGCAGGTCTCTAACTTTTTTTTCTTTACTCCGAAAGGAGTTTTACTCTCCGCTGATCAATACTACTGTGGGCGAATTCCAAAAAACTTGATCTTGCCCAATGTCCTACGAAAATAGGCCCGAACTATAGCAGCAACAATACTCACTGCACAAAGAGTCTGATCAGCACTATGAAAATCCCAACTGCTAAATGTGGGTTGCACGACGGCGACAGAACCCCAACTACTAGATTTGATTTGCATGGCGCAACAGAATCCCAACAACTAGATATGATTTGCACAACGGCAATAGAACGCCAAGTGTTGGATCTAATTTGCACGATGGTGGCAGAACCTCAACTGCTGGATCTGATCTGGAAGATAAGGTAGATGACGATCTTCAGATAGCAGAGGCAATGGTCACAAAGGAGTGTCAGGTGCTACATATCGCAATATACATAGGGGTCCAACAATAGTACTCGACCCAATCTTTTAGGGCGCTAACTAAGGAGGATCGACCATACCCTTAACTATACTACCTGACTACCCTATCATACGCGTGAGTAATCTCCTCGAGTGTTGTTCTCAATGTACTGTAGCAACAAGACGACCGACGACTTACCTAAGGCGAGGTTTCAGGTCAGCTTAGGGGGCTTCCGATATACCCAAGGGTACATGGAAGTGTAGTCCGTGCACGGTTCTGTCTAATGCGCTACTACACGAAGGGGTACCCACAGGGGTTACAAGGGACACCAAAAAGTGTGACCACCTCTTGTAGTTCTTGCGTGCATGCCTCCCCAAATCCGCAAGTTTATGTGCTCAATGACAGATTCCGTGGTTTAAAGACGTCGAAACACATCTCTAGCCTATTTTTTTTTTTTTTTTTGCGAAAATTGGAGGTACAACTAGCCCTAGAAAGTGCTCTGATACCACTTGTTATGCTCTTGACCTGTGAGAAATTCCAAAATACCAGAAATGCAAAGAAATATAGCCTAGAACACAGAATAAAATAAGAAAAACTGCAAGTATTTTATTATTCAGAAATAGATTCAATGTTCACTTGCCTCTTCGAGGGGGCAACCTTCAGCAGAGCAAAGCTCGATTACAATAAGACTCGATGATCCTTCCTTTAATGTTAGGGTTAGGTTTGGACCCTAACATTGTTCTAGAAGTAATTGTTTTGCAATGTAATTGAGTTGTAATTGAATCAGAGTATGTATCTTCCATGTTGTTATGTGTATCGAGTCTAGTGATCTCATAGTTATATAATGGGATACACTGTGATGTATTTGCGGTGAGCAAGTGTGAGCAGACTTAGGCCTGAATTAATAAAAAGGTTCTGTTGTGTTAAACTTCGTGTTTTCTAATATGGTATCAAAGCAGAAACTAATGCATTGAAGAAAGAGGAATTTGCAATAAAACTTGATAATGGATATTTGTGTTATGAAAATGAATTGCATGTGATCTCTGAAAATAAATTATTTGATAAATTGTTGTTTTCTTTTGATGATGAAGTGGAAGAACATGAAGAGGAAATTGTACTAGCTGTTAGAGGAACAAACAAGTTTGAAGATGTCAAGCTTGATTATGATGCAAAGATAAATCTTATTGAAGAATGGCTTCAAAATTCCTTTGAACAGATTGATAAAGGTATAAAAGATGCAGCGAACATTACATGCTTAATGGTGAACACTCTTGAAAATGAGCAAAATGGTGAATCAATAAATAATTTAGATGACATAGAAATGGAATGGTGGATATATTTGAAGAGGTTCATGGTATTTTGATGCATTGGAGCCTAGAGGAAATCAAATATTATTATGAACTGATGAGACAACAGTCAAGTAAACAGGAAACTATTGATGACGAAAATGTACTTGTTGAAAAAAGAGTTGAAATGGAGGGGCATCATCCTAGTTGCAATAAGAAGCAATATCCAAAGTTCATGATCTGGAGTAGGGAGAAGACTACACAGGTTGAAAGCATCAGAGTTTGGAGCAGGAAGTCCAAGAATAATTTTCATCAATAAGTTGAAGCAAAGAAAGTTAAAATGAAATATTTGAGTGATATTCGTAAGCCTAGCTGAGACTTAGGCCAACAAACATTGTTATTTATGTTATAACAAATCCATTTCTCCATTAAGGGGGGATGTTAGAATAATGTAGAAATGGAAGTGTCTAGTAATGTGATAGGTTTGTTGTGTTGTCTTCTTAGATCTATATGAGTTACTAGGTGTTGTTCTAGAAGTAATTGTTTTCCAATGTAACTGAGTTGTAGCTGAGTCAGAGTGTATATCTTCCATGTTGTTATGTCCATCAAGTCTAGTGATCTCATAGTTATATAATGGGATACATTGTGATGTATTTGCAGTGAGAAAGAGTGAGTAGGCTTAGGCCTGAATTAATAAAAAGGTTTCGTTGTGCTAAAATCTGTGTTTTCGAATAGTTGGTACGGTCATGTCAATGACAACATATGCAAGAGATATGAAGGTGAGTTATAATTTGACCCTCATTTATCATTATTTGATAGTTATGATGATAAGGATTCTTAAATGTTTCACTGAAATATCAATATGAATTTAGTTTTTCCTCTTAGTTTTAATTTGTTTAATTATAAGATTCATAAAACAATCTAGGATTGGAAAAACAAGAAAAATATATGCTTTGAATATTTAAAGGGCATTATGATTTTTTATTGTTCAACCCGAACAATTATCATGTTTGTTTATTTGAAAACAAATTGGAAATATTAAAAAATTATCATCTTGTATTTAGGAAATTATATATTTAGATACAAGATAATTACAAAGTAAAAATTATAATTATATATGTGTGTGTGTGTGTGTGTGTGTGTTAGGTTATGTGAGTTTTGAAATAATTGATATGATTAAATTGTGGTTTGAGTAGTCACGACCCAAAGGTATTTACGCTGTCAAAATCACCTGGGTATCGCACCCAGTCTGGGTCACACTAGCCCTTAACAGGGTTGGATTTCCTCTTATCTAGAAAAACTACAAATTCTTTTAGGACTCCAAACTAGAAAACAAAAAATGGGGTTTTGTATGTATATACCTTACAAAAATGACCCACCATAAAACAAAATTTACATGTCATACTATAACTAATTAATAATGCAATTCTGTATTACTATGCAATGCCAATCCATTTAGGTCTAAGGAATAGAAGAGGGTGATGTCAGGACCCCGAGTCAGAGATGTGCGACCAAGTTGTAACTAGCGCGACCATGTGCGACGGGCGCCCGTGTTGAATTGACTGGGGTAAAGTGCGTGTGTTGACTTGGAGTGACGTTCGGTTAAGTGCGACGAGTGGACACACTTGTATAGCAAGCACGCCTGTGTTGGGTGAGCGCTCGCCCATTGTGACGGGTGACTGGTGGGCGAAGTACGACGAACGACTGGTGAAGCGAGTTGTGCGAAGGGTGACCGACATGCAGTGCGATGTGTGAGTCAAGTTGATGTGCAATGAGGTGTGCGAGTCGGGCGAGGGTGAGCATGCGAGCAAGGCAACTCAGGTAGTCGTGTTGGCAAAGTGCGAAGTTGTGTATAGTCGACCAAACATTTATATGGTCGAGCCAACCCATGGATGCAACGAAGGCATGCGACGGTTCAGGTGCAATGGGTGTATTGCGATGGGTGAGAAGGTCGGTCAGATAGGAGATGGGCAGGCTGACCCATGGGCAGCCCAAGGGACATGACATTTTGGTTGGATACCATTCGATGGTTGGCATATATATTGGAGTTGAGTTGGGAGGAGTTAGACATCCAAGAAACTCGCTCTAATTACATAAAACAAAGCGAAGGCAAGGGATAGCGAAAAAAAAAGGCAGAAGGGCGAAGACCGAGTCGAGTGGCAGGTCAGGCAGAGGAGGTCGGGTTCCGTAGGCAGGGAGGGCCTAAGTAGGCAGTGTTGTCGACACTGGCCTTGGAAATGCACCGGCCCAACAGGCAAGGCTGCACAGAGAGCTGAACGGGCGGACGTGGGTGCGGTTGAACGAAGGTTGAATGCAGACCTTGGGTGAAGCTGAATGGAGGCACGAGCAGGGCTGAATGTACTGCCTGGGCGAGGCTACATGACGGGTTGGGCATAGCTGAACGGTGGGGTTGGGCACGTCTGAATGGTAAGGTGTTGCACGACTTTGGGAAGCATTATTTTGGGGTTTCTGACAGAGGTAGTGTGGATGGGTGGCAAGGTTGCACGACCTGGGCATGACTGCCGGGTGAACTTGGCAAGGTGTGCAGGTGGTTGAGCAGACTTGGGAAAGTTGTAAAATATTGTACTTGTAAAGTATGTGAATATTTTATATAACGTTGGGAAGACTTAACCTGGAGTTACCCCTCCCAAGTATATGTGTATACTTGTGTTATTTATTTCGCTGCATATGTATAATTGAAGATGATGAATGATAATGTTAATTTCATTGCATTTTGATAACACTTGGAGATGAAATTGGTTAAGTGTTGAAGTAAGTGTAGTCCATGTTCTTGAGTATTGGCGAAAAGAAAAAGTACGGCAATGTCGCACCCGCCTATGTGTGGTTGAAAGACTATGACTGGGATAGGGGTGTGACAGATGGTATTAGAGCTTGGTTCAGGGTGAGCCAAGCTAATTTAAGATTGAAGTTGAAGGAAGCACTGCGACCATAGTGCGACATAGTTGAGCAGGTGGTGAAGCATTGAGCTTGGGCCAAGTTGAACGAAGGAAGATGGTAGAGAAAGATTTTCAAAAGCTTGAAGACATGACAGGTTATTGGAAGGACAAGAAGCAACAACACTATGAGGCTCTTGTGCAAGAGTGGGAACTCTTGGGGCACATTGGAGATGGGATAGTGGATGTGTGGAAGGCCTTGAACAATATTCATGGAAGATCTGCTGAACTTGAAGAACTTGACGAGAAGATACAACAGGGTGACCGAAGACTCCAAGAACTCATGGATGAATGAGTTCACTTAAGGGAGAGAAGTGCCATGTTGCAAGATAAAGTCAAGGGACTTGAGGATGAGATCAAGAGGGACTTTCTTGATCGTAAACCCGTTGTTATAGAAGAAGCTAAGCTTGAATACATTGACAAACTTGGAGCGTACTACCAAGTCATGCAGGATGACTTGCAGATGGTTGGGTCACTTTGAGTGGAGGAGGTCGATGTGTGCCAAGTAGGTGCACTTGAGCAGCATGCAAAGAAGGAGAAGCTTGATGGAACTCAAGCTAGACCAGGATTGGATTGCTCGGATGAATCGAAAGGGAAGATTACATACCTTAAGAGGGTTGTCAAGTCGAGGCACAAGCTGAAGAAGGTTGTCGAGGTAAGACACAAGACAAAGCCTATGAAGGATGGAGATGCCTTGAGGTTGAGTTTTGTGCATGTGATCGTACATGGCAAGAAGTTTGTTACATTGGTTGATACGAGGGATACTCATACTTTCCTTAGCAGGAAGGCAATAATATCTTTTGGGAAGAAAGTTGAAGTGGAAAGGGAGTTGAGTGCTTTCAAAGCTATAAAATCTACCATGAAAGTTGTGGCAGGTGTTTTGAAGAACACACAAGTGAGAGTGGGTTCATGGTTTGGAAAGTTGGATTTGAGGGTGATTGATATGGATGATCATGCTATGGTTTTGGGGCAGGATTTCTTGGTAGCTGCACAAGCCATACTGATGGTGGACCGTGACATACTCTTGATTACAGCTGGAGGGCAAACCATGATCGTTCCGATGACAAGGAAGAGTCGCTTGGGATATAGACCAAGGATTGCTTCGATGACTTTGTATCCAAAGGACCTAAATGTGAAGCATGACTATGTGGAACAAAGGGAACTTGGATGTGTGACTCAAGTAACAAAGGAGAAGTGGATGATCGAATTTGTTGCGAGAGCTAGGACGGGAAAGAAGGATGGAGGTGGAAAGGCAGTTCCACCCATCATGGAGAAAATGATAGGTGCATCTTCTACTGAGAGACTTCACCATGAGGTTGTTGATGAGAGAGGAAGTTTGAGTACTTCTTCTAAGGCACAGGTTGGGGAAGGTTATGCAGGTAGAGATCTAGCTAGCATTATGGACTTTTGCAAGTATGTTATGGGCATATATGACTTTCAGTTGATGAAAGCCAAGCTTGAGAAGATTGGATGTACACCGGAGGAGGTTGTTTTTGTGCATGAGTACTTGAGGACGCAACATCAATCTGATACTTGGGTGGATGAGAGTCAGGGAGGAAACTTCCTGGCCCTTGTTATGCACTAGACCTTTGGAGATGGGTGTGTGCAGTGCCTTGATGATGAGAAGGATTGCACCACCTTGACAAAGGGGCCTTTGGGGAAAAGGGCCTCTCACACATATGATGATGATGCTTGGATGGATGTGGTTGTTGGGACATCACCGTGAGAAACACATGGACATTAGCATTGATGACAACATATTGCAGATGAGATGGAGACTACTTCATGGACCTAAATATGGCTTACTTAGAGCATTGATGGACAACATGTTGCAGATGAGATGAGGGACTACTTCATGGACCTCGACATGGCTTATTCTACATTTGGATAGAGATGGGATGGATTCTTGATCGAGTTGATATTGTGACAAGATGCTAGAGAAATGACCAATGGTGGCATGAGGAGGAGCATTCTCATGGTTTGGGAGTGACAGTTGGATTAGATACCTAGCTAGTTCGAGTCACAGGGGCATGCAATGCACTGAGCTATGTCAGAGATGTATCGAGGGATACTGAGATATGTTGTGTTGGGATGGAGTATTATGGCAAAGGTTTCACATGATGACGATACATAATGAGTTGACACGATATATGTTGCAGTGAGAGCATGTAGCTTGAGTTGGAGGGACCAACCTTCCACGATGGAGCAACATGAGGATTACAACAGATGTAGTTGATGGTCATGGATTTAGGAGACTTTCCCATTTTTGGAGACATGAGCCTTAGAGGAGGTTTGTGTGATGGAGAGTAGGGTTAGGTAAAATGGACAATGGGCGTTGGATTTATCGACACTTTGCGATGTTTCGATGATGATGGTGTTGTCGAGGATGGCAACCTTATTTAGAGTGGGGGAGGATGTCAGGACCCCGAGTCGAAGATATGCGACGGAGTTGTAGTGGGCGCGCCCATGTGTGACGAGTGCCCTTGTTGAACCGACTCGAGTAGAGAGCGCATGTTGACTTGGAGTGGCATTCGATTAAGTGTGACGGGTGGACACACTTATATAGCAGGCGTGTCTGTGTTTGGCGAGCGCTCGCCCATTGCGACAAGCGACTGATGGGCGAAGTGCGACATGCGACCGATGAGGCGAGTCGTGCGGAGGGCGATCGACAGGTAGTGCGATGGGTGAGTCGAGTTGATGTACGATGAGTTGGGTGAGCCGAGCGAGGGTGAGTGCGTGGGTAAGGCAACTCGGGTAGTGGTGTTGGCAAACTGCAAAGTCGTGCATAGTCGGTCGAAAAATTATATGGTGGAGCCGACCCATGGATGTGATGAAGGAACGTGATGGTCCATGTGCGATGGGTGTATTGCAATGAGTGAGCAGGTCGACAGGATAAGAGATGGGTAGGCCGACCCATGGGAAGCCTAAGAGACATGATGTTTCGGTTGGATATCATTCAATGGTTGGCATATATATTGGAGTTGAGTTGGGAGGAGTTAGACATCCAAGCAACTTTCTCTGCTCACATAAAATAGAGTGAAGGCAAGGGATAACGAAAGAGAGGGCCGAAGGGCGAAGACTAAGTCGGGTCGTAGGTCAGGGAGAGGAGATCGGGTTCCGCAGGTAGGTAGGCCACGAGCAAGTAGTGCCGTCGGCACTGGCTTGGGCAATGCGGCCGCCCAGCGGGCAAGGCTGCATGGAGAGCTGAACGGGCGGGCACAAAGTTGAATGAGCGAACGTGGGCGCGGATGAACGAAGGCACGGGCATGGCTAAATGTACTGCTTGGGCGAGGTTGCATGACGAGTTGGGCACAACTGAATGGTGGAGCTGGGCACATCTGAACGGTAAGGTGTTGAACGACTTTGGGAAGCACTATTTTGGGGTTTCCGACAGAGGTAGTGCAGACGGGTGGTAGGATTGCACGACCTGGGCACGACTGCCGGGTGCACTTGGCAAGGTGTGCAGGTGGCTGCATGAACATGGGAAAGTTGTAAAATATTGTGCTTGTAAAGTATTTGAAGATTTTATATAACATTGGGCAGACTTAACCGGAAGTTGGCCCTCCCAAGTATATGTGTATACTTGTGTTGTTTATTCCGGTGCATATGTATAATTGAAGATGATGAATGATAATGTTAATTCCGTTGCATTGTGATAACACGTAGTGAAGAAATTGGTTAAGTTTTGAGGTAGGCGTAGTTCGTGTGCTTGAGTATTGGTGAAAAGAAAAAGTACGACGGTGCCGCACCCACTTATGTGTGGTTGAAATACTACCACTGGGATTGGGGCGTGACACCTCTTATCTAGCAAAACTACAAATTCTTTTAGGACTCCAAATTGGACCATAAAAATGGGGTTTTGTATATATATACCATACAAAAATGACTCACCATAAAACAAAATTTACATGTCATACTATAACTAATTGATAATGCAATTCTTTATTACTGTGCAATGCAAATCCATTTAGGTCTAAGGAATAGAAGAGGGTCGACCATTGATTTTCAAATCTTCCAATCTTAATTTTCTGGGTGGGGCGGGGATTTGAACGGGTGACTTCACATCAAGAAGTGCCTTAATAGAGCACTTGATCATCGTCTATCCAAGACCACGTGCCTTAATTTTCACCCTTCATTAGCACATAAGTCTGCATCTTTATTGAGATCAAGGAGAAATTAAATATGTTAATGAAGATAATCTTTTTATTGTTTTCCTAATTCTTTCATAAAACTCTCTAATGTTTCGTCCCTCGTACATGAGTCCTTTACCAAATGCTCAATAAAGAGAGAGTCTCCCAAAATAGTGAGAAAACCTACCTGATTTTTTTTACTATCTAAATCCCTAGTAAAGAGCATAAACTCTTGCCCAATTGTTTGTGATACATCCTAAACCCATGAATACTCTACGACTTTAAACTTTTTGAACCTCTTCCCTTATTCTTTATAAAATATTTAATAAAATTTAAAATATAAAAAAATATTATTTATAACCTATTTAATAATATTTAAAATATAAAAAAATAAAAATAACATATCACTAGTTAATTGATTTATGGCAAAATATAAACAAAAATGTTAATCGAAAAAAGTCGATCTAACAAAGATAAAGGAACCCACTTAATTAAGATTTAAATCTTCTCCTTGTTTTTTCCTTAAAATTTAATACAAAATTAATTATAAATTATAATTTTATTGAAAAAAATTACTTATTCCTTTTAAATTATTTAAAAAATAAATTAAAATTTCCACACTTAATAAACTTATAAAAGTTAAAAACTAATTAATCTTTTCTCAAAAAAAATTGCCTTTACGCCTGATAAGATCTTATACCATCTCCATCACATTATTTTAAAATATTATATCTTCCTTTTATATTTTTTATCCAACTATACCCTTCCCCAAATCCAAAAAAATACCTTTTACACCACATAAGATTCTACAGAATCTCCCATCACATTACTAGAAATATTGTATCTTTTATGTTCCTATTTAGCCACTTAATTAAATTAATATGTAAATTTCATATATAAATTGTGTAGGGCTTCCAATATATGTATGAGTGTTTAAAATATTATATAATTGTATTGCTTTGTTTAATTTTAATTTATATTTTAAAAAAAATATATAAATACAAATAAATTAAAATTTATATTTCAATTAAATATAATTTTAATGATAGGAAGAAAGGTTAGCAAAAAATATGATTAAATTTTAATTTGTGTTGTTTAAATTGATTTTTTCATTATTTATAGATTCAATATTCTCAGGGTTTTTTTGATTGTGAAGAATTCACTTATCAAATTTATGATTTTAATGAAGACAAATTAAATCAGAAAATAAACATAAAAAACTTTTCAAAAAATCCCACTTCAAAACTACTCAATTATAATTAAATAAAATTTTAATAATATATATATATATATTTTCTTTTTTCTCAAATACATAATACATTAAATTCAAAATAAATCTATATTTATAATAATTTGAAATCTTCTTATTTAAAAAATTAAAACATACGCCTTCTTTATATTTATATATAACTAAAACTTCCTTTATATTAAATTTAATACCTTTATTAAATATCCATATATAAATTAAAATTTTTATATAAAAACTAACCACTCCAGTTCGCTAAAGTTCCCATCCTCAAAACCGCGCTCCTATCAAATATTATTTACAAAAATTATAATTATATATACATCCATTTATTTATATCTATAAATATATAATTTGAAATTTTCCAATTTTTATTTATATTTTTAAAATAAAATTTTAAAATAAATAGTTTATTCTTATTATTAATAATAAAATTATAAAAATTAATAAGCATTTATTCATGATAAATATCAAAATTTTTATTTTATGAAACATTTTTAGTTTACTAAAATTTTAAAAAATCACAAAATTATCTAAATTATAAATTTATTTTAAATTATTATTATTATTATTATTATTTATTATAAAAATATATAACTTAAACATATGTATATTTTTAAAAATGTGTAGCAAGATTCTTAACCATGGAGAGTCACTCTTACTTGACTCTATCTAGAAATAGGTTTTGCTAGAATACCCTGGGCCAATATCATGACTTATCATGCCACATACCAAAAAACCCATAACTCATTTCATATGATATTCTCCTTAATTAATCAATTAAAATAAAAGAACAATTTAAAAAACATAACTACTTTAAAGATAAATCTCAATCTTTAATTTGTGCATACTACTAAGAATATTCTAAAATATTGTATGGAAATTAAATCCTTATCATTCACTTAATAATTCTTAATAATTAAATTAAAATTCTAAAAACCATATTCCAAAATAAATACAATTATATCAATATAATTAATATTTATAATTATTTATATATATTCTAATTTCATTTCTTATTAAAAAATCCTCCACTTTACTTCTTAATAATTATATTTCTTAAACATTATATATTTAAAATTATTGTAAATATTTAATTATATATATATAAAATAAAAATGTATAATTTTAATTATTGATTAGGTGTAAATAAATCTTATTATATAGTTACATACATAAAATATTAACTTGTTTGAAGATATTAAAAATACGCAACTCTATTATAAACACTTTTAATGATGATTATAAGGGATGCTAGTTTTCCCTATTTATTTTTTAATGCTTTTTGGTACTAAAACAAGATTTAAAAGTGCTTTATTTTGGGCTACAAGCTTGCTTTAAATTTATGGCAATGATGCAACAACCCAATATTAATAAGCATACACATATGGCAAGAGTGGGATTTAAAATTGTTTTTTATTGGTTACAAGCTTGCTTTAAACTTATGGCAATGAGTTAACAATTTAATATTAATAAGAATATATATTTGGCATAATGAGAATTTGCCTCTTATAAACCATTAATAAATTATTTTATGTAGTCTATAGTTTTTTATTAAACATTTATGAAAATAAGAAAAACATTTTTTACCTTTATAATATTAACCAAATAAATTATAAAAAATTAATAAAAATATAGTTTTTTTTTAATAAGTTCTCTTATTTTAACTTAATAAAATACAAAAACGAAAACCAAAAACCTTAATCTAATTATAACTTAATAAAATACAAAAACGAAAACCAAAAACCTTAATCTAATTATGCAAACAAAAAATGGTTCCTATTCTTCTTCTTAGATGTTGCAACATGATTATATATAAACCAATGCAACACATAATAATATTGAAAACGATGTTGCAACATGATTATATATAAACCAATGCAACACATAATAATATTGAAGTTTTCAATATTCGTTAACCTAATTTTATTATTATTAAATTACTAGAGTTAGTTCTCAAACCTATACAAGAACAAAATTACAAATAAATAAAATTATAAAAAATACAAATAAATAAAATCATCAAAGATTCATGTATATATTTAGATGCGTTCATATCCATATTTTTGCTTTACATTGTTGAAAAGTTTATACATTATTATATTTTTGTCTTTTTACATGTTGAAAAGAATATTTGTGGAAAAATTAAAAGTAGTGATTATATATCAAATATTGATGGTAATGTAAATTTTCTCAATGTTTTTTTTTTCACCTATCTATTAAATTATAAAAAGGTTTAATTTCAAACTATTTTAAGGGTCATCAATATAAAAATTATTAGATTTTTTTCAAGTTTCAATATTACTTTTTATGCCATGGTTTTGTGGTAGGTATAATATTCTTTCAACTATATTTTTAGAAGAGCTCTCTATGCAGATGGGAGATTTGATAGCATTTATATGATAAGATAGCTAGATATCAATGTATCTAATGTGAAGGAAATGAGACCTAACTAAGTGAGGATGACAAAACTTAGAGTTTAGTCACTATTCCTTTTATACGAACTGATCCCATTAATGATATTGGAGTGATAGGAATGTTGGAAATCATGGCAAAATGAGAGGGTTTAGGTTTACTAGCAATGGAGGAACCAATCTACCTAATTGAGGATTCTTCTGTATTGCCCAATCTTAATATGGTCCTTAAGCCTAGTTCTTCGGTTGGTGGTGGGGATTTTCGATGGTCTTTGTATTTGAGGTTGTCTGTGGCTCTATTTACTTCAAGGGCTAGGAATCTCATTTGTAGAGGGTTTTGTTGCATCTTTGGAGTTTGTTGTCTAAGTTAGGTTCCCTTGGCATAACTAGATTGGGTCCAAACGAGAATAGGTCAGGTGGGTTTGAAAATTCACAAAGGACAGATTAGGGGTTGGGTTCTTCCTAGCTTCACAGTCTGGTTGGTTGCCTAGTTCTCTAAGTGTCTATGTTGGCAGTTGTTCCCTAGGTGTGAAGGTCCAAACATGGACCCTTGTCTTGGAGTCGTTGTTAGTCTCCATTATTGGTGGCTATCCCTTATTCCTATTAATTGCAGTACTTTGCCCCCCACACACTTAGTTCCATATATTTTTAGTGATATAATAGATTGTTGTGATGTGGGGGTTCTTAAATATAGCTCAAGGGGTTAGAGAAGGAGGCATAGAAGCATTACTCAGCCTGCTCATGGTGTGGCTTTAGTTCCTCCTTTAACTAGAGTTGAAAGGGAAACTAAGATAGTTAAGGAAAACTTCCGTATCATGTTCTCGATTAAGTTGAAGGTGGAGGTGACACATTGGAAGAAATTGTTTTGAAGAAGAAGAAATGGGAAGCCAATGAGCAAATCGAGAAGGGTTTTAAGGGCTAGTTCTTTAACTCTAGATTCTCATGAAGTAGAGAAACCTAAAATCTTCAAGGGAACTAAGAACTATTGGCTCACTAAGGCCCTCATTGCCCAAGTGCTTCGAGGACATGGAGCTCAACATAAGGAGTTGTTTGACATGTTCATGTAATTTAAGGTCAAGTTTGAGGTGGCCTACAGATTTCTATTTGGCAATAAAATTGAGGTGATAGATGAGTAGGTTGATAACAAGGATTATGCTATGAACTCTCAAGGTACCTCTTTGAATCCAATCATTATAAATGAAGACGTTGAATAGCATTGTTATTCCTAACATGGAAGCTCCCATGTCTGAGCCCCTCACTGTAGAGCTCATGAGGATCGACAATTCTTTTTGTGGCCATCATATGCTATCACTATTTGTAGTTATGCTTAGTTAGATTATGTTGTTGTTAGTGTTATTGTCCTCATGGTCTAGTTCTAGATTATGAGAGGTTCCAAACTTTTAGTAGTTGATTATACTTGAACATAATTTTTTTGCATATACTGGTTGCTATTTTGAAGCTTTCTATGAATCACTAAATTGATATAGGAAATACCCTTATTTGTGAGAAAAAAACCCCTTCCACATACTAATTTGATTATTAAGTTTAAAAAAATGCATAACCTCTTAAAACCAAGTAAAAAAAAATAACTTTTAAACTCACTTAAATCATTATTTAATATATATTTTTTTAAATATTTACTCAAATTATTTATAATAAATCATATTTATATTTATTTTAAAATTAAAATAATAAACAAGAAAGCATACTTAATATATTTTTTTTAAATATTTACTCAAATTATTTATAATAAATCATATTTATATATTTTAAAATTAAAATAATAAACAAGAAAGCATACTTTTATGTTCATGCTTAAAATGTAAGTATGATTAAAAGGCCATAAACAGGGGAACTCCTATTTCCAACCCCATAGAAAAGTAAATGCTGCCTGAAATGCCAGGGATTTAGCTCTTGCCCTCTCTCTCGAGGCTACTATCTCGATTCGCGTGCTGGCACTCAAAGGGCAAAAGCTAAATTCCTGGCATGTCAAGCAGCGTTTACTTTCCTATGGAGTTGGAAATAGGAGTTCCCATAAATAAGTAATGCACACTTTTCTCCGAGCATTCTAAAAAGGTGATTACAAGATTCTCCTTTGGTTACCATCATATGACTCACACGTTTAATCTCTTGACTGGAGCATCTTTAGCAGATATCTTTAATGGACAACTTTCCTTTTGTTTATAATAGCTTTTGATAAGATAAAACTTGGATATTATTTTGCTTTTGGAAGCGCTGAGCTGTTTATTACAAATCATCGTTCTCAGAAATCCCCTAAAAATTATTCGAGATTTAAAATGTTTGAGTGCCATATCATACATTAGTGCCTGCTGAATAGCTTCAGCGCGCCTGAATAGTAGAAATGCAACAAACATCCTCAAATCTTATATTTCAGCCTAATATATTGGCTGGGTGCCAAAACGTGTCTTCCCAGTATTCAACTGAGTATATTGGTGGGGTGCCAAAACGTGTCTTCCCGGTATTCAACTGAGTATATTCGTGGGGTGCCAAAACGTGGCTTCCAGATTCGGATTTCCTGCTCACGATTAAAAATGGGTAGAAACTTTCATCGTAACGATGGCTGCCCACCCAAATCTAAATGTAAAAAACATGATATATTGGGATGGATAAGGATGGCTATTCTCTTCCACAATGAGCCTAGCACTACAGTTATGCTGAGGCGGTTTTATTAGGATACAAGGGGTAAAACAAATTGTCAGTCCTCAAATTGGCCTGCAAGAACAAGCCCAGCTTCTCATCTTAGGTTTTATTCACTAAGCTTGCTTGTTTCACTCGGAAGAAAAACATGAAACATTCATGGATTCTACTTCTGTTGGTGACAGCACTGCTTGTATTGATTTCCGCGGAAGCCAGCAGTTTTGCTGGCAATTTGAAGGATAGTAAGATAGAAATAATGTATGAAACCAGTAGCAAAAGTATGAACACAAATATTCCACTTGACGCCAATTCGTACTTTCAGAGAACTATTCCCACATTTAAAGACTTTGCTGGCAGGGTTTTCCAGTGGAGAAGACCATATTTGATGAAGAACCAAAGTACATGGGCTCCTCTTACATTCGGAATAAGAACAGTAACAGCCACTGTCTTAACAGTTGCTGCTGCTAGCTTGTCCAGTGTTGGGGGAATTGGTGGAGGTGGGCTTTTTGTCCCAATTCTTACTTTGGTACTAGACTTTGAAAGTAGAACTGCAGCAGCACTATCAGCTTTTATGATACTGGGAGGGTCCTTTGCCAGTGTGATATTCTGTGTCCCTCAAAGGCATCCTACAATTGATCATAAGCCTCTCATAGACTATGACACTGCCTTGCTTCTGCAGCCCAACATCCTTCTCGGCGTAAGCTTGGGTGTTATCTTTAATGTTATGTTTCCTGAATGGTTTATCACATCCCTGCTTGCTACATTTCTCTCATTCATTGCCTTTGCCAGCTGTAAAAATGCAGTTAAATACTGGCAAGCAGAGACATTTCTTTATCACAGTGACAGGGAAAGAAGAACCATTAAAAATACAGTGAATGGTTGTACCTTGAAAGAGGAGACGCCTACAGAAAATGGCTTTGGTAATCCATCTGAAAGCATTGTAACTGTGGCTACGTCTCCTAACATCGATTCCCACAATGAAATATGCAAAGACGGCATTGTGCAGGTGTCCTCTAGTATTCCATTTCAAGATGGTGGACAGGGTCTGCGGGAACCCCTTCTGAATGCCAAAAGGCCGCAATATTCGGTTGTTCCTCTGAAAGAATTGGCAGTGCTTATGCTTGTATGGATTTCATTTTATTTAGTGTATATACTCAGAGGCAGCAAGGATGGGGAGGTATGTTTCTCTATTTATAGATGGGAATAGGTAACTTACTATGTGTAAATGTATTTTCCTAATCATTGAATTTTATGTTTTTTTAATTTTGATTTGGACCTGGTGAAGCTCAGATATCAGGTGTAACTCCATGCATATTAAGCACTCATGTTCTCACTGTGGACTGGGAAGTCTGCCTAGGCTGACCAAAATCTGCAATCTATGTTAATAATAAAGACGAACTTTCTTGGTCTGGTTTCAATATCCAACCTATCCATAGCATAGACAAGAGGTCTAGTTGGAGTTTTTCTGAGTGGCTATGCCCAAAAGTGATTCCTGGTATCTTATTTTGGCAAAAAATACTACGTACACTGCACATAAAATTGTATATGTGATGTGTAAAAGAGCTGTTACCTTAATACAGCACTGTAATAAGGTCCTAACATGCGATTTTAGATACATTTTGGCTTCTTGTACAAGCAAAAAACCTTTCGTTTTGACTTGGTTACTTGCCTCTATCAGACCACAACTTTTGAAAAGACAATACAACACTTATATGTCCTTCAAATTTAAACTTATTCTGCAGTTTCCAGAGAAACTACAAAGCTGAGATCCTTATGCAACGACAAAGGCCAACATAAAAAGTGGAAATGAGAGAGTTACTGTTTCCAAGCAGTGCTGTTCTGCCCATCAGTGGATGCTTCCTTGAAGTAAAGATGGAAATTTATGACGTTAACGAGCAAACTAGCATTCCCATGAGATATATTTTAGTGTCTCGATTTTTTTCATAATAGGGGTGCTGTCACCAGTCAACCCAGTTTTGTCAACCTTGGATTTTGTAGGTTGTCCTTGAGAAAGCACTAAGCATGGGAACACTCTGAGCTTGTAGGATATCTTATAGGGACAGAGTTGCTTATGCGGTTGATCCATCAAAATTTAGCATCCAAGGATGAGCATCTTGCATTCAAGGCTAGGGCTACTGGGGTCATTATGCATCGTAGGTTAAAGTGTCCTTGCATAGAATTATTGATTTTAGGAGGTCCTTGTATACGTTTTTTCAGATCCTGTATAGATTAGTTGTTTTATCAGAGAACAACAATCCCCTAGGCTAAGCCAAAGTCGTCCAATCCATCCAATGCCTTGATAAATGTCCCACAAATTCCGTCATAGAAAGATTCCCTTCTTATTCAGCTTCCTTACTTGAACCTAGAAAATTCTGCAATGTAATGTCCCAGAATCTTCCAACGCTCCAAATAGAGTGAGAAGGGAGGGCTCGACTCCTTTTCTTGCTGAGAAAGACCAAAGGATGCCATTTAGCAATAGACTTATAAGCTTCTCAAAAGCTTTTGGGGACAACCAACCCCCAGATCTTGAAAAGATTGGGAGCAGCAATGATGTCACATAAAGCAGATTGATCTTAATGTTTGATGGTGTGGCAGGCTTGCATAATTCTGTGAACAAGTAAATTCTTCCATGGGGCTTCTAGTGCAATACAACAAACCAACTACTTTGCTGCAAGAATTTTAAGTTGGGTAAAATTGCCATAAAGTCTGAAACCGCCATTTGACTTTACAATGGAACAATGCTAGAGGACCTTGGTAAGTCCCTGTTATCCTCCGCTTTTACTTTAATTTTTGGGTAAATTACATCCCTTAAACTTTTATTAATAGTAAAGTGATATGCACATGTCTTTTATAAAATAAACAAAAAAAAGAAGGTGGGCTGAGCGTGCAACCTGCCAACCACTACAAGAGAAAGGGAGTATTCAAGTTAAACCAAGATAGTAGAGTAAAGACTTAACTTTTTTTTTAAGTATATTTCCCTCTTCCTCCGTAATTCAAGGAAGAGGTACATGGTACAACATATTTCAAAATAATCCACATATTGTTGGAATCATGATTGCCATTACACCAAAACCTGTGGGTGTTAGTAAACAGACGCATCACCAGAGTTAATGGTTCCACGAGAGGCGGTTAAGCACATGTTATGAAACACATAGGGAATGCTGGTTTATCCAATGTCCAACAATCCCCCCAGAGCGAGCCGGGTGTGATTCGAACTCAAGGCCTTTGGCTTTGATACCACTTGTTGGAATCATGATTGCGTTTACACCAAAACTCGCAGGTGTTAAGTAAACAGACGCATTGCCAGAGTTAACGGACCCACGAGAGGCGGTTAAGCACATGTCACGAAACATACGGGGAGTGCTGGTTTATCCAATGTCCAACACATATTTCAAAATAATGATACATAAACATGTCAATGAGACTTGAACCTGGGTGGGGAAGTTATCATTAAACCCTCCCAACCACCTGGGATACACTCACTTGACAAGTAAAGAGTTAAACCTGCTGCTACAGTTCATGTGTTTTCTTCAAATGGAAGATGGACTTTTCTTATTACTAAAGCTCGAGAATTCATTTATTTATAAACTGTAGTGCATGGTAAATATTAATTTTAACAGCTGTTCACTAGAGACAAAAAATAAGACTTGTGTATGTGCTACATGCTTTATTACAAAAAAATTACATCTCCAAATCTTATCTAATCACGCAAGTCTAAATCTTGAACTGCAGCGAAACTGATCTTATTTTCCTCCTAGGTTTTCTATATTGAGCGTCAATGCATGCCTTCAGTTGGCTGTCTTGCACTTGCTTCTGTGGCAATGGTGAATCTGCTAGTGATGATGTCTTGGCACTGGAGGTAGCTGTAAATTTGCCCATCGCAGAGGTCAAAATTTTGCTCTGGTCAGGTGTCCATGGAAGTTCTTGCAAAAAGAACAACTATTTCTATATGTGCTAGGCAGTTAATGGTTCTAGTAGTTGTCAATTATGTTCTCGCCAACTAATAACAACACCTTTCTCAATAACGAATTCAATATTTTAATTGTCTAACTGTTTGGAGTTTGAGTCTGCACTGATTAATCATGTTCTTGAGTACATGCCCTTAGATCATCTTTAGCTGCATGCATGAACCTGTTATCTTTTATGTCTTTGGCTATGTACGAATTCAACTGTCCTACTAATTTCCTCGTCATTCTTTAATTTTGTTGTCATACATTAACACACATTACAAAGTCTCCAATATGACAAATAATTTTTTTTTTATATGCCTGTCGTACCATGCTTTTTGTTAGACCTTTTTCTACCTGTTGATGAAGCATTGCTACATTTCTTGTCTCTTCAAGTTTCCATAGCAACTTGAATGTCTGCTGCAATCATTTGTCTTTTTTATCTTAGTGAGTTGGCAATTTTTTAATGAAATTGCTACAAAGTGCACGGGCACAACTACTTCTCGTTCATCCACAAGTTGTAAGGGGTATGGCCTGTTGATCTTTTCTAAGTTGTCCCATATGCCCATAGTAATGTATGAACCTGATCATACCAGACATCACTGTTGGCATTACAAATTTTCATTAAACCTTTGATCAGTGTCTTGTTAAAATGATGTTCACCATTCTCGCCAATGATGAAGGACTTTGTGGATCTAGAAGTGGATTAGTCTCTTTTATGTTCTTTCTTTTTCTCTAGGAACAAATTTATGTTCTACTGACCATCCTCAATAGGATCTCTCTAATTAGTAATTAGTGTGTACAAACTCAATAATTTCACCGAGAGTCTTCACTTCTCTTCCCAAAGATGTATCCCTACTCTCAACCCTTGAGTTGTTCTTAGTTCCACTAGAGGAGGTTTCATAATCTAACGAATATGATGGGGGGGAGATTGCATGAGATCATGAGGTAGAGTTTCAACATAGAACTTTCTTCATTTGTCAACATGAAGATGGACATTGCATTTTCTCTCTGGGGTTGCTACAATTTCATTGTATCCATTATTTTTATGACTACATCATGTTGAGTCTAGCCAACGTTCTTCCTAGTTCAACATTTAATATCTATTGGATGTGGCTGAGCAAGTGGTCATCTTGTTTTCTTTCCTCTTGTGTGTGAGCTTTTGCTATAATTGCATCTTTTATTGATCCAAGCAATTGTCATCTAGGTGGTCTCAACTCTCCACCAACTGTCTTCCAATGTCTGCGTCTTTTGTTTGCACAAAGTTTCTCCAAGCCAATTGTTGAGGTCCATGGCACCAATATGCATGTTGGGAAGTTGAAACTATTCCCATTCTCCATGTCGATAGATCATTACTTATTGGCTCTAACAAATTGTGAAAATTCCTAGAACCGGAACCCTATTGTAGCAATTGATATTATTTCTCCTATTTGTTAATTAATTAATAATTTATTTGCTACGACAAATATTGAAATCAATACACTGCAACTTTCACAAATAAAATTCTGTGGAAAAATAAACGCTGAAAGCTGAGAAATGCTAGCACACACACACATAAAAAATAACACAATTATTTTTGGACAAAAGTCCCCAGAAAAACCCAACTTGGGAAAACTGGTGCAACAACCGAGTGTTTTATTATTATGCAGTGGTGAGAAATTATGAGTACAACTAGATGCTGAAATTTGGCAATCCTACGAAGAAAAATACCGGCAAAAATCTAGTGAGGAATTTTCCTCATGCCATAGTCAATCTCTTGGCACGACTTGCCTTTAGAAATTCGACCCTCTGACCCTCTGCATCAGCCTCTGCACAACCTGCTGGATGTCAAACCTCTGATTGGTCTCTGATGAAGTCGTTCTGCCTTCTGTTGGCTGGAAAGATGCTTCTTCGGCATTCTGGGACTCCTTCCCGGCCTATGGAACTGAAGTTATCTCTCCCTCTTAGCAAATCGATCTTGCCTCTAGAAGCTGCTGTGCTGCCCCAACGTCAGACTCTTTGTGGCTCTTTTGCCTTTCTGCAAATGCACTCGCTGGATTTGGAATGCCTCCTCCAGCGTCACTGTCTCTGCCCCTCTCTCACTGCTTTGATCTCTATCTCTCTATCCGGTAACTGATTGCTGCTACTCTGGAAGTCGATCTGCTGAAGTGTGTTCTCCATCACCACATCGACCTCCTCTTATAATCTTTTGCTGGAGCACCAAAAACCAAGATTAAAACATAATCGATGGCTAAGATCATCTCTAGATCGATCCATGTGAGTTTCTAGATAATTCTTGCCTTCATTTAATTAATATTGATTAATTAACCATATTCCCTAAATTTAGACTTAGGAAATATTTAAAAATTGGTTAATAATCTAATTAAGTCATTTCTAAGAGGAATTTCTAGAAACGATTTCTGGGTTTTGGAGATCTCATGTATTCTAGCCTCTCCACAAAATTTCAAGGCTAGAACACATCCGATGCTACAAAAACTAACACTCCCTCTTAGCGAGGAGTGTGTTCTAGTGCTTCACACCCTGCCACAACACTCTGTCTTTGCATCATCTCCTGTCACGCTATTGATGTCTGGTTGCTGCTGCTCACCAACCAATGCGCAACTCTAATTATATGCTGCATTTGTGCTGCTGTTGACACTGCCATACTGCTTCCAACACTGTATCTGCACTGCAACTCGCTCTCATTTGTTGCTGCTGCAACTGCAACATTTGCAACTCAAAAGCATCCAAAATACTGAATCAATTGTGATCAGTATAATGCATCTATCTCCTCAGTCTTTGACTGCTACTAGCATTTGCACTGTCACTGAAGAATCTGGGTTGCTGCTGACTCTGCATTGTGCCAACTGCACTGCTGCCAACTTTGCACTATGCTCTGAAGCATTAAAACTGATAGCTTGTAGGCTTGAATGTAAAAATACATGAGGTATTTTGTAATAATAATTTATTATATATAAAAATGTATAAGTGATGAATGTTACAATGAGGACCCGCATATATATACCTAAGCAGGCATCCTTTCGTGACTGGGCATGTCTTTTAGACATGCCTTTTCACTTAACTTAATGACTATTTAACATAACCAACGTTTGATTATTTAATATTTACATTATTTTTATTTGTTTTACTTTTATGAATTATATTCATAACATAGCCCTTTCCTTCGGAAGCTTTGCTTCAAAGCTTTAATGTTGTCGATTTTCTTCACTTTCTTCACTTAGTGTCTGTCATCTCGATGTATATAATCTAGCCATCGTCTCGCCATGTAGCTCATCAGTGATATTCCCTTGGATTTTTTTTTTTAAATATATATATATATATATATATATATATTAATAATATTTTTTTTTAATAATAATAATATATATATATTTTTAAATGTCTATATATATATATTTGTATATAATCATAATTTTTTTTTTCAATTAATTAAAATTTAATGAAGTTATATATATATATATATATATATATATATATATATATATATATATCAGTGTTTAATTCTATATATTTACCCGTGTTTATATGCCTGAACTACCGTTTGACCCACCGTATCATTCGAATGAACCGTCGACGCCGTTGACCTTCGGACACGGTGCTTGACGGCGGAGACTGTAACATTTAACTGTATCGGTTTGTCCGAATGGCAAGGAAAGGTTGCTGTGGACGGTAGGGTGGCAGAGACACGGAGAGTAGAGGTGACGGTAAGGCCCGACAACGGAACTCGGAAGAGCAGTGATGACCGGATTGCAGAGTAAAATCACGCCCAACGTTGCATTATTTAATGTCTTCCCTTTATATTCGGGTTTCTACAAACCATTGGTAGGAGTCTTTCTGTAACCAGAACTTCCTTGAGTTTCTGGCCCTCGAAATGGACTTGTCTTTGTCATTTCAGTAGTGGTAACTTTCATTGGCATTTCTTTCATTTCTTGTCTTGACAAAGGCTCTACATCTATATGATCTAAGTGTAAGGGTTGTCGAGTTTGAGTAAATGTAGCCTTCTTAACAGGTTTTACCAGATCTAACATTCCATCCTCCAGCATCCTTTTACCAATTCGTCCATCGTGTTTACTGAATTCTTCAACTGGTTCAGAAGGTGACAATTTTTTCAATTCAGGAACTGCTTTTCCAATTGCGCGCCCTTTAGCAACATCAGGGCTTTCACTTTCCCTTTTAGCTCCACTTTTTACTTTAGCATCCATACTACCTCTATTTGTTTGTGATTTTTCAAATCTACTCTTAGGTTCTTGAGGCTCTTCTTCAGACACCGGTTCCCTAAATTCTCCCAATTCTAGATCTGAACATTCCCTTTTCACGGTACTCTCCTTAACAGAATGTAATTGGCGTTTCTCAATCTCAACATTCTTGGTGTCCTTTGATGCATTGCGCATAACTGATAATCCCAATGATCCTGCATCCTTTCTCCCACTTAGGTCCACAGGTCGTTTGCATTGTGAATCAATGGGCTTGTATCTTTCTGCATTTTCACTCTCCTTTGAAAAATTGGAATTATTGAATTTTTCTTTAGCCACTACATCATCATCTGGTGCAGTCTTGAGTGTCATTTCATATCTTGAATTTTTGTCTTCCATACTAGAGCTTTTGGCAGTGGAGATGTCGCTTTCATTAGCTGGTCTTGATGCTCTGTCATTTAGTTTACCTACTTTATTTAAAGAGTCAGCATACCTCCCAGAACCCTACATAACATCTGGAACCTTTGTTCTTGAATTAGAATCAAAAGGCCTTTGATATGACTGTTGTCCATCAAGATGTTGATCAAAACTTTCAACATCATCCAAATCTTTAGCAAAAGCAGTCTGAGCCCTTGTAGAAGCCTGTCCCCTGAAGGTATCTTCATCATGGGCAGACCTTCCCACAGGAGTTGCATGTTCAAAAGCCCTTTTAGAGTTAGCATTTGTAAACCTTGCTTTGTTCATCACTTTTGCAACCTGTCGTGTCTCAAGATCTTTTCTATTAGAGGTAATTTCAGGTCTAGCAGGAGATTCAAAGAGGGATTGAGATAAGGTGACATCTCGATTTCTTCTCATATCTGAATCCAACTCATCCTTCTTTTCTGCTCGAATTCTGTTATCCTGTCTTGAGCTATACTTTTCAGATCCTATCTGACTTTGATTACTATCACGACCATGCTTAGAAATGTTTTTAGGCATCTTTTCAGATTTTTGCAGAGTCTTGCCAATTGGATTCTCCTTTGACGAATTGCTTTCATCCATAGGTGCACCCTTGGATCCTTGAACACCAATCGAACTATGAATATCTTCTCTTTTACGATGTTATGGAGAAATGGTTATTTTCCCTTCAGGTGATTTGATTTCTCCCTCACAATGTATCAAATCAATATCTACAGCCATGTCAGTGTCATCTTCACCATCAGATGTTATCTTTCCAATGTAATGTTGGGCAATTTTGCTGATCTCTTCTCCCTCAACTATATCATCACAAACATCAATATCTTCTGAGTTCCTTGGTGACTGTGGGGGTTGCCCACTATTTTTTTGTTCAATCATCACCTTCTGCTTATAGTTTTCACCAAACTTGTCTCTGTCAGTATGGGAGGGGGTTAGTTTAGAATCACTGAGATCCTTCATGGTCTCAGCTTCATTGTCAGACTTATCATCATCACACATAATGTCTACATCAGACTCTTCACTACTGCTATTATCTTATTATTGATTTCCTTTCGACATGCTTTAACTTCTGCAAATGATTTTTCTAAATGCTGAAATGCTTCTTGAATTTTACTAAACTGTTCAATGCATTCAGGACGTGAACGTAATGGCACATTGTGCGGCAAACAATGTTCAAAGACCCGCATGATTATATTGTGCGCCATGGCTCTGATACCACTGAAGCATAAAAATTGATAGCTTGTAGGCTTGAATGTAAAAATACACAAGAGGTATTTTGTAATAATAATTTATTATATATAAAAATGTATAAGTGATGAATGTTACAATGAGGACCCACATATATATACCTAAGCAGGTGTCCTTTCGTGACTGGGCATATTTTTTAGACATGCCTTTTCACTTAACTTAATGACTATTTAACATAACCAACATTTGATTATTTAGTATTTTTATTTGTTTTACTTGTTATGAATTATATTCATAACATGCTCCCCAGTATCTGATTGCTACTAGTCTCTGCAACTGTCACTTTGGCATCTGACTGCACCAACTGCCATTGATCCATCCTGCTACTGAATACTGTGGGCCCCCGTAGCAAGGTATTGATCCAAGAGGTGGACTCCTCAAGGATCCTACCCATCTGTAGCGCTCTGGGTTACAACACCAAATCTCCCCACCTCACTCCTAGAGGTATATCAACAAGCATGGCGAAGTCTTCCTATAGCCTGGAGGAAAGCCTATCGATCTCTGTTGAAGATGCCTATTGGTCCTGCTTCTCCTCGTTATCCTTCTTCCTGAGAGGACACTGGGTACTGTAGTAACCGAGCTCACCACACCTGAAACACTTGACCTTTGACAAGTCCTTCTTCTTCTTCCTCTGCTCCCCTTGTCCTTGAAAGGACCCTTTAGTGCGAGGAACACATTCTCCTCCTCCTTCACCTGCTTCGATCCACTGCTGCCGCCACTGATGGAGCTCTTTAGAAGAGCTCGCCTCAATTCCTCCTGCTGCAAGTCAGCCCACATCCTGTCCCACTTTGGTAACTTATCTCTGCCCAATATGCTTTGGACAAAGAACTGCCAGTCCTCAGAGACACTATTGAGTGCCAATCTCACTAGCTCTGTGGGTTGAGGTGTTGCCCATGTTAGCTTTGCTATTTTCTGCGGTGTTTTATGGATTGTAAATAGGTATGGCAATGCTGGATATGCTTGCATGTGCCCCGCATTCGTCGGTTTCTTCCTACTCCTCCATTCTCCTTCTATCTTCCTAAACCCCCGCCATCTCTGTTTTAGTCCAAGAACCCGCATAAACCCATGTTTCTTTAGCTCGGGCGCTTAACACATGAACCCGCGCCAATATAACCCTCTGTTGCTTTTGCAATCACAGCCGTTGATTGCCCCGATCTAACGATCTCCGTTAGATCTCTCGCTCTCTAACCCGTCATCGTTTCCTCGCCGTTGATCGCATCCACCGCGCGATCTAACGATAGTCACTTTCCTCGCCGCCGTGACTTGCACACGCGATAACCTGCGGGGGAAGCGGTTTTCCTCCGCCACGTGTCACACCATGACTGTGTTCGCTGTCCGTTATACGGATACCGCCTCCTCCGATAGGCGGTGCGGTAAAACCGCTTACTGCTACCGTACCCTTCTCCCGTGCGTTATCTCCCGTGCACCTTCCGCTTGCGATCACCGTCGGATCTGCTCGCCCGTGATTTGACGGCTCGCGATGCACTCCGCCTGCTTCATCCGATAGCCCCTGCAATTCATCCGACGGCCAATAATTGTCCCCGTTATAGTCATGCCTCCGCCATTTCGTCCGCGCCTTTAATCTGTTCTATGTTTCCAAAGGAAGAAGGCGGCCAGTGTTTCAGCTCCCAACGTAATAAATCCTCAGCAACCGCATTTAAAAGACAAAATGGCCGAAGGACAAAAAGGACACCCTCGAGCAGTTCAAGCATTTATCAGTGATGGAGCATGTTCCATATTATACGCCACCTACTCAGAGGAGGATTGCAGAGCACCAGAAAAGATCAGATTTGTCCATTAAAGCCAGTAGATTATAGCAGAGGCCCATTCCAAAGAATTAATGTGGTTGGTGGTCCATCATGACCACTCCTCGTATAACACAGCAGGGTGTTTTTGGTAATCAACCTCTATATATATCCAGAAGATAGAATGTAATAGGGATTGATGGTTGATGAATGTTATTTTGATGTAAAGTTAAACTTCTAGAGACTGTAACTACTGTGATACCTGCAGCTTCTGGTCTTCATTTTCAGCTAATGCAAGCTTTTTTTGCTGTTAATTGCTCACTTTCCACTTCTTCTTTGTTCCAGGTTGTGCCTGTTATGCATTTGTTCATGTGCTCTTGATATTTAGCATTAGAGGGGCTGTCATCCCACCTCTGTGTTAAAATCTAGTATGTTTTATTGAATATGTATGTATGTTTCTATTATCTTGGTGCCAGAGTGTTGTCATCCTGTCTGAGCATTAAGAAATAGATTTACAGACCTTTCTACTGGTTGCAGCTGGCCATCACAGGGTCCTGTGCATCTGCTGGTGTGATCAGTATTTTCCATGTTCACCTTATCCTCAAATTGTGATTAATTGGTGGTCTAAAGCCTTGTAGTCTGGGCGTGTTCATCCATGTCTAGGGTTAAGCATGGTAGAAGTGGTTATCTGGTTTGAATATGCATCATTTCTTCCATTCATCCACCATTTTCCAACATTTTTGTTGAGTTTATAATGTTCCCGAGCATCTCTGATATACAACCTAGGAGAGTTTCTTGGGGTGATAACATTAATTGGCGTCGTTGCCAGGGAGAGGAGATTGAAGCTCAGCTTCCCTGGGAGAACAACACAGTTCCAGATTTTGATGATAGACAAGGTCTGGGCACATTTCTGGTTGTAATCATCTATCTGGCGACTCCACTGGAGGAAGACCAACATTTGGCGACTCCACATTGAAGTTCTGGCTCAGTTTGTGAGGCATGCTCGGAGATATCTTCAGAAATCACCAGCTAAACCAGTGCCTGGACTCTGAGAAGATTGTTGAGCAGAAGAAAATTTCGTAGAAAGGAGCATCAAGACCAGGTAAGCCTTAAAAATTCCATGTATCTCTGCTAGTGAAAGTCACCTTCAGAGATTCATAAAGCTCCTTAGTCATTCATTT
Source organism: Pinus tabuliformis (assembly GCA_031772625.1). Taxonomy (NCBI): domain Eukaryota; kingdom Viridiplantae; phylum Streptophyta; class Pinopsida; order Pinales; family Pinaceae; genus Pinus; species Pinus tabuliformis. Next base: position 1,496,091,692 of record CM062804.1, on the reverse strand, counting down.
CCCTTTCGGACCTCAGTTCAAAGAAGCATCCATGCTGTCCATCATATTCCTTTGTCTCTGTCATTCTTTTCATTGATTCATACCACTCATTCCACCAGTATCCTTTCATATACCCTAGCCATGGCAGGTCAGCAAGCCCTTACAAAGATAGAAAGAATAGTTGCTGCTAGGTATGGACCCTTAGTCTTGCCTACCCCGTTGAATGCCATGCCTGCAGGAGATTATCAAGAATATATGCCCAAGTTTACTGGTACAGAAGCAGTATCAGTTGAAGAGCATTTAGAGGCCTTTTATAGCTATGCTGATAACCTGGATATCAATGAAGAGGATGTGTGGATGAGGGTTTTTGTCCAAAGCCTAGAGGGAAAGGCTAGAAAATGGTTCAGAGAACTACCCCCTAGGTCTATTGCAGACATTGAGGCCTTAGATGATGTGTTCCTAAAGCACTGGGGACATAATAAAGATCTGCTCTATTATCATACTGAATTTGGGAACTTGCAAAGAGAAGATGGTGAGTTGCTGTCTGACTTTAACATCAGATTTAATCATATGTACAGCAGAATGCTACCTGAAGTAAGACCCACCCTTGCTTCTGCCATGCTCACTTATGCTAATGCCTTCGATTCTCAGTTCTGCCTGCTGTTAAGAGAAAGAAGATGTTCTTCTTTGGCTGATATGCAAGATGTAGCGTTTGAAGTAGAAGCAAACATTATTGCCGCAGACAGACTCGAAGGAGATCATGAAAGGAGAAGACAGGGAGAAGAGTCCTCATCATCCTTAGATCCTAAGATTGATGAATTAGCCAGGATGATAGAGGCATTAGCCTTTGAAGTTTCCAAACTAAACGCTGAGCAGTATTCTGAGGACGCTGGAGCTCATTGTTCCTTTTCTTTTCCAACTCCATATCCATATAGAGGAGCAAATGAGCATTTGTAGATTTTGCAAAGAAACAGAGATGCAAACGAAGATCAAAGGGTGAAAACCCTTTTTCAGAATATAGTCATGGAAGAAGTGCAGTATGAAGAAGAGGAGGAGGTCCATGGTTGGGAAGATAAGGGCAGTGCCCCCTTCTTAACCAGAGCTGCATTTGAAGAAGCATTATCCAGAGGCACTGCTTGTCAGTTTGTTGTACCTGCAGAACAACAAGCTTATCAGCAGCAGCAACCAGCAGAAGGTCCTATCAACCTCCAAGAATTTGTGCCCGAAGCCAGCTCATCTTCACATGGCTATGCAGATCTGCAAATTAGCCAGCTTGTTATCATCCCCGGCCCAGTAATCAAAGAGGGAGAGGAAAGCTCCCCATCATCTTATGTTCCTCTGTCTGCTCAAGTGACAATTCCTCTAAGTTGCCCACTAGGCACTGAGGTAGGAAATAGCTCCATTCTTAAGGCTAAGACTGATCACCTCAGTCTTGATATTCTGAAACCTACTCAGTTGGCCTCTCCACACAGATCGAAAGGGCAGCTTGCCAGGTGACAGAGGAGGAGGGTGCACAGTTTTGGGATTCCTTCTTGGATGAAGATTGTTCAAAGCAAGATGCAGGAGCAGATGATGTCTCTGTGTCCCCTGCACAAGAATTCAATGTTTCATCATTCATATTAGTTGTGTAGACCACGAACGACACAGATATGTACACAACAACCATGATTATTTAGCAGGTGTACAGAGGCTCTCAGGAAAAACATCCGAGGAGGAGAGTATACAGAAAAGGGATGAAAGTTGATCCATAGCTACTTATTAAGCTTAAAAGTCCTAAACTCTTTGAGGTAGATGATCAAAATTCAAATAAACCCAGTTTTGCAGCTTTTTGATGAACCGGTTGACAGGCAACGATTTTGGTGGCCCAACAGATGGGCAGTTTTTGAAGTTTTAAGTTTTCAAGCCTTAACGTTGTAATTGTCTTCTTTTAGTATAGACTTAATTAGACTCCATGCCTAATGGATACTAAGCAATGTTTTAAAGCTAGTTTTGTATGAAGGCATTGGTCTGCAGTTCTTGAGACCTCACAGGGAGGATTTCATCCCCAGAAGGAGCCAGTGTTAGCTCTGCTATTTTCTGCGGTGTTTGATGGATTGTAAACAGGTATGGCAATGCTGGATATGCTTGCATGGGCCCCACATTCATCGGTTTCTTCCTACTCCTCCATTCTCCTTCTATCTTCCTAAACCCCCGCCATCTCTGTTTTAGTCCAAGAACCCGCATAAACCCATGTTTCTTTAGCTCGGGTGCTTAACACATGAACCCGCGCCAATATAACCCTCTGTCGCTTTTGCAATCGCAGCCGTTGATTGCCCCGATCTAACGGTCTCCGTTAGATCTCCCGCTCTCTAACCCGTCATCGTTTCCCCGCCGTTGATCGCATCCACCGCGCGATCTAACGGTAGTCGCTTTCCCCGCCGCCGTGACTTGCACACGCAATAACCCGCGGGGGAAGCGGTTTTCCTCCGCCACGTGTCACGCCCTGACTGTGTTCGCTGTCTGTTATACAGATACCGCCTCCTCCGATAGGTGGTGCGGTAAAACTGCTTATTGCTACTGTACCCTTCTCCCGCGCACCTTCCGCTTGCGATCACCATCGAATCTGCTCGCCTGCGATTCGACGACTCGTGATGCACTCCGCCTGCTTCTCCCGATAGTCCCTACAATTCATTCTCCGCCATCCATTTGCTAGATCCGACAGCCAATAATTGTCCCCGTTATAGTCGTGCCTCCGCCATTCCGTCCGCGCCTTTAACTTGTTTTATGTTTCCAAAGGAAGAAGGTGGCCAATGTTTCAACTCCCAGAGTAATAAATCCTCAGCAAATGCATTTAAAAGACAGAATGGCCGAAGGACAAAAAGGACACCCTCGAGCAGTTCAAGCATTTATCAATGATGGAGCATGTTCCATATTATATGCCACTTGCTCAGAGGAGGACTGCAGAGCACCAAAAAAGATCAGATTTGTCCATTAAAGCCAACAGATTATAGCAGAGGCCCATTCTAAAGAATTAATGTGGTTGGTGGTCCATTATGACCGCTCCTCGGATAACACAACAGGGTGTTTTTGGTAATCAACCTTTATATATATCCAGAAGACAGAATGTAATAGGGGTTGATGGTTGATGAATGTTATTTTGATGTAAAGTTCAACTTCTAAAGACTGTAACTACTGTGATACCTGCAGCTTTTGGTCTTCATTTTCAGCTAATGCAAGCTTCTTTTGTTGTTAATTGCTCACTTTCCACTTCTTCTTTGTTCTAGGCTGTGCTTGTTATGCATTTGTTCATGTGCTCTTGATATTTAGCATTAGAGGGGTTGTCATCCCACCTCTGTGTTAGAATCTAGTATGTTTCATTGAATATGTATGCAGGTTTTTGTTATCTTGGTGCTAGAGAGCTGTCATCCTGTCTGAGCATTAGGAAATAGATTTACAAACCTTTCTACTGGTTGCAGCTGGCCATCACAAGGTCCTGTGCATCTGCTGGTGTGATCAGTATTTTCCATGTTCACCTTATCCTCAAACTGTGAGTAATTGGTGGTCTAAAGCCTTGTAGTCTGGGGGTGTTCACCCATGTCTAGGGTTAAGCATGGTAGAAGTGGTTATCTGGCTTGAATATGCATCATTTTTTCCATTCATCCACCATTTTCCAACATTTTTGTTGAGTTTGTAATGTTCCCGAGCATCTCTGATATACAACCTAGGAGAGTTTCTTGGGGTGATAATAGCCCCAACAACTGACAACTGGTTCCGAACCTCCTGAATTCTAGTGAGGAAGGGGCCTATGCCTTCCCCTTTCTGCATCCGAATGAGCCTCAACTTGTTGATTTGGGGTAGCATCAGATGTGCTCTAGCCATGGAAATTGGTGGAGAGGCTAAAGCACATGAGATCTCCAAGACCCAGAAATGGTTTGGGCAGATTCTAACCGGTTTGGGAGATATTAAAATAATTAATATTTTTAATGGAGTTCCTAATTCTAAACTTAGGAAAAATAAAATATTAATGGGTATTAATATAAAACTGGGTTAGAATGTTCCAAAAGTCATGGATCAAGCCAAATCTAATCTTAGTCGTTGATTAGAGATTTAATCTCAGCCGTTGATGGACCAATCAGAAAAGTATAAGAGGAGGCTTGAGGGTCAGTTGGAGAATACACCAAAGTGATCAGTCATTCTATTCTCTAGAGCGGAGTTTGCTAAGAGATAGAATTAGTGATCAGCAGCGAGGGGTAGTGAATACATAGCAGAGAGGCAGAGTTAGTACCAGAGAGACAACGCAGAGCCCGGAGAGGTTGACGCAGAGGCAGCTGGGTGCTACGCAAAGGCAGCCAGGAGCTGCACAGAGCCAGGAGAGGCCAGCGTGTGAGACGCAGAGGGTCTAGGGGCTGACGCAGAAGCTCCAGAAGCTGACACAGAGGCTAGCAGAGCTGACGCAGGGCCAAGAGGCAGCGCTGGAAGGATTTCGTGGGACAGACTGGGTGTTGGTGAGCTGGGTAGGGTGACGCAGTCCCTATCAGAGTGACACAGAGCAGTGGGAGCTGCAATTGTTGCTGTGGGATCGTTCATCCGGTGATTGATCAGCCAGAATATCTGTCTTTGAGGAGAGGTACTACTGTTGAGGGCATTCTCTGTTGGGTGAGCCATTTCTGGCATCCTGGTTGTATTCTGAAAGCTGCATAATAATAAAACCCTCTGAATAGCTGCATTGGTTTTCCCGCATTGGGTTTTTCCGAGGACATGGTCTAAAAATAACGGTGTCACTTGTGTGCTTGTTTTCTTTCAGTTGATGATCTGTAGATGTTGTTACTGTACTTGTGCTTATTTTCAGTATTTACATGGTAAATAACTTGTTAAGTAATTAAACAAGTAGGAAGAAATAAACCAGATAGTACAAGAGGAATTTCTAACGAGTTAAACTTAGAAATTCCAACATGGTATCAGAGCGTGGTTGCAGATCACACGATAACTGAAGGCATCAGCTAGCAGAGTAGTAGCAACAGATTCAGCTGTCTCGAGTGACAGAGCTGATCCGTGCAGAAGGCGACAGAGGAAGGAGTGACGCAGGGAGACTGTGTCATCATTCTAGGGCAGAGAAAGGCAGTGCAGAGGCTAAGGGAGGCGTAATCAGGCTCACGCAAAGGCTAGGAGGGCTGATGCAGTTGGCTAGGGGAGTTGATTTGCCGATGCCGGGATTGTGCAGAGCCAAGTGGCTCAATCCTTTAGTTGCTGGGGTATAGGAGGCTGCGGGTAATTTGCGGAGCGAAGTTGGTGGGGTACTGTGGTCAGAACAGTACCTAACAGGGCAAGACCAAGGAGGAGGGATTTCCAGAAGGGAAATCGAGACTCAGAGGGAGTCGAACCGAGAACTTCCAGATGGGAAGTTGAGAGACTCAACAGGAGTTGAATAGAGGACTTCCAGCAGGGAAGTAGAGAGACTCGGAGGAGTTGAAAGAAGAGCAGCATAATGTCCATGAATGGACTGAGAGATCAGGATAGGTTGGACAGAGCATCCAACTTCGTGGTTTGGAAGGCCAGGATCTTGTCCATTCTAGACAGATATCGCATCAAGGACTTCACCTTGAAAACAATAGCGATCCTATTTGACCTAGCTGAAAATGAGAAGCATGAGGAGGCAATGGCCAAGGCGAAGTGCATCATCCTTGATGGGGTCAAAGATCATGTGGTGCCGCATATTGCCAAAAATGATAAGGAAAATGAGATGTGGGAGGCCCTGAAGAAATTTTTCCAACATACTTTCGTGCAGAGGAAGTTGTTACTTGAAAATCAGCTGCGGTCATACCAGATGCAGAAGGGAGAGCAAATATATGTCTTCCTTGGTCGATTGAAGGTGATCCGTGACTAGCTAACTTCCATAGGGGCCACGCTGGATCAGGAATTAATGGTGAGGACCGCATTGAACGCAGTCTCACAGGATTGGGAGGTATTTGTCCAGAGCATACTGGGCAGGACGAGCCTTTCGGATTGGGGGGAACTGTGGGCGGCTCTTCGTCAAGAAGAGATCAAACGGGTGACCAAGGTAGGGAATAACGGCAAAGGGGTCAGAATCAAGAAGGAGGAAGAAGAGGATGTGGCTCTAGCGTCTGTAGGGAAGCAAGAGAAGAGGAAGAAGAAGGACCTCTCCAAGGTCAAGTGCTTCCATTGTGGGGAATTGGGTCATTTTGTGAACCAGTGTCCTAGGAAGAAGAGTAAGGGAGAGGCTTCTGAGACTAAGGCAGTGCCAACGAGGGTGGAGAAAGAAGTCGAGGAGGATGACGATTGTGCCATGAGTGCTCATGTGCCACTTGAGAAGAAGTGGGGAGACATCGAGCTGTAGTCAGGAGTACTAAATGCGATGAGGGGCAGGATCCTTGAGGTACCCAACCTCTTGGATTATACCTTGTTACGGGAGTCCCGAAGAGGAGTAGTAGGACTGGCGGATGTCAGTAGAGACGAATGCGGATGGAGCGGCAGAGAGTGCTACAGTGCAAGAGTCCCCAGACATCGCGAGGCTAGTAGGCTGCAACAATGCGAGAGGCACAGGAGTGTTGCACCAGTGCAGGATGGCACAGAGAGGTGTGCAACAGTGCAAGATGCAGGGAGTTGTTGCAGCAACGCAGAGGTTAGTAGAGGGAGAACTTGTTAGCGACTGAGGGAGCTTCAGCATTAGGAGTGTCTCTAGCCTGACAGGGATGTCAAAGTTGGGTGGATCAATTACTTACTTCTCAGTAACTGAGTTGCAGTGCAGTAGTTAGTAGTGGCAGTGCTATGGGCAACACGATGCAGCATAATGAAAGGGGATGTAGTGCAGATGCAGTGCTGGGAGGATGGACCAGCAACAACATGAATGCAGAGGGAGCTGTCGTACAGATGCAACAGTGGCAGTGGCAGGGCCATGGGCAGCAGTACAGGATGCAACAGTGCAGAGGATGTTGGGCAGGGAGGCCTAGCATCAGCACAGGGACCAATGCTGGATAATCAGGGTGATGCTCAGTGTGGAGTATTACTAGAGCACAGTCCTCGCTAAGAGGGAGTGTTGATTTGGGGTAGCATCGAATATGATCTAGCCATGAAAATTGGTGGAGAGGCTAAGGCACATGAGATCTCCAAGACCCAGAAATGGTTTGGGCAAATTCTAACCGGTTTGGGAGATATTAAAATAACTAATATTTTTAATGGAGTTCCTAAGTCTAAACTTAGGAAAAATAAAATATTAATGGGTATTAATATAAAACTAGGTTAGAATGCTCCAAAAGTCATGGATCAAGCCAAATCTAATCTTATCCATTGATTAGAGATTTAATCTCGGCCGTTGATGGACCAATGAGAAAAGTATTAAGAGGAGGCTTGAGGGTCAGTTGGAGAATATACCAGAGTGATCAGTCATTCTATTCTCTAGAGCGGGGTTTTCTAAGAGAGATAGAATCAGTGATCAACAGTGAGGGGCAGTGAATACGTAGCAAAGAGGCAGAGTTAGTACCAGAGAGACAACAGAGAGCTTGGAGAGGTTGACGCAGAGGAAACTGGGTGCTACGCAGAGGCAGCCAGGAGCTGCGCGGAGAGGCCAGCGTGTGAGACGCAGAGGGTCTAGGGGCTGATGCAAAAGCTATAGAAGCTGACGCAGAGGCTAACAGAGCTGACGCAGGGCCAAGAGGCAGTGCTGGAAGGATTTCGTGGGACAGACTGGGTGCTGGTGAGCCGAGTAGGGTGACGCAATCCCTATCAGAGTGACACAGAGCAGTGGGAGCTGCAATTGTTGTTGTGGGATCGTTCATCCGGTGATTGATCAACCGAAATATCTGTCTCCGAGGAGAGGTACTACTGCCGAGGGAATTCTCTGTTGGGTGAGCCATTTCTGGCACCCTGGTTGTATTCTGAAAACTGCATAATAATAAAACCCTTTGAATCGCTGCATCGGTTTTCTCGCATTGGGTTTTTCTGGGGACATTGGTCCAAAAATAACGGTGTCACTTGTGTGCTTGTTTTCTTTCAATTGATGATATGCAGATGTTGATACTGTACTTGTGTTTATTTTCAGTATTTACATGGTAAATAACTTGTTAAGTAATTAAACAAGTAGGAAGAAATAAACTAGATAGTACAGGAAAAATTTCTAATGAGTTAAGCTTAGAAATTCCAACACAGCTTCTCCACGAGGTACATCTTCTGCTGCTCGAAAGTACCATGATATAATGTGGCGATAGCATCCCACATCTCTTTGGCCGTTCCCTTGGCCACTATATGTGAGACCATATGATCCCAGACTCTGTTTAGGATCAACCGCTTCGCTCTGTCTATACTCTTTCAGTTGATTTGCGTCTTGAGGAACTGCCACCACTGCATCAATATAGGATTTTAGGCCATATTCATCTAGAAGGAAGGGCATCCTTTCCCTCCATATGATGTAGTTGGAAGCTCCATCCAACCTGTCTTGATCACAGAGCCTAGCAGTGGCCATCTCAATGAACTATCAAAAACTTCCTCTTTCCTTCTGCTCAACGACTGCTCTGCTATTCACACTCCCTTCTGGAGTGAGAAGATCTACTCATAACTACTGTCGATCTGCAAGAAAAATCGAACTTCTTGAGACTAGAAGTTCCCTGAGGAAAATTTTCCCTCTGTGTGTGCTCTTCTCTCTTCCACCCCGACGTTGGCTCTGCTCTAGCGAACTGTTGCAAAAACCATTGCATCCAGCTAGAGATCTACCCAATGAAAATTCTGAGTTGCTCCCTTTGCCTCTGGAATCACTCGATCTGGAAAGATCGATTTTTTTCTGCCCCTCACTCAGAAAAATCGAACCTCCATAAGTAACTCGACTTCCTGGCAGAACACTGCACTGCCCTTGGGAATTTTGGCCCTTTGCCCACACTGAGTAGTGAAATTCCTTCTTTTCGCCTTCGAGCTCTCCGACTGATCAATTGTGCTCTGATACCATGTGAAAATTCCTAGAACCGGAACCCTATTGCAGCAACTGATATTAATTAACAATTTATCTCCTACGACAAATATTGAAATATATACACTGCAACCTTCACATATAAATCGTTGGAAGCTAAGAAATGCTAGCACACACACATAAAAAATAACACAATTATTTTTGGACAAAAGTCCCCTGAAAAACCCAACTTGGGAAAACCGGTGCAACAACTGATGGTTTTATTATTATGCAACAGTGAGAAATTCTGAACACAACTGGATGCCGAAATCTGGCAATCCTACAGAGAAAAATATTGGCAAAAATCTAGTGAGGAGTTTCCCTCGCCCCACAGACAATCTCCCCGCATGAATTGCCTTCAGGAATTCGACCCTCTGACCCTTTGCGTCAGCCTCTACGTTGCTCTGTGTAGCCTGTTGGATGTTAAGCCTTTGAATGGTCTCTAATGAAGTCGTTCTGCCTTTTGCTGGATGGAAAGATGCTTCTCTAGCACTCTGGGATTCCTTCCCGACCTCTGGAACTGAACACGTCTCTCCCTCTCAACAAATTGATCTTGCCTCTAGAGGTTGCTGTGCTGCCCCAGTGTCAGCCTCTTTGTGGCTCTTCTGCCTCTCTGGAAATGCACTCACTGGATCTAGAATGCCTCCTCCAACCTCACTGTCTCTACCCCTCTCATTGCTTCGATCTCTAGCTCTCTCTCTGGAAACTGACTGCTGCTACTCTGGAAATCATTCTGCCAAGAAATTGAACTGCTTAAGTGTGTTCTCCATCACCACATCGACCTCCTCTTATAATCTTGTGTTAGAGCACTAGCGACCAAGATTAAAGCATAATCAATGGCTAGGATCATCTCTGGATCAATCTGTGTGAGTTTCTAGATGATTCTCGCCTTGACTTAATTAATACTGATTAATTAACCATATTCTTTAAGTTCAGATTTAGGAAATATTTAAAAATTGGTTAATAATCTAATTAAGTCATTTCTAGGCGGAATTTCCAGAAACGATTTCCGGGTTTTGGAGATCTCATGTATTCTAGTCTCTCCACAAAAAAATTCAAGGCTAGAACACATCCAATGCTACAAAAACTAACACAAATAACACTTCTCCATTTCAAATCAAACTTCTTGTTGTGGCCGATGCAACATGACAACTGTTCTCATTCAATGGCACTCCATTTTGCTCTCTTGCTTCTTTCTTCTCTCTTCTTGTTGGGATCATATGTATACATCTATGCCTGGGTTTTGCCTTCTTTCAATTCCATCTTTTATCTTGATCTCATGTGGAGTCACTTTGGCTCTTTCTATCCCTGTCCTCTTGGGCTTCCTCTGACTTCTCTTCAAGCCATATTATTGGGACTTATTTTCTCTGATACAATGCTCTTTTCATCAGAAACCTACATATTCCACATCAGCCCAGGTAATCTAGCCCCCAATCGCCAACCCAACTACTCAGAGCAAGAGGCAATGGAATCAACACTGTTTCCCATTTGAAATAAGTGCAACAATATCAGAACTGTGCAGAAGATTTGTCTTGAGAATTGAGATTCAGTATAGAATCAGTTCTTGATGCTGTTGACCGATGATCTAGTCTCTACTGCATGTTCTTTACAAAATATTCTAACATTTTATCCAACAGTTGTGGAGGTGTATTCCCAAAATTTGTTATGCCCAACTCATTGAACTTTCATCAATTTCGTTCACAATCAGTGTTTCTTTTCAAGTAATTTGAAAACTTCTGCAGGGATCCAATGATCATGCATTTTAGAATAAAATCAATTCTGAGCTTATACAAGGGTTAGATTGTTAAATTTCACATTTCAAATAGATTCGTCTTTGCTTTTCAACTATTCTTGTACTTCCTTCTCTTTAGCCACCTATGTGTGCATCTTACTATTTTTTTCCTTTTTCCCATGGCTTGAAGTACAACCAGCAATGGAACCAATATTATTGCCTAGTTGATTTATTAGAAAAAAACGAGTGTAAAAACAACTTCCAATTACACTTAAACATAAGCATTCACATACACAGATAACTTTCAAAGAAGTAACTTCTAAACATATATATATCACCGCTTACTTTGCCCAAGGCATACTGGTTACACCAGTGACCAGATATTTATGGTTCAGAAGATAGGGTAGGGGATGGTTACAACTGTGAATGGAATTGCAGTTCAGTATTTGGGGATGATTCCAACTGTGACATGCAACTCATACAACATCTGGCACATAATTTGACGAGTATGTGGATCCAACTTTGTTCTATAACCTACACTACAACATGTTAGATAGTGTAATTTCTCCCACTAGTTAGTGTTATCTAGAAATCTCAAGAAGAAATTTAGTTGATAAAGTTGATTATGTCAAATTTATTAAATCTATATCATTCCTCACTAGGTATTTCGAGAGAATTATCCTTGGATTTTTCTAGAAGAAACTATATGTATAATTGTGTTTTATGAATCAATGAAGCAATCATCATTCAGGTTAACCATTTTCTGGATTGATCATCTTATTGGTTAGTTATCCAAGTGTCTTCTTGCTCTCTCTTTTTTTGTCATGGTAACAGAGTAGGCTTAAGTCTTTTTGAAGATAGGAGAGCAGGATCAAGCTTTGAGCCAATGATTGGATAGCGCATAGAGTTTGAATGTGAGAGAGCAACAAGAAGAATCCAGTTGAAAAGAAGCCATTGTGAATCAGATCTGGAGTCAAGATACAGCTATTTCCAGAGAAGGCTCTGAGATTAGAGAACTTGTGAGACAGTCAGCAGATTGAAAGGAGATCCCACAGAATTCTGGATCAAGGGTTTCAAAACCAATGATTTTTTTCATTTAGTAGTGTTAGTACAGATTTCTGCATTGCTGTAAATAAGAGGATATTTAAAAAATCAGCAGTGAAAATTAGTGAGCATATAGGAAAAACTGCCCATAGTGTCTGTTGCTGCACAAACCAGCAGGCCTTGTGAAAAGGCAAAAAGCTAGAGGGCACAACAACACTTGGGATACATGCCAACTGTCACCACAACCTAGGTCCCCTACTCTTCTTGGATTTTCACTGAAGAGAGAGTCCTAGTATTACTCACTCGTGATAAATGTCTTTAAGATAGGTTTGGAGTGAAGCAAGGAAGCTCATTCAATGGAAAGGTTCAATGAAAGTGCAAGCTTTTGGAGGATTAAGACTTTCCATGAAAAACCCTTTGGAAAAGAAACTACACGATACCTAGGGTTGAAATTTGATATTATATATATGTGGAAAGACGATGAATGATTTACTTCACCAAGTACTAAAGAGATTGCCTTCAAAGAGTCCCTAAGTTGAAGGATTAGCTTCTAGGGTTCCCTCTTGATGTGACAACTAGGGCATCAAAATCAATGGAGAATCCACCATGGGAATTCCACCAAAACTTGAGCACCTCTAGAGGAGACACAAAGGAAGATTTCTATTCGAATGAAACTCAATAATTCCTCTATTGAAATTCACACCAAGCCCTAGGGGAGCCTCCTTATCCTTAAAGGAACGAAAATATAGGTATAGAGAGAGATAATTTTGAATTATAATGACCACCAAGGATTCTATGATTAGTGCCTGGCCATTGGGAGATTAGGAGTCATGAATGGTCTTGATATACTCAACTTGCTCTTCAAGGAGACCTAAAGGTTAAGGCTTTCGCTACCCCTTTAGATATTTATACTTCTTAGACACTTGTTAATGGAGTTTCAAGGATGGGATGTGACAATCCCTTAGGGACATTCATTCATTCACTATCCAAAGAGTAACACATGCAAAAATTCCCAATAGTTACAAATTTAAACAATATTCAATAACTAGGGCACATTAATAACCCCGAGACATTATTCCATGCATTAGACATTAGCTAAAATTAGAAATTCACATTAAAGAGCACCTACAAGATAGTGAAGAGTATATCCATCCAATAACAATGCCAATTAGAAGCTCAAAAAATGAGACAAGATTATCCAAACATCAAATCATCCATAATCCTCCAAAATCGTCCACACATTGCAGGTCCAAATTTGCCAAAGAGGTTGAAAATCCAAGAGTCAATGATTTAAAATGAGTGAGAGTCTCTCTAATTTATACATGACCAAGGAGGTCAAATAACAAGTGAACAAGCCCCTCTAACATAATTAGATGCTAAGTAACCCACCCATGGTTACAAACCAACCATGATAGCTTTTCAAAAAATATTTTCTCTCTCTGTCAAGCCCACACAAGGCTGATGTCATGCATGCGTGGAGGCCTAGAGAGGCAGCATTGAGTCCTCTTATGCTAGAAATGTGGGAGAGTGCCTCAAAACTGATGATGAAGAAGGTGATACCCTCATGTTGCAAAACATCCCCGAGACCCCTATTTTGGGTTTGAGGCCCCAAAATGAGTCTTGTTGTCGCTCAAATTGTATGTAGGATTGTGAAAATTCTCAGGGTAGGCGTTGTCACTCTGATCCCTACCCTCTCCGTTTAAGCTTTCTCCTAACTGCAGGCTAAGGGGCGTAGTCCCTATGCATGAGATGATAAACAACTTGTTGGAAACCAACAAATTGAGGAGACACAACTGAATGGCCTAGCAACTTGGTTGAGATTAAGAGACAAATATGATTATTAAGCACAATTTGATTAGATTCCTTAAGATTTACAAGTTAGATACCAGTGCCTTTAAAATTGATTACTTGCACAATACGGATTAGATCCCAAGTTACCTGATGAACAGTTGCTGCAGGATGCAAACTCTATCCTATATGAAGTGCAGGACCTAAATCTATGCAGGATGCATGCTCTTGGTACTTTTAATTATATGCCTGCCTTGGATGAATCCTTCTCCTCAATTCTTTTGAAGCTAGTCTTGAACGCAAGTTGTAGAGAGAAGTCCAAGGGAAGGAGGCCAAGACCTCATTAATGATACCTCCCATGGAGTTATAACAACACGAGTGCCTCCATTCCTACAAGGGGTTGCCCACAAGAGAATTGCAAGGTCACCATGTTAACTGCAAATGAGGGTCTAGACTTCGCAAATTGTTTGAAGACAGTGGTCGTATCTTCTTACAACCAAGCTTATGCTTGGAGTAATTTGTTAGAAATTAATTAACGGAACAATGAAATACTCAAAATATTGCGGAAACACAAATACAAAAACACATAAAACAAGAGAGACACACATATACGTGGTTCACCCAATTTTGGGCTATGTCCATGGAGAAACGACCAATCCTTCCTTTTATATTATCCAGCAAAATGAAGAGATACAACCTACAACAAATTTGTGTAATTTCCTCTTATCTCTCACACAGTCTCCTCTTTCTTTCTCGCTCAGAACAATAAGACACAACCACAATACAATTCCCTCATATAAATTGAGGGTTGCCTTCTAGGGCAAAAAACCCTAAATTAACATAACTTCTACCATCAGATCATCCGCCTAATGAACGATCTAGATTGACTACGAAATTACAATATATTACAAGGCAATTTTCATTTATTTTTAGCTTCGGGGGTGCTGCCCCCGAACCCCCGCCAGGGTGGGGCTCATAAAAGTTGTCGTCACCCCCCTGATGGCAATTAAACGGGCGGCGTTGCCACCCCATTAGGAACAATGATCTAACGCGACTGAAACAAAAAACCTTTGAACAATCAGGAAGATAATCAGGCTCCACACCCAACATAATTTCTTTTAAGCACAATTCATAACAAGCATAGAGAAATATAGAGATTGCTAACAATGATTTTAAGAATATAATGATAACAAAATGAGATGCTGATAATGCAAGGATGCAAAATGCAAATGAGAGAGATATTCAATGTCAATGCAATGCTTCCAATGATGCAACAAGAATGCAATGGATGCAATGGAAGGCTACTATCAAGACACCAATGCAACTGAGGATATTAAGATCTCTTCTTGCAATATATCACTTTTATATATCAGCAAAAAAATCATGTAATAGCAGTCCCAAAATTCTCTTGAAAACAATCACTACTCCAATGATAAGACATCAAGTAATTATGAAATGACTTCTAGACTTGTTAGGATTATTAGAACTGATTTCTAAAGATTTATTTCAAATCTGATCAGACCTCTTTAGTAGTTATATCAGTCTAATAATTCAATTGCAAATGAGACAAAACAGTGACCAATTTGCTCTTAAGATTATTTGTGAATTACTTTTAGGACCTTGAGGTTAATTAAATTAGTCTTAGGATTTCTTATCAACGATAGTGATTCACTACTTAAGTCACATATGCTATTGCTGTAAACACTTCAGATCTGATATGAATTTTGACAATGAGATGAGAAGGATGAGGGTAAGAGAAACAAACCCTTAGGCCAAGTTTAGAGATAAGAGAGAAATGCCTCTTCCAACACCTGCACTCACAAAAATTAGCCTGAAAACATAAGGATCAAACCCTTTTGGACCACTGCAACCACAAATTGATGAAAATACAGTGAGAAACCCTTCAAACCCTTGCCCAAAAATTTCTCTAGGCATGCCAAACAAATTATCAGCCCCTGAAATCTCTTGCAAAAAAGAATTTATGCCCTTCTAGTGCTTCGACCTAGTCTCCAAGGCCTAATTAGGCCTGTGGCTTCCTTGTGGAGGCTAAAATGGGGCTGTGGCTAGGGCTTTTAGCCCTCAAACCCCTACGGCTAGGCCAAGAATGGTGTCTAACCCTTGTGGCTATGCCAAACTAGCCTTAAATGCCAAGAAAATGCCCAAAAATGACTTTGACCTTGAGGATCCACCTGCACAACCACTTTAGCAGAGAAATGCTCAAGAACAACCCCAGTAGTAGCAGTAGAAGAGCCCTCTAAGGCCAGTGGATTCTTCAAGGAGGCTGGACGTTGCAAAAATGGGACTTGGGTCTTGTAGCTTGGGTATTCTAGACCCCAAATCAGCTCTCCTTGGCTAAACGACTTGCTCCCTTAGGCTGGACAGCTCCTTCCAAGGCTGAAAACCCCTCCAAATCCTAGCCATCTAGGCTAGGTGAGGGGCTAAGATACTCACACTTGAGTTTCTCTTTGAAATTTGATCCTTTGGCACCTATAAGATGAATAAATAGAGCCCAAGATACAAAGTCTAGAAATTTTTAAAATAAAACCCCAAAGACTATTATTTACATATGAGAAAAATAATATACAAGGGTTAAAAATAATTTACACAATATTTACAAATTATTCACAATAATCTACAAGAGAATATTAGCTCTAACTAGCAAATATTTCATTAATAGCCAAAGTAGATTTTAAAAAAACACTTTGATGGAAATAATTTTAAATTTAATGTACAAACCCAAACTCTGCAAAATAGATTCGTTAGATAAGCTTAGGGTCCAAACAAAATGTGATCACCTCAAAGTCCATGAACTTGGGCTTTCCCCAAGGGCTGAATCACCTGAAAGATCTCTATACACTTGAAAAATAGATCATTAGTTTCATAGGGGTTCGATTCACACAAATAGGCTAGAGATCTAGAGATACCTGCTAGATCTACCAACTTCTAAGTGTTTACTCTAGCCCAAAACCTAAAGAAAGATACTTGTGCTAATAGATAGTCCAACCACTAGTTATGAAACAATAATCTTCAATGATAGCACAAAATTAGAGCATTAAGCACATTCATCACATAGCATGAATCATTAAGCAAGAGACACCTTGAATTGAAACCTCAAAGACTTTTTATTAATGCAAAAGTTCCAGTTGTTGTAGCAGGATCATCACCTTTTCTACAGGTGGCCCACGGTTTCATAGTAGCAGGTTTAGTGTCAAATAGATGCAGCTAGTCATTTAGATGATAGTTGCAGATCTAGTTGCAGACAGTACACGTGAGACAGTGGCAGAGCTAGATGCAATGATACGGGCAGTGCGAATTGCTCAGTTGCAGGATGCAGGAGCAGTTCCAACCAGGCAATTCCCAACGTAGCGCTACGCAGTCCAGTTTCCAGTGTAGGAGGATAGTGCAAGTTGCCAGGAGGGAGCAAAGAGATTTCCCATAGGGAGATCGAGACTTAGAGGGAGTCTAGTTTAAGAGGGAGCATCCATATGGAATCTAGTACTTCAGGATATAGGGAGATCAAACTCATTATTACAACAGTTGCAGCAGTAGTGCAAAAGCATTAACAACAGTATGAGTAGATTAGATTTAGCCATGTTTGCAGCTATACCTCCAGGAAAGAGGTGAGGCGACATGGAGTTGTAGACCCAGAGTTGCAAAGATTGGGCAGGGTCCATTGAGGTGTCCTCCTCATGGATCATTACCTGGCTATAAGGAGCCCACAATATTCAGTAGCAGGATGGATCAGTGTCATTGATGCAGTCAGATTCTCGAGTGACAGTTGCAAACTAGTAACAGTCAGGTGCTGAGAAGCGCAATGCATTGTTGACAGCAGAGAAGGAGGCTCAGTAGCAGAGTCAACAACAACGCAGATTCTTCTGTGGACAGTGCAGTAGCTAGTAGCAGTTAGGACTCAGTAGACAGATGCAACACACATAGTTGATTCAGTATTTAGGATGCTTCTCAGTTATAGTTGTTGCAGTTGCAACAACAACAGATGAGAGGGAGTTGCAGTGCAGATGCAAAGTTGGCAGCAATATAGCAGTGTCAGCAGCAACACAAATGCAACATCAGAGTTGCATAGTGGTTGGTGGGAAGTGGTAGGCAGTCACAGACTACAGACAGTGGCCATACATCAACAACGTATAAAGGGTGATACAGAGACATGGTGTTGCAGTTGTGGTGCAGCACTTGAACACCTTCCTCGCTAAGAGTGAGTGTTAGTTTTTGTAGCGTAGGAGGTGTTCTAGTCTCGGAACTTTAAGGAGAGGCTAAAACACATCAGCTCTCCATAACCCAGAAACAGTTTTCAGAAATTCCACCTAGAAGTGTCTCAATTAGATTATTAGCCTATTTTAAAATATTTCCCAAGTCTAAACTTAGGAAATCTAGTTAATTAATCAGAATTAATTGAGATAAGGTGTGAATCATCTAGAAACTCACACAGATCGATTGGGAAATAATATGGGCCCTTGATTAAGTTTTAATCTTGGTCGTTGAAGATCCAACAAAAGATTATAAGAAGTCGATGGGAAGATGGAGAACGCGCTTGTGGAGACATAGAGATTGATTTCCTTGGGTAGTTCGATTTTCCAGAGGCAGCAACTAGAAGAGTTCGATCCAGAAGGAAGCAGAGACAGAGAGGGGCAGGGACAATGAAGCCAGAGGAAGATTTCGAGATCCAATGAGTGCATTTGTAGAGAGGCTGAAATTTCTCTAGGAAGTTGTGCAGAGGAAGCATAGAAGCTTTAGAGGGCAGTTCAATTTGTTGAAGGAAGAAGGTGTTTTCAATTCCAGAGGCTAGGTAGAGGTTCAAGAGGGTCGGAGAAGCATTTTCCTAGTCAATAGCAGGTAGGACAACTTGATTTTCAGTTGTTTCGAGCAGGGCGAGTGCAGGCAGCGTGAGTTCGGGCTGAGTGTATAGCAGATTGTGCTAGGGTGATGCAGAAGCTGCGCGGGGCTAGGTGGACGGCTTGATTTTCAGTGGCAGTCAAGTGTCGGGATTGCTCGGAGTGAGGGTAATTTCCCTCGAGATATTTTCGCCAGTATTTTCTCTACAGGATAGCCAATATTCGACATCCAGATTGTACTCAGATAAATTCACTGCTACTTAATAATATAAAACCCTCGGTTGCTGCACCGGTTTTCTCAAGTTGGGTTTTTCTAGTGACTTTTACTCCAAAAATAATTGTGTCAAATTTATGTGTGTGTGGTAGCATTTCTCAATATCTAGTGCTATTATTTTCTGTAGTACTTTTGTGAAGATTGTAGTGTATTTATTTCGTTGTTGCCTAATTAACAGTTAGAAGAAATAATCCCAGTTTCTACAATAGGATTTCAGACTTGAAATTTTCGCAAAGTTTGATTATTAGGTAAAATTAGCATTTCCTGAGGAATGGCTCACAGATCCCAAGTATGATGAAGATGACAGTGGATGTGGAAAAGATGTAGTACTAGAAGGAACAAAACAAATAAAGGCAATCATCAAGGTTGTTGAAGCTTTTGCAACAATTGAAGAGAATATGGAAGAAATTGAAAATGTTTACAGAGGTTAACAAAATTTCAGTCAGCAGTAGCTGAAGTACAAGAAAATGTGGAAGAAGAACTAGATGAAAAAAAATAAAGAAGATGAGGAAATATTGAAGAAGAAAATGTATGCATAATACAAAGTTTGGAGCAAAAGGAAGAAGAAGCTTGTGGAGCATAATGATGAGGACAAGTTGTGCCAACATGCTCAAGTGTTTTAAGCCTAGCTAAGACTTGGACAATCAAAAAATTAGACCAACAAACAATCATGTTATGAATTTTGAAGCCCATAGAGGCATTGTCAAATGTAAAGCAAATGGTTAATGTTAGTATTGAATAGTTGAAATCAAGGGGGAGTGTTAGATAGTGTAATTTATCCTGCTAGTTGGTGTTATCTAGAAAGCTCTAGAAGAGCCTTAGTTGTTAAAGTTGACTGTGTCAAATAAGTTAGATCTAAATAATTTGTATCTAGATATCTTGAGAGAATTATCCTTAGAATTTTTAAGAAACTATATATATAAATGTATTTTATGAATCAATGAAGCAATCATCTTTCAGGTTAATCATTTTCTGGTTTGCTTATCTTATTGGTTAATTATCTTAGTGTCTCATTGCTCTCTCGGATTTTGTCACAGTCATGTCCTATTTGTGAATTATGGTCTCTTATCAGCTAAATTGATAATATCAAGATTTTGTTCATCCATATTAGGAACAGCCAACCTGGATTTTTCATTATTAGAGTTCTCTTATTCGCAACAAGACGAGTCTTAGCGACTTTATTGTATAGAAATTCTCACAGTTAATTTTTTTTAATTACATTGTTAGTTGCATAATTGAGATATAAAACTTCCAACTGAAAAAAGAATTGCCAATTTTGTTTTGCACTCTGAATGAATATCTTTTGATTGTGAAGCAGAGTTGTCTACACATACCGATTTGTGGGCTTGTATACTGGCTGATATCAGGGCTGCAAATTCCTCTTGATTTTGCAGTAACAATTTGGATGATATATCTTCATAGAAATTCGAATGAGAAAGATTCTGATCAACAGGTGATGTTTGTATTTATTATGGCATAGTGGTAGGGCCGATATTTACAGTTCCATTGCAAAGCATATAGTGTGTAATGTATGCTCATCATATTAGGTTGTTATGTAAGATGCTGAAAGGAATAACTACGCTGCAGGTAGCATCAAAAGCTGCTACAGGTGGAACAATGCTTATGTTTCCGGCAATCTCACTGCTCGCTGGAGTACTGGGAGGCATGCTTGGAGTTGGAAGTGGAATGCTTTTAAATATTTTCCTTCTCCAAACTGGCATGCCACCCCAGGTAACATCATTACACTACAAAATTCTCTGAAATATGAGTGGCATTGTCTGCGTCATATAAAGTTTATGACTATTAGTATTTCCTCTTCTTTGCTGTGACAGTTCCTGTAGGTATTTTGAAATTAATCAAATAGTTTTGTATTTGTTTGATAGGTAACAGCGGCCACATGTGCGTTTATGGTGTTTTTCTCCTCTGCAATGTCTGTAGCACAGTATTTGTTATTAGGGCTTGCACCTTTGGAGTATGCATTATATTTTTCAATAATATGCTTTATTTCTGCATCATTTGGTGTGGTAATCATTCAGCGAGCAATCACAAGACTTGGACGACTTTCTTTAATAATTTTCTCTGTTAGCACAGTGCTGGGCTTAAGTACCATCCTTATGACTTACTTTGGAGTTTTGAAAGTGTGGAGTCAATATAAAAATGGAGATTATATGGGTTTCTCAGCACCATGCTGACTCTTATATGAGAGGTTTCACGTCTTTGGATCATGTTTCATCTATTTGAATGGGACTCGCTTTTACTGGCATTCACATCAGGTTGATTTCAAAGATGGTTTACTGGCAGAAGATGAAAGATCGTGGTGGCAAAGCTAGAGAGGCAACTTGTTGTAAGACTTAAATTTACGATTAAAGTGTTAGTGTTATGTAGTAAATGCACTAGTAGCTATGAAGAGAAAAAAAGTTGTTTTTCTCTCTGATCTGTGATCTTGCAAGTTACAGCAATTGTCATCCATGGTCTTGAAAAACGTTTAATATCCTCGGATCAGCTTAAATTTTGGTATTGTTTTTAAGATTTTTTTAATCACTTGTAGGCCATGATTCTCTCAGAATGCTCAATACACTTAATTGACTATAGAATGCTAGGGCCACTGCAATCTGGAGAAGATACTGGGTAATGGATAACTTCTGGCTGTCTTCTGACATTAAATAGTGGAAACATTTTAATTTACTGTTACTGCAGCTAGTCCTTGTCAAGGATAACCTCTACAATGTTGAAATGTGACAAGAAGACATGTAATTAAGGGTAAAATCTTATTATTTACTACCAGTTAGTTTTGTAACGAGATTGTTAACTAATAGCAGTTATGTAACGGAGGAGAGGCTCTTATAAAACTGGTGAATGCCCGAGATCATGTAATCATGGAGAATCATTGTTGATTTAATAAAGATCCAATCCCTTGCCCCGTGAATGTTTCCTTGACACACTGTCAAGGTTTTACCACATAAAATCTTGTGTTTACTTGTGTGTTTTTATAGTTGGTTTCCATTCAGTTTTAGTTTCATTTTCTTTCTTGCTTAAATTAACTGCTCAAACCAATAAGTGGTATCAGAGCACAATGCGGTTGATGCCTCAGGGAAAAAATGACCTTCTTTCACCGTTGAAGAGCTGAAGAAAATGTCAAGAACTTTGTTTGAAGAATGTCGCCGCCGCTTTAACTGAAGAACTACCACTGGATTGAACGATTTGCATAGGCGAAAGGGACCAAGAGCCACTGCTAGGAACAGTTGCTCACTGTTGGAGGGAGAGAGACCCCGTGTGTGTTGAAACCTGCTGCGAGAGGAAGAGCCGCTACTGGCTTGTCCAGAGCCGTCGAGGAGGGTCCGAGAAGAGGAAGAGAGTCCTTGGATTTTCCTTGCGCAGATATTTTTTTTAGGATCCCGATCGGATTTTTTGCCGAGAATCGATCTGTCTGGAAAAACTCAAGTGCAGTTTCAATCAGTAGTTCATCTGTCTGGAAAAGTGTCGGGGAGAACAAAAAATGCAGTTTCGATCAACAGAAATGAGTCTGGGTAATTTAAAAAAAAAAGCAACAGAAATGAGAATTTTTTTTAGACACTAGTGAATTTGAAAAAAATTAGGGTTTAAAGAAAACTTGTTTCCTGTATATTTGAAGTAATCAATCTGTGTAGTTAGATAAAAGAAATTATGGAAAATAAATCAGGGTTTTAAAAAAGGGGCAACAAAATTAAGTTTTTTGTGTTGAAAAGAAAGAAACCCTAGTTGAAGGCAGATTGTGGAGAAATTCAAACTAAGAAATAAACCCTAGAAGCATAGTTTAGAAGCAAATTAGAAAGAAATGGCTAAAATGACGAATGCAAAGTTCAAGATGGAGAAATTCACTGGCAAGAACAAGTTTGTTTTATGGAAACTGAAAGGTAGGGATTTGTTGGTGCAACACGGGTTGCACAAAGCATTGGATGGGGTGAATAAGAAACCTGCTAGCATGACAGATTCGGACTAGGAGGCCTTGGATGCTCGAGCTCTCACTACCATCAGGTTATGCCTGGTGGATGAAGTTCTCTTCAACATTGTTGAAGAGAATACAACTGAAGGTTTATGGGAAAAATTGAAAAATCTATATATGACAAAATCGTTAACCAATAGAATTTATTTGAAAAGACAATTGTACAGTCTTCGGATAAAGGAGGGTACAAAAGTTGCAGATCATTTAAATGTTTTTAATACACTTATATGCTAATTATCAGATATGGAAGTTAAAATTCAGGAAGAAGATAAAGCTATAACCTTGTTGTGTTCTTTGCCCGAGTCGTGGGACCACTTTGTAACTTCAATCAGTTTGAGCACCGCTGATTCTTTGAAATTTGAATCAGTTGTGGGAGCTCTCTTATCTAAAGAAGTACGAAGGAAATCCAGTACTGAAACAGTTGCACCAAAAGCCATGATAGCCAGAGGACGTCAAAGGAAAGAGGAGAAAAAACAAGGGGATCTTCCAAATCAAAATCAAAGGGAAAGAAGTGTAAAGTGAAATGTTGGTACTGTAATAAAATTGGACACCTCAAGAAAGATTGTTGGAAACGGAAAGAGTTTGATAACTCAAAGAAGGAAGCAAATTAAGTTGATTCAGGTATGATAGATGAAGTTTTATTTGCTGAAGAATTATGTATGATAGATGAAACTTTACCTGTATGTAATGTCTCTTAGAATTTTCAAAGTTGGCTGTTAGAATTTGGTGCTTCTCATCACATGAGTCCACACAGAAATTGGTTTACTTCATATGAAGTTGTAATGGTAGTTTTGTGTTTATGGGTAATAATGTATCATGTCAGACTGTTGGGATGTGAAATATTAGGATTAAAATGTATGATAACACATTTAGAACATTAACTAGTGTCAGACATGTACCTGAATTGAATAAAAAATTGATTTTTTTGGGAGTGTTGGATTCGGATGGTTATAAGTTTACAGGTCAGAATGAAGTGCTAAAAGTCTCAAAAGGCGCCTTAGTCGTTATGAAAGCAAAAAAGGTCAGAAATCTTTACAGACTCAAAGGAAGTACTCAGGTCAGTGAAGCAACGATTGTATTAGATAAAGAAGAAGAAGGTACTCGCTAATGGCATCAGCAATTGGGTCACATGAGCGAGAAAAGTCTTCAGGTACTGATGAACCATAAATTACTTTCTGATTTGAAATCCTTGAAGTTGGATTTCTGTAAACATTGTATGGAAAATAGTGTAAACAGAGGTTTAAAACTGGAAGTCATAATAGTAAAGAAACTTTGCACTATATTCATTTTGATTTGTGGGGACCATCTCCTGTTGTATCATATGGAGGTGCTTTATATTTCTTAACATTTATTGATGATTTCTCCCGTAAAGTTTGGGTCTTTATGTTGAAAAAGAAAGCTGATGTATTCAATGTCTTTAAACAATTTAAAGCAATGGTAGAAAAAAGAATAGGCAAATCAATTAAATGTTTAAGAACTGACAATGGTGGTGAATTTACTTCTCTAGAATTTGAACAATACTGTAAGGATGAAGGAATTGTTAGACATAAAACTGTTGTTTATACTCCTCAGCAAAATGGTGTTGCTGAACATATGAATCAGACTCTTATGGAAAGAGCCAGAAGCATGATCAGCAATGCTAACCTGCAAAAGGAGTTGTGGGCAGAAGTAGTATCCACTGCTTGTTATTTAGTTAACAGATCACCTTCAGTAGCAATTAATTGTAAAATTCCTGAAGAAGTTTGGTCAGGTCAATCTTGTGATTATTCACATTTAAGGATATTTGGTTGTGATGCTTATGATATTATTCCTAAAAATCAACGTTCAAAATTAGATGCAAAATTGAAATGTTATGTCTTTGTTGGGTATGACTATGCGGTGAAAGGATATAGGTTGTGGGATCCTACGTCGCGGAAGATAGTCATTAGTAGAGATGTAACATTTGATGAATCTTCTCTTTTAAAATCAAATGTTGAAAGAATTGAATAAGAACAGGTATCGCCAAATCAACAAATTCAGTTGGAGGCTAGACCTTTTTTCGAAAGTTGAAAGGAAGGAGAGACTTCTGGAGGAAAAGGTGATAAAGATACAACGAAAACTGTTGAAGTTTCTGAACTAGTTCAACAACCAGTCACTCTAAGAAGGTCTACAAGGGAAAGAAAAACTCCCAAAAGGTATGAAGATTCTGCTTCGTCTTTTGCTTTGATTATTGAAGATCGGAAACCTTCTTGTTATCAGGAAGCAGTGAATGATACAGATAGAGAAAAATGGAAAACGACTATGGAAGAAGAAATGGATTCCTTAGCCAAGAACAATACCTGGGATCATTGAATTGAGGCTTCTGTGATCCATATCAAGTTTATGAAAAGAAATTTTCGGCGTAAATCACATGAAGATACATTTGTCGACGCGTTTCGAACCAACGAGTGTGTTTCATCGTCAGGACAAATTGAAGAATCAGATCATGGCTACATGTTAAATAGGGATAGCAGATCTTCCAACGGCTAGGTTTGACTGGAAAACGGCTATATTAGACTAGACTGGACAAACGGTTACAATGGACACATAAAACGGCTAGTTTTGACCATTTAAATTATTTAATAATAACAATATAATTAGATAAATATAGCGTGGGGTGGATATCATTATATTTTATAATGTTCTGGATTTTAATAAAGTTTAGAATGCTGAATATTATTTTAATATTTTCTGGTTTGAATTGAGTGTTATTTCAAGTAACGTGTTAATCCAATATAGAGTTAAAATTAATATAGGGTGAATCATAATGATTAAAATGTTAACAAATAATAATAGATCTAGTGATTATAACCAATAGAAATTGTATGGATTTAATATTAACTAAAATATTAATATTAATTATATTATTATTATTATTATTATAGTAATATTACAATAACATAATTATTCTTATTACCAATGGTTAGGGTGACTAATTAATATAAATCTATTAGTAAAGTTATCTAATATGAGCATAAACTTATTACTTAAATTAATTAATTATCATATACTAGATAATGTTAACCCATTTAGATAGTCATGAAAAGGACTATCTCCTAAACGAAAGGAAAAAAGAATGAGGGAGATCTCCAAAAAGGACCAAATAACACAAATTAGAAAGAAGATTCACTATGGGAAAAAAAGAAAAATAAAGAGCACGTCAATAGTAGAGGGAGGGGAAGGAAGGGGAAGAAATGACTACGAAGAGAGGGCAGACATCCAAGAACCACTTATCTTCCAACCGTCATCTCTATTGAGATTGCTTGGTCTCTTTTCAATCTCAATGGCTTCTCTAAATTTTCGGTGATGGAACTGCGCAATCTTAGCAATAACCTGGGCCTCCTCAATACAAACATGATGTTTAGTCTTCTCCGCATGTTCTACTAATGCAGAAGACTTGGTTCTCCCATGCTTTAGGTCCGCTGTGTTCTCATTAATCCTTTGATTAAAAGAATGACTAGTCTCCCTAATGTAGGGGGTTCCATAAGAACAAGGAATAATATAGACACCCTTCATGTCCTTAGGGTTGACATGATCCTTCACTGATTGGAGGGAACTGCGAATGGTGTTAAGGGTCTAAAGGTCGATGGAACATTATGTTTCTTTAGAATCCTAGAAATCTTATTAGTGGTCCCTTGGATAAAAGGTAGATGGACCCCTGGGACCCGATCTTTAGGTTCTTTTTTAACTATCGAATTCTTGTAGGCTTTAAGGAAATCCTTCTGACCCAGGTGTCTACTATAACCATTCTCAACAAAGACATTAAGGAGATGGGATTTCTCTTTATTGAAGTTCTTTTCATCAGAGATCCTTAGGGCACGAGTAGCGAGGGTGTTGAGAACGCCTATCTTTTGAGTAGGGAAATGATGGGAATTGGCATGCAGATACTGCTCCGTGTGAGTTTTCTTCCGAAAAACTTGGTGGGAGAGAGAACTGTCACTATTCTTTGAAATAAGAATATCAAGGAAAGGGAGGCAACCATCTACCTCTTGTTCCATGGTGAACTTAATGGCGGAGGACTGATTGTTGAGATGCTTGAAGAAAAGATCCAACTCCTTCTGGTCATGAGACCAGATGATAAGATTGCTAGGATTATGAAGAAACATAATGTTCCATCGACCTTTATACCCCTTAACACCATTCGTAATTCCCTCTGATTTGTGAAGGATCCTGTCAACCCTAAGGACATGAAGGGTGTCTATATTATTCCTTGTTCTTGTGGAACCCCCTACATTGGGGAGACTTGTCCTTTTATTAATCAAAGGATTAATGAACATGCAATAGACCTAAAACATGGGAGAACCAAGTCTTCCGCATTAGCGGAACATGCGGAGAAGACTAAACATCATGTTTGTATTGAGGAGGCCCAAGTTATTGCTAAGATTGCGCAGTTCCATCACCGAAAATTTAGAGAATCCATTGAGATTGAAAAGAGACCAAGCAATCTCAATAGAGATGACGGTGGGAAGATAAGTAGTTGCTGGATCCTTGCCCTCTCTTCCTAGTCGTTTCTTCCCCTTCCTTTCCCTCCCTCTACTATTGACGTGCTCTTTATTTTCCTTTTTTTCCCATAGTGAATATTCTTTCTAATTTGTGTTATTTGGTTCTTTTTGGAGATCTCCCTTATTCTCTTTTCCTTTAGTTTAGGAGATAGTTCTTTTCATGACTATCTAAATGGGTTAACATTTCTTTTTTCTTAGTAAATGCTAAATCTATTAAGGTAAAGTAACAGTAAAATTACAAGGAGGACTGAGCCTCAACAGAGAGGATCTGCATGCTTTCAAAATTGACAGAACTATCTCATATTTGGGGAGACCATTTACAGTGAACATACATCCAAGTTGGAGTAAGATCCTCCAACTTCCAGACCATAAGTTCATAGACAAAACCAGAGTAAAAACCTCCTGACCACGCAGACAGCACCATATAAACATTGAACCGAAAACAACCAAAAAGAGAGCTTAGAAAGCAAACAAGTGTCATCATTTGAGCTTATCTTGGTCCAGTTGCACTTCCTCCACCAGACACTCGTTACCATACCATATATCTTCACCATGCGCTGCCTCGCCTTCCCCGCTGCCACTTGGAGGATTCGAAGCCTGAGGAGAACTGCTTGAACTTCCGTCAGCTTCCACCGATGCCGAAGCGCCATGGATGCTGCCACCTGGCTGCAAAGCCTGAGGAGAACTACTCGAACTTCCTTCAATTCCCTTGTCCGCTGCCTGCAGTCCACCCTGCTTGCTGGTCTGACCGATATTTCCCTGTTGTTGCTCTAAACCATGGCCGCCCACGATTCTGAGACCTTCCTGAGAGGATTCCGCCATGTCGCTTGCAGAGGCGGGGGTAGAAGACTCCTCCTCCGTGAATATAATGGAAATGTTAGCAGATATGATAGGCCTGATTAAGTTGCTCTGGAATCTGAAATGGAAGTTCTGAAAAGCATGATACAGGAATGGTCTACGGGAGGGACTAGACGGGGGCATCATAGCTTGGGAGGCGGGATGAGAAGTCTGAGATCGCCTGCGACCTCCTCGGCTCCCGCCACGACGGCTCCGCATTCTATGTCGGACCATGGCTAATCTGCAAGAACAGAGAATTGCAGAACAAGTGGGGGCACTGGATTGAAACAACCAGCAGGGGAGAGGACTCGCATGCCCAGAGCAGGGCCAGCCGGGGGAGGAACAACAGTGGATGTCAAGCGCCTGAATTGGCCTGAGCTTGTCACTGATAGCAGAGGTATATCTTCTGCGAAGAAGCTTCAGAAGGGAGGGACCGCAACAAGAAGCCGGAGAGCAAACCGTGAATGGAAAGGCTGCGAACTTCCTGAGTAAAACCATTTGAACCGTGTATCTATCGAGGAGGGTCATTAATTCAACCTGCAGGTTGATTTGAATGCGCATAATGTGAACCAGCTTGAGCCTTGCACTAACCTGAAGATGAGCGCTCTGCTTCAGATGGCAGGACATTATGTCGGTGGTCATTAATAACCTCATTAACTGTGATATGAATCACCCGCATCCGGGTTCTAAATGGGTTAACATTTTCTAGTATATGATAATTAATTAATTTAAGTAATAAGTTTATGCTCATATTAGATAACTTTACTAATAGATTTATATGAATTAGTCACCCTAACCATTGGTAATAAGAATAATTATGTTATTGTAATATTACTATAATAATCATTAATATTATTATTTTAGTTAATATTAAATCCATACAATTTCTATTGGTTATAATCCCTAGATCTATTATTATTTGTTAACATTTTAATCATTATGATTCACCCTAGATTAATTTGAACTCTATATTGGGTTAACATGTTACATGAAATAACACTCAATTCAAACTAGAAAATATTAAAATAATATTTCAGCTTTCTAAACTTTATTAAAATCCAGAACATTATAAAATATAATGATATCCACCCCAAGATAACTATTTATCTAATTAAACTATTATTATTAAATAATTTAAATGGTCAAAACTAACTGTTTTATGGGTCCATTATAACCGTTTGTCCAGTCTAGTCCAATATAACCGTTTTCCAACCTAGCCATTGGAAGATCTGTTATCCCTATTTAACATGTAGCCATGATCTGATTCTTCAACTTGTCCTGACGATGAACCACACTTGTTGGTTTGAAATGCGTCGACAAATGTATCTTCATGTGATTTATGCCGAAAAATTCTTTTCATAAAAAATACCTGGGATCTTGTAGAACTTCCTGAAGGGAGAAGTGTTGTTGGATGCAAATGGGTCTTCAAATTGAAATGGAAAGTTGATGGAAGTATCGAAAGGTATAAGGCGAGGCTGGTAGCAAAAGGGTATTCTCAGGTTGAAGGTATTGACTTTCATGAGATTTTTTCACCAGTTGTAAAACTTGTTTCTATTCGTACTGTGTTGGCACTAACTGCATTACTTAACCTTGAGTTAGAACAGTTAGATGTTAAAACAACTTTTCTACATGGTGATTTGGATGAAGAGATATATATGGAACAACCAGAAGGTTTTGTACAAGATCGTAACAAAGATTAGTTTGCAAGCTTAGGAAATCATTGTATGGCCTGAGGCAGTCTCCCAGGCAATGGTACAAGAAGTTTGACTCCTTCATGGTGAGCCAAAACTTTATTAGAAGTGAGTATGATCATTGTGTATACTTCAAGAGTTTCAATGGCATATTCATTATCTTAGTTTTGTATGTTGACGATATGCTTATTGCAAGAAAAAGCATGGAAGAGATCAACATGTTAAAGGCTCAGCTCTCTAGGACGTTTGATATGAAGGATCTTGGAGCAACAAAACATATCTTGGGCATGGAGATACACAGAGACAGGAAAAATGGTAAGCTTTGGTTATCACAACAGAAGTATGTGGAAAGAGTACTTGAAAAGTTTGGTATGAACAGTGTGAAACCTGTTAATGTTCCATTAGCTTCCCATTTTAAGATTTCTTCGGTTTTGAGTCCTAGAACTAATGAAGAAAAGCAGTATATGTCTCATGTACCATATGCAAATGTTGTAGGCAACTTAATGTATGCGATGGTATCTACAAGACTTGACATTTCACATGCAATTGGAGTTGTCAGCAGGTTCATGGCAAATCCAGGTGAAGAACATTGGCTAGCAGTGAAATGGGTGCTTCGGTATTTAAGAGGTACAAGTGATCATTGCATCATCTTTAATGGTAGTGAAGGATCAATCTGCGGATATGTGGATGCTGATTATGTGGGTGATTTGGACAAAAGGAGATCTACTACAGGTTATGTCTTTACTCTTGCAGGTGGAGCAATTAGCTGGATGTCAAAGCTTCAAGAAACAATCGCTTTGTCCACTACCGAAGCAGAGTATATAGTTGCTTCAGATGCCAGTAAAGAAGTAATCTGGTTAAAGGGTCTACTTGATGAGATTGGAAGGCTACAGGAAAGAGTGAATGTATTCTGTGATAGTCAGAGTTCTATTCACTTGACTACAAATCCAGGTTATCACAACAAGACCAAGCACATTGATGTAAGGTATCATTTTTTGCAACATGTGATCGATGGCGGAAAAGTAGCTCTCAAGAAGGTCCATACGCAAGAGAATTGTGCAGACATATTCACGAAGCCATTTACAGTAGAGAAGCTACGATGGTGTTTGGCTTCTCTTGGCTTGCAGATGAGATGATGAATGGGCATGGGCAAGGGATTAGGAAAATTGTTGTCAAGGTGGAGTTTGTTGAAATGTGACAACAAGACATGTAATTAAGGGTAAAATCTTATTATTTACTACCAGTTAGTTTTGTAATGAGATTGCTAACTAACAGCAGTTATGTAATGGAGGAGAAGCTCTTATAAAATTGGTGAATGCCCGAGATCATGTAATCATGGAGAATCATTGTTGATTTAATAAAGATCCAATCCCTTGCCCCGTGGATGTTTCCTTGACACACTGTCAAGGTTTTACCAAGTAAAATCTTGTGTTTACTTGTGTGTTTTTATAGTTGGTTTCCATTTAGTTTTAGTTTCATTTTCTTTCTTGCTTAAATTAACTGCTCAAACCAATATACAATCTCCACTAAATCCTTGTCACTCTTGCAATGCGTCCTATTCAGAATCCAGGTTAGAGCTATCACCATAACTACAGAAAAAAGAAAACCCCCTAATTTCAAGATAATCCTTCTTCCATTATCTTATTGCTATGATACAATATTTCAACTCAATTAAGGGTATATGTTACAAAATTATTAGCTTGTTCTAATTTTGTGTACTTAAAGTCTTTTCTAGTTGTATTATGAATCATCAGGCATTTTTCTGTTTTCTTGATTTTCTGGGCAGTGAAAGCAATGTTCCACCAAGACTCCGGGACAGAGAGACGCGGGTGTAGGGAGACGCACAAGGGGGACGTGTGGGAGTACCCTCAAATTTTAGGGAAATTTAGGGGGGACGGGGGGACATCGGGGTATATAATTTTTTTCTTTTTTATATATATATATATATATATATATATATATATATATATTTCAAATGCATATTCAATAATGAAAGCATAAATACAATGATACATATATAATTGAATGAAGTAATGAAATACATTGATCCATACTCATCATCCTTACTAATACATACATGATTCATCCATAGACCTCAAGATTCAATAATGGAATACTCTGATCCATATTCATCATTCATTATTTACCATTCTAGAATCTACATTGATTTAAAAATTAAATTCATCATTCATCATTCTAGATTCTAAATTGATTTAAAATTAAAACTCATCATTCATCATTCTAGAATCTAATTAGTACTAAGAAAAATAGACTATAATAGATATTGAAATCTGAAGACTGGAATAG
Organism: Pinus tabuliformis; assembly: GCA_031772625.1. Taxonomy (NCBI): domain Eukaryota; kingdom Viridiplantae; phylum Streptophyta; class Pinopsida; order Pinales; family Pinaceae; genus Pinus; species Pinus tabuliformis. Next base: position 1,496,059,759 of record CM062804.1, on the reverse strand, counting down.
TAAGTTGATATAACTAAAACCTCAAAAACAGTGGAGTGATGAGTCTAAAAGTCACTCTAAATTACACAGAGGGCTTGGTGCTCTTAATTAAATACTAATTCCATACCTTTGTACATGACAAAATGCAATGGAAACATTGCAATCCATCGAATCATGAATTCTTGAAAAACTATTAAGTCTGCTGGATTTTGAGTGAGATCTAAAATTCTACTTTCCCCATATGAAATCCAATGAGGTCGGAACCACTCTCAAACATCCTGAGTCCCCCTGAGTCTCCCCACGGATGTGGGGAAACGTTTCCCCAGGCATCCCCCCGTCCTGGGTGCGTGGGGTGTGAGGGGTGCGTGTCCCCGTGGAACATTGAGTGAAAGTAACTATGAATATGCTTAAATATTTTGAATGAACTAAATTAAGTATTCATAAATAAGTGAAAGACTGAAAATCTACGTTGGACCTTCATTAATAGCTTGAGTAGATAGCATCCTAAGTCACATGACATGAGGACATGTAAATATGAGTACATGGCGACCCCAGAAACAGGGACACGGGGACACATTATATAGATATATTAAAAAATATAATATTTTATAAAAATACTGAAATATAGTGCCTGATCCATAAATTAAAACATCTACAGATATGAATCGTGATGATATCTATTTTATAATTTACTAATTTAGTATTTACAATTTTATAATTTTAGGACTAGTTAGTTTATTTATTTACTACATCAATCATATAACATTATATACCAACCAACCAATACAAAGTTATATAACAACTAATCTATACAAAGTTATATAATGTTGACGCAGGTTCAAAAAACCCTTTTTTATTAGTGTAATATCCGGAGCGGAATTTTTTTGAAGATTCTCAGAATTTAACTCAACAAGTGCTACATATAAAATTCCATTCATTTAAGAGAAGATTTCCATGTAAAATATAACAAATAGAGTTCATGCAAATCATTAATACAATGAGCAAAAATAATCCTAGTTTTTATTATAATAGAAAACTAGGGTTTACATGTTGATACAACAAAATAGCTGAGGTGGAAAATTGGCCTCAATAATCTGCTCCAATGTTGTGCTGGCCCTCCAAAACTAAATTGAAATGCCACTGCTAATATCTCCTGTGAATTTTGGATGAATTCACCAAGGGGAGATGGGTACTCGCCTAATCTCACTGAATCACCTGAGGGTTTCTGCCTTGGGGCTACTGAAGTAGAGAATCGGGTTCTCAAACCTCTCACACAAGACAATGCTCAAATCCAAGATGTCCTGTAATGGCCTCCTCCTCCTCTTTTTATAGATCTGATGGACCCCTCTAGAAGCTCCTATTTTATTATTATTTTAATCATTGAGCACATTTCCCTCTTTTTATTTCAATTAAAATATCTTTTTAATGTGGGAAAATGGTAAATTGGCCACCATGCCTCCTCAGGTCACTGAAAATCACTTCTAACCATCCCATCTTGTAGATCTTCTCGTTCCGATTCCAACGAGCTATTACACTAAGGTGTTTTGTCAAGTATTCCTCTCAGAATGCCACCTTAAGCATAATTAATTGAGTTAGGCACAATAATAACCCCATTTTACGGGAATTATCAGAATGCAATGGAACGAGAAGCAAGTTGTGTGAAATCAATCCTGATGATGGAATATGGCAAGTGAACTCCTCCAGACCCCATAAAACATCTCCAAAATCCCCTGGGCCCTCTGATGTCGTCAACCTGCAAATGTGACATTTCTGCCTCCAACCCTAAAAGTCCATCCTAACCATGCCATAAGAAACACCCAAAAAAGGAACATCACAATCAGGCTAGTTCAAGTTCATAACTTCCCACATCAAATCTCATAAAAAACCCTTTCTTATTAAATTATTAATGTATAGTTAGATTCATAAACAAACAATGCTGACTCAAGTGCATAACTTCCCACATACTCAATAAAAATTCAAATCTTATACAAACCCTTTCTTGTTGGAGTTAGTAATGTTGAGTCAAATCTTAGAAAGCCCCTTCCTCATCATGCTAGTTTAGGTTTATAACTTCTCACATAGTACAAACTCTATATTTTTGGTTTCAATTCTTAATTTTTGTGCTTACTCCCAAACGAAAAATGTGTAGGCTCAGGCCAGGTGCATATAGCGACTCGCGAGGTATCGTGCTCTTTGGTCCTAACTAGATGCATTCATACTCAGACTCATTTAACTTATAAATAAAATTATTATCTTACTTGGTTGATTCATGCTAGTCTAAGGTTGATTCACACTAGTCTGTGGCCTACAGAAAAGATGTACTGAGTGCGATTAGCCAACGAGAAAAAGGTGAAAAGCATTGTCTCAACTCCAACAAGATGTGAAAATTCAAATAGCAAATTGGACTCCAAAATACCTCACGAACAAAGATAGAAAAAATGATAAAAAACCAAGATGTGACATTTTAAATTGGGGATTTTCGTGGGACACGTGTCCTAAAATCGAAATACACTAGGGCATGTTTTCAACATGGTCCAAAAATGTGTCATGATTTTAGGACACTATGAAAATCATGTCCGACATGTTTTATCGCTTGTGTCTTGTCCGACACGAGAATATGGGACACAAGACCCTAAGGGACATGTCCTCTGACTTAGATAGCATCATTTAAATCTATGAATATAAGCTATTGTGCTCTTAAGAGACATTTGTTAAGTGTTGTTGTTGTGTTGGAACCTAGTATTTTTATTCTCTATTTTTGGTTACTTCATTGATGCTTCCTTGTTCCTTACCTTTATGTTTCTTTTCTACAATTTTGTCTTGTATCCTTGAGTCTTTCAGTTCTTTTTCTGTAAAAGCATTGTTTCTTCAGTTTTATGTCAGTTTACTAGAGATTGAAAGAACCCATTACTTTTCCTGTTTACTACTTTCCTAGATTTTCTGTGGTTAATATCAGAGTTAACCCTTACTACAGAACCTAGCAGTCACTATTTCAAGTTACAAATAAATCAATTTCCAAAAGTAGATGCAGTTGACAATATCAACCTACCTTCTGCAGAGCACGGGTTACAGTGAGATACTTTGATATTACTAAATTCTATAACATGGTTGCCAGGCCTCCTATGTCTCTAAAGCAGGATCCCAACGAATCAAACTTTGATTTTGTTGTCAGGCCTCCTATTACGTCATGCTTTCACCCAACCTTTTATGAAAGATCAGCTCTATCAATTTCTATTAATTTTCTCTAGCCTAAAGAGTGTCAAAGATTCCTAAACCAAAGTCCCATTTCATATGAAAATGCTCTTGACAATTATGTCATTGCTGAGGATAAAATCTCTACTAAGTAGAAGGATTGCATCTAGCACTAAGCTTGCAAAATATGAGTCCCATGACAAAAAGAATCTAAAATTGTGCAAACCAAAAATGGGATTCATCCAATAATTAGTTTGCCTTGTAAAATCAATTGAATTATTCTTGAAGCAGATACAAAATACGATAGAAAGAGAGGAGAATTATAAAGGTCCAAATTCCTCTTCTTTTAAGGGTGGGAATTCTCCTGCAAAGGTTTAAAAGCATAGACTTGCTTCTTGTACCAATCCTAATCCTGAAAAGTATAAGGTAAATACTTTGAAGATCATAGTAGAGACTCAAGTCATGGAAACCACCTAAAGTTCCTCAACATTGAAATCAATCTTCTCAGAAATCTTCAACTCGAAGGCACTAATTTCCCTTCAGTATGGTGAACCCTCAAATTGAAAAGAAAGGCAAAGTTGAGATATTGAGCCTTTCTATATCAAGGTCAAAGTGGATAAGTTCTGCATCAAGAGGACTTTAATACATCTTGGAGTAGTAGTAAATGCTATGTCCATATTAGTTGCTTATAGCCTTAGTTTGAAGTTCCACAGAGGACTCAAACTTTAAAGTCCATATTGCTAGATTGGTCCATCAAAGATTCAATCAGTTTGAGGTTGCTCTTATTTGCACCACTGATATTGTCATTATTATAGCAGGAAAAGTAATCAAAACAAAGATGGTTGTCCTTAATCAGGATCTTGGTTCTGATATCTCACTTGTTTTCCACAACTTTGTGCCATGTGCACTAATTTTCTATCCTCTATTGCAAACTACAATTTGTTCATGAAAGAAAAAATGTATTTTTTCAAGAAGGTTTCAAATCCTTTTATCCATATCGAGGTAAAATTGGAAGAGTTATGCATCAAGAGGACTTTAATAGATCGCGGAGTAGTAGTAAATGGTATGCCTATCTCACTTCCTTATATATCCTCAGTTTGAAGTTTGACAGAAGATTCAACTTTGAACTCCATATTGCTAGCTGGGTCTGTCAATGGTCCTATCAGTTTGAGGTTGCTCTTATTTGCACCACTGATATTGTCATTATTCTAGCAGGAAAAATAGTCCAAAAAAATGGCCGTCCCCGATCAAGAACTCAATTGCAATATCTTACTTGATTTATATAGATCTGTGCTGTGTGCACTGCTTTGTCTACCTTGTTTAGTCCCTTTACAATTTGCTCATGAAAGAAGAAAGTGCATTGTTGTCAAAGAAGGATTCAAATCCTTTTAAAGTGCATTGTTGTCAAAGAAGGATTCAAATCCTTTTATCCATTTTGTTAAGTGGCCTTGTGGCCCTCGCATTCCTTTTTGTATATCTCGACAATGACCACCTCTTTTAGATCTTGAGCCTTTATCTTTTTTATTGAGGAATTTTCTTTAAAGTTTTATGCTTGATACACAAACTCAATATAAGCTTACACCAAAACCTTCACCGAATCAGCCTTACACAATGTCTATACAAATGCAAGAGTTGCCAGGGCAATCTGAAGATTGTTTTGCAAATGACAGGCTTATTCTTCAATTCCTTTCCACATGATAGAAGCAATTGGGACACTCTCGTCTTAAGTTGGGATTCAAAATATGTCACTTTGTGTAATAGATATTTTATTCCCAACTCATGCTTGCCTATACCAAGGTCTCAAGACTAAACACTAATCAATTATTATTATTTTCTTTATTTTCTTTTTCTTTTCCTTTCTCTTTCATACTAGGGTCTCAACACTAAAGACTCTAATCAATTTTTGTTTTTTTTTTTTGTTTTTCTTTCATACCAAGGTCTCAAAACTAAAGACCGTAATCAATCTTTTTTTCCTTCTTTTTCTTTTTCTTTAGGTCTCAAGACTAAAGATTGTAATCAATTTTTTTTTTTTTTTTCCTTTTTCTTTCTTTCATACCAAGGTCTCAAGATTGAAGACTAATCATTTTTTTTTTTCTTTTTCCTTTTTTTTCTTTCATACCAAGGTCTCAAGATTAAAGACTAATCAATTTTTTTTCTTTTTTTTTTCTTTTTCCTTCATACCAAGGTCTTAAGTCTAAAGAGTAATCATTTTTTTTCTTTCATACCAAGGTCTCAAGACTAACGACTAATCATTTTTTTCTGTTTCCTTTTTCTTTTTCGTTCATACCAAGGTCTCAAGACTAAAGACTGTAATCATTTTTTCCTTCTTTGTTTTTTGTTTTGTTTTCTATAACAAAGGAAACTCAATAGAATGATAATTCTTTTATATCAAATTTAGATTCTCTCTCTCTCTCTCTCTCTCTCTCTCTCTCTCTCTCTCTCTATATATATATATATATATATATGTTTCGACATTATCATACCCTAGATCAGAATTGAAACATACATGTAAGTGAAGGCATACATATAGTTCAAAATTTAAGTGAAATAACATAGAAATTGAATAAGAAAATACCTCTTAAGTTTAGTTGAATTAGTTCTTAGTGAAATTGGTAGTTGTCTCCCTTGATTTGCTCCTCGAAAATGCTTGATCGGATTTGCCACCCAGCCAACTAGGAACAACCTCTTAGGCTCTCTAGCTCTAGGAAACCTCCACAGGTTCTTTTAGCCCTCCATGCCCCACAACCTGTAGTATGTACAATATCGGGGTGTCCAAGCACCTCCCAAATTCCAAATCCTCAAAATTCTTCATTATTTTCCCAAAAGAATCCAACCCCCTCAACCTCTCACATCCCTCCATTTATCACCCTCCCTTCCAAAATATCTCAGACCCCTCATGAATGCCTCATCTAACTTTCCTTTCATTTAAAACCTCATACTAAAATATTGGTCCCACATAAATACCTCTCCCAACCTTCCTTCCATTTAATCCTAAAGTTAAAATAACTAAGGTCCATCATACTTTTTCTATGCAATAATCATATTAACTCACATAAGAATTGAATCAATAATATTAATTTAGCATAAGATTCAATCAAATTAATTTAACATGAATATTAAATCCTAACATTTAAAGCAATTGATGATATTATATTAAACTTAACACCAACATTAAACTTTAACTTTCGACTAATCACATTCAATTAATTTACTTAATCAATCAATTACTTAATAATAACCTAGATCATTCATAACCTTAAATTTGATTAACTAATTAAATAAGTCAATGAAGACAATATACTCAATACAACAAGTCATATTGCATAGCATAATATGTCATAATAATACTAGTGTATACATATGAGGTATGTATGCATACTTGATGCATATTTATGTGTGTATTAGTAACAACAACCATCACATCTTATGCAAATTTTCTAAATGCTTACACCTAATCAATAGTGCAATATATCACAATGAAGTAATCATTTACATAGACCATCTTGATGGTAGAATTTTATCATTGACAACAAATAAAACATAAAGGAACATTCCATAATTTATTAGTAAATTGAGTTAAGCATGCATTACAAAGAACATGAACTTGGTTAGGCACTATGGTTACATAATAAACCCAAATAACTCCTAGTACCCTACCTTCCTAATCCTATTTCCATTTTCCAGCTTCTACCCCTCTATTGGACTATCATAGTGTCAAGTCGATTGACCTAACTCTAGGTAGAACTCATAAGAGGAAGTGTCATAGCATTGACCGAACTTCCCCAATAGGCCACTGATAGTTGCCATCACATGTCTAGTAGAGTGTGACCTAACACTATTCTCCCACAACTTTAGATTTTGGAGGAGACACGGTAGGAAATGCCTCCACCCCTCTTCATAGAACTAGAATCAACACCCTATCATGGACCTTAATATGACATTGATTTTGGGTGCTTTGTTATTGAATTATCCTCTTGAGTAGTCATGTTACTTGAAAACCCACATTTACTCAAATATCATAGCAGTACATATAAACTAATACAAATACATAAGAAAAATTCACATCATACCCCCAACATTGACAATTTATTAGTATCCCTCTTTAGCTATTTCATAGCCCATTCAATCTTGCATGTTACCTTACATCATGAGATCATGCATAACAATATATATTGACATATGATCACAACTAAAACATATCAGTAGACCCAATATCTTATGTACCAAAACCTTCCAATCAACATATGTAAGATAGAAGTAAATTATATGACATTGGTTCTCAACAACATAATAACAATAAATTTAGTGTTTTCATAACATAAATTCCAGTCATCCAAATTTGAAGTCAAAATATTAAATATTGTTTTCAGGTAGTGTATAAGGAATATAATTAGGCCATTAGTACCAATAGTTGCCTAGGTCAAAATGGGGTATTACAATGAACTAGTGATGAGATTTATTACTTGGTGAAAATATCGCCTCCATTCCATAGAAATTATACAGGATTCAAACGCAATAACTTAAATATGTTTCTAATAAAAAATAGAATTACTTCACATACCTAAATTCCCTCTCCCTCAACAAAAACTAGCAACTAGTGAAAACTAGTTATTCAATGCAAAGGTGGTTATGTAGAGAAAATCATACCCAAAAGTCAAATTTCCTTTAAACTAACGTAATACTTGGTGATAAACATTTCCCTTGGTAATAGGTATTTCTCCCGATCAGGGCTTAAGCTCAATGAGAACACAAGGATTTCACTCCCTAAAGCTTTACTCAACTACTACACTCTACCCAAACCAATAGCAACAATAGTTCATAAATCCATTTGAATCTAACAATTGTGTGGTGGAGAGGCCATTGACTTGCTACGCCACATGTTCCTCTCAAGGTGCTAGTTTGTAAGAAATTTTCCATTCTTGCTCTTGATATTGTAATACCTCATGTGGTGGGTTTCTTCTTCTCAATATTTCCAGGTTCAATAATGGGTTCAGTACCCCCTAGGCTATGTACACCCTTAACCTTCTCTTACCCACTCAGGTGATGCTTGAAAAGTATTCATTGCTCTAATTATTAACACATTATAGGAGCAGTTCCACATTTCCTAAGGTAGAGAAACTTTAGTAACACAATGATTAGTCTCATAATATTAATGTTTTCCTTCTCTTTTTCCAAGAACTATACAAGAGTTTTCATTTTCCCAAAAAAAGTTCTCCTTATCTTCTCTACCCTTTATAACCCCCACAATAGAGTGATTAGCATTCCTAAATACACTTAGGGAGAAATTAGAGTTAGGGTTAAAATCACTTAGGATATGTGATAGGCATTTGGTAAGTTAAACCTAGCCCCCTTGGGCCATCCTAACTAATCTCAAGAACAATATTTGAAAGACTTATAATAATATTTTGTATTTCCTTGCCTCATAAGGTCCTCAATCTAGGCTATTGTTCTCATTGAACAAAAGTCATTTCCCAAGATGTGATTTCCATCACAATATTAATATTTATTTGGGCTACTCCCAATATCTAACCTAGGTCAATGTGGGTTTTGAGATCATATCCCTATAACTCAACATTTTTCAATAATCATGTTAGTTCCACAAAGCCAATACACTTGCTAATATTGGATAATGTAACTTTCATTCCCTTGACACCACATAAATTCTTAAACAATATAAGGATAACATGTGAATTCATCATGTAATCAAGTATCACATGTACATATTTTAAACCAAACCACTAAGTACATATTCCCATCCAAATCAAAATGTAATTTGTTTTTAGAAACCATGTGTCCTATGATAACCAAAGTGCATAATGCAATGAAAATAACACCATCCTTGGAATATAATCATGTTATCGACTTAAAATAACAATGTCTCATGATGTATGTATTAACAAAGGATCAAGTGACATTAACATAGTCCAATAAAATATAACTAGGTGTTGTAAACTCAAGGTGTCACATAACACCACTATCATGCTCAAGAGGGGTGTCACATTTTTATTTTTATTTTTTTTAGCAAGAAAAAACAACTCACTTTATATTAATATAAAATAGTTACATCATCTGCAGAATCAATATATCTGGAAATTATAAAATATCCAAGATATCAAAATTCTAGGAAATATATCTAGTTTTATTTGATATCATCTATCCATCATAAGGCCTGAAAAAACTAAGATAATAAACCAATATCATATCAACAAATTACAAGTAAGATATACCAAAAACCTGTTAGCTCTTTATGCATTGCCTTCACCTCAATTGAACCTGTCTAGATTCCACAAGAATACCAACCTTGTATTCTTTGACCCAAATTATACCCATATGTGTACCAATGCCTAATTTAGATAGGCTATCCGCTTGCACATTCAATTCTCTATAAATGTGATTTATAGTGATATCTCGAAATTTATCCATGAGCTCTCGCACCCTCAGTTTCCAATGTATAATATCATATGCCTCCACATTATAGTTAGCCTTTGTCCATTCCATGATAGTCTTAGAATCTCCAAAAACATGCAAAATATCAAGACCAATAGAAATAGTGAAAGCTAAGATACCCCAAAGTGCAGTTATTTCCGCCTTCATGGATGATCCCCTACCATAATTCCAATACAATGTGTAATAGTGATTTCCATCTAGGTGGGGAACTCCTCCTCTCAAGTAAAGTCGACTTAGACTCTCAATAACAATAAAAAATAGTAGAGACAAAGAGCAACCTTGACGTAAACCTCTATAAGCCTTAAAAAAGTGAGTACGGATACCATTGACAAATATTGTGAACTGAACATAAGTAATACAATCCATGATATACTGAACAACATTAAAGGTCAGAACGATATTGACCAATGCTAGTTGCACAAATGACCAGTCCACACAATCATAGGCCCTAATCAAATCTCACTTAAGAATGAGAGACTGTGGATGCTTAGTTCTGATAGTATGCAAACATTCTTGAGCCACTGCAATGACATAATGAATCTGACACTGTTTCAAAAAGTCGAATTGGTCCTGAGAGATGGAAACTGACAATTTATCCCTGGTCAAATAACAATAATCTTGGATATCAACTTATAAACCACATTGCACAAGGAAACAAGCCTAAAGTATTGAAATGTACACGACTTATCAGTCTTAGGCACAAGAGTAATAAAGGTTGAGTTCAATGCACCTGAGATCACTTTTGTAGTTCTAGACTCCTCAACTAACAATAACAGTTCTCCACCCAAAATATCAAAGAAGTGCAAAAAGAACTCCACCGACCACCAATCTAGGCTAGGACACTTGTCCTTGGTGAAAAACTTCAACACCTTTTCCACTTCCTGTAAATTAACTTAATTGTTAATATAATTAGAATCCTCTAGTGTAATAATAGTCAGATATGCATTAATCACCCGTAGTTGATTATCAATCTCAAGATCATCTTTGGTTTGAAAAATACCCTTGAAATATCTGATGGATTCTTCTTGTATATTCTCTAGAGAATGATATGTATTTCCAACCGCATCTTGAATCACCCATATAGCATTATTTTTCCTTTCATTGAATGCAAAAAAGTGAAAATATTGTAGAGTCTCTAAAATGTATTCAAAATATCATCCACTTTCACCTTTATCGCCACCATTTCACTCACATGTCGCAAATCCATGACCATATAACCTCTCATTAGCCTCCATTTTTATAATTATATGGGTTCCATTTGTGTTTTCCAAAATTTAATGATTTCTAGTATTATAAGTGAATTAAATGGTTAAAACTTAGAAAAAGGGCATATAATCACTAATACTTAAAAGTGGCTTGAGTTTCATGACATGTGTAGGTCATTTGGAAGCTTCCAAGGCACCCTTATGTGACCTCCAATGCTCAAATTCGAATTCCCTTGAATATCTGGAAAAAGATTTGGATAAAGGTCAAAGAGAATATGTGTTTCATCATTACCTATTTGAGTTGTAACTCCATGAGATTTTCTAGGGATCTACGGAGAGAATAATGGACCTCCATTAATGAGGTAGTTTCTTATGTTTTTGTATAAATAGGAGAGCCTCCTCCTTTCAAAGGCATATGTAAAGTTTGAGAAAAGCTCATGTTTTGAATATAGAATTTGGATTTGGCACCATGCTCATGAGTGATGTTCACTTTGATTTGGTTATGCTTGCATTTGGAGCCTCTCAACTTGCCATCTCTCACGCTTTTGGATTGACCACCTACAATGTGTGAGATTTATTGTTTTTCATAGATTAAGATTTATTGCTTTCATAGATTAAGATTTATTTATTTCATATATTTTCTTGTGTGAGAGGTTAAGAGTGATTGTTTTTATTTTCTTTCATATCTAGAGGTTAAGATCGATTGTTTTTATTTTCTTTCATATCTAGAAGTTAAGAGCGATTGTTTTTATTTGCTTTCATATATTTTCCTGTGTGAGAGGTTAAGAATGATTGTTTTTGTTTTCATTTTATGTCACGTGGTTTTTATTATTCATGTCATAGGATCCTGATTTGATAATGCACACATGATCCCTTAGAGTAGATTTCATTTCATGTAATTTCATTGCTGCAAGTGTGATAATTAAGATTTCAATTCCACGCGATGTACTATAATTGTACTATAATTGCTTTTGAGTTTATTTTTGAATTAGAATAGGTGAATGTGGTTTGTCGTTATTTAGTTTCGTAGTTAGATTGATATAAATTGAAAGTTAATTTCTAGCATATACAGTGCACGCACGCTCCTCAAGTTTTACGAAACCCTCGACCGGGTTGACAATTAAATGATAGGTAATTAATTTGCCTCAACATTTTGGCGTCGTTGTCGGGGAAGTGTGCATAAGAACTAGCTTTCAGTCTAGAGTTCATTTTTCAGTTTTTTCTAGATGCATGATTAAAGCATGTAGATGCATAAATCATTTAGTTGCATATCATTTTTATAAAAAAAAATATATAAAAATTTTCGATACTAACCATTTATGGATGAAAGATCTAGAATGCAGATCAAACATTCTTTGGAACACAAAGACTACATTGAGGAATGGTATCAAAACGCGATTGCACCATGAAATTCATCCGTTCTTCAAGAAATCTTTGCGGCAAATCTAAAGGTTAAAACGATTTTTCATGTCCTCATACACAATTAGGTACATTTTTCAAATTTGGATATGAACATTTTAGAAAGTCTAATCTGTAAATGGCTCCACTGGAAACATTCATATACTTAAAAATTAAAAAAAAAAATCATCCATAGTCCTTTAAAATTATTGTTTTATGCTCGCGTTAGATGATGGAGGATTCATTAATGCTTTGCTTCTAACAAGTCTTGGCCTATCGACGTCATCACATTATCTAGGTTCAAGGCTAGAGTCCTTGTTAGTACCTTGAGGCTTGTATGCATCAATGACAAGTTCTCTCGCCGACAATCATGGGAATAAATCAATGTCCCTTGATCGTTGGATCTTGCAAGTGGCTCGACATCAGCTCATCTATTCGCACTTTGCAAGATGTACTTAGGTACCTTGGCACTCGTTAACATTAATGGCGAGTTTTCCTCTCATTGGTTAACGACATTCATCAATGGCCGATAATCCAATGACTTCTCTTCATGCTCGACAACAACACATTTATTTGCATGACTAGAATTGTACCATTGGGTTTTGTAGCAAGTGAAGACTATATCATTTCATCATTTTGTAGCGGATACAATAGATTTAGTAGCATAAATAAAAAAATCCACTTTCACCACCTCATCCACCATTTATGCAACCAAAAAGTAGATGAAATTCTACATTCTATTCCATGATCCAACAGCAGCTACAACTTCTCTACATATGCACAGTTTGTCCACTTCCGAGGTAAGTAAATGTATGTCCTTTTCTAGCTTTTAATCATAGAATTCCTTGAATACTAAAATTATAATTTTTGCAAAATACTTCACCATATTTTCTTTCTCATTTGAAAAAAACCATATACACCTTTGGTTGGGGGGGGGGGGAAGGGACATCCATTTTTTATCACATCCATATCACTTCATTTCATCCTAACATACTTGTCCTAATCAATTATGATTTCATTATGGTTCAAAAGTTATGTGATTTGCAAATAAATGCCTAAATGATGAGCATATTATATGGCTGATTCAAAGATGCATTCTTAAATATGTTCAATGAATTTTGCTGCAACAAAAAGAAACAACGTATTGAAACACAAGAACCAATACCAATTAAGATTTGGCTGTCACACAAGAACCAACCAAACATGTTGCAAATCAATGTATGACAAGGAATACTTTGCAAAAAGAAATGAAAATGTCAAATGCAAAGTTAAGGACAATTGACATAAACCAAGCTCATTCAAAAGAAAATCATGATTAAGCAATGCAATGGATTGTATGAGGACATGCAATAACGTCAGTTGGGGGGTATGTAGAGCCTCCAAAATGTATTCAAAATATCATCCACTTTCACCTTTATCGCCACCATTTCACTCACATGTCGCAACTCCCTGACCATATAACCTTTCATTAGCCTCCATTTTTATAATTATATGGGTTCCATTTTTGTTTTCCAAAAGTTAATGATTTCTAGTATTATAAGTGAATTAAATGGTTAAAACTTAGAAAAAAGGCATATAATCACTAATACTTAAAAGTGGCTTGAGTTTCATGACATGTGTAGGTCATTTGGAAGCTTCCAAGGCACCCTTATGTGGCCTCCAATGCTCAAATTCGAATTCCCTTCAAGATATGGAAAAAGATTTGGATAAAGGTCAAAGAGGATATGTGTTTCATCATTACCTATTTGAGTTGTAACTCCAATGAGATTTTCGAGGGATCTACGGAGAGAATAATGGACCTCCATTAATGAGGTAGTTTCTTATGTTTTTGTATAAATAGGAGAGCCTCCTCCTTTCAAAGGCATGTGTAAAGTTTGAGAAATGCTCATGTTTTGAATATAGAATTTGGATTTGGCACCATGCTCATGAGTGATGTTTACTTTGATTTGGTTATGCTTGCATTTGGAGCCTCTCAACTTGCCATCTCTCATGCTTTTGGATTGGCCACCTACAATATGTGAGATTTATTGTTTTTCATAGATTAAGATTTATTGCTTTCATAGATTAAGATTTATTTATTTCATATCTTTTCTTGTGTGAGAGGTTAAGAGTGATTGCTTTTATTTGCTTTCATATATTTTCCTGTGTGAGAGGTTAAGAGTGATTGTTTTTATTTGCTTTCATATCTAGAGGTTAAGAGCGATTGTTTTTATTTTCTTTCATATCTAGAGGTTAAGAGCGATTGTGTTTATTTGCTTTCATACTTTTCCTGTGTGAGAGGTTAAGAATGATTGTTTTTTCTTTCATTTTATGTCATGTGGTTTTGATTATTCATTTCATAAGATCCTGATTTGATAATGCACACATGATCCCTTAGAGTAGATTTGATTTCATGTAATTTCATTCTTGCAAGTGTGACAGACTAAGATTTCAATTCTGCACGTTGTACTATAATTGTACTATAATTTCTTTTGAGTTGATTGTTGAATTAGAATAGGTGAATGTGGTTTTTCGTTATTTGGTTTCGTAGTTAGATTGATCTAAATTGAAAGTTAATTTATAGCATATATAGTGCACGCACGCTTCACAAGTTTTATGAAACCCTCGGGTTGACAATTAAATGATAGGTAATTAATTTGCCTCAACAAATATTTTGTGTTATTATATCAAATTACAATACAAATCGCCCAACCCTTTAATCTCTACTCTTACTCGAGGAAATATGAATCTCTTTCTATTCTCCAATTCCACAAGTTTCTTTTTGGTCTGTTCAGAGTGTATATTTGGATGCATAGGATCTGATAAAAGATCTTTCAAAGTGTCGATCTCTTGTAATTTAGCATTATTCTTTTTCCTTTTATCCCTCTCCCACTTTTTCACCACTTTTTTCAATTCATTCAACTTATAAGATAACCTATCCATTTGAGAGTCAAATAGGATATCCATATCTTGAGACCACCAGTGTCTAATAATACCACTGAGTTCCACCTCCGAAAGCCAAGTATGATTGAACTTATCAGAAATATACTTATAGTTGAATTCACCTTTCCATTGTATAAAAATGGGGAAATGGTTTGAGAGACTTGTAGGTTAAACCCATGTATGTGAGTTTCCCATATTCTCAAGAAAATCCTCATTAATTAGGAATCAATCCCTTATTTTTGGCACCCCATCCTTACCAATTCTTCCATTACTCCAAGTGTGATGTGGCATCAATGGAGCTACATCAACCAAATGATTCCTAGTATACATCTGTAAGAAGAATTCTGCCAAAGGATCTAATTCGTAATTACCACCCTAAACCTCCTTGACCGACACAATGAGATTTAAATCTCCCACAAAATTCAAGGTTCCAAAACCAAAGATACCACTCAGTTCCAGTTTCTCCCAAAAAGATTGTCTAAATCGATATGGTCCATAGTAGTTGACAACATGTACACGTTTGTCATTACCTCAAAAAACAAAATAATAAGATACTTTTGTATGTTTTATAAGATGAGAATTTAGTATCTGAGGGTACCAAATGGATACCAAACCTCTAGATAGCCCACAAGCATCCATAACACAAAGATTCCACCGAGGACAAATGCTCAGAAAATATGGTTAACCTTCACCATAGTAGTCATAGTCGCTTGTATGTGAATCATAGATGGCTTGATTGTGTTGATCATATATTTTAGGGAGTTTTTTAGGCTCTCCTTAATCCTCAGATCTTTAGAGACATAATGATCATGTATGCTCAAAAGCAAAGGGTTGATCTCTAAGGACCCTAGGAGAATAAAAAATTAACTGATTAGTAGGTGGAGAAGGAGAATGTTCAAATGCAATATTTGCCACATCTGACCCAATTTCTCAAGTTAATCAATCCATATGTTTCTTACTACACCAGGTGAAATTCTGCGCAGATTCAAGATCAGGCATTGCAATCTCTAGAGAAAATGCTGATGAAAATATAGGAAGTGGTTCCAATGTCTGAAGGGAATCTTCCAAAACCCCAGGGGTAGGTCTACTCAGAGAGGGATCCACACAATGGTGGGAGTATTATTATAATCCACCAACTAAGTCTCATCAATAGACCTAAATATGATCTATGTATGGGACCACAAACCAACCTCATCCACGACCACTGTGTCAGGAACCAAAAGTCTAGATTCAGAATGTCCTGACAAATCCTCTCTAGAAGAGGGAGTTGAAGGGCAACACAAAGAAGGTGGACAATACCACAAAACATGGTGAGTTTCATGAATCAAATAATCAATCCCCATCTGAGATTTGATAATTGGATTGACACAAGTTAATGCTAATCCACCCTTCGAACAAATAAGAAATGGAGTAGATGGAGAATTCAGGTCCACAAAATCCATCACTGGAGTGACATCCTTTAAAATAGGGGAGAAAAAGCAAAAGAAGACTTACCTGGAGATAAAAAAGCCCCCTAATCTAAAGTGACCTTAACAAATTGGTTCGACAATCAACTATTCGATGAGTTATGCCTAAACCCCGCCAATATAAAAGAATTGTGAGACTAGGAATGCGATCTTTGCCCACACTGGTGGATGAGGTGACCAGTTTGATGGCGCCTAAAAGATTGAAATGAAATACATCAGTTGTCAATGCACTGACGGTGTTCATTACCATCCCACTTGAGATCTATATCCGCCATTAACCACCGCCCCTCTACCCCCTCGCGTGCAAAATCCACTTCAACAAGGGTTCAGGCCATTTAGATACGGTCGACATCCTCACATGAAAGGTTATCTAACTCTTCTAGCTACACTAGACTTGTTTTTCCCCATAAGCTTCCTTTGTAGGAACCATGTTAAGGAATTTGACCCCTCTTTATATCATGAGATGGTTCATGGACTAGAGAGATAAACCCTCAAATTTCTTTAGAGCTAACTATGAATGATTGCTTCAATTACAACTCTATCTTATGATGTTTAAATCACTAAATCTTTAATACTTGTAAGAAAAATTGTATTATGCCCTCTTAATATTAACTTCTCTAAATATATAATTTCAAAAATTGTGCAACTTATATCAAATTCTATTAAAATCACATTAAACAATATTTTTTAATTTCATCTTAATATAAATATTTAATATTTTTTAATTTCATCTTAATATAAACGTAAATCTATATATTTATATATTTATATTTAATATCATATAACCATTATTACATTGTCAAATAATTATTTAACATCTCAATTATAATATTATATATATATATTTATAAAATACATAATTTAATCCTTGTAATTAAAACTAACATAATATCTAATCAAAACTTCTTAAAATTATATTTACCTATAACATATAGGTATTCCAATTATTCAATATTAATGTGTTATATATGTGCAACTTCATAAAATTAATATTAATTTATATGACTCCACTTTCCAAAGACTTTCGACTATGATTAATAACTCAATTATAAGGTTTTGTTTGCCATTGTACTTAATAAATCTTAGAGGAAATTTATTTTTATTTGGCAATTGAATAAAAAATATATTTATATGATTTTTTTTTTGATGTATTTCTATGTGTTTTGAAGCTTAGTTACACCGTTTAAGTTTATTTATTCTATTATTATTAATGATTTGCATATCAACTATCACATCGAACCAAACAATTTAACATATAAATCGTTAGTTGTCTAAGTTTATCTATTCTATTATTATTAATGATTTTCATATCAATTATTACATTGAATCAAATATTAAGGAATTTAGACTTCTGTGATCCATAACATTGTTTAGAAAATCTTCGGCAAAATCACATAACCAATCTTGTGTCGACGCGTTTCGAACCAACCAGTGTGGTTCATCGTCAGGACAAGTTGAAGAACCAATCTGGCTTAGCTCGATTAAATATAGTGTGCAGAGACTCCAACGGCTAAAATTATAACGGCTAATTTGACCTAATGAACCTGGTCAAATCACTAAAAAAATTAATTAATATTTTTCTAGAAATAGTTAAAATTGGTAAAAAGGAATTCATTTGTCAATTTAAAATAAATAGATATATTATTAATATTATTTCTATTAATAGAATCTGTAATATAAATGGTTATTATATGTTAAATGATTTATTATTATTTATTATTTAAATAATTAAATAATAATAAATCAATTTAAAATAGATATATTATTAATATTATTCCAAATCTCTAGTATACTATTAATACTTTAATTATAATGGTCATTATATAATGATATATTACTATTCAATTATATTATTAAATAATTAATATTTAATATTAATAATGGATATACTATTAAAATGTTAGTATAAAGATAAATAGATATATTATTAATATTGTTTCACATATTAAGAGAATCTATAGTATGATACTCATATTTTAATTATACTGGTCATTAAATAATATATATTAAATGATTTATTATTATTCTATTATTATTTAAATATACGTGAATGGTAATAAATCACTACTCTTTTTATAATTAAGTTACATTAGGTAATTATGTAATAAATTAATGGTCCAATGGTAAGTTAGATTTCCATTATTTATTTCTTTAAAATATATCATATTCATTATTTAAATATAATGGTCATTAAAATAAGTTATATAAAGTAATATATGTTTATCGAATCTTTTATAACTACTTAATGATTTTTAATCCCAAACAAATTGTTAAACCATTATTATTCCCAGAGTCTTGTTATCCTAGGAAATGCCAATGTTAATTCATAATAGTATCAATAATATTGGTAAATCAAAATTTTTATCCTTTAAACTTAATGGTCAAATAATCAATGTTAGTTCAAATAATCAATGTTAGTTCAACCAGGTCTCCTCCCTGAGGGCTTGGGTTCTAAGTGACTCTCCTTCTGGTGGTCTTGAACCGCCACATTCTGAATCCAGTTGGGTGAGAGGAAGCGGTGGTGTAAGTTGTGGCAAGATTTCGAGCTTTGTAGAGGACTGCGGTAACCGAAGGCCCGGAAGTCTGATCGACCTAGCAGCGGGTTCGAGGGTTCGCTCTCAAATCCGTTCTCAGCAGTCAGATGGTGTTGCAGTGAATGAAGAGCTGCGTGGAAGTTCTGTTTCGGTTGGAATGGCGTGTCTAGATCTGCGCGGAGGTTCTGGTAAGCAGATTTGCGCGGAGAGATCAGACAGTTCGATTGGGCGTTACTCGCGAGGTAATCCGGCCGTCTCTGAGCTAAAATCGATGAGTCAAGATGCGTCTGTCCAGGTGAGCGTTTCGGTGGATACTGAGACCGTGAGTAACTCTTTCAGTATCGAAGACCGAATTTCGGGCAAGGGTATTGATGGTAAGGTTATTTCGAATAGCGATAATAGTATTATGAACAATTGCGATTATAATCACGCTATAATATATAATAATAATGAAGTCGTTATGCCTAAAAGTAATGATGCTGTAATAGATAATAATAATGAAATCGATAAATGCGAGTTTAGTAAAGTAAATAATAGTTATAGTAGGCGATGTGATAAAGAGAAGAATAGGCATAATATTATTATAAATAATTGCGATTACAGTAATAAAGCTGCTATATGGAATAAAGGTATAAATATTAATGTTAATTCGAATAGTGAAATGAACAAGCGTAATATTAGTTTAAACAATATTGGAGAGAGGAATAAAGCTAATAAGGATGATAAGCCTATTTATGATTTTATTAGTGTATTTAATAATAATAGGAATAAAGGTATGAATATTAATTCGAATAGTGAAATGGACAAGCGTAATATTAGTTTAAACAATATTGGAGAGAGGAATAAAGCTAATAAGGATGATAAGCCTATTTATGATTTTATTGGAGAGAGGAATAAAGCTAATAAGGATGATAAGCCTATTTATGATTTTATTAATGTACTTAATAATAATAGGAATAAAGGTATGAATATTAATTCGAATAGTGAAATGGACAAGCGTAATTTTATTTTAAACAATATTGGAGAGAGGAATAAAGCTGTAATAATTAATAGTAATAAGGATGAAGTCGATTCGCATAATTGTGATTTTATCAAAGTTTATAATAATAATATGCATCATGGTAATAAAGTATTGAATGGGATTGATAATCTTTATTGTAAGAATGATATTAAGGGTATGTCTGTGGGTAAGTCGAGGTCCCTGCCTATGGACAATAAGGTGGTGAATTTGTCAAGTTTTTCCTTTCCACCGGCGGTTTTTAATCTCTTAGGGAAAGGTCTTAATTTTGCCTTAGCTCCCAGGAAAATCCCGATTGAGGACATCATTTGCGATGTGGAATATGGCATTAAGAACCTTCCGGAGAAAATTAAAGACACGATTAGGCAGGATTGTGCCGTGACCCTGAGGAAGGCTAAGCCTCCCCGTAGCAATATCAGCAAGGCTGAATTTGAGGCTCTGAAGAGCTTGAACCAGAATCGTGAAGTCGTGGTCTTAAAAGCTGATAAAGGTGGGGCTGCCGTTATCATGGATAGGAATGATTACAGTAGTAAGATGCTTGACCATCTGTGTAACAGTGGTAGTTATAAGAAGCTTTCGAAGAATCCCCTCAAAAAGGTTTCCAGAGCGGTCGCTCTTGCGATCAGGTCGTGCAATTCCACGATTCCTCTAGCTCAGAAACTTATTGAGGGTAACCCCATCACTCCCAGGATTTATGGTCTTCCTAAAATCCATAAGGATGGGGTCCCCCTGAGACCAATTGTCAATACCATCGGTGGTCCGACTTACCTCCTGGCCAAGTTCCTCGCTGCAAAGTTGAGACCCTTGGTTGGGAAGACTGAGTCCTTTGTCAAAGACTCAGCTTCGTTCATTGAGGATCTTAAGAAAATTAATCTTGAGCCCGATGACATTTTGGTAAGTTTCGACGTGGTCTCTCTTTATACTTGCATTCCTATCAATGAGGCCATGAAGGTAATTAATAAGCTAACTGACCCTGATACGGCTAAGTTAGTTGAACTTTGCCTTACCTCTACCTTTTTCAGCTTCGAGGGAGAATTCTATGAGCAGACTTGCGGAGTTGCCATGGGCTCCCCTTTGTCCCCTGTCGTGGCTAATCTCTTCATGGAGGAGTTTGAGTCTAAGGCTTTGGCCTCCTCTCGCCTCTTACCAAAGCTTTGGAAAAGATTCGTTGATGACACTGGTGTGGTCTGGTCTCATGGACCTGAAGAGCTGGATCGTTTCTTCAGTCACCTCAATAGCCAATCCGCCGCCATTAAATTCACGATGGAGAAAGAAGATAATGGTTGTCTCCCGTTCTTGGATGTTCTCATCTCAAAGAAGGTGGATGGCTCCTTTTCTCATCAGGTGTATAGAAAGAAGACGCACACTGAGCAATACTTACATGCTTCGTCGCATCATTTTCCCGCTCAGAAGATAGGAGTTCTTAGCACACTTGCCACCCGTGCTGTTAGAATTTCGGATGAGGAAAGCCTGGAGTCGGAGAAGGCTCACCTCCTAGAAGTCTTTGAGAAGAATGGTTACAGGAAGCACCTCGGTCTAAAAGCCTTCCTCAGGGCCAAGAAGGAGCCTTCTATCCGAAGGGTTCCTAGTGATCATATCATGGGTGTGAATCTTCCTTACATCCAAGGAACCACGGACAGGATTGCGAGGATTCTGAGGAAGTATAATGTTCCCGCAACCTTCAGACCTCTCAATACGATCCGTGGCTCCCTCAGGTCTGTGAAAGACCCGATTGACCCTAAGGACTTGAAGGGCGTCTATGTCATTCCATGTTCCTGTGGCACCCCTTATATTGGTGA
This sequence comes from Pinus tabuliformis, assembly GCA_031772625.1. Classification (NCBI taxonomy): domain Eukaryota; kingdom Viridiplantae; phylum Streptophyta; class Pinopsida; order Pinales; family Pinaceae; genus Pinus; species Pinus tabuliformis. Next base: position 1,496,037,799 of record CM062804.1, on the reverse strand, counting down.
GACTGGTCGCTCTATCAATCAGAGGATTAGCGAACATTCAGCGGATTTAAGACATGGTAGGACCAAGTCCTCGGCCCTGGCTGAGCATGCAGGGAAGACTATGCATCATGTATGTATAGAGGAGGCTCAAGTCATTGCCAAAGTTGCGCAGTTTCACCATCGTAAATTTAGAGAGGCCCTGGAGATTGAGAAAAGGCCAATCAATCTTAATAGGGATGATCGCTGGAAGATCAGCAGTTGCTGGGTCCCAGCCTTGTCTTCCTAGCCTCCTCTTTCGCCGTTTTTGTTTGGCCTTAGGGTTTCTATCTTCCCCTCCTTGAATTTTCTTTTGACAGATTTGTCTGATTTTTTGGAGTGTTTTTAATAAGTTAGGAATCAGTCTCGGCTTATTAGTGTATTATCCTTAATCGGTGTATGATACCATTGGACATTTATTATTATTTTTTCATAGATTTATTAATTATACAGTGAGTTCCCTTTATCAATGTCTATTAAGACCCCATTTCTTAATCCTTATAATGAATATAATACTCACCTTATGACATAGTTGTCTTTAATATATTTTTGAATAAATAAATATTGAATAAATAAATAAATATTGAATAAATATCGATTATTAATGGTAACTTGACCTTAAGTTTAAAGGATAAATTGTAGACCAATAAGGTTAGTTTCAACCTTGTAGGTAACAATTTATTTACCTAAGGTCTTAGTTACCTCTATTATTGAACTAACATTGATTATTTGACCATTAAGTCTAAAGGATAAAAATTTTGATTTACCAATATTATTGATACTATTATGAATTAACATTGGCATTTCCTAGGATAACAAGACTCTAGGAATAATAATGGTTTAACAATTTGTTTGGGATTAAAAATCATTAAGTAGTTATAAAAGATTCGATAAACATATATTACTTTATATAACTTATTTTAATGACCATTATATTTAAATAATGAATATGATATATTTTAAAGAAATAAATAATGGAAATCTAACTTACCATTGGACCATTAATTTATTACATAATTACCTAATGTAACTTAATTATAAAAAGAGTAGTGATTTATTACCATTCACGTATATTTAAATAATAATAGAATAATAATAAATCATTTAATATATATTATTTAATGACCAGTATAATTAAAATATGAGTATCATACTATAGATTCTCTTAATATGTGAAACAATATTAATAATATATCTATTTATCTTTATACTAACATTTTAATAGTATATCCATTATTAATATTAAATATTAATTATTTAATAATATAATTGAATAGTAATATATCATTATATAATGACCATTATAATTAAAGTATTAATAGTATACTAGAGATTTGGAATAATATTAATAATATATCTATTTTAAATTGATTTATTATTATTTAATTATTTAAATAATAAATAATAATAAATCATTTAACATATAATAACCATTTATATTACAGATTCTATTAATAGAAATAATATTAATAATATATCTATTTATTTTAAATTGACAAATGAATTCCTTTTTACCAATTTTAACTATTTCTAGAAAAATATTAATTAATTTTTTTAGTGATTTGACCAGGTTCATTAGGTCAAATTAGCCGTTATTCGAAACGCGTCGACACAAGATTGGTTATGTGATTTTGCCGAAGATTTTCTAAACATTGAATCAAATAATTTAACATATAAATGGTTAGTTAAGACAGTCCACATTTAATAAAATATTTAATGTCATGATTGGTTGTATATACTCTAAATAATAATAAAATTATAAAATGAATTATTTGAATATTTGTTTATATTTTTTTATTATAATTAAACATTTTTTGGTAGCTATATATATGTATGTATAAATTGACATTAAAGAGAATGGTAACAAATTAATAATTATTTATTTAATATATATATATATATATATATATATATATATATATATATATATATTTTTTTTTTTTTTTTTCTAGGTTAAGACTAAACTAAGTACCCACGGGGAATTGAACCAATGACCTATCACAAGGAGTGCCTTAACAGCGCACCCATTCACCGTCAATCCAAAGCCCCATGGGCTGATTATTTATTTAATATTAAATGATAGACAATTTTTTATTATTATATAATACTCATATTATAGTACACGTGTCATTAGAGTATCGATTGATATAATGAGAGTTGTACAAATTGTACACATATTATTTTTACATATTTTTTTCAAATTTATATTTTTCAAATTATTATTTTTTGTATATTAAAAAATAAAACCCATAAAAATTGTCAATTCAATACTTTACACCAATAAGAAAATGGAATTTTTGAATTTAATTACAAACCATTTGTGTTTATGGTATATAATAATTAATATATAATGCTATTTTTCAAATTATTATATTAATATATAATACTATTTTTCAAATTATTTATATTTATTGTACATAGTAATCAGTGATGTAGTACATAGTAATTAATAATAGAATATGCAAAAGTCAAATTTTGCCATCATTAAACAATAAGAGAGGAGACATTTTAACCAATCATATTTAAGATAAATAGAAATATATTTTATTTGAAAATAATAAATTTAATTTCATAATGTTAAATTTTAGATAGATTTTAATTTTTTAGTGAAAAAAAAAACTAATAACAAATTAATAAAAAACTAAATGTGTTATATATAATAATAAAAAAATTTCAATTTCATAATAAATATAAAAAATTATTAATGGCTTCTATTTTATTTTAGACCAATCAAGAGTTTGAGAAAAAACCTTTGAAGCTAAAGATGGTTTATTCACGCTTATAAGTATGGCTTCGACGCCTAAAATTTTAAGAAGGTAAACCTTAACTATTTCGATCTTATTTTAAAGGAATGGATCCATCGTATCTAGGTTAAGAACTTATAACTATTGTCAAGGAAAATATACCTAAATCTATTGGATATTACTGAAAATAAACTAACTCATTCCACCAAATATAATGAAAATTTATATTGATATGATTTTGTTTTTTAATTCTCTTTGAATGATAACAAGTTAATTTATGGAACTATATCAACAAATATCCATTGCCATTTTTAAATGGTGTGTTATACCGGTACAAGTTGTTTTAAAATTGTAGAGTTATACTTTTTACTAATTTAATTTAAGTTTTGAGAGCCATATACAAAATACTAATAATTTAATAAATATTTAAATAAATTATTATTATTATTATTATTATAAAATAATAGTACATTAAATCTATTTATATATAAATAATTTTGGGTTTATATTATAGGTTATATTTGTATCATATATATTTTAATTTTAATTATAATTATATTATAAAATCAAATATTTTTATAGGTACTAAAAGAAAATTTTAAGGGTAGAAAATAATGTTTATGGTGAATTTTACTAATTTTTAATATTTAAAATTATAAGATATTTGATGATATATTTTTAAAATTATTCATATTTCTAATAACATGTATTCTAACTCTATTCACACTATGAAAACAATATATCTTTATAAGTATTAAGGGAAATTTTTAAGGATGGAAAATTACGTTCAAGTGTAAAAAAAAAAAAATGAATCTTATTAACTCCTAATATGTAAATTATAAAATATTTAATAATATTTTTGTAAAATTATTCAGCTTTCTAATAATTTTATATGGTTGTTATAATATTTTGGCAAAATTTAAAATAAGATAATTATATTTTATAAAATTTAAATAATTCATTTAAAATTTAAAATTAACCAACTATTTTTTGGAAAAAAAAATAACCATATAAAATATTTAACATTTTCCATATAAACATTATGCAATAAAATAATAATTATTTTATTGTGATAAAATTATAACATAAAGTCTATTCAACATTATGCCTCTATCTTCATAGAAACAATACACTCACTAAAAGGATGTGATATAGAGCGTAAAAACCCTTATTCTCATTCAACAATATGCATATTGTTGTGATGGATAAACATTATGCAATAAAATAATAATTACTTTGTTGTCATAAAATTATGATATAGAGTCTATATAACTTTGCTTTTGCTCTTATTCAACATAATGCCTTTATCTTTATAAAAGTAATAAATTAAGTAAAAGGATGTGATATAAAGTGTAAAAAAACCATGTTTTCTTTCAAAAATATATATAGGTCTATATCAAACACATGTAATAATGAATAATTATGTTATTAATTATTAGTATGTTAACTTAATAGTATTATAAACTTAAATTAAATTTTAAGAATAAAAACAATTTGAAGATCAAAGCACAATTATTTTAACTTACGAGGGTAAAGTGATAAACACCTACTTTGTACCAATGACTTTTCCTTGAATTTTAAAACGATTGATGTTATTCACTTTCATTACTTGAGAACTAATTCAATCTTGGTTTAGATGAATTTCATTCCAACATATCAATTTGCAATAAAATATGTTATCTATAACATTATATCAACACCCACTTCCCAATTACTCATGATTTCTATTGAATAACTAGGTACTTCATTTGGTTTCAGGCCTTATTTCTCAACATTAATACATATAAGAAAAAATTAGACAAGCCTATGAAAACCATACATTTCTCAAAATATGAATAATGGTGTTGATTTTACTTCATATTTACACTATCGTAATGGCATTTCTAGCCTAAAGCTAAGCTTAATTTCCTTTTTCTTTCTTTTTTTTTTTTTAAAGAAGAATTACTACCCTCTCAAAAGATAACCTTTTGGAGGACTACTAACTACTCATAAAACTATACATTCCATCACAAATTCCTAAATCTAACAATCTCTTCCATTCTGCATACAATACAATCATCTTAGGTTTCTAATTCATGCAACAATTCCAATTCATCAAAATGTAATCTCACTCTTCTTCAAATTTTCCCTCAAAAATATCACAAGCACATATTCTTGTAAAATAAGGACTCAAATAAGCTTTTCATTAATCTCATACCTGATCCTTTAATCTTAAATAAAATAATTTTCCAATCACCAAAAAGGTTTATCTCTAAACATGCTATTCTCTTAACAATTACCTACTAAACAAATTTCAAGAAAGTAATTCATAAAGTTCATAAACAACATCAATTTTAAATAAATCAACTAACTAAAAATAGTTTTGAGAAGTTTGTGATTTCAATCCTCATAATTTATCTAATTAATCTAGTTAAATACAATTCAATCAATAAGCAATTATTAAATTCATTATGGAGACTATTATGGATTTCCTAGGCACAACAATATCTCTTTCTATATTTTCAATCATTTAAAAATCAATTTAATTGTAGCTCAATCAAGCACATATAAAAAGAATTATAATATTGGAGTATAAATACCTAGTCCACATTTGACTACATATATCAAAATTACTTATTACAAGCATTCTACACTACCTAATGGTGTACATTATACAATCTTCTTTTCTTCATTTGTAATCAAAATAAATTAATGCATTTAAATCTCAAACAAATTTTTGCTATGAATACTTATTCCACTAAATTCAAAGTATGCATAATCAACCCTTCTTAATCATGTCCATGAGATTTCATCAAAATCAATTATTCATTATACATACAAATAATTACTTACCTTATAGATATAAGTGAATATAGATTCGACGCTCATACATAACATAGAAAACACATCCTTTTAATTTCCCTAAAATGGTTTCCACAACCATTCACACCTATAAGTCTTTTGAACACCTTTATTAGGCATGACATACCTCAATCTAGTCCTATAATAATTTCAAGTTATCCCATGAAGAAAACCAACAAAAAAAAAACACTTAACAAGATCACAAATTAAATAAAAAAAACCACAAAAATTTATTTCTTAACCATTAAGGTCTTCACAAAAAATATTTTTACTCTTTATTTTAATGTTTGTGCATTAGTTGTGCACCTACATTCATAGTTAAAAATGACTTGCTTGGGATAACTTACATTGAGTTCTAATTAGTGTACATAATTTAAGAATCAAGCTTAATATGATATACTTAATCATTACACTAATGACATTTTAGCCTCATGCTTCTTACACAATATAAATCCATACACACTAAGTCTTCATTCCATACTAAGCCATGGCTTTTCTTGGCATGTGTGATTTCATCAGGAAAAGATGGTTTTTTTTTTTGTTTTTTTGTTTTTGTTTTTTGTTTTTTTGTTTTTGTTTTTTGTTTGTTTGTTTGTTTGTTTGTTTGTTTGTTTGTTTGTTTGTTTGTTTTTTGTTTGTTTGTTTGTTTTTTTTGGTTTGTTTTGTTTTTGTTTTTTTTTTTTTGTTTTTTTGTTTGTTTTGTTTTGTTTGTTTGTTTTTGTTTTTGTTTTTGTTTGTTTGTTTTTTTTGTTTTGTTTTGTTTTGTTTTGTTGTTTTGTTTTGTTTTGTTTTGTTTTTTTGTTTTGTTTTTGTTTTGTTTTGTTTGTTTGTTTGTTTGTTTGTTTTTTTTTTTTTTTTTTTTTTGTTTTGTTTTTGTTTTTGTTTTTGTTTTTTGTTTTTGTTTTTGTTTTTTTTTTTGTTTTTTGTTTTTTTTTTTTAAATCATACTATGTGGTTAATGACACATTAAGCACATAATAAATGCATATATACACACACACTACATAGACGCCAACCACCCATTCAAACCATTCATGAAAGTGTGTTTAATCCAAACTATTTTATCACAGTCTTTCATAGCACCTCTTAAATGCTTTTAACAAATTTCCACAACATGTTTCAACAAAAGGCCAAGAATATAAGGAACTATTCCTTCTTCTCTCTCTTCTTCTTCTTCTTTTTTTAAATGGAGACTACACACAGATAAGTCTAAGGTAGAACGATATTTCAACTAATTTGCAACTGGTCTCTTTAGAAAGTCTGATAAAACCCCTTGAGAAGACTAGTATAAAAAATAGGAAGTGAATTTATGGTTTTCAGTTCTTTCTTTGAAACTAGCAAAAACATATTAAAAGCAATTCACCATAACTAGCTCAAATTTAACTTCCAGATTATTAGTATGAAGAATCCAAGCTTAAACTTAAGTGTGAATTTGCTGCAATTGTTGTATAACTTTAATGATTATCCACACTAATTCTCTATAATAATTTCAATATTATGACTTTAATATAGAAACTACATGAAAAAAATACCATGCAGATTTGCTCAGAAATTTTTAGTAATAAACCTAAAGAAACATGACAAGAAATTGAATTTTCTCTAATAAGATTAAAATCATAGCATTCTACCAGAGAAAAAAAAGATATGAAGCCGAAATCCAAACTAAGCTTCAACTCAAATCGACCACAATAATCTCAAAATTATATCCTTTAATTGGAATAATAAGAAAGGAAGAGAAACTCCAAACTCAATCTCCCCATATTTTTACATAATTATTTCAAAAGTATATACTTAAACTAGATATCAAGAAGACGAATTCCAAACTAAATCTCCTTTCAATTGAAAGTTAAACCATGAAAAGTACAACAAGATGAGGTACAAGCTCAATGCTAAAGTACAACAAGATGAACTACAAGTTTTGTGCTAAAGTGTTGTAATATTCTTAAAATGATAACTTTCAAGCAGGATAATCTATATGCTAAATTTCCTTAATAATTATTAAATTAAAGAGGATTATTAGTTTAGAAATTACCAATATATTTCCAAAATATTAACCAAAAATAAACAAGAAAATTATTCGGAGGTCTGTGTCAATTTTTTGTCTTTTTCTCAAAATTTAGCCTCAATCCAGAAGAGTTTAGAAAACAAAAATAAACAAATAAATAAATTCAAAAATAAACAACAACATGAAATTTTATCCTTAAACCTTAAAAAAAAGGAATAATAATCCAGATTACACTTATTCCAAGAACAAAGAATCAAACACATGAATACAAATTCAACATGTATTGAAAATCATCATTCATATATTAATCTACCAACAAACATGCATGCCATTAGGCCCTAGTGTTGTTCTTGGCTTTGACCTAGGGCTTGCCTATTAACATTTAGAGATTGTTACCATTTTATTAATTTATTTGAATTTTTCATGATCAAGATAAGTAATCATGGAGATAACAATAAGGAAAAGGAGGAGGAGGGAAGTCTCACCTCCACCTTCTCAAGATAAAGAATATGAGTAAATATCTGTCAGGGAAGTGAGGGATATGATGTTATCCTTCCAAAAGATGACTAAAGTCTTGATTAGTAGGGTTGGAGGAAATTCTTCAGTGCCTAGTTCTTCATCTCAAGAAGAAAGATAAGAAGTGCCATTTGATGGAGATGTCCATAAGGAGTTGGAAAAAGTTAAGCTTCCTATCTTTAGGGGTACCACCAAAGGGGAGGTAGCATAATCTTGGTTGGAAAATATGTGCTGATGTTTTGAGTTGCAAAACTATTCTAGCAACCAAAAGACCAAGTTGGCTATATACCAACTTAAGAAGAGTGCACTATTATGGTGGAGGAAATTGGAATCCTAATTGGGATATTCCATTTCCACCTTAACGTGGTAACAATTTGAAGAAGAATTTCAAGCAAAGTACCTTTCCACTAAATACTTGGAGAGGAAGTTGAATGATTTTCATGATCTTAAGCAAGGAACTAAGACAATACTTGAATATGAGGCTCGATTCATGGAGTTGCCCAAATTTTCCACCTATCTCAATACCGAAGCTCTCAAGGTAAACAAGTTTTTGTATGGGATGAATCCTATTATAAAGGAAAAGGTGCACATTTTGATGCCTACTACATTACATGAGGTAGTACAGAAAGAAATTATAGTTGAGGAAGAATCGTTGGGAAGCAAAGGACGGGATAAAGCCCCCAATCTATCATTCCATGGGAAACACCCTTGAATGGGAGGCTCATATGTAAGGCATAAGACATGTGGATCACATCATTGAGGATTTCAAAAGAATCACACTTTTAAGAACCTTAAAAATTAAATCCAAGGCAACATCATCAACAAAGCAGCTCTCACACTCCAGAATTAGTTCAGACCTCAGTACAATCACCTAATAAAAGGGTCAAGCTGATGAAAATTGCTCCCTCTAATGGATGTTGTTCTTGTAGAGGAACTCATTATGCACAAGATTGTCCTGGAAAGAAGACCGAAGTAGAATTATACTAAGAGCAGGCCACTATTATAGATATGGGAAGATCCCATAGGATTGATGCAATTGTGAATAATTGTCAGTTTGAGCATCAGCCAACAGTGCTTGAAACATCTGGTAAATTAAATGGTATGGCTGATAATATATTAATTGATCTTGGTGCAACTAAAAGCTTTATTTATCCAAACACTTTATGGCAATAGAGAAAAATTATTTTGATCAAGTTGAGATTGCCTTAAGACGTTCTCAAAAGATAGAATGCTTAGTGCAAGTGCGCCCTTTGGAATTGGGAGTGTGTCGATCACACATGTGAATCTTTCTGTGACGTCACTTGTGAATTATGATGTAATAATTGGGATGGATTGGCTTGAAGCCCACTAGGTTTTACTTAATTGTCGAAGTAAAACCCTTCAATTTTTGAGTGATGAGGGCCAATATATGGTTCTCCATGGGGAAAATAGACTTGTTTATTTAAGGCTTATCTCAAACCTACAGTTCAATAAAATTCTAAGAAAAATATGTCAAATGTATGTTGTAATAACTTTGAATGATGGAGAGATTTCATCCTTTGAACAATATCCTATCATTTCAGAATTATATGATGTCTTTTAACAAGAGTTGCCTAATTTACCTCCCAAATGGGAGATTGATTTTTCCATGGAGATAAAGCCTGGTAGAGAATTGATATCCAAAGCTCCCTACTGGATGTTTGTTGTTGAACTTCAGGAGATGCAAGTGCAACTTCAAGAATTATTGGACCAAGGTATGATTAGGCCTAGTGTTTCACCTTGGGGATCTCCTGTAATATTTATAAAGAAGAAATATGGATATCTTCAGCTCTGTATTGATTATAGCAAGTTGAATCGAGTAACTATTCGAAATCATTATCCTTTGCCTCACATTAATGATCTATTTGATCAAATGAAGGGAGTCTCCGTGTTTTCCAAGATCTATCTTTGATCTAGGTATCACCAGCTTAGAGTTAAGGAAGAGGATATTCCTAAGACTGCTTTTCAAACTCGTTTTGGTCATTATGAGTTTGTGGTTGTTCCTTTTAGGTTATCTAATGCTCTAGGAGTGTTTGAGTTTGATGAATGGGGTGTTTTATAAGTACTTCGATAAATTTGTACAAGTGTTCCATGATGATATCTTAATATATTAAAATACCCTTGAAGAGCATGAACGAAACTTGAGATTGGCATTATAATGCTTGAGAGAAAACAAACTTTATGCCAATATGTCCAAATGTTCTTTTTTCCAATAAAAATTCCATTATCTTGGACACATTATTTCTAGTGATGGCATTGTTATTGACCCAACAAATGTTGATGCAACTTTAGAATGGCCAACACCATCTAATGTGCATGGCGTGTGTAGTTTCATGGGTATGGCAGGATACTATCAAAGATTTGTGGAAGGAAGTTCCAAAATAGCTAGTCCAATCACTTCTTTGCTTAAGAAGGGGGCAAGATTCAGTTGGAAAGATGAGTGCGAGCAGACTTTTTCTAAGCTCAAGCATTGTTTGACTTCAGCTTTGATATTAAAGGTTCCAGACATGGAAAAAACATTTATAATATGTACTAATGCATCAAAATATGGAATGGGAGCAGGTATTATCGCAATATGATAGGATGATTACTTACATCTGTAGGAAGTTAAGGCCACATGAAGAAAACTATGCAACCGTGATTTGGAACTAGAAACTATAGTTCATGCTTTGTTGCTTTGGAGACATTTTCTAGTGGGAAAGAAATTTTAATTGAAAACAGATCATAAAGGATTGCAACATATATTTACTCAAAGTGATCTTAATGTTATACAAAGACAGTGGTCAAAACTCCTGAGTGAATATGATTTTGATATAACCTACATCAAGGGTACATTAAACAATGTAGTTTATGCACTTAGTCAAAGACCACACAACTTTTTTGTAATTCCATTGAAGATTGATTTAAGGGAGCACATCTTAAAGGCACAAGATGCAGATGAATGGTGTAAGGAAGTTAGATGTGACTTATGTGGGAAGGAAGCTAAGGAAAGTGATATGGAGGGGTATTCTTGTGATGACGATGGTATGGTGAAATTTATGAGGAAGATTGTAGTTCCTGATAGAGATGGGCTTCAAGAGTTCATTTTGAAAGAAGCTCATCGTGCAGTGTACATGGCTCACCCGGGAGTCCAAAATATGTATGCTGAGTTAAAGCAACAATTATTTTGGGTTGGCATGAAGAAGGATGTAGCAAATTTTGTGGCAAAGAGGTTAGAATGTCAGGCAGGACATGGTCATCCAACATTATTGTTTTCTTTTCTTTCTAATTACATTTAGAAAGAAAAGAAAACACACTACAAAAACTTGTTTTTTGCAAGTATTTGTAGTGTGTTTTATTTTCTTTTCAATGTAATTAGTATTCAATTTTATCTTGATTGTGTGGTTTCAAAATAATATTTGTATAATGAAATTTTAAAGTCAATTTAAATATTTAATTGTCATAGCAACAATGATAGATATCTCTCGTTTTAAATAATAAGTTATATAACATATAACCAATTAGTTTGTATTTAGTATAGAATCAAGAGTCTCAGTAATAAATCACCAAAACCTACAAATTTGTATTGATAGATTGAACATGATAAATATTACTGGTAAACTTGTTGCCCTCAAATAAAACCAAAATGAACCAGTCATCGCAAAAGCATTGAAGCAACAAGGATCATTATAATTCAACATTACATGAGACATACGATGTAGTAAAAAGCATAGACAATTATACATTTTAATGTTTTATAAGAAGATTCTACCTTACATGCATATTTCATGTGTTGAATACAACAATATTGATCATTATGTAGAGATCACTCTTTGATACTAAAGACGTCGCCATAGATTGCCAACCATAATGCACGTAAAACATGAGACATCAATCACATTTGCAACCCACACATTTCTCAAACCAAAATAAAGTTACTAAATTTTAAAGCATGAAGCCATAGATTGCCAACCATAATGCACGTAAAACATGAGACATCAATCACTTTTGTAACCCACACATTTCTCACACCAAAATAAAGTTGCTCAATTTTAAAGCATGAAGCCATTGAGGATACTTGTTGACCAAAATTCAGTAGTCACACATAATAACCAACATGTAAAATCATGTATTAATTCAACTCAACTAGGGATCTATAGCAAAGTTGGCTTAAACTTTATTTAACTCGGTCTGAATTATAGCTCCAATGTAGCGTAAATATCATACCACCCAGTTACTTTTTAAACTTTCTCTTGTTTCTAAAGCGAGATCCTTATTCTAGATTCATCTTTTTTTTTAAATAACTGAGAGTATGGATTCAATCATCACTCTAACATGTGGAAATTTATTTAGTTCTTGAAATAATATATTGTTCTTGGGTGACAACAAGCAAGCCAAGGCATAAAATAATTACAATGGTAGTAATCATATGAGCCTCTCCACAAGGAGCTAACTACCTTTATTAAAACCCCCATGATGTAAGTTATTGGAAAAACAATATTACTACATGCAAATTGTCTATATTTAAACTTGTTGAAATATGGCAACAAGAATATTCCAATTTAATTTGTCCTTGAATTAAATTATGAATTAAAATCGAATTTAGTCTTAATAGCTACCTGGAAATAATTAATTAATTTGTTTCTAAATTAATTAGTTGGAGAAATTCAAGTTAGAAGTCATTCTGAAGTTATGCAAGAGTTATCCCTTAAATTAAAGAGATAAGAGTGAGTTATATTCAAGTTGTAATTAGTTAACTCAGTTTACTGAGTTAAGTCCAGTTAAATTAGTTCCAAATTGTTTGAGGAACTAATGGTGAGTTAACAGTCAGTTGATGCATGCATGCACTCAACTAGTGCACACCAATTAACTGAAGATTCCCTCATCAGAAACTCATTCATGTCTATTCTGAGAAAGACTTAGTTGAGATTAAAAGTCAAGGACAGTGTACTATCAATTGCATGTGTTTTGTTATAAAGAAAACTCATGCATGCAATCAAGGCATCATTCCTTGAATACTGCGTAGTTTTGACAGTGTGTGTGAGAGAGGTTTTCCACTTGGCGAAGTGAAGATCATCCTGTTGACATGGCAAATGTTCGCTATACCAACAAGGGGAACTAACCCGATTGCAAGCCCCAATTAGGCTTGCTTTCATTTGGAATGGCTAGTTCCAATGGGTTGTAAGGGACCCTGTAAACTGTTAAATGCATTGATAGATTGCTTCCAGGTGGAAGACTTTAATTAAATCAACAAAAAATAAAACAACTACCCTCTAAGTATTAAATCCTATGTACACTACTTCTAACTACTCTAATCTAGTCCTAGTTATCTTAATCTATCCTGCATGAACAAATAAAATAGATTAAACACCATAAATAAATTCCAAGTCCAAAAGAATCAATTATTGAGTTCATAGATGAACAAGGTTGTATTAGAGCTTGATTGCACTCAGATTACTCATGCAGGAATACACATTCCTTTCGGTACAAATAAACTAGCAACTAGTGTTTAATACGGTTTTGAATCAGAGATCACTCATAAGTTAACCATGTAATTAAAACATATTCAATTAAACAGGACTAATCATGAACAGTATGCCATCAATATGCATAAACACAAATCACATTTATATTCATGGCAGCAAAAACACCCTGCTTCAAAACACCTCAAAGAAAAAGGAGAATCAATCAGAAATTAAAGGCCTCTTCTTGAACCAAACAGTCCTCTTTATTCATAATAAGTCAAAACTGTTCCTTCCAAAACAAAAAGCCCCTTCTCCTCTTCGAGGGTAATACTTATGCAAAAGCCCCTGATTCTCGGTCTTCCCTACCTTCTTCATATTCCCCCATTGTTTTCGATATACAAAGCGAGTATACAGAGATAGGATCGTTAGCATAACCGTTGACACATAGAAAGCGTATTTACTAGAGCGCTTCATTTCCTGAGGAAGTGAACAGATGTTGATAAGAAGGGTGACTGTGTGTTGCCTTTCCATGATGAAAACCGAGACAAATTTGCTCTCGGAATGCACAGGCAACGCGTGGGATTACGACCTGAAACACCTAAGGTCAGACCTTCAAAGACAATGCTTCTACATACATGGCTCTTCGAATCCACTCCTGCACCCTTTACTTCTCACTTGCAGAGATAGCTATCATTAGCTTCATGATTGTGAACAATATAACAAAAATATTCACATAGAACATAAATGTTGCCTTCATTAACTTTTATAAACTACGAGAACAAGTGTGAAAAGGATTTACACATAAACACAGGTAACACACAATTTCCCGCTTAATCCATAGGCTTGGCACGATTTTTCGAGGGCTTCTTTTAATCGCAATCAGGTATCGGCCCGTCCACAGGTCGTAGTACCCATGCCTTCAACTTCCCTGATGCGCAATTACACTATCGGAACTCCACAGACCTGCCTTTTACATTGAAAACCCGATCCCTTTGTTATTTTGGAAAATTTGGAAAACATGGGAAAACAAAGAAAATCCTGCCCCGATCACTCAGGTCGGACCTCAAATTTTATATATCGGGGCCTATAAATATCGTCGGGTCTGGCATATCGCATATCGCAATATGCACAAGCCTGGGACTCCATCGATTGCGATATGCGACGGGGCTTCAGACCCGAAAATATATATATCATATTTGATAGGCTCGGTGGGTCCGCCATATCGCCGCGCATATTGTGTATAAGGCCGGGCTCCGCCGATATGCGATATGCAATTGGGGAGCTGGACTTGATAATGTATACAATGCGGTTAATAATTCCGTCGGGTCCGGAGGCCAGTGGCACGCCATATATATATATATATATATATATATATATATATATATATATATATATATATATATATATATATATATATAAACCTTGGACCTTGGCCGATTGCGATATGCGACGGGGCTTCGGACCTGACATATATATGAAGTATGGTTAATAGTGCTGTCGGGTCCGATGCCTTACAGTATGCATTATGTGCCAAGGTTATATGTGATAAGTGAAAAGGGAGGATATATGCATGTTTTGAGCATTTCCTCTATGAAAGGCCATGACAGGAATAATGATGCGATGGGGGTTTTGTGAGTTAAGCAAACAAACGATTATAATAAGGGTGGGGGTGATGATTTGTGCGGGAAAAAATATACCATGCATGCTTGTGAAGATGAAAAGATCTCGATGAAGGGAGTGAATAAAGGGCCAGGCTGTGTCATGAATGACCCATGCAGTAGAGGTTTATTCAATGGCTTAGCCATCAGGCATTGAAAATTTGACTCGGCAAGGAGTTAACATCCATGTGATAAAACAGATCATTCTGAAAGATGAAAGATCAAACTTCTAGGGGACCCATTGAAAATTTTCTAATAGAGCATGTTTTAATAGGGTGGTAGTTGTGGCCACAACAAATGGCAAACCGTTGGGCAAACCAGTTATCTATGTTTCCAAATAATCCTCAGATCAATAAAACATCAGGGTGTTAAGATAAACTTGAAATGCAAAATATACAGATGGAAAAGCATGGGTTCCACTTCAACATCAGTTGCTTCAGGTGGGATAGAGACAAATAACTTCTACTTACTGATAGGATTTTTACAGGTATTCTCCAATGGCAGTGTTATGGGATTTATTAACCTTCCTTTACCTGTTTCCTACTTTCAAAAATCCTTTTGGGGCCATCACTGGTCTGTCAATACCTGTTTAGGTGTGTACCTTAGCTCTTTATTGTTCATCAAACTTGATGTAGATATGTTTATCTGCACTTTATATGAGAATTTCAATGCTATATTTTCATATGATTGAATGGGGCGCAGTCATGGATCATGCCATATTTTTAAACTGCTTAAGCAAGGTTGGGCTTGTTGTATCAACCGGTACTCTGAGCCCAGCAACAGTCCTTACTCTAATCGGCTTCCCAAACAACCTGTCCTTCCAGATTGGCACAAGGACTTGACATTTCATTTTCTTTTAAATAAGTCCTTCCAATTTCAGGCACAAGGACTAGAGCACAATTGGATTTGCCACAGGGTATATGACAGTGAGCTTAGCCCATGAAAGGAGGTTTACTTGTAGATAACAGGTATTGGACAATTTAGTGTGGTGTATGGGACCACTGGAGAATGACTGTAAACCTTATAAGCAAGTATAGGCTAGGTCTGAGTGGGATTTACTTAAGATGCAGCGTTCCTCCATGCCAGTCCAGCTGTAGTTACACATTTTTTGTTTTATAAAGATGCCCCTACATGCTCCAGATATCCAAGTTATCAATAGATCTCACATAGTTCCCAATAGATGCCAATGAGGGGTTTCAGTTTGCATTCCACTGTATATTTTCAAGTGATCATGGGCTGAAAGAAAGTTTGTTTGATTTGCAGGGAAATTATGGATTCATGAACAAAAGAATCATCAGCAGGTTAATGAGCAAGGGGAAGGCCGAAAGTGGTGAATGAGGGCAAATCTCAAAGGTAGAATGAGACTGGAGGACCAAAATCAACTGGATGAAAAGGACTATGATTCAAAACAGCAGGAAAAATTAAAATAGACTTCGCAGAAAACAAAAGGAAAAGACAGGAATACAACTAAACTAACAGCAAAATGAAATGAACTCTAACCTACTCAGGAGGTAACCACCATGCGGTGGCTACTGGAAGTATCTTTTAAGATGCTGGTCATTAACATGGAGCTTTTCAGTCTCTCCCTGTAACTTTTTCAACCTGTAAGTCCCTTGACCAATTTTTTTGACAACTTGGAATGGCCCAGCTATAAGTGTTGGAATTTTGTGTGTTTACCCTTTGGCTCACTCAGCTTTTCCCATTTCAGGACTAGCTCCCCTACTTGGAAATATTTATCTCCTGCCATATGATGATCAAACCATTTTTTTACAATCATTTGGTGATTTTTGAATTTAATTCTGGCTCTATCTCTTAATTCCTCCAGCCTCATCAATTGGTTGATCCTTTCTTGAAGCAAGGCTGAAGGGGTTCCTCTTGAAGTTTGGGAGAGCTGTAAGGAGGGAAGGGTAACGTTAGGGGGAAAGATGGCTTCCTGTCCATAGACGAGGAAGTATGGGGAGTTTCCTAAGGCCACTTTAGGGGTGACCCTATCGGCCCAAAGGGAATTTGTTAGGGCGTTGTGCCAGTTTCTCTGGTTGTCAGTGATTGAATTGCGAATTATGCAGATCAGGTTTTTATTTGAAGACTATCCAACTCCGTTTCCCTGGGGGTAATAGTTTGCTGCATAATTTAAGTGGATTGATTTATCAATAGAAAACTCAGTCAGTTTCAGAGATGAAAAGTAAGAAGCGTTATAAAAAATGAGAGCATTAGGGATGCCATACCTGTTGATAATAAATTTCTCAATGAATGATATTACCTCATCTTCGTTCACCTTCCGAAGTGGGATGGCTTCAGTCCATCTGGTGAAGTAATCAGTTGTTGTAAGTATATACTTATGCTGCTATGAAGAGTTTAGAGTGATATCGCCTATGATGTCTAGGCCCCATTGTTGGAACGGTCGATAAATCATAATAGACCTGAGGGGAACAACAGGGTTTCTTTCTCATCCTGTGGCAGTTTGGCACACCTTGCACTTGCGAGCATAAGCATGCAAGTCTCTGAACATTGTGGGCCAATAATATCCAGCTCTTAATATTTTGTGAGCAGTGGTCTCTCTGCCATAGTGACTACCTACTAGGCCGTCGTGCATTTCTTTCAATACATGGTTGGCATCATCCTTCTCCAAACACCTCAGCTTGATTCCATCATAATTTTTTATGTATAAGATGTTGTTAGCCAAATGGTACAATTGGATTTCAATCTGAGTGCTCTCCTCTGTGATGCATCCATGTGTTCAAGACACTATCCCCGCACTAGATAGAAGCATATATCATGGTACCACGACTCAGGGTCCAAAAAGGCCTCCGATACTTCTCGCTCATATATCAGTGCTTCGTTACTCCATAAGGGATCCTCCCTGAGTTCCATTTGTGCATATTGCATGCTCAGTGTTCCCGATTCTTCGGATGCCCCTTTTTTGTCTGCTAAGGCTTCTGTCGCTAGCCTGTAAAGTCCCTGCCCTCGAACAATCTGTGCCGAATTTATCTCCAGGGTGAACTCTTGCAGGGCGGTTATTCAATTCCCTCTTCATTCACCCATTTCTTTTTGCACAAAGAGGGCTCTTATAGCAGGATGGGGAATGATGACTTTGGTCTTGGCCTTTAGTAAATAAGGGCGGAAATGTTTTATGGCCTTGAAAACTGCATAGCCCTATTTCTCCACGTCTGGGTAGTTCAGTTCCGCTCCTTGGAGATTTGAACTCATGTAGGAGATGGGGACTTCATTGCCTTTGTTGTTTCTCTGAGTGAGTATTGCGACATATGAAACATCAGAGGCATAAGTGTACAAGAAGAACTCCTTGCTAAAATCGAGGTTGACCAATGCAGGAGCTTCACAATGGCTTCCTTGATTCACCGAAATGCTTCCTTGGCTTCATCGCTCCATTTATACACAACGTCTTTCTTCATCATTATATGTAAGGGGCGTACTATTTCTACGAAGCCTGAGATAAATTTTCTAATGAAATTAATCCTCCCGAAGAAAGATTGCATGGATTTTTTATTGGCAGGGGGTTGTACTCTCATGATGGTCTCTATTCTCTTAGGATCAATAAAAATCCCTTCTTTAGAAAGGATATGACCCAGCAGTTTCCCCTCTGTGACTGCAAAGACGCTCTTCTTGGGATTCAATGAAATTCCATACCTTCGGCATCTTTCGAAAATCTATCTCAGGTGATAAATATGATCCCTTCTGTGATACGAATACACAGTGATGTCATCCATGTAAACCACTACTGATTTGTTCATCAACCCTCGGAAAGCTATGTCCATAGCTCTCTGGAATGTGGCGCCCGTTAATGAGCCCAAAAGGCATTTTACGATATGTGTAGGTGCCCCATTTGGTGTTGAAGTTTGTCTTAAGTTGATCCCCATGAGATACTAGTACTTGATTATATCCTAAAAGCCCATCTAATAGGGACAACATTTCAGACCTAGAAACGCACCGAAGGATGTGTTCCATAGAAGGGATAGGATAGTTATCCTTTTGAGATGCTTTGTTTAGGTTTTTGAAATCAATACACAGCTTAAGGTCTCCATTTTTCTTTCTCACTGGCATGAGATTGGCTACCCAGCGGGTGTGTCTGATCGGGAAGATGATTTTAGCATCCAACATCTTGTTCAACTCTTTCTTCACCAATGGTTCTAGGTTTGGATGCATCTTATGCAGCTTTTGTTGATAGGGCCTGACCTCATTTTCCAAAGGGATCACATGTTGCATGATGTCGGTATCAAAGGTTTTTAGGTCTTCATATGTCCACGCAAAGACGTCCTTATAGTCTTTAAATAGGTTGACGAATGCAACCTTTTCTTATGGAGAGCACCCAAGGCCCAGATTGACATTTTTTGGATCTTCTTTGGTCCCAAGGTTGACCGTTTCATACTTCATGGACGAGCTATGCGTTTTGCAGTTAGTCAGTTTCTTGAATTTATCATGCAAGTCATACAAGTGCTCCATCTTAACAACTGATTTTGGAATCACATTGGGTTGATCCTTTTCCTCATCTTCCCTCTCATTCATAAGCTTGTAATGCTCCTTTTCGAATGTCTTTTCACAGTGCAAGAACTCAAGGATTTTCTCATCATCTTCGAACACCTGCCAATTCGAGACGTTATCAGGCACGGATGGTCTGAAAATCAATTCAACAGAACATTTGTTTTTCTTCAATCTAAAATCAGGCAAAATTTAGCAGCCATATTAGCCATCAGATCAACATCTTGGTTTTGCCCTCGAGGTATGTATGTGATATTAAAAGAATCAAAACTGTAAATTAAGTCCCATACCTCATGCTGGTACCTTACCAGGTGTGGTGAATTGCAATGTATCCTTTTCCTTACCTGATCTACGGTTATCTGTGAGTCACCAAAAACTTTAAGATTTTTTACATTCATATCAATGGCCTTCTTCAAGCCTTGCAACAAGCCTTCATATTCTGTTGTGTTGTTGGTGCAGGAAAACTCCAACCAACTGGCCATCAAATGTTGGTTCCCTTGCGGGTCAATGAGAACACTTCCAACACTTGCACCTTCAAGGCAGTTAGAGCCATCAAAATAGAGTGTGAAGAATATAGCATATAACATTACATCAAACGAACTACTATCTAAGAAATTAGTCTTATCATCTACTATAGTATAGGATAGTTCATCAGTTGGATTATGGGAGGGAATTTCCAACTGTGTGTATGTCAAAGTTTCTTCAACTGTTTTTGCCTAAAATTCTCCAAAACAGGTTTTTGTAGCATAAACATTGAAACTATAGTTCCCAAGGATGGAGTTGGTAAACATTACAGGTTCACTGGGACCATTTAGTTCTGTTACCACATACTTCATGTATCTTTCATGATCAACTCTCATCATATCACCTTTTCCCTTCTGAGGTAGCAAGAGGTGGGACCAATCAGTTGAGAAATATCCATTGAGTTTTGCTGACCAATCCCTACTAAGCAACATTCCATAGGCCTCGGGTATGTCGACTACCACTATATCAATGACTTGTGTGTACTGTGGTTTAGCAGCCATCCGAATCAACACATCTTTCAATTCTCCAATTACTTTCACATTTGTCCTGTCCAATTGCATAATTCGGGTCCCAGGTTTCTCAAGTATTGCATGTAGTATTTTAGCAACAACATAAGGCATTACAGTGGACGAGGCACTGAAATCTACTAGGCAATTGTGCACATTCATGTTGAGGATTTCAAATGTGATAAGGAAAGGTGGGGTCATGGATTTTGACTTTCTCCCTATCATGGCTACACTGACATCTTGGGGTTTTCGATTCAATTTGGACAGAGTGGCTTCCATATCTGATGGCATTTGGGTTGCAATGGAGGTGTTGACAGGTTTGGACACTGACTTCTTGGTTTGGCTGCTTGGGACGATGGGAGTTTTGGAATTTCTCTCATTCATAGCTTTCAAAAGAAAATATCTTTGCTGCATTAGTTTCAGCAAATCAAAGTATGTGATATTAGCCCTAGATTTCTTAAGATCATCCACAATATTGTAATGAATGTTATAAACATGACAGGGTAGAGTAAACATACCTGCTTTTCCATTCTTAGGTGGGAGTTTACCATCTTCAGTAGCCTTCGTTGCAATGGGAGATGTATTTTCTTTCTCTGGGTGGTTTGCAGCAGGGGCGTTCTTGGATTGACCGATGGGTCTACTCTCCTTAACAGGAACTTTGGAAGCATGTGCTTTCACAAGGCGGATATATTTCTTGGTATGATCTACAGGCTTCATCACACCTGCAAGTGGCCCTTTGCTTCTTGTGTGGATTTCATTAGTGTGGATTTCTGCCATACTATCTCCTTGGTCATCATCGTTCTCATTTGTATAGAAATCCCACAGTATGTTGATTTGGGATTCTTCTTCCAAGGGCTCTTCCACTTGGTATTCTTCCTAATCTTCTTGTTCTAGCTCTAGCTCCACTGTAGGTTCTTCTTGGTTGAGGAGCGATCCGATAAGAGCCAGCTCTTTTGCATTTAAATTCTCTTCATTGGGTGGAGAAAACAACGCAAGTTGACCATGCCCACCTTTTGTTTTCTTACCATAGAAAGGCTTGAAGGGCTTTCTGTTGCTATAGTCTCCTCACTACCACTAGTACTCTCCTCGTGATTCCTTTTCATATTGATGACTGTGTTTGTTAGTTTCTTAACGATCTGATGCAAACCTTCCACATCCGTGGTATCCTTGTCTTTGGTTTTAGCCCCTTTGTTATCACTCCCATTATTCTTCTTGGATGCTTGAGAGGCTTTCTTTTCTCCGATTGCAGGGTGGCATGCTGTGAGACTAAGCATTTCATTCTCGACCTTTACTGCTTCATCGATAGCACCTTGCAAGGTCTCCGCGTTACTCCTTTTGACCCACATCTTAGTAGGGACAGGGAGAGTAGTGATGTAGAATTCCATAAGCACCTCTTCTGTAGGTCTGGCGGTGGCCGGGATTCTGTTGAACAAGGTGTTGAACCGGATATTAAAATCCTTAATCTTTTCTTTGATTTCCATTTTTAAACGGATGGTTCTAGGACTAAGGCAGCAGGGGATTTGTCATCGCCATACTTGTCTAAAAAGGCTTGTTGAAAGGCAGCCCACGAAGTGATTGATCCGGTTCTCAAGCTAAAGTACCATGTGGAAGCTGCACCAGTCAAGGTAAAAGGGAATAGGCGACAGACTATATCTTCATCAGCTACCCCCAGCATGCGCATGGCTAGGAAGAACGAATTGATATGGTTTTTAGTGGTGTCTCCCCGCTCAGGGTCAAATTTAGGTAGTACCTTTTCTGCATTCTTGGGTAAGGGATGTTGCTGCCCAAGTATCGCCACAGCATCCTGAGTGAGCCAGGGAGGCAGTGCTCCCAAAGGAGGTGGGAGTTGGTTTCCACCCGGTGGAGGAATGTTAGCCATGTTTAGGATAGGGATGTTCTGGTTGAGGTTTCCTCCGTTAGGATTTTCAAAATCAGGCCAGGGATTGCTTTTAGAAGGGGAATCCTCAGGAATTTCTTCCCAAGGAGAGTCGATGCTCTGTAAGGAATCAAGCACAATATCTTCAAGAGAAGGGGCTGCAAATGTCTCTTCGTTTATGTGATAGACCCTTGGCTTTCTTTTTTCTATCAAAGGTAATCACTGAAAGATTGGGAGTTGTGATAGGGAACGTGCATAAGCTCGAGTAAATCTTCTAACCAGTTGTTCCTGAGTGACAAGATACTCCCACAATGTCTCTCCTTCGAAATGAGGCTTTTACGAATGAGAAGAGGGGTCTTTTCGACCTTCAAAATCCATGTTTTAATCTCCTTGAATCCATTGGTGGCACTTATGGATGAAATCTTGAAAAGCTATGGACGGCGGTTCACGCCCTCCTTCTAGCGCCAATTTGTTGACATGGAGAATGTTCACTATACCAACAAGGGGAAACTAACCGATCGCAAGCTCCAATTAAACTGCTTTCGTTTGGAGTGGCTAGTTCCAATGGGTTTTAAGGGACCCCGTAAATGCATTGATAGATTGCTTCCGGGTGGAAGACTTTAATTAAATCAACAAAAAATAAAACAACTACCCTCTAAGTATTAAATACTATCTACACTACTTCTAACTACTCTAATATAGTCCTAGTTATATATATATATATATATATATATATATATATATATTTTATCTATTAGACTAACCTAAGTACCCATTGGGGATTTGAATGGTGACCTATCGCAAGGAGTGCCTTAACAGTGCACCCATTCACCGTCAATCCAAAGCCCCGTGGGCTAGTCCTAGTTATCTTAATCTATCATGCAGGAACAAAATAAAATAGATTAAACACCATAAATAAATTCCAATCCAAAAGAATCAATTACTGAGTTCATAAATGAACAAGGTTGTATTAGAGCTTGATTACACTCAGATTACTCATACAGGAATACACATTCATTTAGTACAAATAAACTAGAAATTGGTGTTAATACGGTTTTGAATCAGAGATCACTCATAAGTTAACCATGTAATTAAAACATATTCAATTAAACATGACTAATCATGAACGGTATGCCATCAATATGCATAAACACAAATCACATTTATATTCATGCCAACAGCAACACCCTACTTCAAAATACCTCAAAGCAAAAGGAAAATCAATCAGAAATTAAAGGCCTCTTCTTGAACCAAACAATCCTCTTTATTCATAATAAGTCAAAATTGATCCTTCCAAAACAAAAAGCCCCTTCTCCTCTTCGAGGGTAATACTTATGAAAAAGCCCCTGACTCTCGGTCTTCCCTGCCTCTTCATCTTTCCCCACTGTTTCCGATATACAAACCGAGTATACAGAGATAGGACCGTTAGCGTAACCGCTGACACGTAGAAAGCTTATCTGCTGGAGCGCTTCATTTCCTGAGGAAGTGAGCAGATGTTGATAAGAAAAGGGTCACTGTGTGTGGCCTTTCCATGATGAAAATCGGGACAACTTTGCTCTCGGAATGCACAGGCAACGCATGGGATTCTGACATAAAACGCCTAAGGTCAGACCTTCAAACACAACGCTTCTGCATACATGGCTCTTCGAATCCACTCATGCATCCTTTACTTCTCACCTGCACAGATAGATATCATTAGCTTCATGATTGTGAATATATAACAGAAATATTCACACAAAACATAAAAGTTGCCTTCATTAACTTTTATAAACTACAGAACAAGTGTGAAAAGGATTTACGCATAAACACAGGTAACACACAATTTCCTTCTTAATACATAGGCTTGGCATGGTTTTTCAAGGGCTTCTTTTAATCGCAATAGGGTATCGACCCCTCCGCGAGTCATAGTACACATGCCTTCCACTTCCTCGATGTGCAATTACACTATCGAGACTCCACAGGCCCGCCTTTTATATTGAAAACCCGATCCCTTTGTTATTTCGGAAAAAATGGAAAACACAGGAAAACAAAGAAAATACTGCCCCGATCACTCAGGCTGGACCTCAAATTTTATATATCAGGGCCCATAAATATCATCAGGTCCGACATATCGCATATCACAATATGCACAAGCCTGGGACTTCGCCGATTGCAAGATGCAACGTGGCTTCAGACCCGAAAATATATATATCATATTTGATAGGCTTGGTGGGTCCGCCATATCGCTGTGCATATTGTGTATAAGGCCCGGGCTCCGCCGATATGCGATATGCGATTGGGGAGCTGGACCTGATAATGTATACAATGCAGTTAATAATGCTGTCAGGTCCGGAGGCCAGTGGCACACCATATATATATATATATATATATATAAACCTTGGACCTTGGCCGATTGCAATATGCGACGGGGCTTCAGACCCGACATATATATGAAGTATGGTTAATAGTGCCGTCGGGTCCGATGCCTTATGGTATGCGTTATGTGCCAAGGTTATATGCGATAAGTGAAAAGGGAGGATATATGCATGTTTTGAGCATTTCCGCTATGAAAGGCCATGACGGGAATAATGATGCGATGGGGGTTTTGTGAGTTAAACAAACAAACGATTATAATAAGGGTGGGGGTGATGATTTGTGCGGGCACAAATATACCATGCATGCTTGTGAAGATTAAAAGGTCCCGATGAAGGGAGTGAATAAAGGGCCAGGCTGTGTCATGAATGACCCATATAAGAGGTTTACTCAATGGCTTAGCCATCAGGCATTGAAAATTTGACTCGGCAAGGAGTTAACATCCATGTGATAAAACAGATCATTTCGAAAGATGAAAGATCAAACTTCTAGGGGACCCATTGAAAATTTGCTAATAGAGCATGTTTTAATAGGGTGGTAGTTGTGGCCACAACACATCCACAAGGAACAACGCAAGGAAATAGGAGCTTCGAGGGCAGAGGGGAAGGTTGGAGAGAAGCCAAGATTGTCTGTGAGCATCTGTGAGGATTGTACTGAGAGCTGGCTAGCTGTGAGAGCTAAGGCTTTGTATAATCTCTATGTATTTCCACCTTGTATGATAATACAGATAGTGGGGTTTTTAGCTAAGGCTTTCCCCAAAGTATTTTCATGTGTAATGTTCCATTGATTCTTCTTCTGGTTATATTGTCTAGCTCTATCTTTAATCTTCCACAAATTGATAGTAGAAGTAGGTTATAGTATTATGCTTTGATTTATATTGCATTATTGGGTTAACCTACATCAGATTTTCTACATGGTATTCGAGATAAATTTGTAGAGAATTTCTACATGGTATCAGAGCTATGAACAATATACTGAGAAGAGAATTCGAAGTTTGAATTTCAAGGTTGGAGGTGCAAATCGAATTCATATCATACTTCAAGGTTGGCCAATGGAGTTCTATGGCTTGAGACTTGAGTATGCCTTGGAATGTAGCCCGAATTACATAGCATGGAAAGATATAATGGTGGTTGTATTAGAAGACAATGGCTTGAAGGAATTCATTGATCAAGAAATCCCAAAGCCAACTTCAACTAATGCACAAGAGTTGGTTGAGTGGAAGAAGTGTCTGGCGAAGGTGACATGGATCATCCTTGAGGGAGTTCAAGACCATATTGTCTCGAGTCTCCATGGGAAGGATACTCAATTTTCAATGTGGAAGAAATTGAAGGACCTCTACCAGAACAATAGCTACTAGAGGAAATTGGCACTCAAGGATAATCTTAGAAGAATCAAGATGGAGAATGGCGATACTATTTCCCCATATATGAACAATCTCACCACCTACAAAGATGAGCTTGGCAGAGTGGGAATAACTACTGTCGATGATGATATGGTGAGCCTCGCTCTCCTTGGCCTTCCAAAGAGTTGGAATAGCCACCAGGGCTCTATGAATGGAAGGGAGAAACTGCCAGATTGGGAACGACTGTGGTTGGATCTTATGCAGGAGGAGATCAGGAGGAGCACATGAGATGGTCCTTCATCCAAGAATGATGATGAAGAAAATCTGGCCTGAGCAAGTAAGGGAAGGAAAGGGAAGGGGAAGTCTTCCCATTTCAAATCGAATGCTTCTCATGGAGGGAAGAAAGGTGACAAGTCTAAAGTAAGATGCTTTAATTGTCACAATATGGGACATTATGCGACTAATTTCCCATCGAAGAAGTCCAAGAAGGGATCCTCGAAAGGTGAGGCATTGGCCTCTCAGTTCGAAATGGACTTTACCCTCATTGCATGCATGGTGTCATCGATGATGGGTTGTGTCTGCTATCTTGACAGTGGAGCCTCATTCAACATGACCGACGATAAAAGTTTATTCAATGCCTTGGAGGAGAAAGACCTTAAGATGCGCATAGAGATGGGTGATGACAGAAGGTATAGTGTTTCAGGAGTGGACACTGTTGCTTTTCAGAGGGAGCATGGAGCTCCTCTCACCTTGACAGATGTGAAGTATGTGCTTGGACTAAAGAAGAATTTGCTATCGGTCGCGATGTTGGAGGACAAAGGATATGATGTTGTCTTCAGTAAAGGAAAGGCGTTCCTAAGTCACATAGCCATGGGTCAAACCAAGAGTATAGGGATTCGGGTGAAGAATCTTTATAAACTAGAGGTAGATGATTGTGCAACATTGAGTACGAAAGCAGAATTGGTGCAAAGCCAAGACATTGGCGAGTTGTGGCACAGGCGGTTGGGCCATTTGCATCATGGGGCTTTGAAGATAATGCAACAGATATCTACAGGACTTCCCAAAGGTAAACTTGAGCAAGTTGACACATGCAAAGGTTGTACCTTGGGAAAGTACACCAAGTCTTCCTTTCATGATCGAGATAGTCGAGCAGAGGCTATCTTAGAGTGAGTTCATACTGATGTGTGTGGACCATTCTCGACGGCATCCACAACAAATCAAAGGTATTATTTGATTTTCATTGATGATTATTCTTGTAAATGCTGTATTTATTTCATGGAGAAGAAGGACCAAACCTTCACAAAGTTTTGTGAGTTCAAAGCTTTGGTCGAGAAAGAGTCAGGGAAGAAGATTAAGGCCTTGAGAAGTGACAATGGTGGAGAATATGTCTCTCAACAGTTTAAGGACTTCTGTGCAGCGGAAGGAATTAAACAAGAGTTGACGACACCTCATAACCCACATCAGAATGGGGTGGTCGAGAGGAAAAATAGAACTATTGTAGGGGAAGCACGGGCAATGTTGCATGACCAAGGCCTACCACTTCACTTGTGGGCTGAGGCTTGCACACAGTGGTCTATTTGCATAATAGAAGCCCGCATCACATACTTGGGATGAAGACACTAGAGGAAGCTTTCTTCGATAAGAGACTAGATGTGGGTCACTTCAGGATCTTTGGCTCATCGATATATTTCCATGTGACAAAGGATGCATGGAAGAAGCTTGAGCCGACAACAAAGTTGGGGATACTTGTGGGTACATTGATACACCTCACAACTATCGGGTGTACTTTCCTACCAGTCGGAGGATAGTGGTTCGCAGGGATCTCAAGTTTGATGAGCAGAAGGCCATACGAGTTTCCCTTGAGAGGGAGCTCCAACTACAGGCTATGGACGAACTGTTGGTTACTAAGGAGGAGGAGCCTCAGACTGATGTGGAGTAGCCGCATGCAAAGGTTCCAAGAGTGGAGACTTCCACTCAAGCAGAGTCTTCCAAAGATGGACAGAAGCACACAAGAGAAACTGAGAAATTGTTGGAGGATGCAAGAGAGAAGGTGGGAGCACCATCTTCTCAATGCAGATAGAGGAGGTCACCTGAGAGGTACACTGGATACATGGCCCTTGCTGGGGAATGTGTTGAGACCTAGCCATATTCCTTTGAGGAAGCAATGCAGCAGCTGATTTGGGTTGATGCTATGGTGGAGGAGTATGACTCCATAGTTCGTAATAGTATTTGGGACGTGGTTCCAAGACCAGAGAAAAAGTCAGTTGTGAGTTCCCGTTGGATTTATAGGGTAAAGCAAGCTACTGATGGTAGTGTGGAGAAGCATAAGAAAATATTTGTTGCCCGTGGCTTTTCACAGATCGAGAGGATCATGTTGTTGCAGTATATTTTGATAGAGGAGCAAGATGCTGAAATTTTGACAAAGGCATTGTCAAAGTGTAAATTCGAGTTCCATAGAGACAAGATTGGGGTGGCAGATAATCCCTTTCTTGTTGAGAGGGAGTGTTGAAATATGGCAACAAGAATATTCCAATTAAATTTGTCCTTGAATTAAAATCGAATTTAGTCTTAACAACTACTTGGAAATAATTAATTAATTTGTTTCTAAATTAATTAGTTGGAGAAATTCAAGTTAGAAGTCTTTCTGAAGTCATGCAAGAGTTATCCCTTAAATTAAGGAGATAAGAGTGAGTTATATTTGAATTGTAATTATTTAACTCAGTTTACTGAGTCAAGTCCAGTTAAATTAGTTCCAAACTAGAGGAACTAATGGTGAGTTAACAGTCAGTTGATGCATGCATGCACTCAACTAGTGTACTCCAGTTAACTAAAGATTCCCTCATCAGAAACTCATGCATGTCTATTATGAGAAAGACCCAGTTGAGATTAAAAGTCAAGGACAGTGTACTATCAGTTGCATGTGTTTTCTTATAAAGAAAACTCATGCATGCAGTGAAGGCATCATTCCTTGAGGATTGCGCAGTTCTGACAGTGTGTGTGAGAAAGGTTTTCCACTTGGTGAAGTGAAGATCATCCACAAGGAACAACGCAAGGAAATAGGAGCTTGGAGGGCAGAGAGGAAGGCTGGAGAGAAGCCAAGATTGTCTGTGAGCATCTGTGAGGATTGTACTGAGAGCTGGCTAGCTGTGAGAGCTAAGGATTTGTATAATCTCTATGTATTTCCACCTTGTATGATAATACAGCTAATGGGGTTTTTAGTTGAGGCTTTCCCCAAAGTATTTTCATGTGTATTGTGCCATTGATTCTTCTTCTTCTCATTATATTGTTCAACTCAATCTTTAAGATTCCGCAAATTGATAGTAGAAGTAGGTTATAGTATTCTGCTTTGATTTATATTGCATTATTGGGTTAACCTACATCAAATTTTCTACAAAACTGTCTAAATATCTGGAATTACAAGGATGTCAATCTTTCTATATTTTGATATTACTATGACTTTCTTACATGGATGCCCAAAGCAACATAATTGACTTGGAATTTATGTGAAATTCTTAACTACCAACACAGTCATCCTAGAAGCTACTTGCGGTAATAATCCAATGCTATCCAATCACATATGAAGAAAGGAAGAAAGTTCACTATATTTACAGATTACCTTTTCCTTTATAATAGGATTCAACCCATACAAAAATTTGTTTACCTTGAGAGCTTCAGTATTGAGATAGGTGGCACATCTGAGAAATTCCATGAATCGAACTTCATATTCAAGTATTGTCTTAGTTCCTTGCTTAATATCATGAAACTCATTCAACTTCCTCTCCAAGTATTCTCCAAGTATTCAATGGAAAGGTACTTTTCTCGAAATTGATCTTCTTCAAACCTTCCCACGCCAAGATATAAATGGAATATCCCAATTGGGCTTCTAAGGTCCTCCACCATAATAGTGCACTATCTTTAAGTTGGTATATAGCCAACTTGACCTTTTAGTTTCTAGAATAGTTTTGCAACTCAAAACATTAACGCATATTTTCCAACCAAGATTCTGCTACCTCCCCCTTTGGTGGTATCCTTAAAGCTAGGAAGCTTAACTTTTTCCAACTGTCTAGAGACATCTCCATCATATGGTACTTCATGTCTTTCTGCTTGAGATGAAGAACCAAGTACTGAAGAATTTCCTCCAACCCTACTAAGACTTCAATCATCTTTTGGAAGGATAACATCATATCCCTCACTTCACTGAGAGACATTTGCTCAAATTCTTTAGATTGAGAAGGTGGAGGTGAGACTTCCCTCCTCCTTTTCCTTGATGTTCTCTCCATGATTACTTATCTTGATCATGAAAATGTTAAATAAATTACTAAAAAGATAACAATCTCTAAATATTAACAAGCAAAAGTCCTAGAACCTAAAATAATATTATTATTTTTTTAATAAAATAAACTTAAACCTAGTATTAATAAATATAATATTATCAAATTTAATATTAAACTAAATATTATTAAACCTAATATTAATATTATCTAAACTTAATATTAATCCTAAACCTAATATTAAAAAGCCTAGGGCACAACACATAGGGCTTAGTTCTAAAGAGAAACACTTTCCTTTATCATGCTCTCGTTTAGAGTTAAGCCTTGAGATTCCTTTCTTCCGAAACTCACATAGCATCATTTAAGCGGTTGAATCTCGAGCAATTTTCTTTGTAGGCATGTCTTTCCCACCAACTTTTTCAAATTCCGTGCAAGGAATGTGAACAGTGTTGACGAATCTGCAAAATAAAAATAGAAATAAAGTTAAAACTAACTTCCAAATCCATACTTCAACCAAAATATTTTAACCAAACACGTGAGTCACCTTCTATCACACTGAAACATAGGTGATGGCCAACTGTGTTTTTGACAAATTTCATACAAGTCTGTTCGCGAATCTCCTTGAATTTGTTGCAAGGAAACTAAACATCATAAAAAACAACAGAAATCCAATTTTTCCTTCATGCAAACGTCAAGCACATTTGATTAGGTGATGAAGTATCTCTACATGCTATGGCGATATTTGTATTGACGATATATGTAAATCTGCTTGCTTCGGCGATATATGTTGTATGATGATTCTTTAGCAGGATGCTTTTCCCCACTGAAAAGTGTCAGTGAAAATTTGTCATAAAATATTATGACTTTAAAGTTTAAAGTTCGAACCTTTACAGCTCAATTCAAACTGTGTGACAGAAGGATGAATCTTATCAGTCATGAACTTCACGTTGATAGTTTATATGTCTCTTCAATGATAATAATTCTAATTTTAGAGAGTCAATCGAGACTTGTTGATGCAAATCAAATTAATTTTAAGTTTATCCATTCCTCCTCTCGCAGTGGGGATGGATAAGAACATTTCTATAAACAACGCAGATCTCAATCTGGGGACTCAACACTGTTGTAATGCATTTGTCTTCGGAGGAATTCTTGATCTGGGGACTCAACACTGTTGTAATGCATTTGTCTCGGAGGAATTCTTGATCTCGGACGAATCTGGGTAGGGTGCATCTTGATCCTGGTTCCAAAGCCTTTTCTTTTTTTAGATACACAATTGACTGAACACTAATTAGGAAGCTTGCTCTTCTAGGCCTGGGTTTCAAGGGTATCAATTGAGAAAAGAAACAAAAAATAATAAATATTTTAATGTTCACTGGACTAAAGATAGCCTATGAGACATTGTTTCTTCATCTGGTTAATGTATTCTTCCATTTTCCTGTGAAGCCTCCCAATAACCTTTCACAGCATCTCTTCGCTAAAAAATTATCCCAAGAGCTAGCTGCCAAAATATCTGCATAACTTTCTTTGTTGTCTTTGGAGGCCTCACATCCTAAAATGAAATGCTTTTCTGTTTCCACTTTTCCGAAAGAACAAAAAATACATACTCTTTCCTCCCACACTTCTTTTGGCATTTTCCAATGTACTATTTCACAACTGAGTTGATGAGAATTGGTCCTTAAGTGAGCAATAAGAATTTTGGCTCTCCAAGAAATATTGGCCTCTATGTATGCTTTTTGTTGATGCTTATGAGTGGGATTAAACACTTCAATATAGTACTTTTTTTTCTCCGTAGCTCTTTATCCCAAGTATACTTGTGGAACTTATCCATAACAAAAGTTTTTATCCTTTTACTGTTTATGAGACATGTTAAAGCAAATACCACATTTACTAAACCATTTGTTATTTCGCTGCATCCAAGTCACATGAGGAGGAACTAAATTAACACTATTAAAACTATGTGTTCAAGCAAATGCCCCATTTACTAAACCATTTGTTATTTCGCTGCATCCAAGGCACATGATCACAAATTAAATTAACACTATTAAAACCAACGATTCAATTCCAATTGTCCTAATGTCTTTAATCAACTTTAAAAGAAGGCAAAATAAATGATATTTAATTTAATGTGTTATTCTTTGTTTTAATACTGAAAACCTTTTCAAATATTTTTCTTATAATCTTTCTTCTAATCTATTGGATGTTGTAAATCACTAAAAAAATATTCTACGAAATCAAATCCTATCCATCTATTTATTAAAAAATCAAAATTCCTCATATCCACATCCATAAATTAATATAAATATCACATTAACATAATTATAAGTGAAATTCAAATTAAATATTGTACTTGTAAAGTATAATCATGTTGAAGATTCAAATAGTATATTTCATTTATTCACAAACCAACATAATATAGAAATAATTGAGCACAAGAATCCAAAGGATTTAATTGGTATATTTCATTAATTCACAAATCAATAAAAAGTATAAAGCAATGTGCCATTGCATACGAGACTACAATGATTAAATTAGGATAATATTTATTCAATTTATAAACCAACAGAATATAAAAATAATTATGCATAGAATTCAAAGTATTCCATTGGTATAATGTACACTAAAGTCAAAATCACATTGACTTCTTATTATACTGCCGAAAGGCATGGCATATAGCCATCAATCGTTGATTGTGTACTAATTGATTTGACGTTTTTTCATATTGCACGGTTTAATCTATGCTTCAATAAAAAATGAATTCAAAATTACTTAATTTTTATTTTATTGATTGTTTTGATTTTTTTTTTCATATTTCACAGTTTAATCTATGTTTCAATAAATAAAATAAAATTTAAAATTATTTAGTTTTTATTTTCACAAGTTTTGATTGGGAAAAAAATATTTCAACTCTTATTGTTGGCTTCGCTCTCTTTGAGACATATTTTTCAAGAGATCCACATTTATATCCAAAGTTTTATATATCTTCAAGATTTCCAAACTTTTATATTTCTTCCATCTCCACACTTTATCCAAAGTTTTTTTTCTTCAAGTTTTCCAAACTTTTATATTTATTCCCTATCCACACTTCCATCCAAAGTTTTAACATATATATGTCTATGTGAGACCGATTAACGCTAGCATTACTTTGTAACGTTTTATGTGAGAAATACTTTGGGTGTATAAATGTTATGCTTTGTAGTATTATAATAATGACTGCAACATTATAATAATGACTACGTATTGTTTCCATCCTCTCTTGTGACTAGCTATGGCTGTCGACATGTGGTTGTTGCCATGTCGGTCTATGACTCAGCTATCCATAATAATATCAAGGAACTACTCCAACCCTGTGTGGTAGGGGCAAAAGGAACTATTCCTATCATGTGCAGTAGATGGCCTTTTGCAATAGCAAAGCAAGTCATTGACCTTGCCTTTCATGGTATTTGACTTCCATACCCTATTTTTCATCTAGCTTCCATATCACTCTCCATACTTATACTTTTCATTTGGTTCATCACCTCTCTGCATATTGTCATCACCTCTTCGCATATCAACTCTCCACATATCACATTTCAACCACGGTGACAATTATCTGTTTCACACATCAACAAATGATAGTGACATGTGAGCTTTGTTAAAAAAAATCAAATATGATAAACTTCATCAAAGATTATTTTCAATCATATGAATCAATGCATTTAGAATTTACACTTATTGATGCTTTTTGGCACTCTAGGATGGCATGGAAGTAGCAGTTAGGATAAACATTGGTGGTCTTATTTTAAAGGAGTTACTTCAGGTTTAGTCTCTTGAATGACTCTTTCTTTTACATTGTATGTTAGTTTTATTACAAGTAGGTAAGGTGAGTAGATGTAGTTGAGTTTTTATCAATTAAGTTAGTCTCTATAGCTAGTCAAATGGATATATACAATAGAAATTGCCATAGGAGGGTTTCAAGGTAGATAGAAAAAAAATCATTTCCCAAAGGATTGTTGCTAATCACCTTGTGAATAACCTACAAGTCCATTAGCAACAACATACCAGTTATGTCAATACACATTAGATGGGTAGCTTTCACATTCTTGAATATTGTTTGTTAATCATAGCATAGACATGAATTGTCAAGAAATTTTATTTTTAAGGTTTTTATAATTCGATGGGGGAAGAATTAGGTTTTGATCCATACCTAACACTATGACTGGCTATGGCTAAGGATGCCTTTTTGGCTTAGCTTGGCTGGTCCAGATCAACTAAACTGAGAAAACCTAGAAAACAACCATTTAATCAATAACAAACCTCTAAGGATAATATATTGGGGCATGGGGTCTCACATTGGTATGATTGCAACACTACTCATCCCAATTCTCTTCCTTATTCCAATTTCTAAGCTGCTTGAAATGAAAAATCCCTTATCTATTAAATGAGACAACACTTTGATGCTTACCTCTTTTGAGAGAGAATTATGGTGCATTATGCTACAACACAACCTCATATCCAGTGGTAAGATAAATAGATGAAACCCCATTTTGCTTGTGCTCAAATATTTGTATCCGAACAATTTATTGTTATAGAGATGCAAATGTACCCGTTTGGAGAGTCTTACGAGCTTTGATCGTATGGAACCAATTAAATTATTTTGAAACATGCATCCATATGTGTCAGCACCCATGGGTTTCCTAATGAGACTGAGATTATACCTGAGAACTGTGATGAGGATTGGGGCTAGGTTGAGGCAAAAGCTTTGCGATAAATCCAATACCTTGAACTTTTCTAGATTCTCAAGGTTGGCCAAGTTGGTACGAATGAACTAGTTGAAACCAATGCATAATTGTTCTAAGTTTCTCTAGAATTCGAAGGGATTTGAACTTTGATATCACGTTCAAGACCATACCCTAGATATAATTCTGGCTAATGTTAAGAACTGTTAGGTTCAGTGATCTCCATTTTTTCAGGGGTATCCTCTGGTTCACCTTATTGTTGTCTAGTGAAGCTTTTTCAGGTTGAGGAACTCACAAACTAAGGCTGAGAAGCTCCTTGTCAACTTCATGTTGTCCAAATTCATAGCCAAGAAGAAGCCCCCAACCCATCATATTCCCTTTCACCAACAAGGTTTATGATCTAATAGCCTTGGCTTATCTAGGAAGTTGCCCAACTCTCCCATTTTGCATATGAATTCTAGCATTGTTACCACCTTGATGTTGCTTACAACATAATACAAAGTAAATAAAAACTACAACATAGTACAAACTGAATAAAAACAACAGACTCCATCTCATGGCTCGAATCGTGGCCATTCTCTCACCAAAAAACATAACATCCATCCACTAAATTACGATAACCGGTCAAAGCAGATGGTTCTTCGTAATAGAAACATATGTTATGTACAAAAGTGAGATCAGACAAAAATAAGTCACGACATAACTTTCAAGTTGCACGATATGTCAGGTGGTAAAAAACACATATGATGGCAGATACATTGGCACTATCTATGTAAATTGATATATGGTCCAGTGACACTTTCTGGTCAGAGACCATGACACTATTTTCATGACTGCACACATATCCACAAGTTTTAGGAATGGTGGTTACATGATATTCTCCATATCCTTGTTAATTTTTTTCTTTACTGCCACGTGGAATTGTTTTCATATGGATTTATTCATAAGCCTTGAACGTCAAACATTATTTTACTTTTTAATATATTAGTTTTCATAAATTGTAACATATTTTATGGTAACAATTGTTATATAAAAATTATATTTATTATGTAAATTAAAATTGTTGTCCGATAGAGACAACAGATCAAGGCAAAAATAATTCATGTATGTTACTTTCATAAATCATGACAAACCTAGGTCCTTCAATCTATCGTACTTTCACATTTAAATTAATATCCTTTCACCTCTGAACCTAATATGAGTATGGTCAATTGATTGTTTTCCATGGCAAACCACTGGAAACATATCTTATTTGACTGATCAAAATGGCTATGTTTATGTTGAATGAGATGTCATATGTTTCTTTGTGCACCATAGCTAATCAAGAAAATCCCTCACCACATGGTAGAAATAGTAATCCACACATGGTGGAAATAGTAATCCACGCATATTATCGATTATGCTATTCTTCTCTTGGTGTTCGATGAGATAGATGCCAAAGTAATGAATAATGCATTCCCTCCACTAACACAAATTATGACTACTCATTGTTATTATCTTGTTCAATCAACAACAATTACATGCCTAATGAGCATACCATGGCAATCATTATTAAAAATGATTATGAGATTAGAGGTGCCCAATGCATGGCACTTTCCTATGGTTGGATACAGAACTAATGGGAGTGTCATCTGACATGGTAGAAAGGATCACCGCAACATTCAAAAAACATGAATAACATCGTTCTTCTTCATTCAAAAGAAGACATATGCATGGGAAACATGCTCCATGTGAATGATATACAATCTATAAAAACTTGTGTAAATGACCAAGAATTATACAATTTTGATGATTCATGATATAAAGCATTAGCTTATTCAAAGAATGAAAATCATCACAGGGATGATCTAGAGTTCTATTTTCATTTTTTTTACACATCATCATTATCATCGTAATGCATATTACTCGATAATTTATTTTCAATTGGGTTACGCATCATCATTTCCATCGTAATGCATATTACTTAATATTTCAAGGATTCTTTGGGATGCTATAGAAAAGAATTCCAGGAAACCATAAACGTAAAATAATAACAAATGTGCAATAATGTTTTGAACCAAAATCCTCAGCATGTAACATAATTGTATCAATGGACATTAGCTTATGCGTCATATAGAATTTTTGAATGGAGGCTAATAATTTGTTTAATAAAAAAAGTATTTAAGACACTTATGCAAACAAATACATAATTGTACAACAGATTTGGAATTACCACGTAAATGAATTTTTGTTTCCATTTACGACATATACATATCATAAGGCTATGGGGCTCTGCCCTTATTATTATATGAAATTTAATGATAATTGTAAATGACATTGTTGCTTTAGAATAATATTCTTAGTCCAAGCTAAACACACTTCAATAGAATGATACAATGTTAATTATTTATCTATTTATGCGGCAGGTATGACATTTTCAATGCAGATCTTGTTAAATTTACAATCCAGATGAATGGAGAAACAATGACGTGCACATGGTAAATATTTAAAAATTAGAATTATATTAGAATTCTATGATATTAATTTTGTTAATGTAAAAGTTTATATAAATTTGGGAAGATGTGCATTTTTAAAACTATATTATTATTGAAAATAAAATAAATTTATTTTAGAATTGAGATGCAAATGTGAAGAAGTCAAATATATTTATATACTTTTTTTTGTTGCTTAAATCTGTTTCAAGGACTCTAAATTTGAAGCTTGTTCTCCTTGCATCAATTTTTCATGGTATTTCTTCTTTCCTCTACTTGTTAATTAGAGATTGTCCCATCGATTGTCCATCCTGGTAACTCTAATGGGTTATCTTCCTCCCTAGGGATCCTCATGTTATAATGGAGTTGTATGTGAGGAACTAATATAATAATGGGAGAAGAGTGAAACTGCTAAGCTTGAGAAGAAATCATCATTTCACAACACTCTTTAATAAACCAATCTCTTTAACAATCACCAACAACAGAAATTAAATTTACAACAACCATCTAACAATAAGGTGCAATTTTTCTTTTTCTTTTGTTCAATTCTTCCTTTTATAAGTTTTGTAGCTCACACCATTTATTCATATCATTAAAAAAATATAATTTACTAAACTAATTGATTATTATTACTCACACATATGTCACTCACATGCACAAGTTCACAATTAATTACTTATTTAAAAATATAAAATATAAAATAATGATTTACCCTCACCCAACTTTTATATTTCTTATTCTTGCTCTTAGGCCCATGCTTTATCTCCTCTTCATTTTTTTTGATTGGACACGCATAGAGTTATTATAGCTTTTTATTAACTCCTTTTAATTTCTCCCAATCCACTTTTCTTTTCCCACACTTCAGTTTAAAATTGAATTGTTTGTTCATATTTCTTATTGATTTAAGGGTGCATAGTGATTAGTTTCAGTTAAATAAATTAATTTTATTTTCATTTCATGAACATTATAAAATATATTTATTTTTTAATGAATTTTGATGAAGCTAATGTATTACTTTTTCTTATGAGATATTTAATAATATATATGCTGAATCATACTATTCTAATTAATAAAATCTTCCATAATATTAAGATGCATAGATTATTTGATTATTCTTTTCATATCAAATCAAATGCACTTATCAATTAAATTTAATTTGGGTGATAGGGTGAAATGTCGTTTTCCTTTCCACCTAAGTTCAATTCTTGTATGTGACATATTGGTATCTTAACGAATATTTCTTCTAACAATTTTGAGCTTGTTATTTGAGTAGTCCCTTGAGAACCAATACATGTGTATTTATCATATGAAATATGAATATATTTCTCATGGAAAAAAATTTCATATGTTAAAGAAATGATAATTTATATGTCACTAATAAACCATTTTCAATATGTACTTGACCATTTTCAATATCAAGAGTGACATGTTTCTCCATGTCCTTCAAGAGTTACTTTCCACTATCAAGGTTTTCATGTGTATGCATGCCTTTCAAGAATCCAACATATTTGGTGAGGAAAATAGTGCAACTACTGAGACCATGTTATCCTATTTTTTGTCACTTTTATTTAGAGATTAATGGTCATAGGGGAAAAAGTTATAGCACGTTATTGTGTATCCCTAGGTAAAATCTTCATCATTTTTTCAATCCAAGTCATGAAAATGAGTGCTAGTAGGTGGAAAAATGAATTTTGTTCCTCCTCTCTTGATGGTACCTTGTACATTTCCATACAACTCCATTACCAATATGTGAAATGTTTGGAAAACATGTTTTTTTGTGTCTCCAAACACTACAATCATTGCATCAAATTGTTGCATAATTATAATCAAAGCATAAAATTAACCATAAAACATATCATAATACCCCGATTCAATCAAAAGCTTAATATAATATTGATGCTATCATAAGTACATGTACACTTGTAGCTTTTTTGTCACAATAGCCAAATCATCAATGACATCTAAAAGTTAATGTTTTAAACATTTTCATTTCAAAGAGTCATAATCGTATGGATTTACCATGTCAATTATGCCATATCAATTTATATTCAATCCACCCAGATTATTTTTTAAATGAACACATCCAAAATCATCACTTAAATCCAATCAAATAATCAAAAGTTTGAGTTTCACGATCATAACTACATTATTTGTAAATAAATTCCTTCCAATAATAATATTTAGTATGTTAAACTAGTAGAAACAAATCGGGTACTACAAAATTAAATAGAAAAAATAAAGTAGATTAAATACAAACATTATATTTAGAGTCATTGATCACCTTTATTCTGCATTGTAGAAGCACAAGACTGATTTTGTATGGAAGAGATAGAAGATATTTTAGAGAAATTGATATACTTTCAATCACAAATGAGGATGGCAGTGCTTGGCACTTAAACAATTAATGAAATATCATAGCTGCTAATAAAGGGTGGAGATCTTTAGTATTCACTAACATGATAGGAAAATGTGTTGAACATTTGCAAATGAACCCAATGCATCAAGTTCATTCATGAGGCCTCATGGTGAACTTTATAAGCATTGATAATTGCATAAATATATGGTAAAAATTCTTTAGGAATACTTAGGCACAAGAATTCATCACAAAAATGAAAAGTGATGAGTGATACCATATATTGCATATAAACTTTTAAGAACTTCATATG
This sequence comes from Pinus tabuliformis, assembly GCA_031772625.1. Lineage (NCBI taxonomy): Eukaryota > Viridiplantae > Streptophyta > Pinopsida > Pinales > Pinaceae > Pinus > Pinus tabuliformis. The sequence continues at coordinate 1,495,997,341 of CM062804.1, read as the reverse complement.
AAAACAACAATCAAAGTGATAAATGATATCATATATTACATACAAAATTTTAGGAACTTCATTCAACAACAATAATCAAAATAAAGAAGTTGTACTGTAAACTTTATTTTTTATGAAAGTGAATGGAAAAGAGTTTACCCAAAAGCTATGCAAATGAATAAGAAGAAATGAGTTATGAGAAATAAAAGAGATACAAAAACAAAGAGGAATAGGTTCTGTAATGGAAAAGTAATGATGAATCCTCTAGTTTGACATTTTAGTATTTAGAAAATAATATGATCCTAAGGGCTTTAGGGAGACCCCAACTCCTAGCTTTATTTATAATTTCTTCCAACACAATCAAATGATCAACATTGCCTTTTTTATCTTCTTTTGGTAGATTTAGTTTTTCCTTCTTTTTTGTGTAACTAAATCCCAAATAAAAGTAGAAGTTGAGTGATATGTAAACTGCCATAGATATTCTACTAGACAACTCGTCACAACAAATCTGATAAATTATTCCTAAAAATATGAAATCTACATTATGAGGATGTATTTCTCTTTAGATTTCTGAATATGTAAATTACAATTTATTGTGTTATGCAAAATGTAGAAAATAGAAAATAGTGAAATAAATTAAACTCGAAAACCATGATTGGCACAAGATATATCTTGGAAACCCTTTCGCGAGAAAACTTAGCTGGAAGGTGAGACCACTTTGCTCTCTTTCACTGAATAAAAAATTGTTGTGAGTACAAGAAAGTAAGGTTGTGGCTCGTGGGCTACTACAGTGCATAAATCCTCTCTATGTTATCTCTCCCTATCCCTCTTGCTTACTCTGCTCATTTATGCAACAAATGCATTGGAAAATAATGGAATCCATTTTCCTCCTAGTGGCCTAGTTATAATACAACATGATAGCCTACTAGTGGTTAGGCTTGACCCCATCTTCTCTTAACTGGAGTTACAAAATTGACTCTTCTATATTATTCTTCATTATGAGGTTGCTAGCCCATTTTCCTTGAGTAATGGAGGATAATGTGGCATCCTCTCGAATTATAGTGGTGTGAACAGGAAGGTCAACTTTTGAGTGGCATAACTTTTGCATACATACTCTAATTGAGGTGATTCTTGTGTTGTTCGAAAGGTATTTGTGTGTAGAATAGAAAAAAATGGTGTAATGTTAAAGCAATAAATTTTTACCCCTAAAAACTCAATTTGATTCCTCTAAATGGTCCTAGAATATTTTAGCCCCCAATTTTCCAAACTAGGTGCCACTAATAAAAATGGTCCTATGAGTTGATTCCTCAATTTTTTCCACTCTAAAAGTATTAAGATGGATGAAAAAATTATAATGACCCAATATAGATCACACCTCCCCATTTTGGGATGCTTTTGGTCCCAAAAATCTTCTACTATATGAGGTGAGGAAAATTTTCATCCACCTTCGCTCGGTGGTTGAAGCAAGCAAAAGTTTAGGTGTTAAAATTTTCACCTGGTATAGTTTTGCACAATTTTTTTTTCGAAAAGAAAAATATTCAAATTTCAGTTTTTCTTCCACCCACATTTTTTAGGATAAAATTATTTTACACAAAAACTTACCAAAATTTTCTAGAAACTATATAAAATCCTTAAAAATTTGAATCTTTCACAAAAATATTGCCAAACATTTTATGGTTGGCATTTTAAAAATTATTAATATTCGCCAAGGTTTCCACACTTTAAGATAATTATGGATCCTTAAAATGTTCTCGAGCTAAAATGCATTTGAAAAGTATGGCATATGGTGGAGCTAACTCCAAACTATCTTGATTTTCTAGGAATGTATTATGTGAACTGTCCCAATTTTTTGGGGATGTACTAGGTCATTTGTTCCACTTTTTCCAAAAAATTGGTAGCTTTTGATGCTTACCATAATCACAAGATTCTTGCAAAGAAACTTGTCATTACCTATATTGATTTGATGGGGTTTCTTGAATAGAAAAAACATTTGCTTAAGGATTTTCCTCATTTATGTGCCTTTCCATAAAGTTCGTTGTTATCCTCCAAGAGTATGGTGCAATAAGTTTACATGTTCAGTTGAAAAAGGTTGCATGCTCAACCTATATTTATTATTATTTCCATATTTAAACCTAGATGTTCATTTCAGCATTTTCTAGATTGTAATTTTTTCTAAATAACACCAACCTATAGTTTGTCCTCAATAGAAATTTCTCTAAAAGGGATTAACTTTATCTCAATTTCTTTAGCTAGCACTTCCATAGTTTCAATCTATTCATCAAAATACATGATGACCCATTGGAACTTATTAATCAATTCAACCCTTCTAAGTAGGATTATTCATCAAGTATGAAATGTGTGGGAGCCAATAGTCTAAATACATGCTTCTCCATACTCTTTCATATGCTATAATTTTGTATCTCTCCAATTTTCTACTTCAAAAAAAGTTAATGATGGTATCTACACCTCTGCATCAAAGTAAAATTTGGAGTGACTCCAATTTCAATGTGGCCCTATAGAAACTAGTGATCATTCTCTACCACTACCAAATAGAGAGAGAGATGCAAGAACCATTCAACCAATATTTGTGCACCATCCTCACAATTTGAAATACGGCATATTTGATAACCTCAACCTCATAAATAATTTAAACAAGTTCTTCTTTTTGACTAGCAAAGTTTGGAAGTGGAGAATTATCCTTTAGCATTATAAAAATTTTGTCTCAAGTTCTCTTCCTTGTTTTAGAAATGATTCTACTAGTAGTATCCAAAAGACAACTTATATTGTTGGAGGGAAAACGAAACCTTGTAGTGATGACACCTTCCTTGCCTTCTTGAATTCTAGCATCAAAGTCTACAAACCCCCTCCTAAAAAAAATAAACATGGTCTTGATAGTTGTGATCATGCATGTTGTTTTTATCAAATAAGTAGATATTCTCCCAACAAATATTGAACCTTGTTTTTCCTTATCTAACATCATTAGTTTGATACCTAAATTCCATGTACACATCATCTCATAAAACTATTGTGGGACCATAAAAATTCATGGTCATTATCAGTAACAAACCATACATCATTGGTTGTTGTTGGGCCCTTCCTTTTGGGGACAAAGTTTTGTCATGTTTGACATTTTGACTATATTTTGACCAAATGTGACCGATGGAATGTCGCGGAGAAGGCAGTCAAGGAAGGAGAAGGAATCCGCTAAATTCTGGTAGTTGTGGAAGATCAGCCAAGGAAATTAGGGCACATGCAGTCACAACCAAGCTAAAACATTCATTAACAACAAAAAAAGCAATCGTGACCGAGAAACAAAAGCAGCTAGAAAGGAAATGGCAAAGCATGTGAGGAAGAAAGAAGCAGTCCGGGCAAGCAGAGTGCTTAAAAGCTGAAGGAAAATCCAAAACAACAGAGAGAGAGAGAGAGAGGGAGAGGAGTGTACTGAAATATTGTCATGGAGCCTATTGGGCTCTGTAATCACCTGGCTTCATATTATATCATATTCCTAGTTCTTGTTCTGTGGAGAAGGCATCTGAGCCAGAATGTAATGATGTAATTTTGGTTGAAATTAATGGAAGAGAAAGTTGCAGGGATATTTGATGGCCTACTTGTGTTGGTTTTATATGAACCCCTTTAAAATTTTATTGTGAATGCATGTGTGTATTCTATGTTCTTTTGGATTCTTTAGTGGTTTTCTTCTGTATTGACTACATGTCTAATGTCATAGTTCTAAGTTTGAAGAGTCTTGGTAGCCTTTGTGTGATTCCTCATGGTACTTGGCTCCAATCCCTTAACTAAGTAAGGTTGCGGCTTGCCTAGAGTGAGACGCCTTATTCTTCTTGAGTAAGGTAAAAATGCCAGCGCTACGCTAGACCATGACAAATTCTTTGTTGTCCCGTATTCTCGAACCTAGGGTCTCTACTTATCCACCATTTTTCTACCAAAAAATGGTTCCATTGTCAGGACCTAAAATCTTCCAAAGGGATTTGAAATATGGTGTCAAGAATAGTTAAGAAGGATTTGGAAGATTGGTGGCCTGAGAAAATAAAGCAGTTTTCCTCCCAACAAGCACAAATCTGTTACCAAAGTGTGAAGCGGTTGAAGGAAGAAATTTTGTACCTGAAGCCTGCAAGCAATTAGTACGATATCTTCTAGTGCAAGTTCCCAGAAGACCTCTACAATTGGTTGTGCAGGCTACAAATAAAAGAAAATATCAACAGACTAATCTGATCTCCTTTTACCTCGACCCAAGTTGATCTTATTGAATTACATCGGCTCAACATGTACCTGACTCAAGTTTTCAACTTCTGAGTGCAGACCACTCTAGAAGGGTATATTATCAAGTTTGTTGTGGAGGGCCATCAGTCCTTCTCTAAGGCTGAAGTCGTATTTAAGTTAGGGTTGTAAAGGAAACTGTTGAAGGAAATCCCATTACGGATTAAATTTTTAATGGTAGAAGAGAACTTATTGGTGTTCCAGGGCCCACCCATGGCAGCTTAACTCTTTGGTACTGGGGGAAGGGCCTAAGTGGAGGAATGCTACCTGGTTGGGATGTATGAAAATATTGGAGAAATGGATGTGGATGACTTCTGGAAGGCTAGTGATATGAGAGCGAAAAAGGTGAGCATAGATAGCTAAAGAATGGTGGGAAAAAGCTTTGAAGAAGATATATAAATGGAAAAAGGAGCTCCACCAAGTAGGAGAGGTGTTAAGCAGTCCAAAAGTACGAGAAGGAGAAAGAAGCCGATTAAATTTGTAGAGCGATTGGGATGATGCTAGAGTGAAACCTGGTCAGAAAGGAGAGGTTGAGACTGCCACAGTGACAGAGGTTAAGAGAAGCAGTAGAGGTTTTGCTCCGTCGATAGGGATGGGAATGTCAGATGAATCAGGCCCTAGAGGTTTCAAGAAAGGCCCAAATGATGACATTCATTTCACTATGAGGAGATTGTTTTCCAAGAATGATGTGTTTCCCACGGGTAGTGATTCATTTCCCAGTAGATTAGGTAGTACCTCCCCCAACCTTCCCTTGGTACTTTATCACAACCCTAGTCACTTTTTATCTAAGATAGTTAAAGTTTTAAAGGTCCACAATGTACACACTACCTACAAGGTTGGTTCCTCTAGTGGTAGAAATATTAATTGCAGTTTGGGTCTCCAAGGATCATCACAATTGTGTTCCCAAGGATTCATAATTATTCCACTACTTCAACCATGTATGGCTAGTAACATGGCGGGATTCTTTACTCGATAACTTGAATTCTCTAGGAAAGGGAATGAATATGTCGAACAAAATTGGTACCTGTCTAAGGCCATTTAGAGAGCTCACCAAACTCCATATGCCATGAAGCTTATTGAACTTCATGCCACTCTTCGAGATAGGGTACTGAGATGGTTCATTAAGTGGTACACATTACAGTAGAATCCGACAATAGCTGAAGTCTGGTGGGAGTTCGTTCAAGAGTTTAAACTCCCTAAAACTAACCAGCAGGGGTTATCGAAACTATGGGAAATTAAGCATAGGGAAGGAGAAATTTCCTAGGAGATGATGCAAATATTTAAATTTGTTATTGGCAAGATAAGGTATCCTATCAATCCCAATCGTCAACGGGATTGGTTCATCAAATCACTATTTCCACTTACCCACACGTCGTTGACTCAACAAAAGATTGATACTCTGCAAGACGCCCTAGAACAGGAAGCCTGAATTGAATCCATGGTAGGATACCCACGTGAACATCGAAGAGGGATGGTCTCCCACGACCCCACTCCATAGGACTGCAACATCAAATCGTTGATCTGATAGAGAAGCTAAGGGACATGTAGCTAATGCGACCTTCATGGCTGCACATATGGTGTACCAACTACCATATTGATGGGCATCACACAACGAAGTGCCCAAGACTAAGAGGCCGTAGCACTCCCTTCGTACTCATGGGGCCCTCCACGTCTCTACCTTCCACCAAAGTTATGCAAGTTGGTACATAAGGGTTATATATAGGGCACACACAGTTCCATGCCTTTTCTAACCTGCAAAGTGCAACTCCTACCGAATATTGTGAAATCTATAGGACCTACGGGAATCTCCCTTGTCTCTGTCCAATTTTACAAAAGTATTCAAATGTCACAAACAATGTTTTATGTGAGTTATGTGGTTCACCTACTCACTAAACTGATCAGTGTAGAGCATTAAATGCCCTAGCTGATCGACTGGATCATTCTATTTACAGGATCAATGAAGCTCCTTGAGGATGATAAGGTGGAGGAATAAGGGGGGAAAGAACAAGAGGCAAAGGTCTGATCCATTGTTACAATTGTGATCAAGAGGGGCATATTGCAAGAGATTGTCTACTACCCAGAAGACCCTGGTTCTCTTAATGCAGGGCCAACACGCATGCAACAGAAGATTGTGCAGAGATAATTTCCAAATGGGAAGAGTGCAATCGCTAACGAGAGAAAATTTAGTTAATGTCGAACCAAGGGAGCTTGAGACGACTTCCCTTCCAAACATTAATATAGTCACCCGGGGAGGCAAGAAGACCAGAGATGAATTTGGAGCCATTGAACAACCAATAATCATAAAGTGGGCCTCATCTAAGCACTCATATGACTCCAGCCAACAGAAGCAATACCACCAAGAGGCCAAAGAGAGTTTTAACAAATTGAGTCCAATTGTTGAGCCCCAAGGTGAACAATCAGAGCCTTCAAAGGCCATGAGCCTGAAACTATCACAACTTCACTCCTAAGATATAACATAATGGTTCAGGTTGTTTCCACAAATTGTGAATGATGAGAAAATGCTCAGATAATTGTGGGGAAATCTCAAGACTATTTTCAAATATGGGGTGACCAAAGAAGGACTCATTTCCACCAATTTACCCAAAAGACACTCCATGCTGGTGAATAGGAACAAGAAAAAGACAGGGAGGGAATTTTGAAGTGATGCCCAGATGGAAAGATTCCAAATCAAGGATACAATGCTAGACTTGGGTTCAGATGCGAATATCTTACCGAGGAAAACCTGGGAAGCCTTGGGAAGGCATAAGTTTGAATTCTCTCTAATTCAGTTATGCATGGCGAATCAGTATTTCATCCTCCCAGTTGGACATCTGGAGGATGTAGAAGTTGACATAGCAAGGGTAAAGATTTATGCTGAATTCAAGGTAATAGATATTATCGGAGACAAAGACCATTATCTGACATTGCTAGGAATAGATCAGGCCTTTGAAAACTATTTTATAATTGATCTAAAGAGAAGAAAAATGACCTTTGAAGTGGAAGGAATTAGGGTAATGCAACCCCTAGACCCCTATCAAGGGCCAATGTTCATTGAGCCAACAGATGACTGAGAAGAACATAAGTTGTTGGACCAGTTATATTGGCTAACAACGGGAAAAAGGGAAATCTACATTAATCCTATGGCAAGAGGTTCGATGAGCTGGAGAAGTGATCAGATCTTTGAAGTTGGATCTGAGGTTGCATGGGATGACTGGAAGTAGGGCAGACATGAGATCAACACTAGGCACTGCACCACGATCCATCGTATCCACTTGGGTTGGTACTGATGTACGAGAGTTTCCTATTTTTAATGGTATGGGTTTTGTTATTGATTTTATTAATGAAGTTGATTCAACCATCTTAGAAATACACAAAGTGCCCTTACTAGACGTTGCCCTCCAAGCGATGCCAGCAAGGTGGTGGGGCTCTCACCACAACCATCTCATAGGGTGGTAGGAGGTTAAGACAACATTGATGGCTATATTTGGGTATTCAAAGGAATTCCCTCCCAATTTCACTAAGTATCAAGGGAATACTGACCCTTAGCAACACCTGCAATATTGTAAATCCAGATGGATCAGAGAAGGACTTCTGGAAAACTTGTGGGTGCATAGCTTCGTCCACACTCTTGGAAAATTTCCGTAGACTTGGTACATAAAGGAGGAAACAAGAAGACAAACTAGTGAATGGGACCATATGGCAGCTCAATTTATCAGTGATTTTTCCTTCACTGATGATGATGAGAGGATAACAACTGCTATGGAAGTCGTCAAAGGGGAGAAAAGTGTCGAAGAAAGGCCTGTAACTACTGGTTCGTAGTTACTACCTCTGAGGTTGTGGAAATTAGCTTCGATCAGAGATTATTGGGATGAGTAGACTACTAAAGAAACCTTCAATCTCCTAAGGAAATACAAAGACGTGTTCCCTTCATCTATTGCAGAGCTTAAAGGGATTAAGGGGAAGCTAGGTGAGATGAATATTGTGCTTAATCCAGATGTGAGGCCAATGAAGCATCGACCATATAGATTGAACACGAAGGTCAAGGAGAAGGTGAAAAAGGAAATTGACAAAATACTGGCAGCTAGGCTTATTTTTACGGTCGACGAGACTGATTGGGTCAGTCCAATTGTCATACAAAACAAAAAATACATTGAATAAATATGGTTCTGTGTGAATTACAGGAGTCTGAACAATGCATGTGTTCATGACCCTTTCCCTACCCCCTTCAACAATTAAGCCCTAGACAATGTTGCATGTAATGAGGCCTACTCTTGTATAGACAGATTCTCTAGTTACCACCAATTCCAAATTGCAGAGGAGGCTAAGAAGAAAACCACATTCACGACTAATTGGGGGTCTTATGCCTACCATGTCTTTGGACGCAAGAATGTGTTGCCAATGTTTTCAAGGATTGTAATTGTTACCTTTCGAGACTATATTCACATGTTTCTAGAGGTTTACATGGATGATTGGATAGTCTATGATTTATAAAAAAGACACCCCATTTTTCTCTAAGTGATGTTTGATTGTTGTAGATAGCTACAAATCTCATTAAACTTCAAAAAGTGCATTTTTTTCCATCCCTTTTGGAACACTTCTAGTGAATATAGTCTATAAAGAGGGAGTATGTGTTGATCTTGCTAAGGTTGTGGTAATCCTGAATATTCCCTTGCCAGTAAGTGTTAAGCAGCTAAGATCCACCCTCGGCCACACAGGATATTACCGTAGGTTCATCCGCGATTATGCCTCAAGCATTGCACCACTAGAAAAGTTGTTGATGAAATCTGAAAGGTTCACATGGTCTGATGAATGTGAAGCTATTTTTAATATATTAAAGGAAAAGTTGGAAAGCGCACCAATCCTGGTATATCTGGATTGGAATAAGTAATTCCATGTCCATATCGATGCATTGGAAATTACTTTGGAAGTTGTTTTGGCTCAACCCGAAGATGGAAACCCCGATCACCCAATCTACTTTGCTAACTGAAAATTTTCCACAGTAGAAAGGAACTATACCACAACTAAGCGTGAAGTGCTTGCGATGGTGTACTCGCTACAGAAGTTTTGGAATTATCTTTTGGGGGGCCATTTAAGTTCTTTACTGATCACTTTTCCCTAAAGTACTTAGTGAATAAGCATGTACTCGAAGGAAGGATTTGTAGATAGCTTCTATTGTTCCAGGAGTTCACATTCAAAGTAATCGTTTGGCCAGAAAGGTTGAACATGGGTCCTGATCACCTTTCCCGGTTAGAGTCAGGTGAAGTTGGGGGGTCAGTAGATTATCAACTGTCAGATGTTGACCTGTTCCGAGTTGAGGTCATACCAGATTACATGGAGGACATTGCATTAGTCCTAGCCACAGGAAAATGCCTAGAGGAGTACTTGATGACACAATGAAGGCACATGGCAGTTTGAGTTGCAGACTACCAATTGATCATAAGACAATTGTACAAGATGGGCCTTGACCAGATATTGTGATGGTGTGTTCTTGACCATGAGAAACAGGATGTACTATGGGAATGCCATTTGGGATTTATGGGTGGAAATATGAGTGGAAAGGCCACCATGAGAAAAGTGCTACAGGCAAGACTTTGGTGGCCCACACTTCTCCAAGATGCCAAAGCAATACGTCCAGAAATGTGATGTTTTCCAACGCGTGGGAAATCCATCGCACTGGGATGAAATTCCCTTGGAGTTGGTATGGGAACTTTAGGAATTCGAGAAATAGGCGGTAGAATTTGTGGGCCCATTTATCCACTAGTGCACCGCTCCCATGCCAAGTACATTATCACTACCACAGATTACCTTACCAAATGGTTGAAGCTACACCAATTAATGACTGCGTTGTAAACACTGCCACCAAGTTCATATTAGAAAATATTATCACTTTGTTTGGGTGCCCTTGAAGCCTCATAATTGACCAGGGGACCGACTTCATTAATGAGACTATCACCTCGTTGTTGTAGAACTTTATGATCTAGCACCATAAGAGTAACCCATATCACCCCCAATTAAATGGCACTATGGAAGATTTTAACAAAATCCTAGAAAGAGGCCTCACAATATATTCTCTGCTAACTGAGATAACTGGGACAAGCAGGTGCCGACCACATTATGGGCCTATCATGCAACCATAAAGTGCTTGCACAAGTACACGCCCTTTCATCTTGGACGAGAAGTCATAGTAACTACCAAGTTAATCATCCCTAACCTTTTCATTGCATAAACCACAAAATGGTTGGACGAGCTCTAGGAGTTGGACAAAGCTAGACTCCTGGTGGATTTCCACCAAAATGTCGAGAAGGAAAGGCCAAAAGAATGGCACGACTGACACATAAAGTGGAAATCCTTTACAGTGGATGACCAGGTTCTCTTATATGACAGTAAGTTCCTAAAACATCCTGGAAAGTTGAGAATGCATTGGGTAGGACCATTCATTGTTGTATAAGTAAAAGAAATTGGGTGCTGTCAAAATCGTGCAACTGGATGGAGTCCTATTGGTGGGCTCCAGTATTGTAGCAATAATGCTACAACTCCTGGAGCTTCCTATCTCTAATTTTATCAACCCGGTAGTTCGTACAAACTTGGAAGCGACGGTGCTGTATGCACAAGTACTAGCTCTTGTCGCAGCTGTCACTTGGTCAGCTGGCACAAGTCCGCTAGGGCTCAAGCCAACTTCTATATGCTCACAGAAGAAGCTTTATGAATGATGGATGAAAGCTAACTCAAAGGAGACTAATCTATTTGCAGAAAGAAACTGAAAGCCAACAAAGCATGAAAACCCTAGTAAACCCTAATTTGACTAGCTAGGCCCTTACAATGCAAAACTGTGAATGAAACCACTACCAATAATGCCATTACTTGCAGTGAGCTGAAATACATGCATCTAAGCTACTTGCATCTGAAAAGACATGTTTTTGTATTTTTTCATTAAGTGGTTGGATTTATTGTGATGATGCTTTTGATTAGGGTTTGACTGTGCAGGAGCGGTTCGAATGGAAGGAAAGCATGGGCAAGGTCAGGATGGGTAGGAGAGGTCCCAGAGGGTCTCTAGCATCAGTCCACAGAAGTCTACCATGTTCGGATGCTCAGCAACCGAGTTTGCTGGCTTCTACAGGAAGTCTGCAGGGGATCCTACAGGAAACTCAGGGATTCTACAGGAAGTCTGCGCAAATCTACAGGATGTTCGACCGTGGGAGTTTTGGGAGATGGTGAAGTGTTGGAGTGGTGTGGGAGGATAGGTGAGATGGAGATGGAACTGGTGATGGCTCAGGAGCAGAGAAGTCAGATGGAGAAAGAGTGCATGCAGTGGGTTGATGGCTGGAAGGATGGGATCAACGAAAGGTTAAGTAAATGGAGCTATGTGAGTAATGGGAGAGCTTGGAAGGTAAACGAGCTGAACAGAGGTCGGTTGAGTGGCTTCAGGTGTGGTTGAAAAGACGAGGAAGGTAATGGAATGGTGTGGAGCAGTGTAGATGAAACAAATTGTCTATGAATGTCACCAAAAACGAGAACTCTTTAACCTATGTTAATTGTGCTATGTTGAACCAATGAACAACAGTGCAATTTGTGAAAGAAACTCGTGCATAGAAGTGAAATGGAGAAGTAATGATCAAGACCAAAGTGCATGGATGGATCTACGACTAAAGTAACTGTTGCAGCTTGCATGGACGTGAGAAGAACTGCGTTTCTTTTTGGTGGTTGATATGGACTGCACCCCAATCCCTAAGCAAAGATGGCAGTGATCTCTAACAACCTTTTTCTAGAGCTCCAATGAATTATAACTATCCTCTTCTAACCTGAACAACTGGAAGCAAATTCACCATAAACTAATCCTATTCAATCTCATAAAAAACTAAATCAGCAGACTGTAAATTCGAATTGCATATCAAAGTAAAGAAACGAAGTGCTGGAACGAAAGGAAAATAACATTACAACACAGAGGAGGTCTATTGCTCTCAGGTTGGGCCCTAACCTGAGAGCTATAGCTCCCTTAGAAACTCAGAATGAGATCAAAATCTGCCTGCCTTTATTCATAACCAAAAATCTGATGTCATGCCAAAACTGGCTTACAAAAAGAACCAACACCGAGCTGTAGCTCGTACTTCGAAATTACAAGAGTAATGCAAAAGTTCAAAAAAGCTTCTATCAAAGGCTACGGCCTCAGTATTTATGCAAAATGATAGTCCAACGGGTTTCCTTGATTTGTGGAGCTCGGCTGTCCAACTGAAGGTTAAACTGCTAATCCTGTAGAACAGTTGTAACTGCTGTTCTTGTAGAACAGTTGGCTGCCTCTAAGCTCGGTGGGGAGATTGGTTGGAGCTCGGAGTTATGGTGGGAATCACGAGGAAGGTCCCCAAGACTGTGGACATCCTCTCCTAAAAACCAGCAGTGCCACCTTACTGTCTCCTTGTCTCCTTTCTCGTGGTCTTTGCTCCCTTTTAATGCCAAAAACCTGAAATCATCATGTATTAGTCACGTAGATAGAATGCCTACCCTTCTTCCTACAAACAACACGAATAAACCAAGAAATGAATGCATAAGCAATAAAAAATGAATGGTTTGAGCAAAGCAAGTAGGCCAAATGAGCCCAAATTGTACCAAAAATTGGGGCTCATCACCTATTACCTGGCTGGGTAAATGGTGCACGCCTGAATTCCTTAGATGGCACAATTGGTTCCACATCAAACTAATTTGATCTTTGAAATTGGATTGAAGTTACGTCTATGTAGAGTCAGTCAATTATTTTAGTTGTGTCGGTCTCTTCAGTTGCATTAGCTGTTTTAGTTTGTTAGTTATTTAAATTGCGTCAGTTACGAATAAATTTATGCTTGCTATTTTAGCCACGTCAGGCACCAATAAAGTTATGTCTTCTATTTTAGTTGCGTTAATTGAATGCCTCCCTCTGCAACTGCTTGTAGTTAGGGAGTTGCTTGTGGCAGTCATCCTATCCATAATATAGTAATAATTCCTTGTGTCATTTCGAATTTGGGATAAATCTGTCCCATAATATCCCTGACATGATATGTCATCAACTTCTAGGAACCTGCCATCATATCATCATAATTAACCATCATTCCCACCCTCCTTTTCAATTTTCACATCATTCGAGTCAGGTTTAGGTCATAGTCACCATTATTGCCACGATTTGAATCAAGTATAGAAAGTTGTTGTATTAATTAGTTAAATGGTCTAATAAAAAATGCCATGTCAAGTCTTTCTATTTAGTTTGCATGGAAATGATAAGTTCTTCAATAGCAAATCGTAGGTGGTTGAATTTCCCAGTTTGGATTCTGTGTCAAATTTCCCCGGTCCTCGGCCCAAATTCAAACCCCCTATGTTTATTATGTATAATCATTGAATTGCAACCATGACTAAGGCCGCCACAGTCTCTGTTCCCACACCTGAATCTGACTCCATAGTCACTAAAACTAAGCCTCTCTATGGAAAATATGACAAGGTCACGCTTGTGGATAATCAAGTCTCAGACTCTTTCTGCTTCCCTACGCTCCAGCGCGAAGTTTTTACAGAAGTCATAGCCAAGTAAAATGGAAGTCATTCATCTAGAATCAAATAGGATTTCAAAGGCCCGTTGAGGTCGATGCTGCTAAATTTCTGAAGTTTACTAGCGTTCGGCACTTCGGGAGTAGTAATGTGATGTACCAAATTCCTCATCAGCTGAATGCATTGAGGTTCTCTCTTGCTTGACAAGGAATACCCCGCACCAGGGAAAATTTTAAGAACCCCCCCTAAATTTATAAATATAATAAATGGGTGAATCTCCATGGTATATAGGAAAAATGGAAGGAGATTTTATCAATAATATAATATGTATATATAATTTTTTGGCGAATCTCTCACCAGGCATGGCGAATATTTTACTCAATTATAAAATCTTGTAAGATCTTGGCGAGTCTTTCACTAAATAATAAAACTTTGTAAAGTCCTAGTGAATCTTAGCATAGGCTACATGCTGGTTTAATTCCCCCATTTAAATAGGCTACATTCTAGGTGAATACCATGGGTCAATACCATGTGCCATTTTGGTGAATACCATGGGTCAATACCATGTGCTATTTTTATTTTTATTAATTCTAATATTAAGGTTAATAATGGTTTTTTGCATGGTATTAATAACAATCTAGTCCATGGTATTTGTCCCATAGTATTTTGGCCATAGGTTTGACCTAAATATAACCCATTTTTTGAGTGTTCGTAAATATAAGGTGACTTATGGAGTAAATATAAAAAAATGTTTTATTTGTTTACCATACCTCTCGTTTATTCATATTTTTATTAATTTACCATACCTCTTTTACAAATATGGTATTTGGCCCATAGGATTCACTTAAATAAAACCTCTTTCTTGAGCCTTCATAAATAGAACGAGGGTTATGGAATAAATATAAAAAGAGGTTTTATTTATTTACGATACGTCTAGTTTATTTATATTTTTATTTATTTACCATACCTTTTGAGTAAGTATAAAAAGATGTTTTATTTATTTACCATACCTCCACTTTACTTATATTTTTATTAGTTTACACCCTTACATGTATATAAGGTGACTTATGGAGCAAATATAGAAAATGTTTTATTTATTTACCATACCTCTCATTTATTTATATTTTTATTAATTTACCATACCTCTTTTATAAATATGGTATTTGGCCCATAGGATTCACTTAAATAAAACCTATTCTTGAAAATGGGCGAATGGATTCACTTAAATAAAACCTATTCTTGAAAATGGGCGAATGGAAGGTTGTAAGTCCTAATTTCAAGGGCTAAATTTACTTTTTTTACCCTCTCCCTTAAAATAAGGTGAGCTATTTGAGGTGATTTGTAAAAATGTACTATGATACAAAATATTCGCCCACTAAAAATTACCCCTTAATTTCGCCAAAGGGTGAACATTCGCCCCTAAAATTACCCTTGCCCCGCACATGCCAATGACATTCAACGACTAATAGAACTATCTGCTACAAGAGCCACAATGTCAACTGCATTCCAGAATACTTCTAAGCAGGGAAATAAGATGGGTGACAACAACTAGTATGATACTTAGTGTGGTGGTAAGGGAGCCCTTATTGAACCAATTAACAAGCCTACCATCAAATTCTCCTGCTATATAATTGTTGGAAAACTAATGCGTCATTACTCAAGGGACAAGTGCACCTTGGACACCATTTCAGTAGCAGAAGCTTGTGAGCAAGGCACACAGTTAAATTGTTGTAGTTATCTATTGCATGAGTGATTTGAAGCCTATGAAGATGTGTACACTAGGGCAACATCTTTTATATATGCATATCTAGTTGTTTCCTTAGCGATGATGAAGTGATGCCCACCTGAAAGCAAAGATATAGCATTGGTTGCTGAGGATCAGCCGCTTGCACTCAGATACTTACCATGGTAGACTTTAGGGGACCCCTCTAGCGAGGAAATTAATGAGGCTTCTTTCCCTGGATGGTATCAAAATATGCTAGTTGTCACAAAAGCCAGGCCCAGGATCCCATTGTTGCTCCTAGATGAATATTCGTAGGAAGTATGGTGCGGTGTAAGCCATGCCAGCACATGTATTCTCCCTAAGTGAGTCAAACTAGACACGTTCCAAATGCATGCTCAACCATTCATTCTCTCAGAGGAGGAATTCCATACTAAAGTCATGTCCTGACCTAGATTTGTTGGACAAGTTTGGGATAGTAATAAGACGTACTCATTCAAAGGGATATTGCCTAAGCCATTGCATGGCGAAATCCCTTCTACCTCCCGAAGCGAATGGTAGATGAAACACTCAATTCAATATTGAAGAAGCTAGAGACAATGATGATGTCTTTTCATAATACTCTAGTGGATCTTGGGGCATCAGTAAGTCCTTTCCCTTCATTTTATGAATTTATCAATGTTAGTCCAATTGTTGCATTTTCCCTAGACATTGCTTCAATTCGCTCTGCGGGTCCTCATTCTCATAACAAACCCACCATCCAAAATACTTATCCGCTTGCCACTAGCACACCATCAATTCCCAAGAAACTGATTAAAGTTACCTTTACTCAAGTTTTTGATCTCACTGATGAAGAACCACAATCCCATATCAACACACCAATCACTAAGGAAAACATTTCGTCCACATCCATTGTATCCCCAATGTCCCATAATCCATCACCACAGGAAGCCTCACCCTCAACCACCATATCAGACATTCCTCCATCTGGATATATTCTTGGTACCGAGACAAAAATGGAAGTAGACTTCGTAATCTAGTCCATTACGAACACTACAAATTAAGTACTTGCAGTTCCCCCTACAAAAACAGAGTCTGTTAATACATCTATGTTATCTTTACTACTAGCACCAAGCTCGCTAACGACAACTAGTCAGTATATCAGCTCTAAGAACTTGGGAATAGAAACCATATGCACCTTTCCCCTAACATCCAACCTCGCCCCCTTTTCACCACCACATTCTAGCCCAGACCATATTAGTACTAACATTGTCGAGCCCAAGCAGCGGGACACCTCACCCCAAGGGCAGTCTAAGAAATTAGTTGCCAGTGGCCAACCACTACAAATTCGATACCCACTACTGAACATGAGTAGTAGAACCGAAAACTTCTTTGCAGAAAGAGATCAAATTCTTTAGGAGAAGTAGGTCCTACAGAACCAGGTCGACTAAATCAGTACAAATTTCAAGGATCTTTGGGCCTCAGTTGTCGAAATAGTAATAAATGCACTAGAAGACTTTTCAGCCTGCACTCTATCAGAATGTTGTGTTCATATCAAAACTATCTGCATAGGACTCTTCTCAACGAACAAAGAGCTCAAAAGAACTATTGCCACCACCCAAAGGGTTCCACTAGATCAATCAACCCAGTATGCCAGCGATATCGAGCAGAAAATCACTAAAGTGACTTGTCTGAAAGCCTCTATTATCTAGGCTACAAGGGAACCTAAATAGCTATTAGCTCAAGTTCAAGAGTGGTCAGGTTTCCTTGCAAAGAAAAATTAATTGGTCTACCCCTTGCGTCAAAAAACTAATCAACTCTTCAACCAGGCCATGGAAACCTGTTGTGGTGAAATCACAACATCCCCATTTTTAACTTATTATTTCATAAGAATAATGGGGTCCCTTTTAGTAAATTTTGGCTAAATCACCTTTTAATATTTTCTTTTGGTTAAGTGTCCAACAATTTGGTGATATTTTTTATTTCTTTTGATTGCTTCATTGTGTTCGATTTTTCGCTAGCTCTCCATCGGTACTCGTTTCATCTCATTTGGATGCACGGTTTGCAAATGGCGCTTGTCCGAAGTTCAATGATTTTTACTGCCTAGGCTAAAAAATGTACAAAATGTATATTATTTTAATCTTTGTAAATTAATTAGTTATTAATTGTAGATATTAATTTTTGATTTACTTTTTCTAACAATCCTATAGAACCACCGCAACCAAAATTGTATAATAATTAACATCATAAGTCATCGGATTTCGGAAGCCAATTAAAATTCCAAATTATTCAAACCTCTGAAATCCCGAAATTCAAGAGGTTGTAATTTTTCATGAGTTCTAAACTAATTACAAAATGATTGTAGTTTATTAGGAGAGAGAAATCTACATGACACTCCTCTCCTTCCTTCAACACCTTCTAATCTCCCCTTCCCATTTTGAAACTTCCATTTTCGTAACTCCTATTCTAATTCTCCTCTGAAATGCAATCCCTGAAACTCTATATCTCTTCTCCCTCCTTTCTTCTCTATCGAGACCTCGACAAGCCTCAGAAATGTATAACCCAAATGACCTATTCAAAATCCCGACATTAAATGACCTCGGCACATTACATTTCTTGGAACTTATTTAAATAAACCTCTAATGACACATAGTATATCTTGATATATGATATGTGTCGACATCTCAAAACAAAATTTTAAAACCTCTGAAATCCTTCTCCCCGAGCCCAGATATCCCTTATACCTAAATAAGTAAACATTCAGAACATGGAAAACACTAAGAAGAGTCAAGGCGTAAAGAGCAAGGAAATTTCAGATTTCGTGGAAACAAATTGTTTGGGTCAAGTCAAAATTGCTTCAACAGACAAAACAGGGAGGTGGATTTGGGTAAACGTAAAGTAGTATGAGGGAATTTTAAGGTGTAGGATTGCTCGCCTTAAATGGGGTCAAATTAGAAGAAAACCGATCAAGATCAAGAAAAAGAAAAAGAAAATAAATAAGAGAAACAAAAATAAAGAAGAATCAACCATTTACAATCCCACATCTGCACCTCTTACTTGGTCATCAGATCTATATGTCCAAGAACTGATGAAGATCAGAACAAGGCTGGAGATTTTGGAAGCCAGAGAATAGGAAAGAGACTGCAAAATTTTAGAGATCACAATTGCAAATCAATGTCTAATGGAAGGTAATAGAATTTTAAAAGAACAGGTAACAATGTTACAAGAGGCTCTAGAGACAAGAAAACAAGAATGGCAAAACATGAAAGAAGTAATAACAACAAACAGAGATGTGACAATTTCTAAACAAACTCAGGTAGATATACACGTATCTCAGCAAACAGACATTTCCAAAGAGACGGCAAAACTGAACAATGGGAAATATAGTCCAAAAGAAATCAAAGCTAGAGTTGAAGAAGTTAATGGTTACATAAGGATAGAGGAAAAATAAGATGCAAGTGATTGCAGAGCATAGGAAATAGAACAAAAAGAAAGACAGGATAGAAAAACAAACTTTATTATCAGGGGAATAAGATATTATGGGAAGAATGAAAGTACTCCCAATTTGACAAGAGACTTTCTGAAAGAGAAACTATATTGGAAAGGGAAAATTTTCCAAGCAAGAAGGGTTGGGAGGATATGTGAAGAGAGACCTCGACCCATAAAATTCAACATGGAAAGCGTACAAGAAAAACGACAGCTTTTGGGCAAAAAGAAACTCTTGAAAGGCTCATACTTCTTCCTCGATGAAGATCTAATTAAAAAACAACAAGAGGAGAGAAGGGATGAAGTGGAGAAAATTAGAACAGCAACAAATGAAGGGAAAAGGGCATGGTTGTACAATGGGAAAGCCATTATTGCAGTGTTTGGGCCTCCAAGCAAATCAAGGTAGCAAGCTGACAATAACGAAAAACAGAGAATTCAATAATAGAGATGAAAACAACAAGAGCAACATGGACAAAAATGGGTGAAGACTCAAATTTGAGTCTTATGTGCCTAACTGCGTAGCAGTCAAATCCTACTTAGGTCTACATAAGTTTGGTTTGTTGGAATTGTAGAGGTTACCCTTGGAGGAGGGGACCTGGGTTAGGGCCTATTGTGGAAGGTAGAGACATAATTTGTCTCACGGAAACTCATGAGTGTGATGGTTTCAAAACTCTTGTGTTTGACGGTTATTTGAAGTTGGCAGTTTGGAACAAGGTAGCAGAAAATGGCAAAGGGTGTGGGGGAATACTAGTTTTAATGAAAGAAAAAGAGGGCTCTCACATTTAGTTAATTAAAGAAGATGCAAATAAACAATAGTTATGGTTGAAAATATCAGAGAATGAGAATCACATAAGAATTGCAGCATGCTATTTTGCCCCTCAAGTCTCAAAAACTTACAAAAATAAGGGGCTTGACAACAAGGATCCATATGCAGCTTTAAAACAGGATATTTTCGTGTACTCTCAGCAGGGAGAAGTTCTTTTAGTGGGAGATTTCAATGCTAGAACAACAAATAATCAAGCTAGCATCCTTTGTTGCAAAGAGGATAACAATCCTATTTGGCTCACTGAAGAGGAGAATCCCCAATGGGTGAGGTGTTCAGAAGATGACAAAGTTTTTTTTTTCTCGGCAATACTAACTACTAATATATTAATATGTACAGCAAATACTTTACATCCAAGGAAGCTGGCTGCCCATGGCCCAAAGTGACTCCATGGGTGGCATTGACCGTCTCATAAAATTGCTACGCAGGGCAATGTTAGCAAAAAGAGCAAAATGCATGACACTGAGAACTATCCGACTCACACTATGATAACCCACGCAGGGGCATCTTGAAACAGATTTGTGACAAAGACAAACAGTGACATTAACCAGATCTGCATGGCCTGAAGGCATAACCATGAATTGACAAAAGACAAACAGTAACATAAACCAGATACCAAACACACCACTTCGCGCCCACTGCGTCCGTGATGACCGCGAGTAGGACTTAGTTACAAGACGCACACCTATCATAAGAAAAACACGAAATTGACAAGTAACCAGACCCCAAAACCCGACATGAAAGGACCCAACCTGATAAAAGAAGGCAAAAGCACGAGAGCGTTGATGGGAGCTAGTCCTCGGACTCTTCCTCCATGATTCTGCGCCCGCCTTCTCCTTCAGAAGCGCCTTCCCCCGTAGCCAGTGGATTCTGCGAAGGGGATGGCTGGTCATGGCCTCGAAATTGGGGGTGAGGCTGAAGACGTTCTCCTCCAGAAGTGCCCGCAACAGTGGACGGTTCCCCCAAATGGAGCTTACCTTTGCCTCTCTCGGAGCTGGCCACCGAATTCGACTGCTCCCCCAGTGGGAGTTTCCCCTTACCATGCTCTGTGCCATCCTCCGCCAGAACCAGTGATGACCCCTCATCATCCTCCACGGGAATTTTGGTGAAAAGCACAGAGATATGTGCATTAATCCCTTCATTGTCCTCAGAGCTGCCCAGTGAGAAGGTAACTGAGCCAAATGCTGGAAGCCTGGGCTCCCCCTCAACGGAGCTGCCAACTTCCATGACTTGGCTTGCAGGAATTGGGTTAGCTCCCATTCTTCTATAGCAATAAACACAACAACAGTGGTGATGAATGTCTGCTGCAAGTGGGCGGGAGGATTGTCCACGCCCAGAACCTCTCCTGCAAGGCATTCTTTCGCGCACCATGATAACCTCCCTTCCCTTGAGCTGAACACCGGAGCTTCGATAAAGATTGCGGAACCCTTCCGCCGCTTGCTGCCTCCCAGATACAGCCAGACGGAGCTCCAAAGAGCGTAAACACAGGCCAAGAGGCGCAGGGATGAAACCAAACTCACCCCAGCTCTCCACCACCCAATTGAAACATAGACTATGAACATTCCCTGAACCGAATTGTGCTGCCATCGCCAGCCAACGTTTGCTTTTATTCTCATCGCCAATTCTTGAGAAGTGACCCGCATTGAATGCGTTACTCAGGCCTGCCATCATCTCCAGCGGCTCCATTAAGGATGCCCTGAAGCCTCCCTTAATCCTATATTTCGACGGCCCGGGGCATTAATAGCCCAGTCCTCGTCACGTGGCAGCGTGTGCTTGTCATGTGGCACCGCTCCCTTCACTCCAAAGACACCCGCATCCGGGAAGAAGATGACAAAGTTAGCAATCATTTTGGAGATGATTTGCTTACAATGTGTGGGGATTTTAACTTAATTATGTGCAATGGTCTAGATAGATGGAAAAAGTTTGGGAACTTCACTTGCAACACATACAATGGGGCAAGTGTCGTTGACTATGTGATGTGTTCCCAAAGCTTAATAGAAAAGATATATGAAGTTAGTATTGGAGAGCATATTTGGGACTTAAAATCAGACCATAACCCAATTTTTATAAGGTTATCATGGTTAGAAGAAATGCAACATAGGAGGAAAACCCAATTCTCTTGACAATCACTATCAAGAGGCAAAATTCTTATAACACAAGAAAATGGTATTGTCTTCAAGCCAATGTTAGAGATATTTATTCAACAAAACTGGTTTCAAATGCTTCAACAAAACTGGTTTCAAATGCTTCAACAACCATGAGTTAACAAATATAATCCAAAGTGCACTTGAGAAGTGCAAAAGAGCAAAAAATAAGAAATCAAAATAAAATTGCTTTCCTGTAAATGCTTGGTTTGATGAGGAATGGAAAATGGCAAGGATAACATTGAAAAAGGTAGGAAAAGAGAAGATGAATGTAAATTTATATAAGCAGATACTAAAAAGGAAAAAAGATGAGTTCATGCAGACAAGGAGAGAAGAGTTAATATATTTAAGCAAGAATAATCCAAAGCTTTTTTGGCAAGAACTGCAACCAAGGAAGAAGCAAATTGAAAATAATATTACAACCAATCAATGGTTTGAATATGCAAGGAAAATCTATGAGAAAGAATCTGAGGCGGAGTCCTCCCCTAGGATCAACACAAATTTAAAGCTCTTTGCATTATAGGAAGTGGAGAATGGAATTAAGAAGCTGAAAATAGGGAAGGCAAAGGACTTGGTTGAACTTCAAGCAGAGTATCTAAAATGGGGAATGAACGCTCTTGCACTGCACACTATGAAAATATTCAACAACATCATTCAGCAAGGATTTCCAAGAGACTGGACAACTAGCCTAGCAATACCCCTTTTTAAAAGTGGAGACATTAATAATCCATCCAACTATAGAACAATTATGATCAA
This sequence comes from Pinus tabuliformis, assembly GCA_031772625.1. Classification (NCBI taxonomy): domain Eukaryota; kingdom Viridiplantae; phylum Streptophyta; class Pinopsida; order Pinales; family Pinaceae; genus Pinus; species Pinus tabuliformis. Next base: position 1,495,974,654 of record CM062804.1, on the reverse strand, counting down.
TCCTTTGTTTGCAAAGCTTTTCAGCAGCGTCGTAGAAGACAAAATTAGCAAGTGGGCAGAAGTAAAAGAAAAGAGGACAACAGGAAAAGCGGGTTTTAGGCTGAAACATTCTACAGTGGATCATGACATCATGTTGAGACACATTGTTGAAAAGGTTTGGGAGGACAAAGAAGAAGTATTTTGCTGCTCTGTTGACTTCAAAAAAGCATTTGACATAGTCCCTAGGGATAAGTTGTGGCGTAGAATGGAAGAACTTGAAATTCCTGTGCATTATAGAGCTGCTGTCCATAGACTTTATGAAGAAGTGAAAGTCAAAATTAGAACCTTAGCAGGTATTTCAGAAAGCTTTATAAGTGACATTGGAGTCAAGCAAGGTTGCCCTCTATCCCCCATTCTTTTTGGTCTATATATTGATAAATTGGAAGAGTGGCTAAATTTGCAAGGTGGAGATGGTGTTCGGTTGGGGGAGTTTGTGATAAAGCTTCTTTTATACGCTGATGATATTGTATTGATTTCTAAATCGGCCCTGTTGGATACCTATACCAATAGGTTTCATATTTCATGATTGACCAAGGAAAGTCCAAATATGCTCTGCTTTGGTATTACAAAGATCCCATATTTCCTAGAGAACAAGAGGTGGGTAAATGGTTTCAAATGTTGAGGACCTTATTTCAATTTTGTGGATGATTCAACAGTTTAAACTGGATCATGCCATGTTTCAATTTTGAGTTATAGAATAGAGAAAGAAGTCTGTCCAAACTGCTTAATCTTGGCAGACAAGTAGTTTAGGTAGAGGAGTAAAGGTTCCCAACAGCTTAATCTGGGACCTTGGAAGAAATAAGGTTAGAAGTAGATAGAAAAGAAAAAAGAAAAAGCCAAAGAAAAGAAAAGGCAAGTAAGGGTTTGCAAGTCCAAATGCACCCTCTAAGGAGAAACAAAAAATGCTAGGAAAATAGCTGGGTAGGTAGTTGTGGTTGCAGAAAGGGTATTTTCACCATTACACATATGTCAAAGAGGTGTTTTGCCAAGGCAAAAATCTGTCAATGGACAAAGTGGTTAAATCCATCAAATTACAGCAAGGAGCATAACTAACCTCCCTCTTCCCCTCTATTCCATTACTAACACTCCCTTTCTTTAGCTGAGATTTGTGAAGAGAGATCATGGTTCTATGGTGGTTCTAGTTCATTCAGAATCCACATTTCTTGTCTAAGATCTTTTCATTTTGATCCACTCTCAAAACTAAATCAATTTCAGATAAACTCAGTAAAATCCCCTTCATTTGCTCCCTGCATTCATATTAACCTCTAATTTTACTACATAGCTCCCTTATCTTACCCCTTCCCCTAATAATACTAACACTATGGTGTATAAAGCCCTAAATCTTATAAATACTCCCTCCCCTTGGCATTATAGCCATACGTTCTTCAAAAGGAACCAAAGTGACCTCTGGTCACCTTGGTGAACCTATCACACCCCAATCCCCCTTGCTACAGGCAGCTTGCTCCTCAAACTACCCTTTGCATTGAATAAACCCTTATAAAACCTCTTTTGCCTTTAAATCCTTTGCAAAAGTTACCAAAGTCAAAAACCCGCCTCTGGCGCATTTCCAAAGGTTAGCGCATTATTTGTTAAATGGAAAACATTCAAAAAACCAATGAAAAACCCACAAACCCAAAGTCTCCGCCACGCATATAACCTAAGCAAGTTGCCGCTCCGCCCACCGTCGGATCAAGTCTCTGAGATCCGACGATCCACAGCGATATCGGAGCTGCCCCTGTAGCCGTCCTTTACCGCCCGAGAAGGTGATGTTGCGTCACGTCACGGGCAGGCCACGCGTCGAACGGCAAGGACTCTCGGAGCCGGGCCTGACACTTTCAGCGCCGTACCCAAGCCGCCCCGAGAAACCGTAGCGGTTAGCCTTAACCATAACCGCTACGATCCTAACCGCCAACTGTTTTCCGCCAACGCATCGCCACGTCACGTTCGCTTGTACTCGCCCCTGCTATTCGTCCACCTGGCCGCTGACATGGCTGCCACCTCATCGCCCCCTTGGACCAATAGTCTACCGCCACGTCACCCGATGACGTCAGCTGACGTCACCTCACCTTGACCCGCCAATGACGTCATGCTGACGTCATCACTAAAAAGCGCCAAAATGGTAAAAAAGTCCATATTAACCCAAAAAAGCCGTGTTTTTCTCACTTTTCACTCCTGTCGCCACTGTTCTCTCTGCATGACCGTTTACGTTCGAATTTCCGCCAACCTGCTGAGTTAACCCGGGCGACCTCCTCAGCAGCAACCGTGCACGCCTGTGCAACCTCTGTTCGTCAATTAACAGGTATTTACCGTTGTTCTGCCCTCCATACGACTGTTATTGAAATTTAAGTTGCTCAGAAGGCTAAGGACACCTTACAAACTATATTTGCACCGCCCATTTCCCTCTGCACGTCCACAATTGTAACTGTGAAGTCTAAAAACACCAGCCAAGCCATAATACCTGTAATTTCACTCAAAAACAGCGTTCACTGCGTATTCCCGGAAAATTCCTTGTTGACCTCAATTCACCCGCTGAAAGAGGGCATAGTGACACCCACAGTAGCCTTGGCTCCTAGTATAAGCAGTATTTCAATTGCTGCTGTATAAACTCCTCCTCTGATACTTAAATTTCAAGACTATTCTTACAAAAAGCACTTCTGTTCTGTGCTGGTGCTGTTACAAGCCACTTTATTACAATTGTTGAACTTCAAAGAATCATGGAGACTCCTATTGCTCTAAATATCAAGCCCCTCAATGCTCCTCACCAGGAATTAGCATGGAAAGCTCTGGGAGACATGGATTACCAAATGCTGGACTGGTTCCCTATGGGAACCAAATACAATATCCAGATGATGAATGAGTTAAAAGCCCAGCACCTGAGTGGGGCAGACATCTTGGGAATTTGGGACTCAAATTTGCCCATCTACAACCTTCCCCAAGTAAATCCTATGGTAGAACTGATCTACAGCTGCCAGGAATGCTATGACCCAAACCAAAGAGCTGTCATCAGCCCCACAGGCTCAGTCCTTTTCCAGATTACCCCAGAGAGCATAAATGAAATGCTGCACTTCCATACTGCCAAGCAATTGACCCCCCTCTATATGCAGAATTTGATAAACAAAGGGAGCAAGCTGTCAAGTGACCAGATCATCAAAATCAATCAATTGTTTGTCAGGCCAGGCTCTGAATCAGTCAGAACTCCTCCTATTGGGTATCACTACTTGAATGATTTGGGCAGGATGTTAGTGGATTTAATCAGTTATGTCCTAGGATTAAGGGGGATGGAGGATGTGGATGATAGCCTAATGGCAATGCTGTCTATATTCTCTCCTGGTAAGCCCCCAGCTGTACATTATGACTATGCAACCTACATTGCAGATAAAATCCATGAGCAGTTTATGAACTTGAAGAGGGAAAGACTATTCAGGTATACTTCATATATATACCATCTATTCTTGTTCTATCAGCCAGCCACCTTCTCTTTTCCTTTGAAGCAACTCAATGCCCAGGGAAATCCAAGATCAGTTGTGTTCTGGACTTCTGTTTTTCATCATACCTCTGTATCACCTTACACATACACTGAGTTTATTGACTTATTCATTTATCCAGTCATGACAGTATTGCATGGTACTCCTCCTCCTAGACTAACTGATGACATGAGAAGAATTCTCCATTTGAATAAGTCCTACAGCATTGGTAATTGGTACTTCTACCAAAACCACACAGTCATCAGGATATATGGCTGTGAGTTGACCCCTTTTAGGTTGCCAAGGTATGTCCCCATGAGGCTTTTTGCCTTGGAATATTTCAGACAGTTTGGGAACTCAGACTACCTGCATTTTCAGAGCAAGAACAAGAAGTCACAGCTAAAGGTGAGGAGCCAGCTGGGTCCTTTCCTATATAACAGAAAAGAGGAAGGGTGGAAGGAGGCAGACAGTATCCTGGAGGGCCTCAGACTGCAAACCAGCTTTGAATGGATACCCTATGACCCCAATCATTCTATCTCCCTCAGGAGGATTAGATACAAATTGGGTAGCTATGCACACAAGAGACAACCCGAGATTGAACAGTATGCCAATGCATCAAATTGGGAAGAGGGTACCCTAGAGGAGGAAATTACTAATGAAGAGTTACTTGAGAGAGAGGCTAGAAATATGCAAAAGGAAGCTGACTTGGAAACTTGTGGACAGGTGCCCCTCTCCTACAAAAAGCAACTTGGAGCAGCTGCTACATCATCAACAGCACAGCAGCAAACTGCCGAGAAAGCACCACAGACAGCAAGCAAGGATAAAGGGAAGCAGGTGGAACAGCCACCTCCATTGACAGAAGAACAAGTGGATACATTGCTACAGCAGCAAGAAGAGATGGAGCAGCAGGAACTCGGGCAGCAACAGGAAGAGGAACAATTTAGTGAACAGCAGCCCTTGCAGCAAGAAAAAGTGATTAATGCTCCAAGCTCCACTGAGCAACAGGCTCAGACAATAGTGCCTCCTAGGGCAGAAACTACTGTTGATACCTCAGTCCTCCAAACCCCACAAAAGGAGGACTTAACCAGGAAAAGGGATAGAGAGACTCCCCTGACTTCATCCATCAATTGGGGAGAGAAAAGACAAAGACTAAATGACTCTCAAGAGGATGACATAGCAGTGAGGCAAGCAATGGGCATGGGCCCACCCAGTGGAGAAGTTTCAGCCAGTTCATTTCAGCATGAACATGATAGAGCCGTGGGAGGAGAGGTCAGCTCCTCCAGCCAGCATAGAGAAGGACAGTCAAGCATCAAACAGCAATTTATTGACATTAAGAGGAGGAGTGATCCTATTAAAGTACAGCTGTACAATCATTTGCTGAACCTGGCTCCTACCAATCAGCAAAGACTCATGTCTGCCTTTGATGTAAGTGAAGGCAAGATGATCATGAGTCACTTCATGCCCACAACGCTGCATCCTCAATCTACCTCGGATTACCTAAGAACCAACATGGAGGTTCTGGCCAAAGACATACACCCTATGGATAAGATTGAATTACATAAACAAACTGGTGAAATGGTGTATGCCTCCTTGGCAGATGAAACGTTGGAGAACTACAAATTGAAGAGCAGCCTTGATAACACAGCATCTCAGCTGGAATTGGAGAGAGCATCATCACAAGCCAAGGACAACAGGATCAAGTCCTTGGAAGAGGTAATTATAGAAATAGGACATGATCCTAAAGATGTTAAGGGTATCCAAGAACTCTTGAAGCTAAGGGATGCAGACTTGGCGGCCTTAAGAAAGAAAATCAAGCTTCCAGTTACCATCCATCCTCAAACAGATGAAGTTGCCCAGCAAAGGCAGGAAAAGGATGCTACAGACCTACTGATATCCCTGTACAAGGAGCTGGTTCGGACTCAAGACCAGCTAGGACAATCAGAAGCTGCGAAGGCAGCATTACAGACAGCATTGAAACAAAAAGAAGAGGGCCAACCCTCCCAGCCTCCTCCGGTGATAATCAACCTTGAGGAAGTCCAGCCAACGACTACTCCTCCTCCTCAACAGACAGGGCCTACAGCACCATCTACAGCAACAACTACACCAACAACAGAGCCAACTCCTACTCTGGATATGCAGAAGCTGCAAGCTGAGATCCAAGTTCTTGAATCCCAAATGAAAGAGCTTGATGAAGTCAAAAGGTCTTTGACCAAGGTGAATGAAAAATTTGACAAAAGCAAGCAGAATGAGGCAGCAAAGGAAAGAGAGGTAAAAGCTCTAAAAAAGAGAATAGCTGAACTAGAAAAAGAGCTTGCACTAGAAAAAGTAACAGCAGAATTGAAAGCAGTCCTCTGGGGCAACATTGGTCGATCCATCACCAATCAGTGGCAGTATATTGAGACTATGGATGAGCAAATAGCACTCATCACGAAGGCAAACAGGGAGGTACAGAGAGCAAGAGCAAGCCTTGGCCACATGCCAGATGCTGCCAGCAGAATGATCAATATTTTGAATAACAAAACTAGCTCTCAACTAGCCACCATGGGAATTACTAACAGGACTGAAACAATTTCAGTAGTTAAAAGAGTCTTGACACTAAGAAGCCTAATTGGAACGCTGGAGAGGAGAACACAGGATATGCAGACCGAGATCAACAAATTCCTGGACAGATTTGTGGCATTACAAAACAGAGGCCTCCCCAGCATATTAAGCAGTGTAGGAAGGCTGCTTACTCTGGAAAATTACATCAAAAGGGTTGATGCGCAGGCTGCAGCACAAATAGCAAAACAACCCAGTACCTCAGCTGAAACAGGGCCAGCAACAGGGCAGAATTTGTATGATAGGGTGGATAACCTGTTCTTTATTATGAATGAAATTGATCACCTGTTTGATACCCCACCAAATTTCTTTAAGTATACAGAGGCAGATGAAACTTTGGGGGCAATCATAAGACACCAATTGCCCACACAGGAAGAGTGGAGGAATTTGACACAGGTAATCTTATCAGGCCCGAACCCGTAGGGTTGGTTTTTTCTCCAGTTTATGGGCAGTCATGCACAGGCAGAATTTTGATAGATAAAATCTACAAGGAAGAGACAGATGCTGAGCCAACTCAGCAGAGCTATTTACTCACCACAGCAGCAGTCACAATCACAGGTGACAAACCCAGAATACAGCGTACAAGCCATAAAGTCGGGTTCCCCAGCATTTAATCAAAGTATCTCAACCGACTCAGCAGATCCCAAAGGCCAAAATATCTTCTGACAGAACATTAAGATGCCTTTATTTTGTATTCAATGCTGTAATAAATTCCGGATAATAATATCTCAAAAGTTGGTGAGAATATTAAGTCTGAGATAACTCAGAACTCAGATATTTTTGTAAAAATCGCAAGTATATATTCACCCCTCACAGGAGCTTAACGGGTTGTTGTTATTTTCCTTTTGGAAGTCTCACTTGCTGTAAGATTCTCAGAGAAGTAATACAAAGGGAGAATGGAATTTCCAAAGCTTGGTGTATTTGATGCGTTGTGATGAATGGTGAATGTTGCAGGATTCCAGAGTGTTTCATAAAACAATAAGTTTTTCTTAAATCTCTGTATTATATGTTTTCGAGTCTTTTGTTCTCTTTTGTTGTTTAAATGTTTTACACTTAATAGCAAAGTAGAAGAATGGTTCCAGGATTTAATCTATGATTACCCTGAACTCAAACTAAGCTATTATCCATGTTTTCTTCAGATACAGTGAATGAAGTGTAATTCTTAATTGCTGCACTTTAAAACTATATCTTTTACAGCGATAGACATCCCCAGGGATTCAAGTTTTGCTCCTGAGGCATCTATCTGTTTCTCATACCTAGTTTGGTGGAAATACTCGAATACTTTAGTGAAAATTCTTAATTGCTTTCACTGGTTTTTTCACCTGTTCGTGTTATAAAACAAAAATTTTGTTGCATGAAGTATCCAAATGGCCCTGTAAGTTTCACCATTTCACCTCAAGGTTTCTAGACACCTATACAGCCATAGACTCCATTGCCCAATGATATTTGACTCTTTGAATATTACATCATAAGACCTAAAAGAAACTCTTCAACCAAAACATAAACAAAACCTGTGCATAATAGCTAGCCTAAAACCCTATCATAAACAGTTACAAATCATAAAGAGAGAGCCCTCTCTGATCACAGTTTGGCTAGAAACAGTGATCCAAAGATTGGTTAGTGGTTACCCCGGCCGTATTCCCTTGGGAGTCATAGGGAACAACCTGGGTGATAACAGGCCCATGGATTGCAAATGCACTTATATTCCCTTAAGCATTTTTGTAGAGCAGTGGGGATGCAAGTCAATACTAGCAAGACCAAAATAATGATTTTTTCTAATAAAAGGAAGCAGAGCCATCATACTTTCTTCTTTGAAGACAACATTCTTGAAGAAGTAAATGAGTACAAGTACCTTGGGATTGACTTCAACAACAAACTCAATTGGGAGGAATGCAGAAAGAAGAGAATTTTAGCAGGGTGGAAAGCATTATATGCTCTTCAAAAAAGATGTAGAGAGGCAGAGTTATGGGATTGGAAAACGATTAAAGTACTTTTTGGACTCCTAGTTTGTCCAGTGATGCTATATGGGTGTGAATTGTGGGCTAGCAACATTCCCATCTCAAAATGGAAACAAATTGAGAAAATAAAAAAACTCTTGATCATGAGCAAGTTCAAAATAAAAAGTTCTGTACCTTATGAGATAATGTTGAGTGAAACAGGAGCAACTTCCATTGAAGCAATTGCTATGGTGCGGCTCATAAGATACCTAAAAATAATTGAACAAATGAGAGTAGGTAGATGGCCTAATGTTATCTTCAATGAATGCATCAGTGAAAGAAAGAAAACATGGATGAAACAAAACTACACATGGATGCAAAAATGGAATATCTACCTCAATGCCTGTCCCACAAATAGCAAGGAGCTAAAGGATTTTGTTATGGAGAAGTTTTGTAAAAATGTATGGGGAAAAGAGTTGGGTAGAAAGAAGAAATATTACATTGAGGAATTCAACCCTATTTGTGATTTACAACAAAAAGAGTTCATTGGAGCTAGCATTTCGTGGAGGGCAAAGGTTCTTATTGCTCAATTAAGGACCAACTCACATCAACTTCGGTGTGAAACAAGACGGTGGAAAAGGCCTAAAGAAGCTTGGAAAGAAAGGGTGTGTACATTTTGCATGTCTAGGACTGTGGAATTGGAAAAACATTTCATTTTAGAATGTGATGCATTCAAAGACATCAGATAAAGTTATGAGAACATGTTAGCATTAGTTTCTTAGCATTGTCTTTTTAGGGAGGGGATTGATGGAAGGTTGGGTCAGCTCATCATCAATTTGAATCAGAAAAGAAATAAATTACAAAGAGCAAAAACAGAGAATTAATGGTCTCATAAACTATTTTTAGTCTCGTGAACCTTAAAATATCATTTCATTACCTCTCACCTCACTTCATCTCCCACATCGCACCCAAATTTCGGTACTCCTCCATATCGTAAATAAATATCCTACAAATTCCCGAAATCCTGCTCCCTTTTACCTCCCGAGCCTATGTTAGTTCGTATCTATTAATTCGGGTTTCTTTTAAAAACCCCTCTGAAATTTCTCAAACTCACAACGTTTTGGTTTAAAAAAAATGTTTTTGTTTTTAATAATAGTTTATTGTATTTAAAATTATTTTTAATATATTTTAGTTTAATTAAAATAAATTTGGTATATAAATTTAGTTGGCCATTAAACTCTTATTTAAATTTATTTTTTAATTAATTTATATAATTTGTAATTATAATTTAATAATTTTAATTAAGTTATACATATTCAATAATTGTAATTAATTCATTCTTTTTAATTATAATTATATAGTTAATTAGAGTTACTAATTTAATTTAGTTTGGATTTTTAATTAAAAATGTATAATTTTGACCTATGAATGCATTTTTTTTTTAAATTCTGACAGTTTTGACACTACATCTCTGTAGAGACATATCTCAATATTTATTTAGCCAAATGAAGTTCACAATAGCTCATTGGAAAGTTAAGACTGGGGCGAATAATTTGGGAATGATAAATTTAACAGATTCAATCATTCAATGACTCAAAAATTCAGCAGAAGACAAAATGACTAATTTGTAACAACAATTGGTTTCTCCAATTTTAATTTGGGAAAATTTCATTGGCTTGGGAAAACTGTTGTCACTAATTCATCCTCTAGTATTACTCAAAATCTGAATAGATCCATTAGAAGCAATTGCATCTTGGAATTTGTTTGGATTTCATTTATTTTAATTTAACAATTTCACAAGAGATGTTTTTCCATATTTTCTAATTCTAATTTCTAATTTGCAATTTAATTTATTTATTTTTTATTTTGATTGGTTTGTAGCAAGAGATCAGTTGGAGAAGTTAAATCTGATACATTTAAGAGCAATGGAAAAATACCAACAAAAAGGAAAATGGGGAATTTGGATCTCTAATTCAGGATCTGAAAAATTACCCTCAAGAATTCTCTATTTTTTATATTTCTTGTAGTTATTAAATAACAATTTTGAGAATGGGGGAGAAGTTTTTGAGAATGAGGAAGAGGTTTCTCTTCTCTGCATTAGAGGCTTTAAAAACACTATTGTAATAGGAGATTATAGTTGTACGTGAGGGGAAAACGTCAGATATGAGGTTTGGGGAAAACTCTATGATTTTTCTTGTTGTGCATTTGCACTATTGTAATGTACTGTGAGTTGAATTATGGAGAGAGAGTATTTTTAGTTCTGAAAGAGAAGATTGTTTTGCACTATTGTTAGCAATTTCTCCAAGGATGAGGTTGTTCAAGGACTGCAAATTCTTGTAATGAGATTTTGGTATGATTTTAATTCTTGTTCTAAATAGTGTATTACATTCTAATATTGAGCACTACTGTCATATCGATTGTTTTATGCTATTGAAATTTTATAAGAGTTATCTCGAGGAGCATAACAGAATTAGAATTAATACAAATTCGTTGAAATAGGAATGTACTAAGCAGTAACTATTTATTGTTTAAATACATTCCCATTTTGTTTTCTCTTTCATTAATTGAATGAACTACTTTCCATTTGCTCTTGAATTGAGAGAAGGTTATCCTTTCTCAATTTGAAATAGGATTAGTTTTACTTGTATCTTAGAGTAAGATCTGCATTTAGATTTAATTATGCATTCGAGAAGTCCCCTCATATAGGGACATAACTTAGTTATAGTTTGGCTAAGCCGTTGTGTCAACTTAAGGATCACTTTCTTGCAAAAGCTCTGCAAGAGGGCAGATTTGATTTCTCTCTTTATATTGGCAAGTAATAGACATATTATAAGGTAGCAGAGAGGGAGAGAGGGTAACTGGATCCAACTGAACCAGTCAAAACCACTACATCAAACGGATAAGAGCTTAGTTGGGGCTCTGGCCGGGTGTTCTCTCTTATATGTTGATGAGGTCATTTTTTACCATCAACACAACCCAAGACCTCAACCAGCAAAATGATCTTCTAGCATAGGTGAATGTCCACAAAAATCATATCTAACAAATTGACGACGAATCACACGAGACAAAGGCTCTGCTCCGTGACCTTAAGCCACCAGCACAAGTCCACTTCTAGAAGCTACAAAAGATCATTGCAAAGGTAGAAACTGAATGGGATGCCCTCCTAACGACATGGCCTTTCCGACTAACAGCTAAACTGACAACACAATTTAATGACCAAATGAGCACTCTCACAAGTCCATGGAAGGCGACGTTTTCTGAGTACACATAGTTCAAAATAGCATCCATACAATTTGTCCCTGAGTTGGGTCCTTCATTTGAAGGAACAGGCCAAGGAGGAGCAACACTAGTAGAAACCCTGCAATAGTAAGAAGTACTAGCAACACCAACAAATGATTGACTCAGGGACAAGTCAATTGACTTTTGTCACGGCTTATTGGGTTCTTCATTTTGGGGATACAAATTTTTCATGTTTGATTTTTTGACCATATTTTTGACCAAATGTGACCGATGGAAAGTTGCAGAGTAGGCAGTCGAGGAAGGAGAAGGAATCTGCTAAAGTCTGGCAGTTGTGGAAGATTATCTAGGGAAATTAGGGTACATGTAGTCACATCTGAGCGAAACATTCAATAACAGCAGAGGAAGCGGTCTCAACCGAGCAACAAAAGCAGCTGAAAAGGAAAGGGTGGAGCATCCGAGGAAGAAAGCAGCAATCCAGGCGAGTAGAGTTCTTAAAAGCTGAAGGAAAATCCAAAATGAGAGAGAGAGAGAGAGGAGTGTACTGAAATACTATTGCAAAGCCTATTGGGCTCGTATGACTCTGTAATCCTATGGATTCATATAATATCATATTCCTAGTTCTTGTTTTGTGGAGAATCCATCTGAGCCTAAATGTAATGATGTAATGTTGGTTGAAATTAATGGAAGAGAAAGTTGCAAGGATGTTTGATGGCCTACTTGTGTTGGTTTTATGTGACCCCCTTTAAAATTTTATTATGAATGCATGTGTATATTCTATGTTATTTTGGATGCTTAGTTGTTGTCTTGTATAATGAATACATGTGTGATGTCATAGTTCTAAGTTTGAAGAGTCTTGGTAGCCTTTATGTGATTCCTCCTGATACCTGGTTCCAATCCCTTAAGTAAGTAAGGTCATGGCGTGCCTCGGGTGAGACGCCTTATTCTTCTTGAGTAAGGTGAAAATGTCAGCGCTATGCTAGACTACGACGGACTCTTTGTTGGCACTGTGCCTGAACTCAGGGTCTCTACCTGTCCATCATTTTTCTGCCAACAGATGTGTCACAGACAATTACATAAATAGCTAGGAATATGTTTGTATTGATGTGCATAATACATATTCCACTATTAAAAGTTGATAATTCCCCAAGATTTGGAAAAATATTTAAGCCTTTAAGGGATGTGAATTCATCAGGAATCATATGTCTTCCAAGAAGTCAACACCCTTGATTTGGATCATACTCCCCCAATTCCATAGATATGCACATAACTTGATCCACTAACAAAATGTCACCTTCCTCTTTTGCTACAAATATGATATTTAAATATTTTCTTGGATTGTCCTGCACTATTAATAGGTCTCATTCTACAATATTTTTGAAAGGGATTAGAAATTTTCATAATTTTAGTCAAATTTACAAGTTTATAAATGAACTCAAGTGCAAGAAAATATTTTGGCAATAGGCAATGTTCCAATGCATCAATTCCCCTCTTGGTCTCCATGAAGACTAAATTCAAAGGCTACTTCCTTGGGTATCTTCAACATTCTAAGAAAGAATAAGATCTATTGAATTCTACCTTTATTAGCATCTAGAATAAACTATACTCTTTGTACAATTAGGTTTGTATTGGAACCAACATTTCCAACTGCCAAGAACATAAAATTTGAGAGAAGATCCATAACCAACCTCTATAAATCCTTTTGAAAAGTAGCACTAAAGATCATGATATATCTGAGGAGACATACATGTTTCTTGGAAAAACATAATACTTTCCTAGATCAAAAGGCATAATGTTGCATTATAAATATAGCATTTATTTATAAATATTCAAGCATTTCCCACTTGTCCACTTTTTCAATGTCTACATCCTTGAACCATTGAAACATGAAGTGGCATTAAGTAAACTCTATTACCCTTTATGATGCATGAGTATTGTCTTATGCACTCCATCACATGTGATATATATTTGTAGATGATATAGATGCAAGATTGATTAGAGTTAGGGGCATTATATGGAGTCATGCACTTTTTCTAACATTTTCCTTATGCCTCATTTTGACTAGCTACCTCAACGGTTAGGTGTTATGATGTCTATAGAAGAGTATATAGTGCAGAGTTATTAGTTTATGACGATAGAATTTAGCAAGTTTTACAATCATGATATATTTAGATTTTGTGCTTATATTTTGGATGTGCATTTGGTCCAGGATGAAGACAACACTCTACATGGTTCTATTTATTTGATTCTTCCAATCATCATATGACTAGGTGAGGTGGTAGTGTTAAACACAAATGGTGCTTCATGATGCATGTTACTGTCTAAATTAGAAGTGTTAGAAATGTTTAACCAAAAGTATTACATGTAAGAATTATTAGAAATATGTTGAATTTCACCTCAACATATATCTCTTGCTTTAGGCCAACTCCCCCTAAAAGCCATGAGTGGTATCCCTACACATAACAACTCAACCAACAAATTGTTGGGTGTGGAGCCTGATTATCTTCTGTATTCAAAGGTTTCAGCCGAATGTATACCCCAGGAATACTGTACACCCCTCCACGCGGGGGGGGGGGGGGGGGGGGGGTGCGGGGAGAACTTGTCCCCCCCAGCTGGGGGGTCTGAGGGCCAGCGGGGGTTCGGGGGAAGCGCCCTCGAAGCTAAAAATAGATGTAAAATTGCCTTTACCCCCCTGGCTGGGGGGTCCGGGGGCCAGCGGGGGTTCAAGGGCAGCGCCCCCGAAGCTAAAAATAGGTGTAAAATTGCCTTGTAAAAGTCTAGTAATTTCTAGTCAATCTGGGCCGTTCATTAGGCGGATGATATGACGGTAGAAGTTATGTTTAATTTGAGGTTTTTTACCCTAGAAGGCAACCCCTCACTATATATGAGGGAATTGTATTGCATCTATGTATATCTGTATTCTGAGTGAGGAAGAGAGAGGAGATTGAGAGCGAAGAGGGTGTTACAACAGATCTGCTGTAGGTTGTATCTCTTCAGTTTGCTGGATAATATAAAGGAAGGACTGGTTGTTTCTCCATGGACGTAGCCCAAAATGGGTGAACCACGTATATCTGTGTCTCTCTTGTTTTATGCATTTTCTGTGTTTATATTTCTACAATATTTTATGTGTTCCATTGCTCTGTAATATATAATTTTCTAACACAAATTAGTAGACTAGTGCCTAATTCAAGTAGATGGAAGAGGTAGGAGTTAGTATAATAAAATAAAATCTGATCTAATTAGTGATATAACAAACAATTAATAACTTATACCAACAATGGAAAAAAGCTCAATATGCTAGGAAGATGAGCTAGAAATACCGCAGATTGATTATAATGGATTTTTACCACTATAGAATGTTAAATAGAGATGTTATACATATTCTATATGGTCGTAATATGAAAAAATACTTGTTCAAACTTGTAAGTTTAATATTATTGAAGAGTGAAGTAGGCCACCAAGCATAGGGCCACCTTAGGGACCTGAAACTAACCTTTAGTGAACATGAAACTCAAGAAACTTTGTTAGAGATATTAGCACTATCAAATAGATTTCTAATGAGCACAACACTAAATTTATATTAGTAGTTGGAGATATATTACATTTGCAATATGAATACCCAAAAATTAGCCCACAATGATGAGGGTTGAAAATTTACTTGATCAAAAATAATAATTAGACATACAAATCAATTTGGACAACCAATATATGATATAATAGGAATAATTAATTGATGCAAAGCTTGTTTAGATCAATATAAATGGATACAAAATATTTAACTTTGTCTTTCATGTATCCCAAGGCAAGGGCTTACCTCTGATCAGGTGGCTCCAGAAATAGAAGTGGCCTTGAAAATAGCTCAAAAATAAAAGACATCAGATGGAAGTGAAACAAAGGCCAGATCTAGGGCTCGTTGTCCTCATTCCAACGGTGCAAATTGCATTCAAATCTGAGTTTGTATCCTCAAGTTATAGTTGGTCAAAGTTCTGGTCAAACTGGGCCAAGTGGCAGTCACTAATGAGGAAATAACTTGGTGGAGGGACGGTGCACGGAAAACGACAGTCAAAAAGGGAGAATTTTTTTCCTCCTTAATTTTCCCAGTGATCCGTAAAAATCAGATCAAAAATTTTAACGGTTATGCTACAAAAAAAAATAAAAAATAAAAAATTGGGGTGGAAAGCCACCACCCCCAACAGCATTGAATAAGTGTTGTATTAAAAAAGGGGTTGGTGGGCCACCCACTGGTGAACCTGCTCAATCCACCAGATGACCATACTATATATTGTATAAGAGCGGAACCTGTGGGGCTCGAACCCGCCTGGCCTGGTGGGTCAGCCCACCAATCAGGCGGTTCCAAAGACATGTTACAAAATGCATGTCGTTATCGCATAACTATTTGAAAATAGTGGCACTATAAAAAATTACCGACATGCCATATATAACATAAACAACGGTTCCATGGGGTTGGACCCTAGAACCTTCGCCAAACCAATGTGCCCAATCACCAACGATCCATGCGATATACATTGGTAGCTCTGCCACAAATATTACATAAACCAGCACAATTTCCATTCGACCATCGTGTTATAGACATTTTTGGGCACTACAACCCCAAGCATGAAATGTCCATAAACCAAGGGCTCCTAAGTCCCTAAAAGTGTTGTTCTAACCCCTAAAGGAACAAGGTCTGCTGATTACAGCTTCTCCCAGAAGTTCTCCATGAAAAACTGCTCAGAATTGGTCAAAACAGGATCATTTCAGCTGCTCCACAGGCCAAGTGCGTTGAATCTCACCTAAATGCTCTGTGTGGGTGCGTTGCATTTCAAAAAGCCCTTCTATGGGGTGCGATGGGCGAGAAATGACAAATGGCAGTGTCATTCCACGAGGTGGAGAGGCAATGGAAGCTTCCAGAAACTTCTCCTGTGACACTTGCCTCTCTAAATTCGACCAAGGATGAGTAAGAGATCATCAATCTCCAAGTGGAAGCAAGAACTATCAGAGGGAAGAAACTGATCAAATCACAAGCTGACTCATCTCCCTTACAGATATCTATATATGGATCCCTCATCCTAGAGATCCAGAGGTTGGAATTTTGCATATTGTAAGGAATTGTTGTTGGTTTCTTGAGACAAACATCAGATTGTTGGGTGATCTAAGCTTTGTATGAGGTGAAGAGGGGCTTCCTTGCTAAGAGGTTGATGCTGCGTCAGAACAACTGGTTGTAACTCCTCTTGGTTCTTTCTTGTTTATCAATAAAAGCTATTCAAGTTTTCCTCCATACTCTTGTGTCATTTATGTTTGTTGCATTTGTATGGTCAATTTACATCTGATCCTAGATTGTTTATGATTATAGATCCATGTTCTTGTATAGTGCTATGCTACTGTGATCTTACAGGTACTCTGTGAAGCTAGGCGTGCAAGGGAACAAGTAGCGAAAGACTATCAAGGAAGAGAGGAATCGAACCAGGAGATCAGCGCAAGACAGAGGTTGGTCTTCTTTGTTCCTCTCTATCTATACTTCATAAAGGAAAAATGAAAGTAGCTTTACTTTGTTTGTTTCTAAGGCAGCTATCACACCTTAGTGGGATAAGCAGTTTTGAGTAGAAACATTTCCCTGTAACAAAACGGCGACTCCGCTGGGGACGAATTAGTTTGTTTGTTTATCTTCCTTGTTGTCTATTTCATAAACTTACAGACGGAGTCTGAAGTCGTGCCAGGTAGCTTTCGAACTACATTTGCTATGCAAATGCAAAGTAGATAAATTCCGCTTCAGTCAATCTCTGGGATCTGTTTATGATTTAAACAACTGATTCACAAACTCTCTGATTGCCCCTTGTGGTAGCTCTTAGATCCTCCTTAGATCTACCCCTGATTGTTGCATTACTGATTACCATTTGCTCGGCCAAAACCCATGAACTGAACTGCAAATTGTGACTCGGAACCCAAGAAAAGTCTCGTTTTGGCCCAGTGCAGGTACTGTTATGAGAATCTGAAATTCAGCGCACTTCCTGAGTGTAGTAGGTGCGCTGCATTTCAAATTCCCTGTGTTACAGGTGCGCTGATCAGACTAGGCATTGTGCAGTTTTGGTTTCTGTGGTTCATTCTTTCTAGTTCTATTCATGAATTTTGCTGCCAGTGATCAGTATATCTCTGTTTGAAACCCCTTTTCCTTGCTGTTATTCCACCTCCTTTGTACAAAAGAACTCTAAATGTTTTTGTGTGTTTGTTGAGTCATTTTCAGTTCTCCTTTGCAAAAAGTAACATAATCGCACTGTCGTCCTTTGATTAGAAAGTGTCGCAAGTGTCGATTTCAATCATAGGAAAGAGTTTGATTGTTGTTGATAGTCGGTTATCTTGTTACTATTGTTTTTGGTCTGAATTTGTAATTTTTCTAGTGTCGAAAACAAGTATTCATTTCCAAATCGTAAGGTGTTGTGATTGCCTCCATTTTTTATTTCGAAAAGAAACTTGTTGATAACTGTCGCTTGAAAAGTAATTCAGATTTGTGCATCAACTTTCTTTTTATCATTCATATACTAAGAAAGTCGAAAACAAATACATGCATGTGCATTTGCATTTAGACAGTCTGATTGGTTTGATTTAGGAAAGTGCATTTAGAGTGTGCTCTTTGCTCTTTGTGAAAGGATTCTGTCTTTCTTTCCTTAGTAGCTAGGATTTTCATTGCACAAAGAAGATAAAAAGATTGTTTATCATCTTAGATTGCATTTTAGGAATTACATCTACATCTCGTGGTGAACCTGAAACGCAAACTTCATAAACAAGATCAACTATAAAATAAATTCAATGAATCTAACAACGCTTTGGAACCTAACGCACAACATTTAGAAGTCTAGGCTAGAGATGTATTCCGGCGTCGTAAAGCCTGGTAACTGCTATTCTCACTGATGGTTGGGTGATTCCTCCACTTTTAGACAATAAGTGCCAGTACGGACTTGTGCTCCCATGTACCGTCGAGTATATTTTGGGAGACCACAATAGGTTTAATTTTTTATCCATAGGAAGCCGTGTCTGCCGCCCTATCGATCGCAATGCACTGAACACAACATTCGGGAAGATTGACTGTCGTACCGTAGAAAGTATTTTGAAGTTTTGCGATTGGTTTGGTAATTCCTCTACCTAGATTTCTAGATCAATCCCTTTCGTTCCTTTTCAGACTCTTTAACGGAAAAGGTCCATCTCAGCACTTGTCACTTCAGGCTCATTAAAAATCGAAGGCGACTAGAGTCATCTTTTGTTTTTTCTCGACTCTTAAAAATTGAAAAAACAAGTTGTGTCAAAGCGTCCAAAATTCATCTAATTCGGAAATATACTACCCCTTTATTTTGAGTTGATTAAGTAATCCGCAATCGTGGAAGAAAGTCAATCAAAATCGTTAGAAAACCTTTTGGATAGACTAGATATGTCTGAACAACCGTTGACATCCAGGACTGTGCCATCCGACGCAGCAGCGGCAGAGCCTCCTGCTGCTACTCCAACGATGTTCGTCGGTATACCATCTGTCCCGGCAAGTTATCAACAACAAGTCGGAGTCCAATCAGGGACTATTTCGACGACATGGTCAGTTCCTATTTCTTCATCCGGATTATCATCTGGTATTTCTTATGTTGAAACTCAACAAATTGATCCAATGTGTCTTCAAAGGCCAATCTATCCTTTAAGTGCTGGATTACCACCATATGGAGGGCAGTATGCCTTTTCATTGTTCCCTCCCGGAGAACAACCATATGGGATTTTACAACAAAGTTCAGGTCAGACTGGAATTACATCCAGCGGTTGGGTACCAATACTACCTCAACAACCAAGGGTTGTATATTCAATGCAACTAGTCCAACCTTAGTCGAATATTCCCACTATACCTGCTATGGTGACTACGTCGCAAGTACAAGCGCTACCTGTTGTATGTCAACCCCAAGTTTCTCAGGTTGCAATACAACAGCCTCTTGTCTCGACAACTCAATCACAACCTCAGGTTAGTGTCTCCTTATCTGGAGCGACTCAGGCTCAAACAAGTACTATGATTCCTCATCTTGGTCAATCATCCAGTATTGGGCAACAACAAATGGTCCAACACCCATGGCTGGTTCAATCTCAACAACCGCCATTCCAACAATCATATCAAGGACCTGAGCAACAAGTCTTTGTAAGTAATGGGCAACCGCATTTCCAAAGTGGTTATCAACAACCATATTATAATGGTTATGCCCATCAACCTTGTCAAAGTTGCCAACATCAAATACATTATGCTGGTATGCAAAGACCCACTGCTCAGGCGATTCCATCTTATCCTGGGTATGCTTCGCCTAACCTGAATCAATAATTTCCCTTTGTAGCAACTCTAGAATTACCAGATCTAAATCGGCTGACGAATGATCCAATTTCTTATGCCCCTTGGTGGCCGACGATTCCGCATAAACTTCTGTCAGATATTCCTAAATTTAATGGAAATCCGGGTGAAGACCCGTCGAATCATGTGATGACCTTTCATCTGTGGTGTTCATCTAACACTCTAAACGATGATTCGATTAGGCTTCACCTTTTTCAGCGAATGTTAACTGGTTTGGCAGCAAAATGGTATATTGAATTGCCTAGAGGTTCATTCGATAAATTCAACACCCTAGCCACAACCTTTTTAACCCATTTTTAGTTACCAATAAGGTACGAAACAGGAACAGAGCTTCTTACCAATTTCAAACAAACAACGGCCACTCACATATCTGATCATATTCATGAGTGGCGACGTCATCGTAGAATGGTAAAAACGTATGTTCCTGATCAACTTTTAGCTGAATGGTTTATTAAGTCATTATTACCTTCCATTACAGAAGATGTGGCAAAGGGAGGAGTTGTCACTGAAGAGCAAGTTATTGCTCGTGCACAATATCGAGACTTGATCTATACTCAGTCTGGCACGCTCTACGATAAAATACCTGATTCTCCTAGACCGTAATTTTCCGTTCCTCCCCCTCCTAAATCAAACAAAGACTCTCATGCCGGTGATGGCGTGATAGGTATGACAAGCATGAGATCGACAAAGGCTACATCTAAGAAAGACCGTAAGATTTCTGATCAAAATGCAAATGAAGAACTTCTCGCCTCGGAGGTAAATGCCATGTCGACCGACAAAGGCAAACAACTGAAGCAACCAGGGGACAAGAAGAAAAAGAAAGGGAGGAAAAAGAAGCAGGATGAGTCATCTCCTGAAAAACCTTCTGCAAACCCTTCTGGGCAAAGGAAACCCCCTATGGGGTGTCATATATGCGATGAGGATCATCGGATGAGAGATTGTCCACATAAAGCTGAAGTTAAGAAACTCTTTAAGAGTTCAAAAACCTCAGCAGTATTGACTGATCTGTTTCCAAACCCAGGAACCAAACTGGTTGCTAATCAAAATGCTTCCCGATCCCAAGTGCTTATGTTGTCTATGTCAAAGCAGCAAAATGATGCTTTGACAAGGAATAAAGATTACGGGAATCCAAAACTGTCGAATAACAAGGCTAATGAACAACCTAGTAGTTCGACAACAACTTTAACCGAAGTTGTGCCACCCATAATTCCTGAACCAATGATAAAGTTGCCAAAGGGATTAGTACACAAGTCGACATTTAATCCCCGTGCTAAAGTAGCACAGAATTATAATATAGTAGAGGACCTGGCCCAATCGCCGTCCGCTATGTCGACACTTGAGGTACCGCAAAATTACCTCTCTCAAAAGCAGAATCTATTATCAGTAATAGGTGGGATTGACCCAACGGATTCCAATCTTGTATCCTTTAATCACAAAGGATATGACCCTCAATTCCCAGCTCAACTAGCTTTCCTGATTCAAGTGAAAGCCCTCAACAAAACTGTTCATCGAACAATTATTGATGAGGGGGCATCTACATGTATTATGTCGATGGGTTGCTGGAAAAATTTAGGCTCACCACCCTTGTCGAGATCGTCAACGATGTTAAAAGCATTTGATGGACGATCATACACTCCATACGAGATTTTAAGTAACTTGCAAGTGGAACTGGGGGGCAAAACAACAGAAATTGATGTTGAAGTAATCGACGGAAACCTCGATTACAACATCCTACTGGGAAGGCCTTGGATATATGCCATGGCAGCAGTTGTGTCGACCTATTTCAGGAAGATTGCATTTCCCTTCCAAGGAGGAATTACCATCGTCGACCAACAAACATTTCTCCCCAACAGTTCACGAGTTACGGGAAGCATTCCAATGATCCATGGAAGCAATCATTCGTTTCAAAATATTGGAGTAGGCCTCCTAAAAGACCCTGCCTTAATGGGTACTTTTTCCCTACCGCCTCCAAGGAATCTGGCGGAAGTGGCCACAGTGGAAACCCGCAATATGAAATCTTCTATATCTAATGGATTCAGAAGATTCCTAAACATTTTGTCAGCATGGATCATCGCCATTTTAGAAATATTGTAGCAATAAATTTTCTTGGCTTGGGAGGCAAACCTAAATCAATGCTCATCGAGTGTTTGGATAGATAGGTCTAAGGAATATGGCACCTCTTCAGATCCTTGGTCGCATGTACATTCTACAGACGAAGGAATCATTCAATCAATGATGGTAGGAGAGGCACCATGGGAAGATTACCACCATCGCTCCCATCTTCTGGATTACCACGAAGATTATTCCAGCAACCTTAATCATCCATCAGTTTTGATTTACTATCAAATACTGTAAATACGGTGGATTCCGAGGACGGTTATTATCTCGTGTCGACCTCGTTAAAAAATGAAACAAGGAGTTATGAGGATAGTTCTTTTACTGTGTCAACCTCATTAAAAAATGAAACGAATCCCCTTTCCAAATCTCAAAGGTAAACCTTCATTCCAACCACTGAGTTGAATGCAATGAAGCTTGGGGGGCATGCACCTCGATTTGCGTTATTATGTTGGGGGCATGCAAGCTTATCATGAGTAGTGTTACTGCAGGGTTCAAG
This sequence comes from Pinus tabuliformis, assembly GCA_031772625.1. NCBI lineage: Eukaryota > Viridiplantae > Streptophyta > Pinopsida > Pinales > Pinaceae > Pinus > Pinus tabuliformis. The sequence goes on along the minus strand of CM062804.1, from coordinate 1,495,952,400 downwards.
CTCGTTAAAAAAAAATAAACCTGCATCGAGCAATTTTAGCGCATAGTTCAAGCTCGTTAAAAAATAAACATAAGCCATGAGCAAATGTTTCTCCTTGCGTTTAAGCTCATTAAAAAATGAACTATTTCCCGGTAAATAACCATCGTGAATGTAGTACTTCAGCCTTTAAAGCCTTGGTCGTGTTCTCATCATCACCTCCACTCTATATTGGCCAATCATTCACCTCCATTTGATTGTTTACCCCTTTTTGAGGAACAGCTGCGAAGAGTGATCCCACTAGCCATCCTTATAACACTGCCGTGATTGGAGAATTCCAAACCTTACCTGGAATCAACTGCTACCCAATTTTATCACTCGTTCCTCAAAAGACGAGTCTCCTTTAAGCTCTTTTCAACTGACTTGTAAAATATGAAAAGATTGCCGAGCCATTGGCCTCTCCAGCTCGTTAAAGGGACCGGAAGTGCTATCCCTCCTTTAGATTTTAATCTTTTTGGACCTGAGGGATTATTACACAAAAAGATCGAGCGCTTGTTTTGTTCGGCTCGTTAAAAGGATCGAAAATTCATCCCTTCTATATTGTTTTATACTTTTTCGGACTTAAGGGATTAGATGACGAAAAAGGAATTTTGGAGTTTCCTTTACGTTCCTTTTTAGACTCTCTAAAATTGAAAAGGACCGAGTTATCTTTGTCGTTAAACTCGTTAAAATTTTAATAGCGACAAACTTGTCTATAGACGAGAACGAGTTTCACTATCGCTAGGCTCGTTAAAACATGGCAATGGGTTTGCCTTAAGGGAAAATTATAGAACAAGCATATGTTATCCTCCTCAAGCTTGATAAAAATAAAGAGGCACTGGTCAGCAATGACTGGGGAAAAATTGGGAATAAAACTTGAAGAAACTTTGTTGGTAGCAAGTCGCTCTTGAACATGACACTTTCACTCCGCATCCAAGTCGGGTTGGGTTGTTTCATTCACCGGTCACATCACCATGGTCCCATCATACCATCCACATTTGGGGTTAATGCTACCAATCCATCATGTCAGTGTCGCCGATATGTTCAAGAGAAGTCATTCAAAGAATTCACCTGTGTCTCACCCACTACAATACATTTACACTCCATTCTTTCATGACCGCCACCCTGAACCTTATATCACCAGATCGTTTTCACCTCCATTAAAATCATTTGCTCCATTCCGTGTCATTGATGTGGGATTCATTAAGGCCCTCCTGTGATAGATCGCTTCTTGTCGACATCAGCTCATTATCCAAGAAGTTGATCTAGGAACACCCCATTCAGTACTTTGAAGCTTGCATGCCTCAATGGCAAGTTTCTCACTTCCGGCGACAGGTTTACATCAATGACCTTCGACCGAAAGATTTTGCATGGTGTTCAATGCCAAGTCCTTTATTCACACCACGTGAATTGTACTGCAGTACCTTGAGGGTCATTATCATTATCGGTGATTCCTCTCGCGCTTGTTAACAGCTTATATCATTGGCTGGTAATCAAGCGATGTCTTTCCATGTTCGACTCCAGAACATCTCTCACATGGATAGATTTGTACTTTGAGTGAAGATCAAACGAGATTGAAGACCCCAGATGTAGTTTCATCCATCCGGGCTGTGATATATATTCAGGGAAATAAAGACATCAAATGTACATCATTGCTGCACAGATAATCATCCAATCAAAGGGATGATGGCTCTATCTGAATCATCAGTCTACACTCAGACGATTGTCTGTCCTATGTACATGAAAATGAATTTATAAAGCTGAGCATGGAAATGCCCACCTCAGCTAGATCATGAAAATATTATGAAGATAATGTATTGTATTGTATCTTATTACAGGTCTCCTCCCAGCTTGAAAGAACTTCAGATCCTCATAATAAAGCATTTCACTCGACATCAAAAGATTAACAACCTCATGCTTTAGGGGGCAACTGTTATAGACATTTTTGGGCACTACAACCCCAAGCATGAAATGTCCATAAACCAAGGGCTCCTAAGTCCCTAAAAGTGTTGTTCTAACCCCTAAAGGAACAAGGTCTGCTGATTACAGCTTCTCCCAGAAGTTCTCCATGAAAAACTGCTCAGAATTGGTCAAAACAGGATCATTTCAGCTGCTCCACAGGCCAAGTGCGTTGCATCTCACCTAAATGCTCTATGTGGGTGCGTTGCATTTCAAAAAGCCCTTCTATGGGGTGCGATGGGCGAGAAATGACAAATGGCAGTGTCATTTCGCGAGGTGGAGAGGCAATGGAAGCTTCCAGAAACTTCTCCTGTGACACTTGCCTCTCTAAATTCGACCAAGGATGAGTAAGAGATCATCAATCTCCAAGTGGAAGCAAGAACTATCAGAGGGAAGACACTAATCAAATCACAAGCTGACTCATCTCCCTTACAGATATCTATATATGGATCCCTGATCCCAGAGATCCAGAGGCTGGAATTTTGCATATTGTAAGGAATTGTTGTTGGTTTCTTGAGACAAACATCAGATTGTTGGGTGATCTAAGCTTTGTATGAGGTGAAGAGGGGCTTCCTTGCTGAGAGGTTGATGCCGGGTCAGAACAACTGGTTGTAACTCCTCTTGGCTCTTTCTTGTTTATCAATAAAAGCTATTCAAGTTTTCCTCCATACTCTTGTGTCATTTATGTTTGCTGCATTTGTATGGTCAATTTACATCTAATCCTAGATTGTTTATGATTATAGATCCATGTTCTTGTATAGTGCTATGCTACTGTGATCTTACAAGTACTCTGTGAAGCTGGGTGTGCAAGGGAACAAGTAGTGAAAGACTATCAAGGAAGAGAGGAATCGAACTAGGAGATCAGCGCAAGACAGAGGTTGGTCTTCTTTGTTCCTCTCTATCTATACTTCATAAAGGAAAAACGAAAGTAGCTTTAATTTGTTTGTTTCTAAGGCAGCTATCACACCTTAGTGGGATAAGCAGTTCTGAGTAGACACTTTTCCCTGTAACACGTCGGGACGAGCGGAGCGTAGAACAGGAGCAGATAGGGGTGGCAGAACCTTGAGTGAGGAATCTTTCTAGATGCTAAAAATATTCCTTGGGGCACTAGAGGTGCTAGTGCCAAAATTTGACAAGTTTATAGTCATTGAATTTAATCTTATGTGATCCATATCAATTTTATTGAGAAGGTTTTCGGTGATAATCACATCAGAATGCATTTGTCGACGTGTTTCAAACCAGCAAGTGTGGTTCATCGTCAGGACGAGATGAAGAATCAGATCATGGCAGCAAGTTAAATATAGAGATCGATCATTAAGGGGATAGAAAGAAGCAACTACATTTGACCAAGGAAACGATTACAAAGGACTGACAATAGCTACATTTGATTAGAAAAGAATATTAATTAGTTAATTAATCAATTAAATAGTTAGTTTGTTAAATCTATTTATTATTTTTATTTGTAACAAATAAATCTGCTTATATTTAACTAAATTGTTCTAATCATCTTAAACTCAGAACTTAAAATCCAAATAATTTATTATCATCTAAATAAAGATTTGTATTATTATAGGAATTCATAAAAATATAATTAATTAGTTAGTTAATTAGTTAACTTGTTTACTAAGTTTAATTATTTCACTATATAAGTAACTAAATATGTAATAAAATAAGTGTTAATTCTATGAAGTATTATGGGATAAATTGTTTTTAATTAATTAGTTAATTTGAATATATTTTTTTCATTTATTAAAGGTATCATGCGATAAATAGGGATTAAATCTAAATGTTTATTAACTAATCAACTAATTAGTTAATTCGATTTTATATGTGTATGTTTTATATATAAGATTTTTATGTATAATAAAACTAGGTAAAGTGTAAAAATATTTTAAAACTTAAACTAAGAAATGAAAAGGGGGAAGTTTTATTAACTTCTTATTTTTAAAAATATAAATTACAATTGAACTAATAAAAATAAAATAATATTAATATTAATAAAATAAAAAGGTAATGAGAACCAAAGGAAAAAACAAATCAAAACCAAAGGGAAAAAGGGGTAATAAACAATCCAGACGACGAGGGAGTAAAAACCATAGACAAAGGCAAAAAAGGAACGAAACAAGGGGGGAAGGGGGGGTTAGGAGGAAAGGGCAGAGATCCAACAACTTTTGATCTTCCAATTGTCATCCCTATTGAGATTGTTCAACCTTCTTTCAATTTCAATGGCCTCCCTAAACATTCGGTGATGAAAAGGAGCAATCTTAGCAATAACCTGGGCCTCTTCAATACATATATGATGCTTGGTTTTCTCTGCGTGTTCTGTGAGGGCTGAAGACTGGGTCCTCCTATGTTTGATGTTGGCGATGTGCTCATGAAACTTATGATTATTAGAGCACCCAGTTTCACCAACATAGGGGGTCCCACAGGAACATGGAATAACATAAACACCTTTCATGTCCTTGGGGTCAACAGGGTCTTTTATAGATCTAAGGGAACTATGAATGGTGTTAAGGGGTCTAAAGGTTGAGGGAACATTATGCTTCCTAAGGATTCTCGCAATCTTGTCAGTGGTCCCTTGGATGAAAGGGAGATGAACCCCTGAGAACCGATCTTTAGGGTCTTTCTTGACCTTGGGACCTCTGCTAGCTTTAAGGAAGGCTTTCAGACCTTGGTGCCTACTATATCCATTATTAACAAAAACATTAAGGAGATGGGATTTCTCCTTATCAAGGTACTTTTCATCAGAGATTCTCAACGCACGAGTAGCTAGTGTGTTGAGAACACCCAACTTTTGAGCAGGGAAATGATGAGAGTTGGCATGAAGATACTGCTCAGTATGAGTTTTCTTCCAAAACACTTGATGGGAGAAAGAACCGTCATCATTCTTCAAAATGAGAACATCAAGGAAAGGCAGGAACCCATCAACTTCCTGCTCCATAGTGATCTTTATGGAGGAAGATTGATTGTTAAGATGATGGTAGAGAATATCTAACTCTTCTTGGCCATGAGACCAGATGACACCAGTGTCGTCCAAAAATATCTTCCATAGCTTGGGCAGGAGACGGGAAGAGTCCAAAGCCTTGGATTCAAATTCTTCCATAAAAACATTAGAAACAGTCGGGGATAGGGGGAGCCCATGAAAACCCCGCATGTCTGCTCATAGAATTCCTTGAACCAAAACAAGGACATCATCGTTCTTAAAGCCGAAAAAGGTGGGGTTGCAGTTATCCTTGACAAAGAGGATTATTGAAGGAAAAATGATGGATCATATTTGTAATAGTGTAAGTTAAAAAATCTTAGTAAGAATCCCATGAAAAGGATCTCCAGAATAGCCGCTCTTGCTATAAATTCGAGTAACATTGTGGGTTACTTATGCCACAAGCTTATTGAGAGTAGCCCCATCACTCTGAGGATCTATGGGCTCCCAAAAATATACAAAGACGGGCCCCCCCTAAGACCCATTGTCAACACCATAAGAGGGCCAACCTACCTCCTAGCAAAATACCTTGCTTCAAAGTTAAAACCTCTTGTTGACCTCATAGGGTCATTCGTCAAGGACTCTTCTTCATTTATCAATGAGTTAAAGGGCATAAATTTTGACCCTGGGGACATTCTTGTAAGTTTCTGACACAGTGTGGAAGCCGACTCAAGAAAACCCCAAAATCACCCTGCGGATCCCCTTTAAATTATAACCCGACTGTTTTCCTTTTACTCGAAATACATTGGAAAACAATGCAAAACATTGATGTTTACCTTTTTATATTGGCGCACTTGTCGTACGCCGAAAGTCAACACATCGACCCTTGGTGACCGTTGATCTAGATCGGTGAGATTTGACAGTCGTCAGAGATTTAGGGTAGAACAATAGATCGAGGGTTAACCGCCTTATAAAGCGGTTTTATTCCCCTCTGCCTTTGATACGTGGCAACGTTTCAATGGAATCGAGTGCCGAACCACTAAAACCACTTACAACTTTCAATGTGCCTGATAACCATCCACTGTAGAGAGACCGCTTAGCGATCCAATGGTCGCGGTTGCTCGTGATCCAACGGTTGCGATTTAATCACCCGATCACAAGTCACAATGTCCAATTTCCAGGCTCCTTATGCTTCAAAGCACCGATCCGATATCGGTCTTACAGACCCGATATGGTATAGATCCTCACCTATAAATGTTTCATGTCTGGATTCCAAATCCGACTATGTTTTGCGCTCGCTTTTAGTGTAAATTGGGTTTTAAACTTGCGGGGCCGAAATTACATAATAAACTTTGCCGACCCGATAAAGGTGATCCTACGGTCAGGATTTAAGTAGATAAAACAATGATATTTAAAGGAAAAGGCCTCGGACTTCTATAAAACCCGCGATTTCGACATGAAACACAAAATAGGAAAGGAAATAACACTTTGTCTCGAATACAAAGGATTTGCAAGCAAACAAGGGTTTCCACAGGTTCGATAACCAGTCTTACACACAATATGATTCATTCATAATAAATTACTTACAGAGTCTTGGCCTTGGGCCTGATTACAACAAAATAAAGACCTCTGTCTCAAAACCCAATCCACACACTATTTTTCTCTCGCTCTACTAAATCCACTCCTCAATCCTCTCTCTTTTCATTACATTTTTCCTTCCTTTTATAAATCAAATATCACTCTAACTATGTCTAACAAATCAATCCCTATTTTTAATAAATATAACAACAAATCTTCTAATTCCTAGCTCTATCTCACACCTATGCTAACAACTCATCTTTGAGCCTAAAATAAGACAATTTCTAACTTATTACAATAATGAAATACAACTTATTTCTTGAGAGATCAAACCCTCTCAGTAAAAATGCCTTTTGACCCATCAGGTCGATGAATTTCAACTTGTTTAGCCACAACATGTGAACAAAATTTCACATTGTTGGCTAAGTCCGGATGCTCCTGCATTGGACTCCTGGGGAAGAAAAGAATCCTCCTTCAAACTTTCAGGACTTACTCCATACTTTTGTAATTCTATTGTTGTCAACTAGCTAAAATCCTCCACTGGTTGTCCTTTCCATTTGAATAGATATTAGAAATAAGTCTGTCCTCTGGTTCTTTCGGATACTCTTTTCTCCAAAATAGCTTCCACTTCCTTCTTAGCTGTCTTTGGCATTTATTCTTCCCAGTTCAGAGTTTGAACTTCATCTCCTGTAGTTTCCTCAAGTAGCTCTGTCTCTACCTCTTTGTATGGATACAAATCTGCAACATTGAAGATAGGTGATATTCCAATCCCTTCTGGAAACTCAATTTCATAAGCATTACTTGAAAACTTTCTTTTAATTCTACATGGTCCTATCTTTTTCATTTTCAGTTTATTGTAAGTCGTAGCAAGAAATCTTTCTTTTCTCAAATACACCATCACTAAATCTCCCACTTGGAATTCTTTCTCTCTTCTTTTCAGATCTACCCTCTATTTTTATTTGATGTTGCTTTCCTACAATCTACCTTTGACTTCTTCCTGTAGTCTCTGCATCTGTTCTGCAAACTCTTCAGCTTTTGCACTTCTGGTCTCCTGTTTACCCAAATCCCTAAGCTCATACACACCTCTTGGATTCATTCCAAAAACAATCTGAAATGGACTCATTCCAGTACTTCGGTTTGGAGTATCATTATAAGAAAACTTAGCTTGAGCTAGTGCTAAATCCCACTGCTTAGGATTTTGATACACTAAACTTCTCAATATATTTCCCAAGCTCCTGTTTACTACTTCGGTCTGTCCATCTATTTGAGGATGGTATGTTGAACTAAAACTGAGGTTAGCTCCTAGTTTCTTCCAAAGAGTTCTCCAAAAATGCCCTACAAACTTTGTATCTCTATCAGACACAATACTTATAGGTAATCCATGTAATCTTACAATTTCTAAAAAGAATAAATTAGCTATGTGTGTTGCATCAGTAGTTTTCCTACATGCAATGAAATTTGCCATTTCGGAAAATCTATCTACTACAACATAAATGGAATCATTCCCTCTCTGGGTTTTTGGTAATCCCAAAACAAAATCCATGCTAACTACATCCCACAGTTGGTCTGGTATTGGCAATGGCTGATATAATCCTACATTCTAACTCCTTCCTTTTGCATGCTGACATATCCTACACTTCTCAACAAATTTCTTAACATCAGTCTGCATTTTTTGCCAATAATAAAAAACATTCACCTGAGCAAAGGTTTTATCTTGTCCAAAGTGACTAGATAATCCTCCACTATGTTTCTCCTTTATTATGTTTTTCCTCATAGAACATTTGGGAATACACAACTTGTTGCTTTTAAATAATAGGCCTCCTTGAATGAGATAGTCCAACCACTGACTTCTGTTATGACTCATTGGATTCTGAACTGTTGTATATATATCTTTGAAATCTGCATCATCCTTGTACATTTCAATCATTTCCTCAAATGCTACAACACCCACTTTGAATTCTTGCACAATAAAGCTTACCCTGCTCAATGCATCTGCTACTTTATTTGACTTACCACTCTTGTGCTTTATCACAAAGGTAAAGCTTTGCAGAAATTCTACCCACTTGGCATGTTTATGATTAAGCTTTGCCTGGCTATTGATGAATTGTAAGGCATGATTGTCTGAATACAATATGAATTCTTTTGGCAGCAAATATTGTCTCCATTTTATCAAGGCTTGCACAATAGCATAAAACTCTTTATCATAAGAAGAATATTTCTTCTTTGCATCATTCAATTTCTCGTTGAAGTATGATATCGGTCTTTGCTCTTGACTTAGAACTGCTCCAACTGCAACTCCACTAGCATCTATTTCTACTTGAAAGACTTTCTCAAAATCAGGCAAAGCTAAAATTGGTTCCTCTGTGATTTTCTTCTTCAGCAAATTAAAATTTTTGTCTGCTGCTTCTGTCCACTTGAATGGCTGATTTATCACCTTGATTGTTTCAAGAATGGGTGCACAAGTCTAACTAAATCTTTTGATAAACTTTCTGTAAAAACTTGCAAGACCATGGAAGCTTCTTACCTCAAATATATTTTTGGGAGTAGGCTAGTTCAAATTGCTTGGACTTTCTCTGGATCCATCTTCAAGCCTTCTTTAGAAACTACAAATCCCAAGTAAACCAGTTCTTCATTCATGAAACTACATTTCTTCAGATTTATTAGTAGTTTCTCTTTCTGCAGATTTCTTAGAACCAACTTAAGATGCTCTAAATTTTCTTCTTTACTTTTACTAAAAACTAGAATACCATCAAGATAAACAATAACAAACTTTCCTACATACTCCTTCAAGACTTCATTCATTAATCTCATGAATGTGCTAGGTGCATTAGTGAGTCCAAAAGGCATCACTAACCACTCATACAACCCACTGTTTGTTTTAAATGCAGTCTTCCACTCATCGCCTTCTCAGATTCTTATTTGATGATATCCACTCTTCAAATATATTTTAGTAAAGTATTTTGATCCACTCAAACAGTCCATTAAATCATCCATGTGTGGCAAAGGAAATCTGTACCTGATTGTGATCTTGTTGATGGCTTTGGAATCTGTGCACATGCACCATTCTCCTCCTTTCTTTGGACTGAGTACTGTTGGTACAACACATGGACTAAGACTTTCTTTGATTAGCCCCTTATCCATTAGCTCCTGCACTTGCCTTCCAACTTCTACGTTCTCTTGAGGAGTTAATATGTATGCTGCTTTATTTGGCAAACTTGCTCCTGGTATTAGGTCAATATGATGACTAATACTCCTGATCGGTGGCAATGCATTTGGCAACTCATCCACAATAATATCAGCAAAATCATCTAACAACATTTTAACTTCTTCAGGCAAATCATCCAAGTTTGTGGAAGTCAAAATTACCTTTGGTCTTCCCACAATAGCAAAATGCAACTCCTCATTCTTCACTACTTCCTGCAGCAGCTCCTTTCCACTTATCAACATAATACTACTTCCAGGTGTTCCTTTGTCAACATCGTCCTTCAATGGCAGCAATGTGTGTTTAGTTCCATCCTTCTCCAGAGTATAAGTGTTTCTCCTTCCATCATGAATAGCTTTTTGATCAAATTGCCACAGTCTTCCCAGCAATACATGGCATACATCCATGGGCATTACATCACATAATATCACATCTTTATGCATACCAATTTGTATCTCCACCTTGAATTGTTTTTTCACAATAATCTGATGTCCTTTCTGTAAACATGATACCTTGTAAGGAGTAAGGCACATGGTCTTGGCTAGTCCGAGCTTGTCCACCATATCTATAGAAACAAGATTGTCAGTGCTTCCATTGTCAATTATTACTTTGTAGCACTTACCTTTTGATTTACAGGTAGTTCTAAACAAATTCTTCCTCTGTGCTAGTTCTCCAATCTCTGGCTCTACCCTAAGTAAATTCCTTCTCAATAACAGTGATTCACCTACTTCAGAGGGTTCTTCCTTTTCCACAAGTTGAGGTAGTTCTAGCTTCGCCTCAGCCACATTCGCATTCCTCTGACTTGTTGGTTTATTATGAGGATAGTACCATGATATATGTCCCCATTCTCCACATGTATAACACCGAACATCTCTTCCTCACCTTCTTCCTCTGGGCACAAATATTCCTCTGTTAACTTCTCCCCTCTGTGGTGGTCTTCTACTTGAGCTTCCCGCTTCATGCTGATGCTGTTGTCCCCTTGTTATGGTAGTTCCTATACCTCTTACTGAGATTTTTCCTCTATTCCTTTGACTCTGTTTCCTCAATATCTTCTCTTCTGCCTTCAAACCTACTTGATAGGAATCCTCAATAGTCTTTAGAATCAACAAGTTGATCTCATCCTAGATGTCATACCTTAAGCCATTGATATATATAGCTACCTTCTCCATGTCATCTTTTGCACGTCCTGCCCTAATACTCAATCTATAAAACTCTTCTGTATATTCTTTAACAGACATTCCTTTTTGCCTTAAATTTTGCAATTGCTTAAAAGGATTTAACTCATACTCTTTAGGCAAAAACTTGGCTTTCATTTTACTTACCATTTTGTCCCATTGCTTGATCTTGGACTTCCCTTTCCTCATTCTTGATATCTGTACCTCGTCCCACCAGATAGCTGCATGACCCCTCAATCTGGTAACTGCAAACTTCACCATCTTCCTCTCATCAACCTCTTCATAGTCAAAGTATTGGTCTAAGGATATGATCCAATCCATTAGCGATTTTGCGTTCATACTCCCTTCATACAAGGGAATTTCCACCTTATGTTTTCCTCCTACTTTCGCCAACATATTGATGACTTTGGTAGTTTCATTGTCTTCGTCTACTTCCTCCGCATTAGATTCTTCTAAAGAACTTTCATCTCCTTCATCAAGTGCTCTTCTCTGGGCAGTCTCAATTGTCTTCATTCTCGTACGCAAACACCGAACCTCTTCTAGTATAATTGCATTTGCTTCAGGTCTTCCTCGACCAATGCCAGCTCCTCTCCTTGGCGGCATTTTCGCTGCAAACAACCCTTTCTTCGGCTCTGATACCACAAATGACACAATGCGGAAGCCGACTTAAGAAAACCCCAAAATCACCCCACGGATCCCCTTTAAACTATAACCCGACTGTTTTTCTTTTACCCAAAATACATTGGAAAACAATGCAAAACATTGATGTTTACCTTTTAATATTGGCACGCTTATCGTATGTCGAAAGTCAACGAATCGACCCTCAATGATCATTGATCTGGATCTGTGAGATCCAACGGTCATCGGAGATTTCGGGTAGAACAATAGATTGGGGGTTAACTGCCCGATAAAGTGGTTTTATTACCCTCCACCTTTTCTACATGGCAACGTTTCAATGGAATTAGGTGCCGAACCACTAAAAACACTTACAACTTTCAACGCGCCCAATAACCATCCACTGTAGCGAGACTACTTAGCGATCCAATGGTCGTGGTTGATCGTGATCCAAAAGTTGTGATTTAATCGCCCGATCGCAAGTCGTAATGTCCAATTGCCAGGCTCCTTATGCTTCAAAGTGTCGATCTGATATCGGTCTTATGGACCCGATATGGTATAGATCCTCACTTATAAATGTTTCAAGTCCGGATTCCAAATCCGACTATGTTTTGTGCTCATTTTTAGTGTAAACTGGGTTTTACACTTGCAGGGCCGAAACTACATAATAAACTCCACCGACCCGATAAAGGTGATCCGACGGTCAGGATTTAAGTGGATCAAACAATGATATTTAAAGGAAAAGGCCTCAGACTTCTATAAAACCTGTGATTTTGACATGAAACACAGAATAGTAAAGGAAATAACACTCTGTCCCGAATACAAAGGATTTTCAGGCAAACAAGGGTTTCCATAGATTCGATAACCAATCTTACACACAATATGATTCATTCATAATAAATTACTTACAGAGTCTCGACCCTGGGCCTAATTACAACAAAATAAAGACCTCTGTCTCAAAACCCAATCCACACACTATTTTTCTCTCACTCTACTAAATCCACTCCTCAATCCTCTCTCTTTTCATTACTTTTTTCCTTCCTTTTATAAATCAAATATCACTCTAACTATGTCTAACAAATCAATCCCTATTTTTAATAAATCTAACAACAAATCTTCTAATTCCTAGCTCTATCTCAAACCTATGCTAACAACTCATATTTGAGCCTAAAATAAGACAATTTCTAACTTATTACAGCAATGAAATACAACTAATTTCTTGAGAGATCAAACCCTCTCAGTAAAACTACCTTTTGACCCATCAGGTCAATGAATTTCAACTTGTTTAGCCACAACATGTGAACAAACTTTGACATTGTTGGCTAAGTTTGGATGCTCCTGCATCAGTTTCGATGTGGTCTCCCTTTACACTTGCATCCCTATCCAGGAGGTTGTTGAATTATCGGTCTCTATATTTAACTTGTTGCCATGATCTGATTCTTCATCTCTTCCTGACGATGAACCACAGTTGCTGGTTTGAAACGTGTCGACAAATGCATTCTGATGTGATTATCACCGAAAACCTTGTCAATAAGTTTATAGTCATTTTTATATGTTTTCTCATAGGGAATCCAATCGTGCGGTCTATTTATACAGTCGATGTCTCAAATTTGAAGCCATCATCAGAAATGAAGGTATAAGGGTCATTTTTGTAAAATTGATTGTAATTCATTTCTTTATTGCCACTTAATGAACTAAGGCCTCCCCACTTTGAGTAGGGCCCAGAGATGTAGCCCACATTGGGTGAACTCTGTAATCAAATCGTCTGTGTCTCTTTGATCTCATGGTTTATTTATGATTTCCGCTTCTTTTTCATGTGTTAAGTTACTTGGTTAACATGCTATTTTATATGCAATTCTTTATGCATCCTCAAAGTTAAAATATTTGGATCAAGTTTGGTATCAGAGCAGGTCTTCTTGATGTGAGTTACATGAGTGAATGTTAACCAAGAGCAAGCTCCAAAGAGGATAAAACAATATCAAATCCTTTGATCCTAAATCAAGGCATGCACCACAAAGACCACACATGGCAGATGAGGAAGCTCGAATGGAGGAAGAGTGAAATTATCGCAAGATCTTCTTCACCATGGCAAATAAATTTGACAAGTTGTTTGCATATTATGAGAAGACAATCAAGTCTGAGAAGAAAGATCCAGATGACCATGCATCAGTAAATCATGAAGGTGGAAGAGGAGAACCTCCTAAATGGCCCTCTCCATCCTCTAGTGACAATTCTTCTTCTTCTTCTTCTCATCACTCTAACAAGCATCATAGGAATACATCTAAGAAGCCATTTTTTAAGCTAAATGTAAAGTTTGATTTTCCCACATATAATGGAGAATGTAATGCAGAGAAAGTAAATAATTGGATTAGAAAAATCGAGGTTTATTATTATATTCAGCAGATTGAGGAAGGTGAGGTAAAGGTCCAATTAGCATCTCTCCAGTAGAGTGGCACCGTTCTCGTCCTAGTAGGAGAGAAAGTTGCAGAAAGGCAGCAAAAACTTGGGTAATCTCCTTTCTTCTTGGACCAATTTTGTTTCTGCATTAAAAGATTAGTTTCATCCTTTGGGTTATCGACAAAAGTATTTAATTGAATGACAATATTTGAGACAAGGAAAGGGTCAAAATGTACAAAACTTCACAGAAGAGTTTAGAAAACAAACATTGAATTTGGGCATTTCACTTGATTCACCTAAAACTGTAACAAAGTATATTAGTGCTATACATAGTTACATCAGGCATTCATTGTTGTTTTTTGAGCCTACTATTATTGATGTGGCTAGTGTGAAGGCTATTCACCTTGAAATAAGGGGAAAGAATGATAAAGAAGAGTAACCAAAGAAATGATCTTTCAAACATCATAATGGAAATTTCAAAGGAAAAGGCAAGGGAAAGGACAAGAAGGAAGCTACAACCAAGAAGGAGGAAGGAGAAAATCCATTTTACACACATTGCAAGAAGGAAGGCCATGATGATGAACATTGTTGGAAGTTGCATCCAGAGTTGAAGCCAAAGAGATTTGGTGGGAAGAAGAAGCAAAAGACAGTGGCAACCGTGTAGCGGGACCTTGGATTTGATTCTAGTGATGAGACATTGGTCACATAAGTGGGCACACCAGGTACTATTTCTCTTCATGCTTTTGAAAATTTTGAATCACATGCAAGTACAAGTTCTACAAATAAGTCTCTTGTTAATGAGTGAAAGAGAATTGAATTGTTCCACATTAGAGTTGTAATGAAACATACTAAAGTGGAAACATTGTTTGATTCGGGATCACAAGACAATTTGACTTCAAAATCCTTGGTTAAAAAATTAGGATTAGAGACCAAGCCTCATCTGAAACCTTACCGTCTTGGTTCGGTGTGCTATAAAGAAAAATTACATGTAACCAAGCAGTGTAGAGTTAGAATTGTAATTGCATCCAAACTAGTAGATGAGGTTGATCTTGATGTTGTACCCTTGGATATGTGTGGTATTGTATTGGGGATTCCATATTTGTATGACAGGAAAGCATTTTTCTTTCACCATGAAAATGAGTGGCATCTCATGAAAGATGAGGCAGAATACATTGTCAGCGTTGATCGCGCAAAAATCAGTGTCAGTTTTATAAGTGCAGGTCAAATGAAGAGATTGATTAATTCCAACAAAGGGTGCATGCTCATGGTTGTGAGAGAAAAATATTTCAAGACATCTAAAGCTTTCCAAGATTGTGCTCCCACTCATAAAAAGGAATTGTATGAAATTGTTTCTAACTACGATGGGATTTTTTAGGAACCAAGTGGGCTGCCTCCAAAGCGTGAGATCCAACATGAGATTTATTTGCAGCATGATGATCCTTTACCCAACATTGGTATGTACAGGTTGTCATACATTAAAATGGAGGAGATAAAAAAGCAGGTATAGGAATTTCTTAACCAAGGAGTCATAAGACCAAGTTCTTCTCCATGCGGTTCACCTATCGTTTTGGTGCAGAAAAAGGATGGAACATGGGGGATGTGTGTGGATTATAGAGCACTCACCAAAATAATGGTGAAGAATCGGGACCCTCACCCTCACATTGATGATTTGTTAGAACAATTGAAAAATTCTATCTATTTCACAAAATTGGACTTGCGCATTGGCTATCGTTGGGTCAAGATTGCAAAACAAGATATATGGAAGACTACATTCAAGATGAAACAAGGGTTGTTTGAATGGTCGGTGATGCCATTAGGGCTATGCAATGCTCTGACCACATTCATGGGGGTGATGAATGATATTTTCAGGGTTTTTCTTGATGATTTATAGTTGTGTATCTTGATGACATTCTTGTTTTAAGTAGGACACGGGATGATCATGTGAGTCATGTTAAAAAGGTGCTTGATTTTTTGCAAAAAGAAAATTCTATGTCAAAATGTCAAAAGGTGAATTTGGTAATACCTCTTTGGTTTACTTGGGTCACATTGTTGGTGGTGGACAATTGACAATATATCCTTCTAAAATTGATGTGATTGTAAAGTGGCCTAAACCCACCACTGTTATAGAGGTTCGTAGCTTTTTCGGTGTAGTACAATATTAGAGAAGGTTCATTATCAACTTTTCCGTCATTGCATCCCCCTTACATGCATTGACGAGTGGGAAGCAAACCTTTCAACGGGGAGGAAAGCAACAAAAATAATTTAATACACTGAAAGAGAATATCAGTACCGCACCAGTTTTGGCCTTCCCTGACCTCTAGCAATCTTTTGAGATTGATATCTGTGCTAGTGGATATTCCATGGTAGAAGTATTGATTCAGTAGAGGAAACATGTAAGTTACCATTCAGAGACATTATCCCAATATTTTGTGAACTATCCCACATATGACAAGGAGTTTTATGCCTTGGTTCAAAGCGTGAAGAAGTGGAAGCATTATTTGATCAAAAAGGATACCATCATTCACATAGATCACCAGCCCTTGCAGTACCTCCAATCACATACCAAGCTCCAACAAGCACGTCATTTCAGATGGATGGGATTCCTCCAACAACTTCACTTGGTAATAACATACAAGAAGGGAACCAGTAATAAAGTGGCAAATATGATTTCTCACCCTCTTATTTTTGCATCTATAGTTTTGCAAAATGCCTCTTTACCTTTTGAAATTTATGTTGAACAATATGTTGGTGATGATGATTTTAATGAGATTTATGCAAAGTTGATTCATGGATCATAGGTGGATGATTACCATTTGCAGGGAAATTTGTTGTACCACCTTGGCAAACTTTATCCCCACCAATGAGCGAATACATGTAATCAAAGAGGCACATACCTCTCTTGTGTCAGGTCACTTTGGTGTAGGGAAAACTTTGTGTCATTTTTAGAGGTTGTGTTATTGGCCTCACATGAAAAATGTTGTGACTTGGTATGTAAAGGGATGTGTGTTGTGTTTAGTTAGAAAACCCATTAATAGAAAATTGGGGCTCTACATACCACTCCATGTTTTGACTCCTGATTTGTCTAGGGAAAGTGTGTCAATGGATTTTGTAGGTGGTTTTCCTTTGTCTAGGAGAGGTCATGATTATTTGTATGTCGTTGTGGATCAAGTTAGAAAAATGTGTGTATTAGTGCCTTGTAAAAAGAAATTCACTGTAGAGAAGCCTTCTCATCTATTGTTCCAATTTGTATGGGTCCACTTTGGGCTACCCACATCTATTGTGTATGATAGAGACTCTCGTTTTCTTGGAAAGTTTTGGGAGAGTTTGTTGATAATGATGGACACCAATTTGAAGAGAAGCACAACATTTCATCTGCAAATTGACAAACAAACAAAGGTTGTTAACCGCACATTGATACACTTACTCTTAGGCTATTGTGGCAAGCATCCCAGGTTGTGGGACGAGCAACTTCCTTATGTACAACATGTATACAACCAGGTTGTGCATTCATCCACTCAAATCTCATCGTTCGAGACATGCTTTGGCCATTTTCCAAAAGATCCCTTAGAAATGGTCTTTGGGAGAGACAAATATTAAAGTGGGCAAGATGACGGGGACAAAGTGTGGAATTTCATTCAGCGAATTCAGATTATTCACCAGGAAGTGCAGGAGCAGTTGGATAAAAATCAAGCTCAATGCAAGGCCCAACATGTCAAGCACCAAGTTGATCACCAATTCCAGGTTGAAGAAAACGTGTGGCTCCACATTAGCAAAGACATGATGAAAGTGGAAAGAAAAAAGTTGAGACCAATCTGATATGGCCCATTCACCATATTAGAGAAGATTGGAGACAATTCTTTTGTCTCGATTTTCCAGCATATGTGCAAATGTACTCAAAGGTGAATGTTGAAAAATTGAAGCTTTATGAGCCTCTGTTGATCATGGACACTGAAGAGGTTGGACAGGTTCCTACAGTGGATGATTTTGCACCTAAATACTTGGACAAGCTATCAAAGGACATCATTATTCACAGGAAGATCGGGACTTCACGACGGGGAGACATGGAGTACCTTCGTATTGGTTTCAAAGGAATGCATCCAAGTAAGGCTCGATGGATTGAAAATGAGAAAGTGAGGGATAGATTCTCTCACTTGCCAATTGAATGATAAAGCTTTTGGCGGTCCAAAAACTCATTAGTGGGGAGGAATGATCTAGGTGGCTCCTTAAATAGAAGTGGCCTTGAAAATAGCTCAAAAATAAAATTCATCAGAGAGAATTCAAACCAGTACCATATCATAGTTCTCATTGTCATGATTCCAACTATGTGAACGACACTCAAAACTGAGCTTGTATGCTCAAGTTATAGCTGGTCAAATTTCTAGTCAAACTGGGCCAAGTGGCAGTCACTAACGAGGCAACAATTTTGAGAATGGACGGAGCATGAAAAATGGCAGTCAAAAAGGGCGAATTTTTCACTGCCTTAATTTTCCCAGTGACCCTAAAAAACTGGATCCAAAAGTTTAATGGCTATGCTATAAAAATCGAAAAAAATAATAAATTTGGGGTAGCGGGCCGCCATCCCCCAAAAACATTGAATAAGTGTTGTATTAAAAACGGGATGGGTGGGCCACCCACCGGCGGACCCACCCGACTGTTACAGGGAAAAATGTCTATGCAGAACTACTAATCCCACTAAGGTGTGGTAGCTACCTTAGAAACAAACAAAGTAAAACTACTTTTGTTTTCCTTTATGGAAGATAGATGAGAGAATAATAAAGGAGACCAACCTATGTCTTGCGCTTGGCTCCTTGCTCGATTCCTCTCTCTTCTGATAGTCCTTTGCTACTTGTTTTTTGGTATACCCAGCTTCACAGAGTACCTGTAGAATCAAAGCAGCATAACACTATACAAGAACATGGATCTACTATCATAAACAATCTAGGATCATATGTAAATTGACCATACAAATGCATAAAACATAAATGACACAAAAGTATGGAGGAAAACTTGAATAGCTTTATTGATAATCAAGAAAGAGCCAAGAGAGTTACAACCAGTTGTTCTGACCCAGCATCATCCTCTCAGCAAGTGAGCCCTTCTTCACCTCATGCAAAGCTTAGATCACCCAACACTATGATGTTGCCTCAAGAAACCAACAACAATTCCTTACAAGATGCAAAATTCCAGCCTCTGGATCTCTAGGATGAGGGATCCATATATAGATGTCTGCAAGGGAGATGAGTCAGCTTGTGATTTGATTAGTGTCTTCCCTCTGATAGTTCTTGCTTCCACTTGGAGATTGATGATCTCTTACTCATCCTTGGTCGATTTCAGAGAGGCAAGTGTCACAGGAGAAGTTTCTGGAAGATTCCATGCTTCTCCACCTCGCAGATTGACATTGCCATTTGTCTCTTCTTGCCCATCGCACCCTATAGAAGGGCTTTTTGAAATGCAACGCACCCACTGAGTGTACTTAGGTGAGATGCAACGCACTTTGCCTATGGAGCAGGTGAAATGATCTTGTTTTGACCAGTTCTGAGTAGTTTTTCATGGAGAACTTCTGGGAGAAGCTGTAATCAGTTGACCTTGTTCCTTTAGGGGTTGGAACAACATTTTTAGGGACTTAGGAGCCCTTGGTTTATGGGCATTTTATGCTTGGGGTTGCAGTGCCCAAAAATGTCTATAACAGTTGCCCCCTAAAGCATGAGGTCATTAATCTTTTTTGATGTCGGGTGAAATGCTTTATCATGAGGATCTGAAGTTCTTTCAAGCTGGAAGGAGACCTGTAATAAGATACAATACAATACATTATCTTCATAATATTTTCATGATCTAGCTGAGGTGGGCATTCCCATGCTCAGCTTATAAATTCATTTTCATGTACATAGTACAGACAATCGTCTGAGTATAGACTAATTATTCTGGAGGAGCCATCACCCCATAGATTGGATGATTATCTGTGCAGCAATGATGTACATTTGATGTCTTTATTTTCCTGAATATATATCGCAGCCCGGATGGATGAAACTAGATCCGGGGTCTTCAATCTCGTTCGATCTTCACTCAAAGTACAAGTCAATCCATGTGAGAGATGTTCTGGAGTCGAACATGGAAAGACATCGCCTGATTACCAACCAATGATGTAAGCTGTTAACAGGCGCGAGAGGAATCACCGATAATGATAATGATCCTCAAGGTACTACAGTACAATTCACGTGGTGTGAATAAGGGACTTGGCGTCGAACACCACGCAAAATCTTTCAGTCGAAGGCCATTGATGTAAACCTGTCGCCGGAAGTGAGAAACTTGCCATTGAGGCATGCAAGCTTCAAAGTACTGAAAGGGGTGTCCCTAGATCGACTTCTTGGATAATGAGCTGATGTCGACAAGAAGCAATCCGTCATAGGAGGGCCTTAATGAATCCCACATCAATGACACGGAACGGAGCAAATGATTTTAATGGAGGTGAAAATGATCTGGTGATATAAGGTTCAGGGTGGCGGTCATGAAAGAATGGAGCGTAAATGTATTGCAGCGGGTGAGACACAGGTGAATTCTCTGAGTGACTTCTCTTGAACATATCGGAAACACTGACATGATGGATTGGTAGCATTAACCCCAAATGTGGATGGTGTGATGTGACCGGTGAATGAAACAACCCAACCCGACTTGGATGCGGAGTGAAAGTGTCATGTTCAAGAGCGAATTGCTACCAACAAAGTTTCTTCAAGTTTTCTTCCCAATTTTTCCCCAGTCATTGCTGACCAGTACCTCTTTATTTTTGTCAAGCTTGAGGAGGATAACATATGCTTGTTCTATAATTTTCCCTTTGGGCAAACCCATCGCTATGTTTTAACGAGCCTAGCGATAGTGAAACTCGTTCTTGTTTGCGATGGACAAGTTTGTCGCTATTAGGTTTTAACGACAAAGATAACTTAGTCCTTTTCAATTTTAGAGAGTCTGAAAAGGGACGTAAAGGAATCTCCAAAAATCCTTTTTCGTCATCTAATCCCTTAAGTCTGAAAAAGTATAAAACAATACAGAAGGGATCAATTTTCGATACTTTTAACGAGCCGAATAAAACAAGCGCTCGATCTTTTTGTGTAATAATCCCTCAGGTCCAAAAAGATTAAAATCTAAAGGAGGGATAGCACTTCCAGTCCCTTTAACGAGCTGGAGAGGCCAATGGCTCGGCAATATTTTCATATTTTACGAGTCAATTGAAAAGAGCTTAAAGGAGACTCGTCTTTGAGGAACGAGTGATAAAATTGGGTAGCAGATGATTCCAGGTAAGGTTTGGAATTTTCCAATCATGGTAGTGTTACAAGGATGGCTAATAGGATCACTCTTCACAACTGTTCCTCAAAAGGGGTAAACAATCAAATGGAGGTGAATGATCGGCCAATACAGAGTGGAGGTGATGATGAGAACACGACCAAGGCTTTAAAGGCTGAAGTACTACATTCACGATGGTTATTTACCGAGAATTGGTTCATTTTTTATTGAGCTTAAACGTTGGGGGAAACATTTGCTCATTGCTTATGTTTATTTTTTAACGAGCATGAAGTCCGCATTAAAACTGCTCGATTAATCCAGTCATATAATAAGAATGTCTCATATATGAAAACGACAATTTTTAAAGTTTTGCCCCACATCCTTTCTTTATGCAAGTTAGGAAACGACCAATCCTACAAGTTTAAAGGGTTAGAGGACCTACAAATTTAAAAAAATAAATGGTCGCTCTTCGCTTGCACGCCAAAAGGTTTGCATGCCCCTAGGTATAAAATAGAGTTTCAAGGTTACCTCTCAATCTACCGACAAAACATTTGTTTTATCGGGAAAGGTTTACCTCTTTCAGGTTACCAAAGATTGTTTTATCTGCAGCGCAAACAAAACACTTCTTCGGCGATGCCTACCGAAATAGACAAAGGCGAGTGGCGCAGACGCCTCTAGCCACATAACTTTGACAAGGGAATCTTATTATAGTCCAACCCCCTTTTCCAATCACGGTCGGGAGTGTCAGACTAGTCATATATCCCTCGCGGAAACCTATCCTATACCTGAAGTTTTCCTGCCGAAGCAGACCAGGGTGCATGCCCCCTGGGTTTCAGTCATGTCCCCGAATCACTCACGCTCATCAGGTGGACGGACTGGGGATTGAGACATTCCTTGTGTGAAAAGACCATTTAGGGATGGTATATGACTATTTGCTATGCGTGAACTGGGGAATGAAAGCTGGTCTACGAGCTTGACCACTCTTCCTTCGTGCGGAAAACACATTACTCTAAAGAGTGATGAGACAATGGCTCCCATGCAATAAATATAGTCTCGTCCAAGGAGTAGATTATAATCCAAGGGTCCTTGGACTACCATTACGTTCATGTGAACGATTTTCCCTCTCAATGTTATGGGCACATTGGGAAGGATCCCTAATGGTCGACTGGTTCCTTTGTCAAAGCCTGTTAGATTTCTCATCTCAAGCAAAAGCGATGGCGAACCAAGCGCTTTCCAAGAAATTGAGGAAAGGATACTCACAGAAGCCTCTTCATCTATGATGGTACCAGCCATAACCATTCTATATACTTGCGCAATGATTCGGAATGGTACACTAGCCGGTAAACGGGGTCTGCCTAGCTGATTCCAGTCGAAGGAAACAACTAGGTTGCTTGGAGGTGGGACCGAATAGACGGCCGGGTATGACTCTGACGAACTTCCTTCCTGCAGTAAAGGAATGGGTAAATTTCCCCCATGTTCATCGGAGTCTGTGCTTACGAAAAGAATTTGGATGGTGTCATCCTTGTTCTCTTCGGTGACTGTATCATCTGAAGATGGAACCTCTGAAGGCAAGACCGGGTCAACTGCCGCCTCGACCTTTTGACTTTCGTCTGGTATGGGTTCAGATGGTTTATCTTCAATGATAGACGCTTTGGCCGACCACCTGGACGGGTCAGCCGGATTTTCAACTAGTGACAAACTCGGCAAGAGTTTCTTATATCTAGGAGGAAGTCGTAACGGTGAAACCGGACGATCGTCCAAAACTCTTTTAGCCTCATCTAAGAAGGGACAACGGTGGACAGCGTGATCGCCTTCACACAGTTTACAAGGAAATTTGCACTTTCCTTTTTGTCCAAGGACTTCACTTTCACTAGTCGACGGTGTGCTTTCAACATGATCATCAGAGGTTGACGACACCGGGTTGTGCAAACGAGGAGACCAGTCCCTTAAGATCCGAGGGATGCAGGGACAATCTCTATGATAATGGTCTCCTTTGCAAATGACACATGGCGATTTAGGCCTGGTCAGTGCAGTGTGCGGATTTTCGCTAGACGACGCTTGGTTGCCCCTTTTCGCCTTTGGCTCCTTCTTCTTCTTCTCTTTCTTCTTCTTTTCCTTCTTCTTCTCAGGTACTTGATTTTTGGCTTTACCAGCCTCATCAAGCGAAGAGGAAGGAGGAGAGGAAGAATTGGACGAAGTAGAGGGTTGGGAGGTAACTCTGGAATTGTCTAGTTGCTGACTCGATTGTTTAGGAATTGCGGTGTTCTGAACGACGGAGGTTGAGAAAAGCCATACGGGCAAACCAATCGTCAATCCTGGAAGTGACAATGTGGCCATGTGGGGTGCACCAACATCTCCCCAAGAGGAGAAGGGACTAGGATTTCCTCCAAGGGGAACTCCTTGGTTGGTGGACTCCATTCTCTCAACCTAAGACCAACGTAGGAAAGGTGGTGATTATTCCATTTAAAATAAATTTTAGACGCTTTGACACAACTTGTTTTTTCAATTTTAAAGAGTCGAGAAAAAAAAAAGATGACTCTAGTCGCCTTCGATTTTTAATGAGCCTGAAGTGACAAGTGCTTAGATGGACCTTTTCCGTTAAGGAGTTTGAAAAGGAATGAAAGGGACTGCTCTGGAAATCTAGGCAGAAGGATTACCAAACCAATTGCAAAACTACAGAATACTTTTTACGGTACGACAATCAATCTTCCCGAATGTTGTGTTCAGTGCATTGCGATCGATAGGGCGACAGACACGGCTTCCTATGGATAAAGGATTAAGCCTATTGTGGTCTCCCAAATTATACTCGACGGTACATGGGAGCACAAGTCCGTACTGGCACTTATCGTCTCAAAGTGGAGGAATCACCCAACCAACAGTGAGAACAGCAGTTACCAGGCTTTACGACGCCGGAATACGTCTCTAGCCTAGACTTCTAGATGTTGTGCATTAGGTTCCAAAGCGTTGTTAGATTCATTAAATTTATTTTGTAGTTGATCTTTCTTAAGAAATTTGCCTT
The DNA here is from genome assembly GCA_031772625.1 of Pinus tabuliformis. NCBI lineage: Eukaryota > Viridiplantae > Streptophyta > Pinopsida > Pinales > Pinaceae > Pinus > Pinus tabuliformis. The sequence continues at coordinate 1,495,928,245 of CM062804.1, read as the reverse complement.
TCAGGTTCACCGCGTGATGTAGATGTACAATTCCTAAAATGCAATCTAAGATGATAAACAGTCTTTTTATCTTCTTCATGCAATGAAAATCCTAGCTACTAAGGAAAGAGAGACAGTATTCTTTCAACAAAGAGCAAAGAGCACACACTATATGCATTGTCCTAAATCAAACCAATCAAACAGTCTAAATGCAAATGCACATGCATGTATTTGTTTTCAGCCTTCTTAATATGTGAATGATAAAAGAAAGCTAATGCGCAAATCTGAATTATTTTCAAAGCGACAATTACTAACAAGTTTCTTTTCAAAATAAAAAATGAAGATAATGACAACACTTTACGATTTGGAAATGAAAACTTGCTTTCGACACTAGAAAAACTACTAATTTAGATCAAATACAATAGTAACAGGGTAATCGACTATCAAGAGCAATCAGACTCTCTTCTATGACTGAAAACGACACTTGCGACACTTTCAAATCAAGAAACGAAAGTACAATTACGTTACTTTTTTGCAAAAGAGAACTGAAAATGACTCAACAAATACACAAAAGTCCTTTGCACAATGGAGGTGGAATAACAGCAAGGAAAGGGGTTTCAAATAGAGGTGTACTGACTACAGGCAGCAAAATTCTTGAATAGATCTGAAAAGAGTGAACAGAAACCAAAATTTAGGAACAATGCCTAGTCTGATCAGCGCACCTGTAACACAGTGAATTTGAAATGCAACGCACCTACTACACTCGGGAAGTGTGCTGAATTTGAGATTCACAGAACAGACAGTGTGCTGGACCAGAAACTAGACTTTTCTTGGGTTCCAGGTCACAGTTTGCAGTTCAGTTCAGGGATTTTGGCCGAGCAAGTGGTAATCAGTAAATCAACAACAGGGGTAGATCTAAGGAGGGTAATAGAGCTGCCACAAGGGCAATTAGAGAGTTTGTAAATCAGTTGTTTAATTCATAAAAAAAACCTGGAGATTGACTGAAACGACATTTATCTACTTTGCATTTGCATAGCAAATGTAGTTCGAAAGCTACCTGGCTCGACTTCAGGCTCCGTGTGTAAGTTTATAAAGTAAACAAATGTAGATAGACGAACAACCTAGTCGCTCCCCAGCGGAGTCGCCATTTTGTTACATGGAAAAATTTCTATGCAGAACTGCTAATCCCACTAAGGCGTGGTAGCTACCTTAGAAACAAACAAAGTAAAACTACTTTCGTTTTCCTTTATGAAAGATAGATGAGAGAAGAATAAAGGAGACCAACCTTTTTCTTGCGCTTGGCTCCTTAGTCGATTCCTCTCTCTTCTGATAGTCCTTTGCTACTTGTTTTCTGGTATACCTAGCTTCACAAAGTACCTGTAGAATCAAAGCAGCATAACACTATACAAGAACATGGATCTACTATCATAAAAAATCTAGGATCAGATGTAAATTGACCATACAAATGCATAAAACATAAATGACACAAAAGTATGGAGGAAAACTTGAATAGCTTTATTGATAATCAAGAAAGAGCTAAGAGAGTTACAACCAGTTTTTCTGACCCAGCATCATCCTCTCAGCAAGTGAGCCCTTCTTCACCTCATGCAAAGCTCAGATCACCCAACACTATGATGTTGCCTCAAGAAACCAACAACAATTCCTTACAAAATGCAAAATTCCAGCCTCTGGATCTCTGGGATGAGGGATCCATATATAGATGTCTACAAGGGAGATGAGTCAGCTTGTGATTTGATTAGTGTCTTCCCTCTGATAGTTCTTGCTTCCACTTGGAGATTGATGATCTCTTACTCATCCTTGGTCAAATTCAGAGAGGCAAGTGTCACAGGAGAAGTTTTTGGAAGATTCCATGCTTCTCCACCTCGCGGATTGACACTGCCATTTGTCTCTTCTCGCCCATCGCACCCCATAGAAGGGCTTTTTGAAATGCAACTCACCCACTGAGTGTACTTAGGTGAGATGCAACGCACTTTGCCTATGGAGTAGGTGAAATGATCCTGTTTTGACCAGTTCTGAGTAGTTTTTCATGGAGAACTTCTGGGAGAAGCTGTAATCAGTTGACCTTGTTCCTTTGGGGTTGGAACAACATTTTTAGGGACTTAGGAGCCCTTGGTTTATGGACATTTTATGCTTGGGGTTGCAGTGCCCAAAAATGTCTATAACACCAACCCACCAGACGACCATACCAAATATTGTATAAGAGCAAAACCGATAGGGCTCGAACCTGCCCAACCCAATGGGTTAGCCCACCAATCAGGTGGTTCCAAATACATGTTACAAACCACATGTCGTTATCACATAACCTTTTGAAAATGACATCACCATAAAAAGTTACTGGCGCGCCATATATATAAAAAATAGGGATTCCATGGGGTTGGACCCCAGTACCGACGCTAAACTAAATTCTCAATTTCTAACGGCCTACGTTGGTAGTTTTGCCAAGAATATTACATAAACCAGCACAATTTCCATTTGACTGTGGGACTGACAAAGAGTGGAGCATGGAACTAGGAGTAGCCAGGGGTGGCAGAACCCTGAGCAGGGAATCCCTCTAGATGCAGAAAAGATTCCTTGGGGGGTCAGAGGTGCCAGTGCTAGAACTTGATAAGTTTATAGTCATTTTTGCATGTTTTCTCTCCAGAAATCCAACCGAGGTCTCCAATTTCAAGCCATCATCAGAAATGGAGGTATAAGGGTCATTTTTGTAAAATTGATTGTAATTCATTTCTTTGCTACCACTTAATGAAATAAGGCCTCCCCACTTAATGAAATAAGGTCCAAAGACATAGCCCACATTAGGTGAACTCCATAATCAAATTATCTATGTGCCTTTGATCTCATGGTTGATTTATGATTCCCGCTTCTTTTTCTTGTTTTAAGTTACTTGGTTAATATGCTCTTTTAGATGCAATTCTTTATGCATCCTTGAAGTTAAAAGATTTTGATCAGCCTCCAAATGATTGCAATGATTGTAGATGACTTCCAGTAGTTGTAATTAGCCTCAAAAATCTTGGAAATGCAATCAGTACAACAATATAGAGAAAATTAAAGAAGGTCATACAACCTTAGGGATTCCTTATATCACAAGTATTTTGGTTATTTTACCAATGAATAGATCAATAAATGCAATGTAAACCACAATTGAGTGAAAATATTCACTATTGAAATATTTTTTGAATTTTTTATAAGAGTTAATTTTTATTTTTTGAAATATATAATTTTGGGGGCATTTTATATTTAATGCTAATTACAAATTTACAAAAATTACAATAAATTTTGAGAAATAATTTTGTAAAAAGAGAATGATTGAAAAGTATTGGAATAAGGATAATATCATTGTTATAGAAGATTCAAGGACAAGAACTTGATTTGGTATCTCAATGCTTGAGGTTCCAGAATGCTAGATAGAACACCAAGGATACAACCATAACATTAAAACAAGACAAGTAATAGAACCAAAATTCTACTAAGAGGGCCTTCAGAAGGGAGTGTTCCAACCAAGCAATAAAAAATTATTGAAGATAAGGCTATTTACCTCTAGAGGGGAGAGTGAATCATGTCCCAAAGAGAACAACAATACCTTAATGAATAAAGAGAAAGTGTAAGATGAACCCTAGAACTCCTCTTTCGAAACTTCTTGGATTGATTCGTTCAGCCTTGTAGTAACTTTGTGTTGCTTCAAAAGTTGCTCTTGAAAAATATTTGATCAATCAAACAAAAGAAGATAATTCACATGTAAACCCATTTGTCTCATAAAACTTCACATTTTGATAGATGTCAACAAGTTTACAATCATTTGCTAAAGAGAATGCTTGTATTTATAGATGAGGCTCTTCAAAATTTCCTCCTTGGTCTCCCACAAAATAAGTAACTTTGCATCCACAAAATGCATGGAGGCTAAGTTAAGAAAAAAAACAAAACAAATATATATTGAGTAATACCCAAAAGGAGGAAAAATTCTACATGGATGATACTAAGAGGGATTTTTTTACTCTAAATGACCAAACATTCCACTTATAATTGCATGGATAGCTTTCTAGTAAAATCAACTCTTCATTGGTGGTCTAAACAACTTTATTTGATCTCGGTTTGAAACTTCATTGGCTAGGAAAATGTGGATAGATCCTCAAAAAATAACTCCAATAAAGGCTCACATAATGCTTATTATCCTTCACAATATGCCTTAAATTAACGTCCATGCCTACACTATAAGTCAAGATAGTTCCATGAGGCATGGGAATGACTTTTCAAACTAAAAAATTGGTCATAAAACCCTCAATAAATAAAGTGACTTCAAACATAAAAGAAATAAGTTCTCCTTTAGGGTGCAACATATCGTTGGATTATCTCTTGATTTGGCTTCAAATAATTTTAGGAATGCTTGGAATCTTGAAAAACCTCCTTCACCTTGCTTAACTTGGTTGATTCAATCACTAGGAGGGCTTAACCTCCTTTGGTCCTGTTAGGGTTTTATAATTTATAGGATCTCAAGGTGATTGAGCATCTCACATTTTGCAGATTTCATATTGTTCATAGATTTCAATATTCAATTGATTTCCAAAAAAAAGGGTATTTAGAAAAAAAAGGAAAAGAACAAAAGAGAAAACAATGAAAAGAAAATATAATCCCAAATATTATTCAATTCATACAATCTAAGCATGATTGAATAAATTTCAATTTTTGTTGATAGGCTAGAAAATAAAGATCTGCCAAATAGTTTAAGCTTAGCAAATCAGTAGCGAGGTAGAAATGAAATTGGTTAAATTGTTCAATCTGAACCAATAGGAGAGATAAGTGATAGAGTAGGTTAGAAATTTAAAAGAAAAGAGAGAGAAAGTGGAAAAAAGACCTGCAAGTCTAAATGCACCCTGCAAAAAGAAAAAATGTTAAATTAGAAACAAAGGGTAGGTAGGTTGAAAGAATAATAAAAAGGAAAAAGACATGAAAAATTCCCAATATTTCATGTATTTTTCCTAATGTAGGAAAAAGGAATTAATTAAGGATAGGAGTAAAATAAAATATTGTTAACTTTATTCCATATACTCCACCCTCATTCCATTTCTTTTCTCAACCCCACCACCCACTGGCCCGTCACATCATTCGTTATACACCCCTCACCTTCCATCAAATCCCCACGCTCAACATTTGATCCGATGACTCATAAAGGTTTTCGCCCCCGCCTCGCACCCTCTGAATGTTAATGTCGAGGGGTTGTCCGAAATCAGTAGTTTGCCTCCACTTATGTGTCGCGCTATCATAATTTCTCACCCCCCCTCGCCAATTCCGATTACCACTCAGGGGGCCCTCCAAAAAACGGATACCGCTCTCAAACAAACCACCCATCTGTCATGTCCGTTGACCACTCCCATCGCTCCACATCACCACTTCATCCCATCCACCTATCACCTCCATTCTCGTGCAATACTCGTTTCCCATTCAATTCGTTAGACCGTTAGCCCACGGGCCTCCGCCATTTCATGCCACTTCAACAGGAACTCTACAAAATTACAAATACATCATCTCTCACCCGTTTGGAGTTTATAGAGTTTTGATATGTCTTTTATGCGTAGCAGGTGAAGTGAAAATTTGCAGAGACATACACAAAGTGCAAAAAAGCAGTTGAATTACCTACTCAGCTGCAGCAAGTTGCAATTGGTTGCGTTTAGCAGGCATTCCCCTTCTTGAATCTCGTTTTCCGATCACTCCCTTTCTGTTTTCCCTCTCTGTGTTCCCTCTTCTTTTCATCCCCTTTTCTAATTGCAGTTCACCTGCAAATCCAGATATATTTCGTGTTTCAAACTTCCAGAAGATAGCCATGCCACCGAAGAAGAAAGAACAAGAGTTGTTCAATCCAATGGTGCACCCACCAGTGGACTTGGACCACATTGCACTTGCAGATAGAGACTACAAGATACATGAGACAATGTCAGAATTTGATCTCTTTGACATTTATTTTTGGTGGGAGGACAAATTCGTCGATGAAATGGATGATATAGGACTCTGGGATACAAATTTACCTTTCTACATATTTCCCAAGACCCATAGCTACCCAGAATTGATCAGAAAATGCCAGTCCTGCTATAGCCCACAACAAAGAGCAGTAGTAGCCCTACAGGAGAAATATTGTTCACCATTGATGCTAAATCCATAATGCAAATGATGCAAGCTCCAATCATTGAAGGAACCACTCCTTTCTCCCATGAAATCCTCATGGAAATGTACCAGAAGTTAGACTTTGCTAAAAGAGCTAAAACCCTAGAACTATTCATGACTGAAGAGACCCCACTCCCTAAGAAAAATCCTCCATATCCATCCTCTGCTTTCCCTGATAGAACCAGGCACATAGTTACTATGCTTTCATATCTACTAGGGTATTATTCAGATCAGTGGCTTGATGAGGCCATCATAGGTTTCCTGTCCATATTGTTATCAGAGTCAAAGACCTCTATCCTGTTTAATTTTAGTCAATTCCTAGCAGATTCCATTCATGAACAACTCATAAATTTTACTACAGAGGAAGTATTTGAATATATTCTTCAATCTTGGTTTACATGTTTTTTTATTTCCAGGCAGACAGGTTTCAGTTTGTGATGGGCAAGCTAAATGAAGAAGGTGAACCTCAGTGTGTCATCTTCTGGACAACCTTGTTGATGAAGGATAAAAAAGATTTCACATACAAAACATTCATAGAAATTTTTTTACATCCAGCTATGAGCCTCCTCAGCAGTACAATAGAATCCAGAATCAATGAAGAAATCAAAATAATTATGCAGCTGAGCAACCAAGCTAGAATAGGAGATTGGTCCTTGTACCAAAAGTACATTGAATTAAGGATATATGGACGTGAATTGGCCCCTTACAAGCTGCCAAAGTTCCTCCCCATGAGGATCTTTGCACTAGAGTATATCAGGAAGATGATCAATGCAGATGAAGTGAACTTTTTGGCAGCAAAGAAGAAGTCTCAATTTAGGATGAAATCCCAGATTAGTCCTTTTATTTGCAATAACAGAGCAACGAGTGAGGAGGCCGATAAGAAGTTGAAAGAAATGAAGTTCACCCATAGCTTCACATGGTCCTATGACCCATGTGGTATCATCTCCAAGAAAAGGGTGGAAAACAAATAAATGACTTATATTCACACTCATAGGCATGAAATAGAGAAATTCAAGAACCAGATAGAGTGGATGCCTAAAACCTTGCAAGAGGCTGAGGAGCATATAATTTCTTCTTCACGCGCACAGACTCCTAGGCAGCAAGAAAATAAGAGTACAAAGGACAGACCAGACAAGGGCAAGGAACAAGAAAAAGAAGCAACTGGGAAAAGATAAAGAAAAGATCTATCACCAGGTACTAATACTTCTATAAAGGAATTTACGCTGAAATTTAGAAAAAGGGAAAGGATTCGTATGGACATGGACCTAGGTAAATAATCACCACAACAAATAGTTATCAACCTCAGTGACATTCCTGGTTCATCTCCAGTAGGAGGTCAATCTTTTCCTACGACTTCGATCTCCGAAAGACAACAAACTCTCCAAATTCCCACATCTACCAATGTAACAGGAGAAAAGGAGGAGACCATTTTTTATACTTTCAGAGAGATAAAGATGAGAATGAAATGTTGAAAAAGATTACTTATGCTTAATTTTGGAAGAAAATTTCTACTTCGCAAGGCAGACTTCTATCAGCGTTCAATACAGAGAAAGGGAAAATGCATATGGCATTCCTTGAGACAAAAATAGCAGAATCTAAAACTTCAACTAATTACAAACAGACTACCTTTGAGTTTGATGCCAAAAATGTTCATCCTATTGATTAGCTGGAAATGCATAAGAAAATCGGGGATATGATCTCCCCCACTCTAACAAGTACCTCTATGAATTTGTATAAAATGTAGGTGACTTTATAAAATGCCCAATCTCGACTGGAAAATATTTCATCTCAATCAAAAGATAACAGAATTAAGTCCTTGGAAGATTTAGTGGTGAAAATTGGGTATGATTCATCAGATGTGAAAGCAGTAGAAGATATTATTAAAAATAAGGAGGCTAATATAGCAGCCTTGAGAAAACAGCGCAAAATGCCTGCAACACAAGATCCCTTGACTAAAGAGATAGAGGAAACAGAGAGTCAGAAAACAGAAATGATGAAACTGATAATGGAGCAATAAATCCAAATAAAACAAACGGAAACATAGATGTAGAATATGGTACAGGAAAAGGAGAAAGCAGCACAATTGGCCACCACCACTATGGAGGTTGTTCCTCTTACAGTGATTCCCACAGCTACTCCAGCAACTACCAATACAGGGATCGGAAGTAGTGCAGAACAACTGACCAAATCCATGGAGAGCATGAACCTTTCGACAAAATAAATCAAGGGATTGGAAACTCAAGTCAAAATTTTGCAGGACCAGATTAAAAGAGATGAGACTACACATTCAGTAGAAATGCAGAGGGCACACACATTAATTGAAAAATTACAGAAATCAAAAAAGGAGTCATCAATTGGTAACACTCTGGGAAGAGTAAAGGAAATCATCTGGAACAATATCATTGAGGGTATGAATGAGATTTGGCCCAACATCCAAATCATATTTGAGCAGAAGGAGCTAGTCGAAAAAGCTAAAGAGGCTATTTCAACCATTAACTAGGAGCTGGGAGACATGCCAGCAACAACCAACAGAATCATCAAATTTCTAAATTCAAAGAACAAGTATGAGCTAGAAGAGCTAGGAGTAGGAGACAGAACAGGAACTATCCTACAGGTAAAGAAGGTATTGACGAAAAAGAACTTGACTGTACAGCTTGAGGAGAAATGCCAGACTTTGGAACTGACAATAAATAGATTTTTCAACAGAATTTAACCTTTGACACAAAAAGGTATCCCTTCTCTGTTTGTCATTAATGATAAACTCATGACCAAAGAAGATTATGTCAAAATGATAAAAGACATCGCAAAGGATGATGTCAAACTCTCTGATATCATAGGCAGCATGATAGGAAAAGCAATGCTAGATGCTATCAGTAATCCAATTTTCATTGAACATGAAGTGAAACACGTTTTTGCAGTGAATCCCACTTTTTCACGGTACACAGAAGCAGATGAGATATACTGCAGGCTTATTAAGGTTAAAACCCCAGATGAAGAAGAGGAGAGTGAACTGTGCGACTACTAGGAGGAACAAGACAAGCAAGTTTGAAGAGTCAACACCTAGCTGAGTCAACAAAGCTAGCACTATTTATTAAAGAATAGCCAAATCAGCCACTATAGTAGAATTGATTACCCACCAACGACATTCAGAAAAAAAAAAAAAGGGGCTAGATGTCAAAGTTATCTTATCGTATCTACCTCATGGTCACACTATTCAAATTTTTATTCCTATGTAGTTAATAATAGATTTCCAAGTGTATATGGTAGTTGTTGTAGATTTTAGTTAAATACTTCATGTATTGTAAGTATTAGGGGTTGTGTTGTTCCTTAAGAAACCAATTTCCTGGTTGTAAGGAAATTGTGCTTAAGACATTAATAATGATTGATTACTGTCACTTATTGTTTATTATATTCTCAAATGAAGGACTTGGAAAACTTGGCCTTAGACTTTTAATACATTAATGACCGGAACATTTCAGAATGCCATTTGTTGCTAAATATAAATGAATGAGGAAAGTTTGAAAGGGAAGTTAAAGACAATATGCTGATCTTTCACAAGAACTATTATATGTAACTTAGAGGAATTATGATTATGAGAAATAAATAATAGATAATATGCTAGTCTTTCACAGAAACTATTATCTATATCTTAGAAAGGAAGTGAGGACTTTAAGTATAGGAGCACTATTTAAGGGATTTTACCCTGCAGCTTCATTACTATACTTAAAAAGAAGAAAACATTGCATGACGCATGATAGCAAGACTTACAAATTATATGTAACAACTCCTGAAAACTTCTGGTTGTTTCATTAATCAATGATGTTATCAGAAATACAGTGGCCTGGTTCTCCAAAAGTCCAACCCTTTCTTAGTAAATTTTCCACCTTTTATACCTTGTGGAACATTTATGAATTTCTGAAACCTATCTAACTACTTTCTAAATATATGAAATAAAACTATTACAGAATTTACAAAGGGTGAAAACACCTTGAAGAACAAGAAATAACAAAACAAAAATGAATTTAGAAGGACCGTTGGCTTGTTCTGTTGATTTGCTGCCGAATTCCTCTATGAACACTCTAATGATGTTTAGTTCCTCTAAACCGTAATGCAATTTGTTTAGTTTGTATAATCCTGAGCATTCTAATTGGCCAAAATGCTAGGAAATACATATCAGATCTGTTCTCCTTTTCAACCCCAGATCTAATCCCTGATTTTCCACATTACAAAGCAAAGTAACATTTCTCATTAATCTAAAACTCAATAAGGGTAGATCTGGCTTTATAACTATTCAGTGCTTTGTTGTTTTCTATTGCAAATTGCAATCAGCCTCGAACCCCTGTAGGAACTCAACTTATGCACCCGGCTGTAATAACCATGAAAATACTGGAATTATGTGTTTATCATGAAAACATATGATAAGTTGTATTTTCCTTTTCAATACAGACATAGTGCAATTCCCAAGGCATCCTTCCCACAAATTCAACTGCACCGTTGATCTACTCTTTTTCAGATCAAATGGTCTGTCAGGTTTTGATATAACACAACATATATCACTATCGGGTAAGGCCCACAATCAGCGTGTTATATATATATATATATATATATATATATATATATATATATATATATATAGTGTTGCACAAAGATGGTGGACCCGCTGAGCTTTAAAATATAAAAAATATATGCTTTCAAGTCCAACCCTTCTATTATAATTCATTATAATAAGGCTTTTTATAAAATTGCATCAACACAATATATACGAATATCATATAAACCTTTATGACCCATAATATAATCAGAAGCGAGGGATTATCAAATACAATACATCAAATATCGGGTCTAGAATCAATAAATCACAATCGGCATTTATCAACAAATATATGCATAAAGGGTGGACCCACCAGACTTTAAAATATGATATATATGCATTTGGGTCTGACCCTTATTGCATATCACGATCGGCCAGGTCACATGCATATAACATAAGCATTTCCCATTATCTCGGACCCACCGCTCTTATAAAATACGCCATATAATTTTTCGAGTCCGGAACCCAATCGTTGATCGCAATCGGCGTTTATTTGTGATGCCATCATCCGTGACATGGACCCGCCGAACTTTAAAATGTACCATATAATTTTCAAGTCCGGTCCTTTTAACACTTGTTTTCTTTGAAAATGCACTTTATTTCTTCATTTCTTTTGCATTTTGATTTCCGATGGAGTTATGTTTTGTGACATACATATATACATATCTCTCCATATATGCATATAGCTCCATATAACCTTTTATATCTGATTCTTTTGCATTTCTCCCTTTAAAGATGTCGATATATAACAAACAAAATATTTCATTTCTTTTAGACTTTTTTGGTAAGGGTAAAGGATATAAAGGAGTTTTATAACTCTCGATAGTGATATAATTGATAAATAAACCTCAAGCCCAATATAAGCTACAACATCTGGCTCCAACTGGGGATAGTGATTTTGCCACAAAAGCACTAAGAACTGCAGATCAGTGCCTTATCCATTGGGCATGGAGTCATATATTGCTTCTCTAAACTCTTAATTGTGTGAATATTTGTACAGTGAACCCACACCAATATCTACAGTGATTAGATGCTTGCACTCTGATTAAAAAAATATTGAGAATCATAGATCAGAAGCCTTAGTTGGGCATGGAGTCCAAAACTGTAAAAACCCTTAAATCTGGCAACTGAAAACCTAACAATCTTGAAGTTTGACACCTCTGCAAACCAGTTTCAAACTGGAAAATCCACCCTTATTCATCCACTAATGTTTAACTAAATAACTGCAACTTGAAACCAAATGCTCAACACATAAGCTTATTTATGTACAAGTTCCTACATATGTACATGACTGACCTCAATCAGGTGAAGTCAATCTTCCAATGGTACCGGATTATCATTTGAGTGCTTAATCCAGAACCATTCTACTAGTTAATCTTGAAAAAATAATTAATTCTAAATTTCTCTTGAGTTCCAATGTTGTGATCCTGAATGTATTCATCCTGTGAAAACTTCCATGAGTCAACAGCCACATCATTGGGGCTATAAAGCCTTTCAAGAGGAATAATTTCCTTTGGAAAAATATTATCCTTCAATTGAAAAATCTTTGGATTAGCTATTTAATCTTTTGAATCACTGATTTCTGCAACTTCTATTGTTTCTTCTTTATCCTGATCAACTTCTATGCCCTGAAACTCCTCAGCTATAGTAAAAAATTCTTTAATCTGTTGATCATCTTCAAAAGCTTGCCAATTTTTAACATTATCGGGAACAGAGGGTCTGTGTCTCATCCCTACCTCATACCTTAGTCTTGGATTAATAGGATGCTTGAAAATACTAGCAGACATAGCTAATGAATCGGCTAATCTATTCTCATCTCTTGGAATGAATTGAATGTTAAAAGCTTCAAAAAAGTTCTCAATAAAAACCCATACCTCATTTCTGTATGCCCTAAGCCTAGGGTGCTTTGTTTGGCAATGATCTTTTATTTGCTTAATGATCAGCTCTGAATCTCCAAAAGCATCAATTGGCTTAACTCCCATCTGTTTAGCTGTTTGTAGTGCAATAATCAAGGACTCATATTCTGCCATGTTGTTAGTTTCCTCAAACTCTAATTTGAAAGAAAAAGGAAACAGATTACCTCCAGGTGCAATTAGAAGAAAACCAACACCTGTTCCTTCTTTTGAATAAGCTCCGTCAAAGAAACATTTCCACACTTCTTCTGTTTGAAGCTTTGAAATTACATTGGCTGAAGCAAGTTGCTTTTGATTATCTTCAGCCAACTCTGCATTATCATGCAGTGTGAAACAGGCAAAGTCATCCTTCTCCTAACTATATACAGGTGAATTACTTGCTCCATTTATTGTAGCTATTTTTACAAATCTAGTTTCTCTGTACAATCTCCTCTCTTCCCCACCAAAAATTGGTATAACAGCATATGTAAAATCCAGTTTCAAAGCACCACCCAATTTAGCCCCCCAGGACCTATATAGAAGCATTCCAAATCTATCAGGGATATCTGCTACTACTACATCCATGACCAAGCTTCTGGCTAGAATTTTGGCTAGTGACACTACCAGATCCTTAATAACCCCCAGACACCTGACTTTGCTCGAATCAAAAGAATACAAATCCCTATAAGGTTTGGTAACTTGTAGATATAGTTGCTTCATTACTGACAAAAGCATAAGATTATGTGAAGCTCCCAAATCAAACATACAATTATGTAAGAGGAAGTCATGGACCAATAAGCAAATATAAAAAGGAGGTATTGAAGGATCTACTTCCTCCACATGTGGACCAAAAACCACTACTGGTTTGTCTTTCTTTTCCAACTCCTTAGTAAGACTATTAGCAACCCTTTCGTTCTCATCTTCACCTTTCTTCATGACTGGAAGTACTTGAGGAATTGAAACGAGTTTCTCTAAAGGAATTTTTCCAGTTTGATCTTGAGAAGACTCACCTTGAAGCATCTGTGTCTTGCCATTTGCATTATGTTCCTGCTTTCCTTTATTCACTTGTTTTGCAAACTGAAATTCCTATGGAGTCACCTTTGGTGAGGAAGTTGAAACTTGTTGTTCAATTTCATTTTCTTGATTTCTTGATCTCTTCCTCGATCTTAAATGATACTTCTTATGTAGTTCAGCCTGCATAAAATCAGAGAATTGCTTGCAATATTCATCAATTTTATCACGAATTGCATATGCTTCATCATATTCATACTCTTCTTCTTCGATACCAAGTTCATCTTCGTCTACTGCATATAATGTAAAAATTTGATCTTCAAGATGCTCTCGTTTTTCAACAGGACCTACCTCTATATATAATGGTGCTTGAATTTGATCCTGATCATTTCTTTCCTTTTGAAAAATTTGCAAAGGTTGTCTTCTGAATTTGGGATTAAAGTTCTTATTAAACTGTGTTTGTCTCTGAGAGTTCTTATTTTCTAACTCTAACCTATTTAACTTATCTGACATGGTTTTAATTATATTACACATATCCTCCAATGATTGACTTTGAGAGGACTCTATCTTTTCCTTTCCCTTGTCTTGGGAAAGCTGTGTTTCTGGTGCTTTTCCTGCAGCCACCAGATTCACTTCTATCTCTAAAGCATCTGTTTGGATTTGATCAAGGGTTGGAGCTTTCCTTTCCCTTAATGTAAATCCAAAATTGGATTCAAAAGCCCTTGCAAAAGTGATTTTTGCACCAGCAAGAGGAGGCTTTATCTCTGCTGGTAGACTATTGTACAATTTGTTGAATCTTGTGACAAATTCAGCCACAGTTTCATCAGACTTCTTCTTTATGCATTAAATTCTGTTAATGAATATACATGGTCTCTTTTTTCTCCCCATCTTAGAATAAACACACGTTCCATCTCTTCCAAAGAAGGAATAAAATTATTGGGAAGACCTTTGAACCATTTACTTGCTTCTCCATCTAGGGACTGAACAAAAAGTCTTAGAACAACATCTAAATTTTCAACATTTAGGCTTTCTGCAAAATTACAAAACAATATTACATGATTCTCTGATGTTTGTACATCTTCTCCTGAAAAACGAGGAAGAATTTTGAGGTAATCCTCTGGAATTTGATTGTAAGGTTGTGGTAGTTGAAGAGGCGCATACCTATTGACTAGGAACGCAGGGGTTGCCATGTTTAATGAACTTTGATTACCTACAGATGTGGAATCTGATTGAGAGGTAAATGGACTATGCAAAGGAGGTAATGTGGTTATTGGTTGAGGTTGAATAATTACAACAGGTAGATGGAAAGTAATAGACTCAAAATATTAGTCTTGACAGCTAGGTTCCTGAAATGCAGATGATGAAAAATATGATTCTATATCAGATGAATGTTCAGATAAGTTTTTGCTTGATGCAGACAATACAGGAATTGGTCTATTTGAGGTCCTAGACTTCCTAGCCCTCCTTGAAAACAACCTTTCAGGATCTGAAAAAGCTTGAGCCTTCTTTTGTGAAGTGTCTGATCTTGTATGAGGCCTTCTTGAAGCTAGAGTTATTGCTTTGATTCAAAACAACCAAATATTTCCTCCTCAATGAACAACCAGAGGAAAATATTGAAACCCAGGGAAAAACCTTCTTCTCTTCTCTCCCTGGCAGTGGTGCCAATTAATGTTGTTCCTTAAGAAACCAATTTCTTGGCTGTAGGGAAATTGTGCTTAAGACATTAATAATGATTCATTATTGTCACTTATTGTTTATTATATTCTCAAATGAAGGACTTGGAAAACTTGGCCTTAGACTCTTAATACATGTATGACCAGAACATTTCAGAATGTCATTTTTTGCTAAATATAAATTATGAATGAGAAAAGTTTGAAAGGGAAGTTAAAGACAATATGCTGATCTTTCACAGGAACTATTATCTGTAACTTAGAGGAATTATGATTATGAGAAATAAATCATAGATAATATGTTGGTCTTTCATAGAAACTACTATCTATAACTTAGAAAGGAAGTGAGGACTTTAAGTATAGGAGCGCTCTTTAAGGGATTTTACCCTACAGCTTCATTAATGTACTTAAAAAGAAGAAAACATTGCATGACACATGATAGCGAGACTTACAAATTATATGTAACAACTCCTGGAAACTTCTGGTGGTTTCATTAATCAATGATGTTATCAGAAATACAGTGGCCTGTTTCTCCAAAATTCCAACCCTTTCTTAGTAAATTTTCCACCTTTTATACCTTATGGAACATTTATGAATTTCTGAAACCTATCTAACTACTTTCTAACTATATGAAATAAAACTGTTACAGAATTTACAGAGGGTGAAATGATATGGATTTAAACAGGAACGCAATAAAATACAGAGATAACCATAAAGACAGATATGCAGCGGAAATAATACTTCATTTCATTACTGTAAAATACTGAAATATGCTTACAAACAGAATTGGATAAACCCAGCTAGGGCGATGGTAGCTTATCTCTAAGAAGAGATGTGGCGGCTACATGCCTCTGAACTGTTCTGAATTGTCTTACAATGAGGCTCGAAGGCCTATTTATTGTTGAGAAATAATGGAAAACCCTTCACATTCCAAAACCTAACCCTAGAAGATGAAACGCCAAATTGTGGGCCCCGTTTTTGGGTAAGTTGGTATATCAACTTCCCGGGGTCGCAAATTGGTCGTATTATCTCCTTTTGATGCGCGTGATAGCCCGGTGGAAAGATCTCTCCGAGGACTACGACGGAAAAGACAATTTCTTGACAGAAAAATCGCTAGCGGTAGATTTCCCAAAAAACATCGTTTAGGGCCTCAAAACGGCTCCGGAAGTTTAGGACCCGAAAAACTGCTAAAAATAGTAAACTGTGCTATAATTAAGGAAACTGAAAAACTGAAAGGGACAGTTGTGGGGGTCCAGATGGGATAGGTGGGTGGCCACCAACATCCACTTGGATCATGAAAACACCTTGAAGAACAAGAAATAACAAAACAAAACTGAATTTAGAAGGACTGTTGGCTTTTTCTGTTGATTTGCTGCTGAATTCCTCTGTGAACACTCTAATGATGTTTAGTTCCTCTTAACCGTAATGCAATGTGTTTAGTTTGTATAATCCTAGGCATTCTAATTGGCCAAAATTCCAAGAAATATATATCATATCTGTTCTCCTTTTCAACCCCGGCTCTAATCCCTGATTTTCGACATTACAAAGCGAGATTAACATTTCTCATTAATCTAAAACTCAACAAGAGTAGATCCGGCTTTATAATTGTCCAACGCTTCGTCGTCTTCTATTGAAAATCACAACCGGCCCCGAACCCCTGTAGGAG
Organism: Pinus tabuliformis; assembly: GCA_031772625.1. NCBI lineage: Eukaryota > Viridiplantae > Streptophyta > Pinopsida > Pinales > Pinaceae > Pinus > Pinus tabuliformis. Next base: position 1,495,911,262 of record CM062804.1, on the reverse strand, counting down.
CTTAACTTACGCACCCAACTACAATAACCATGAAAATACTGGAATTATGCGTTTATCATGAAAATATATGATAAGGTCTGTTTTCCTTTTCAATACAGACTTAGAGCAATTCCCAAGGCATCCTTCCCACCAATTCAACTCCACTGTTGATCTATGCTTTTTTAGATCGAATGGTCTGTCAAGTTTTGATATAACACAACATATATCGCTATCAAGTAATGCCCACAATCGGCATGTTATATATATATATATATATATATATATATATATATATATATATAGAGCGAGAGAGAGAGAGAGAGATATAGATATAAAGTGTTGCACAAAGATGGCGGACCCGCCAAGCTTTAAAATATAACAAATATATGCTTTCAAGTCCAACCCTTCTGTTATAATCCATTATAATAAAACTTTATATAAAACTGCGTCAACGCAATATATACGAATATCACATAAACCTTTATGACCCATAATATAATCGGACGCGAGGGATTATCAAATACAATACATCAAATATCGGGTCCGGAATCAATAAATCGCAATCGACGTTTATTAACATATATACGCGTAAGGGGTGGACCCACCGGACTTTAAAATATGATATATATGCGTTCAGGTCCGACCCTTATCGCATATCACAATCGGCGGGGTCACATGCATATAACATAAGTGTTTCCCATTATCTCAGACCCGCTGCTCTTATAAAACATGCCATATAAGTTTTCGGGTCTGGAACCCAATCGCTGGTCACAATCGGCGTTTATCTGTAATGCCACCATCCCAGACACGGACCTGTCGAAATTTAAATGTAGCATATAATTTTCAGGTCTGGTCCTTTTAACACTAGTTTTCTTTGAAAATGCGCTTTATTTCTTCATTTATTTTGCATTTTGATTTTCGATAGAATTATGTTTTGTGGCATACATATATACATATCTCTCCATTTATGCATATAGCTCCATATAACCTTTTATATCCGATTCTTTTGCATTCTCCCTTTAAAGATGTCGATATATAACAAACAAAATATTTCATTTCTTTTAGACTTTTTCGGTAAGGGTAAAGGATATAAACGAGTTTTATAACTCTCGATAGTGATATAACTGATAAATAAACCTCAAGCCCAATATAAGCTACAACAGGTTAGACCTGAGTATTTGAAAAACTTTTCTTTTCTAGAGCACTATAATTTTGGAGTTGGAGCATCAATAATAAAGGACCATTTATAAGATACTTGAGCTATTTTTATCTGGTAATGTTTTTCTTTCTGTGTTAAATGTTTCGTTGTTTCCTTCATTGTGTATCATTGAAATCTTGTTGTAAAACAGAAATTTTAGAGTAATATATGCCGTTGGAGCACCTTATTTCTATCTGTGTTTACTATATAAGTGTTTTCCTTTAAGGTCTGATTAAGAAATATTTAATTGCTTTTAACCACTACTGGGTTCACTATTCTGCCATATCATTCTTTATTTTGTTTTAAGATCCAGTAAACATATTTAGCTAGCCTTGTGAATGCTCTGAAAAAATTTGATGCTACAATCTAGCCTTTTGACTCCATATCCCAATGGAAAAGGTTTGAACAAGATCTACTCCAACCAACCAAATAATCAATCAATTAATCAATATTTTATCATTATAGCTAGCCTAAAATATTAGACACTGGAAAGAAAGTCAAATCTCAATATATATAGGGAGAGCCCTCTCTGAGACTAGGATGGCTAGATCCTAGACTCCAAAGTGGTTTGATGTTCCTTTATGATTCTTTTTCTTGCCAATCTTAAAAATCATAAAGCGATAACAGGTCCAACAATTTCCATGGCTACCTTTTTTTAAAAGAAAATACTTCATTTTGACATTTGATTTGACTTTTCTTTTCTTGATTTATCCCTTGGGGGCTTGCTTTTTTATTTCTTCCTTCAATATCTTACTTGGAGATGCTTATTTTGATTGCTTGGAGGACTTGGCCTCCCTTTCTTCGTTTGGAATGGTAACATATAGGCTAGTTTGGAGTACTTTTGTCTTTTCTTAATAGTAATTTTGAGTTGACACTTAGATGATTAGCCCTTGGGAAATTCAATTAGCACAATAAGACTTCAACATTCCAACATTTTCATTTTTCATTTCCTTTTACTCCATCCAACATCCCCAAATATGATGATGCCATGCCCCACGTGTGGTACAAATTCTTGAAAATTCTTTATTTGATGTCACTTTGCTTGAGTGTTGAGTTTGTTTGGCTTGTGGATGATACTTGCTTAACCTTTTCTCTTTGTCCACTTCTGATCACTTTCTTTCAAACCTTGTTACTTGCAATGCCACATGGAAAACCCCTTTGCCAAAAAATGGCTCCACTACTGTAACTAGAGTTCTGCAAGGACGTTATGACTACTTCAAAAGATAAGTGATCCATCTTGGCATAGAGAATCAAATGGGCACCCTGTTTGCCTCAAAATATGTAGCATGATGCCTCGAGAAACACAAATGCATGGGAACTATGAGACTATTAGGATGCAAAGCCAAGGCCAATGGAGAGTGAAAAATACATGACACATGGCACATGTGGGGTATGGGGGTGCACTGACATTAGGAGGTATAATGTAATGGAAAAGTACATATGGTAATCACCCTTATAATACTTTATTGATGCAAGTTCTCTCTTAAATTTTAAGTCCTAATAATGCTTATTCCATGATACTCACACACCATCCCAGGGTATAAGAATACCCATCAAAACAGGGAGTTATCACCCACCAAGGGGAAGCCGACAATGCCACATAAGCAAACATATCATGAGACAAACAATATTGAGAGGGGCCATGGACATCCAAACCAACAAGGATCTAATAGTCACTTTCCCAAGATAACACACAGCGACGTGGCTTTACATGGCTATAAGGCATATCCTTTGGGCTTATATGGTGTGGCCAAAAAGTTTTGGAGTACCCCTGCTGAAAGAGGGGTAGCATCTAGCTCCAACTATGAGACAAGTGCTCTTCTTTGGGGCACCTGAGAACCTCAGAATCTCCAAATTCCCATCACTTAAAGACCTGCATCCATGAAACCAAAAACAAGTATCAAATTCTATGAAAACAAATAAATAAAAATAAAGCAAAAAAAACTAATCTATATACAATGCATAAGTGCAATCAAACCACACAAGTATGATCTAATGCTCATGTTGGAGAGCTTATTCATCGTACCCTACTTTAATATAGGAAAAATGGCATGCTAGGTAAAATCATAAATCCAGTGTAACCATTCGATAAGTTCAACTATACTATAAAGTTTACCTTTATGCTTGGTCAAAAACCAAAATAATGAAACATCAAACTTTAAGAAAATATATGTTAGAAAAATATGAGGTAGGAAGATAATCACATGAACGACTAGTAAAATCCCAATTCTTACTTGTGATACTACAATTTTCATTGATCCAACAATGGATGGAGATGATATAGTCATGATAATTGGACGAACCTTCAATGTTACTCACATAATACATTATCAAGAGGAGTTCCTAAGGCAGCTCCAAAAGAAATCCATGAGAAGATTGTTGCTCCTCTCCACTTTCTTTGGTCATGCATCTAGATTAACAATGTGGAGACAAATTAAATATTAAAAAATATGATGTTACACGACCCACAGATAGAATTCTTTGCACTTGACACTCAATATGTTGTGTCTCAACCAATTTTGCAAAAGAAATAATGCCACCTCAAATCTCATTGTCCAACAAGTTTTCCTTTAACGCACTAATATTTTTATTGTTTAACTCTTTCATGTAAACTATATCAGTGGATTGATGTGGTTGGAATGGTACCATGGAGTGGTTTTCCATTTCCTTAGTTATGCTTAGTTGTCCACATGCCACAAAATCCACAGTCACATCTTTAGATTCGTCATTTTTTGTGTGTCATAAATAGGATCCATATTGAAATGGAAACAATTCCATATTTCCTTGACATAATTTCCTGAGGATGAAGGTTCATGGGTGGGAGGAGAGGGAAGAGCCTCTTTGTGTAGATCGTCCTCAAGCTTTACAATAAAAGCTTCATTGTACTTCCTTTTGATTTTGTAATACAAGTTGATGTGTGCATCCAGACTTTGTAGTGATCATCTGATGGGAATTCATCATATGTTGCCATTAGGTCATAGGTATTTTACTCTAATCTTATTTCCAAGTCTAGAAAGATACAAACATATTAAACTTCTTTGAAATTCCCAATGCAACGCTTTTGGAAATTTTTCATTACTTATGGGAAAAATTTTCTCTTTGGGCTTGAGATTACAATGCCATTATAAGAACCATTCATGAGTACACAATTTACACATTTTTTTTAAATTAAAAACACAAATTATCTATACACATGATGCCATACACGTTATTTTGTTTTATTAGCAAAAATAAGTTATGCATTCCAAGTCACTAAGTTACAAAAATAACAAGCAATGACAGATTTCCTTTTTACGATAAATCATACTTTGAATAATGGAGACCAACATAAGAATTATATAAATAGTTCAAGGTAAATATACCAACAACCAATGTATTTGCAACTAAACATCATTTCTTGAACCTTTATAATCTAATAATTTATTACAAACAACAATAATAATATAGGAGAACTTTTTCTGAAACCATTGATATAGTGCATCAAGGGAATGGAACTTGAACTTAGATTCATTGATTCCTTGCACTGTTTTAATATAGTCCTTGTTCACATGTTGAAATTGTGTGTCTCAGTCAAACATTTTTGACTCACTGATTTCCCTCCGATCCTACTCCTTGTGTACTCTTCTTCCCTGCAGACCCTGAAGTTGCAATGGGGCTATACGAAGAAGAAATTGCTAGCAAGTGGAGGAGAGCACTCCAACTCAAGGATTCGCCCCTCAAAGAACTTCACTTCCAGTGACTCTATAGTCACTCTAAATACACAATATCATTCAGATAGTCATCCAATAGTAGGGCAAATGAGAATCCCTTCTCATAACTCGCTCCTTCTTTTATGGAAGTTTTTAGTGATGACACTTGTCAATTCATGCAACAATAATTGTTTCTTTGATCCAATAATTTGATTATTCGTCTATCCATGTGTCAATCTTTCACCGAAGCTCTCCTAAAATTATTTACTTAATTCCTTATTACAAAATCATTTTCCCTCACCCACATATGTTTCCATATTTTTTTCTCCAAGATGTCCCTTAAGCCCAATTTCTAATCCCTATTTTGTGTTCATTAATTTAAGTCAATAAGAGTGTATCAAATTGTGTTCCCCAACTACTCATTAATTTTTCTCAAATTGAAGTCTAAACTAGAGATATTTGTGATATGCTCTTCGCACATATTTTTTTTTTTTTTTCTGATTTTAAATTATTAATTTCATGCACAACCCTCTTTTCTTAATGAGTAAATTATCATTGGACTAATGTTTCTTAATTAATTTGTAAATTATCATTGGACTCATGTTTGTTAATTAATTTGTATGATCATTAAGTGCTTTTCACAAATTACCATCTAAGAATATTTTGCAATCATATTTTTTTTTTAAGATATTGTACATAAGCTCGTACATAAGCTCAAAGGGTGCCTTTAGCCTCTTTTCTCCACTTTAAAATCCACTGAAATGTAACAAACCGGTGGTTGTATTCTTTAGGTGTACATAACAATTGGCTCTTGAGATAATGCCCAACATTTAGCTTTTAATGCGCACAACTGGAAGAAGCATGCTCTCTCTATCAAATGCTTTTGTTTTGATGGCTATTTTCCAGTAGTTATAATGGCATTGTATACGGTAGTGCGGGGAAAACCTGTTTCGAAGTGATCCGGTACTAAATATTGTCACGAGTGCAAAACAATTAAAATGGAAATAACAACTTTGGTTTATGGTATCCTAAGTGTCTTAAGGCTATGTTCTTTGAATGTTGGGCTGCATGGATGTTGAATCCAAGGTTTTAGTTGCTATAGTATTGCGGTGGAAGTAATGAATGTTTTTTCTTCAATATGGGTTAATATGATTAAGTGATCAAGGGAACATTTTTCATTTTTTTTTTTTTTTTTATTACAGTTGTGAGTTTGAGTTTTGTGAGTTGAAAATTATTATACATTTATTTTATTAAGTTAAGAGGCGCTTTACAACCCAGTATATGAGAGAGATGTTGTCACGTAAAGTAATGTTACATTAAAAAATATGAGGGAGATAGGTAACATTACATTAAAAATATATTAAAAAATATGAAGGAGATGTTGTCATGTAACGTAACGTTACATTAAAAAGTATATATGTGTTGACTAATATATATTGTATATGTTAAAGATATGTGCAGTGTTACTTTAAAATAAAATAAATTAACAAACTAAATTTTGAAAACGATATATATACAATTTTAAAAAATATCAATTATCTTATTCATCGAATAATAAAGAAAATTAAGTAAAGGAAGCGAATGATTCAATTAAGTAAATTTCGTGGCATTCAAGTTTTCGGTTGTGTGATTTCTGTAATAATAATAATAATAAGGTAAATTTTAGTTTTCGATTGTAGGAAGGTAAACTCAATATAATGGAAGGTGCTAAATAAAATTAGGAGTGAGGAGAAATATTGAGTAGAATGTAATATTTAGGGTGGGGTGTGACCTGAAATATTAGATAAATTTTAATAAGATTACATTTTAATTAGTATTTCTCCCCACCCCTAGCCAATATTTATTAGATGGGGGTGGTTATAAATATTAGGTAGCATATAATATTGTAATATTATATTTTATGTAATCAATATATTTTTAACAATTAATATAGATGTGTCCCATCTATAAATTTAATTAATAAGCCGATAAAAACTTAATTTCGTGGGGTTCAAGTTTTAGGTTGTGTGATTTCTGTAATACAGTAATAATAATAATAAGGTAGAATTTAGGTTTTCTAGTTATAGGAAGGTAAACTCAATATAATGAAAGGTGCTCAATAAAATTACTAGGAGTGAGGGGAAATATTGAGTAGAATGTAATATTTAAAGTGGGGTGTGATATTAGGTAAATTTTAATAATATTACATTTTAATTACTATTTCTCCCCACCCCTAGCCACTATTTATTAGGTGGGGGTGGTTATAAATATTGGGTAACATATAATATTGTAATATTATATTTTATGTAATCAATATATTTGTAACAATTAATACAGATGTGTTCCATCTATAAATTTAATTAATAAGCGGATAAAAACTTAATATTTACAATATGATAAGATTTTTAATCATGAATATTTACCATGGATATTATTAACTTCTAAGTAGGTTTTTTTACAATACCATGGGCCAATACCCACAAGAGAAAGATAGAGAGGGAGAGGAGGGAAGAAAATTATAATACCATGGGCTACTACCATGGTTTATCAATATCATGGGTCATCTAGACTTTTGATTATTATGTTATGGATCTAGGCTTTTAATTGTTACAATACCTTAGGTCAATACCATGTCTTATGAATACCACATACCCAAAAAATAAAAATATTTTACAAATATTTTATTTTAATTTAATTTTATAACATTTAATTTTATAACATCTTTTAATTAAATCTAAGAGCAAAAAGGTTATAATTACTTTTGAGGTATATCTAAACCCTCTATCATCGCGACCACTAACAATATTTTCATAGAGATTAAAGGGAGGTTTTAATAAATTAAAAAATTGGAATACTTTCATATATACATATGTGAAATTTATATAATATAAATAATATTATAATGAACTAGGATAGATGCATCTTAACAAAGGATCCAAGCGAAGTGAGGAAGCAAAGTGATTTACAATGATAGAGGAAAGATAGTCCGTGATTCTTTAAAATTTTTTATTATTGTATTTTCTTTAACATGATTAATCCAAAATATAGGTTTAATATTTTACAATCAATTATATTTTTTTATTAATTTAGATACTTTCTTAAATACAATACAATGGGATCATATTTAAGAAAGAGAGTGAGATGGAAGGGGGAATAAAGTGTGGGAGAGAGACATAGAGGTGAGAATCACAGTGAAAGAGAGAAAGGAAGAGAGAGAGGAGAGAGAGAGATGGATTTGGAGGGGGAAAGAGAGGTAGTGACAAGAGAGAGATGAATATGGAATGAGGGAGAGAGGAGACGAGGGAAGAGAGAGAAAAGGAGAGAATAAAGATAGGGAAAGAAGGGAAAGAGAGAGACAGGGAGACATAGATATGGAGGGGGAGAGAGGGATGGAAATTGTGACAGAGTTGGAGGGTGGAGAGAGAGTGTGTGTATGATGTGGGGAGAGACAAAGGGAGGTGGGAGAGAAGGGGACAGAGAGGAATGAAAAGGAGAGAGGACTTGAGAGAGAGGACAGAAAGAGGGGGAGAAAGAGATGGATTTGGAAGGGGAAAAAAGACATAGGGAGAGAAAGGTGGAGAGGGAGTGGCAAGGGAGAGATGGAGAGTCAATGAGTGTGAGAGAGAGAGAGAGAGAGAGAGAGACAAAGTATGTTTTGGGGGTGAAAAGGAGATACAATGGGATATAGAGATATAGATGGGGCCAAGGAGGGGGTAGAAGAGAGAGGCAAAGAGAGGGAGGAAGGAAGAGGGATAGATGGGAGATAGAGATATAGATGGAGGGGGTAGAGACAGAGAGAGAGATAAGGGGAAGAGATAGAGAGGGAAAGGAAGAGGGAGAGATAGATGGATAGATAGATAGATATGGGGGGGGGGGAGAGAGTGACATATATTTAGGTGGTTGAGATAGAGAGACAAATACGAAGAGATGGAGGGAGGTATAAATATAGATGGCAGGGGGAGAGAAGAAAGAAGATAAAGATAGAGAAACTTAGGGAGATGGAGATAGAGTGAGACAGGGGAGAGAGGGAGGGGAAGAGACAGAAGGAGAGGGGGAGGTAGATAGACACAGAATGGAAGGTAGAGAGAGATGGAAGAAGAAAGAGTCTCACAGAGACAAATACAGACATAGAAGTTAGATCTAGAAAGTCATGAATATTTTAGATTTTCACTAAAATAGATGTATTTATTTCAATGTAGTTGTTGAATTCTAATCCTATTTGATCACATGCAGTATATGCATTGATTTCAATGTAGATGTCAATTTATAATTCTATTTAATACCTTACACTAGATGCATTGATTTCAATGTCGATGTTGACTTCTACTCCTATTTGATTATTTGCACAGGATGCATTGGTTTCAGTGTAGATATTGACTTCTAATCCTATTTGATCGCTTGCACTAAATGCATTGATTTCATTGTAGATGGCGATTTCTAATCATATATAATACCTTGCATTAGATGCATTGATTTCAACATAGATGTGGATTTCTACTCATATTTGATTGCTTGCATTAGATGCCTTGGTTTCAATGTAGATATTGATTTCTACTCCTATTTGATTGCTTGAACATGATGCAATGGTTTCAGTGTAGATATTGATTTCTAATACTATTTAATCACTTGCACTAAATGCATTGATTTCACTGTAGATGTTGATTTCTAATCACATTAAATACCTTACACTAAATGCATTGATTTCAACGTAGATGTTGATTTCTACTCATATTTGATTGCTTGCATTAGATGCATTGGTTTCAGTGTAGATATTGATTTCTAATCCTATTTGATTTCAGTATAGATGTTGATTTCTAATCATATTTGATCATTTGCGCTAGATGCATTGATTTTAATGTAGATGTTGATTTCTGATTTGATGCAACAAGTTGTATGATGTACATTAATTTCAATGTAATTAGATTAATAATGTGCATTGATTTCATTGTAAGCACATCTCTACCTCCTCCATCTATATCTCTATCTCCCATTGTCTCTCTTTCTCTATCTCTCTATCTCATCCCCTAAACATACACTCTCTCTCTATATATCTATCTATCTCTCTCTCCCTCCTTCCCTTCTCTCTCTCTCTCTCTCTCTCTCTCTCTCTCTCTCTCTATATATATATATATATATATATATATATATATATATCTTCCTTCCTCCCTCTTTGCCTCTATCTTCTTCCCTCACCCCTCCTCACCCCTCGCCCCCATCTATATCTCTATCTCCCCTTGTATCTCCTTCTCACCTCTAAAAACACACACACACTCTCTCAATGTAAGCACATAAAAATTATCAAACCATAAATACAATACTTGAATTTTCATCCTAAATAGAATATTTGCTTACACCAAACGTTTTATTCTTGAAACTATAAACTATTTATAATTGGGTACATTCTTATTATTCCAATTTTCCATCATTCAACATTGTTAATTACTTTGCATTCAAACGTAGTAATAGAAAATAACTATCGGAGAGCAACAAAGACAAGGTATGTTGTTTACTATAGTAGTTCCAGTTAAATATTTGAATGGTCTATGATTCCAACTACTCTTTTCATATGATCGATGTGAGAAAATCGAAAAACTAATAGGTGTGACAATAGGAACATTAGAAGAAAATATTTTCATATTGATTGCAATGAATATTGTTTATAATTCACTATATTCTTAGTATTCACATTTTCTATCTATCAAAATTGTTACATTGACACTTTGCAATCAATATTTGTATTTTAACATTCAAGTTACTAACAATCTCTCTCATCTCAACAAATTTTGTATGCCCGCACACGAGTGAAACCAATCTAGATTCATCTTAACACTGGATCTATCAAGCGCCAAGAGGGATCAAATCTCGCACGAGAGTGAAACCAATCTAGATCCATCTTAACACTGGATCTATCAAGGGCCAAGAGGGATCAAATCTCTCGAGGTGCAAACATTTCCTCATGTTTTGCACTCAAGATATAGGTTTGCACCTCGAGAGATTTGATCCCTCTTGCCGCTTGATGGATCTAAGCTGGTAGATAATTGAGCTGAGAGGTTGGTAGATAATTGAGCCGAGAGGTGTATTAAGATGAGAGGCTCATAGACCAGTATGAGGGGATGTGTAAGTTTGTGAGTCTCTAGTACCGTTTTAAAATAAAATTAAAAATTATGTACTAAATAGAAAAATAATGTAAATTATAATTTAAAAAAATGAATATGTTATAAAGTAATTAGAAGTAAAAAAAATATGTGAACACAAAAATACAATTTAAATAATGATAAATAACACACTGTATTTTGCATTCTAAAAAAGTTTACACTAGAAAAATTTGATCCCTCTCAACTCATATTACAGCCGTAGTTAAAATAAATCTATACTACTATAAAATCAGCTTGAACTCCTTTAACTTTCTACTTAATCTGCATGGGGCTCTATTACATCACCTTGTTAGGGATATGGGGCTCTATTACGTCACTTTGTTAGGGATATAACTTCAGATTTCAGTCAATAAGTTTAAACCAAACCTAAGTAAATGAATTGTAATCTACCCATATTTGAATATGGTAAAAGGTTATCCATGACTGTTGCTACCATCTCAAACCACGACTCAACTAACGATAAGGGTTTCTCTCGCCTTTGCCATTTCAACACTGGCATTTTCGCCCATAAAAAGATCTTATGATTCGACACACCAAACCATGTCCGTAGTCAAAGGGGTGAATCTGGGCTTCATTGAATCAATAGTCACATGTGGAAAGCTCGCACATCCCATCTGGGAATTTGCTAACCAGCACTGTGTCTGCACCTGCTATTCCTATTATTTTTTTTTTCAGAGTGAAAATCAGCATATTTATATTGAGAAAATATAAGGATGTACATATGAGCCAATATAGCAGGCGTATGCTAATATGAGCCTCAATAGCAGGTGATGTCCATCCAATAACATTCCAGAGGAAATGTACAGGCCATGAAGAGGCATAGGGGCCGAATAAGACCAAAAGGAAATCCATATGACGTTACAACGAGATGATAAAGACAGAAAAAAAAGCATGGAGCATACAATAAATTGCAGAGCCATTGCAATCCTGGAGCCGAGAGTTTAAACCCGTTCAGACATTGCGCATCGAGGAGGAACCTGAGATATAAAAATGGCCAGGAACAAAACAGAGCCAAAAACCCACGGCCAATATAGAGGGAAAACCTGTGCAAAGACATGAAAACTTGAAGAAGGAAAAGACATATAAAGAACAGAGACATCAACATGATGGATTTAGCATCGCCGATATGTGAATGAGAGAGGAGAGGATTGGTTCTTTGGAATCCTGAAAAATGCATGCATTTCTCCACTTCCAGAGACACCAACAGGTAATGATAAATAAAGATTGCCACTCTTGACATTGAGCTGACCACCACTTGTAACCCTCCTGCACAGAAGCGAAGACCTGCAGAGCAAAACCATGAGATAATGAAAGTTCATACCAGATTTGAGCAGTTCCTGGGCACTGGAAAAACATGTGGGCGTTCGTTTCCAGCGCTTGTCGACACATAACACATCTGCTTGGACCCGACCATCCCTTCCGCTGAAGAACCTCCCATGAGAGGTTACGATCAGAAAATAGCAGCCAGGAGAATAAAATGGCCTTGAGCGGGCAATGGGCTTTCCAAAATTTGTAAGGGAAGATTGGAGAAAGCCGCTGTTGGAGATTGGACAAGGCAGCAACGTATAAATCGGAGACCCGAATGGGCAGAGTTGAATTCGGCTTGGTCCATATCAATACATCAGCATCACCTGTCTGAACAATTCCCTTGTCTGCAAAAAACTTTGTGGCCAGCTCCCAAGGCTGTTGCAGCGAAGGAGGAAGCCCAAGGTCCTGCGCACTCTTCCAAATCGGCAAGGAGGATGACCAAGATAATATCAATTTGTCCCAAGTGAAATAACCCCGGGTGTGAAGAAAGGATATCATATGAGGAGATAGCCTTTTTTCCAGATCATGAACAGTGGCATCTACACCAATGATTATATTGGAACCAGTGTGAAAACGCCATCTGAGAAAATCAAAGAAGAGTGCCTGCACCCTTTTAAACCCAAGCCAAATGGCGGAACCCCTCTTGGAGCCGAGAGTCTTATTCCTGTACCAGAATACCAAAGGCCTGCCCTTCAAATATTTTTGTTTAATTATAGCACTCCAAGTGCCGGTACCAAAAACGCCCCTGCGAAGAGAGTTGCATAAGAGAGCCCGGCCAAATGACCGCATATGAAGGATGCCCCAACCACCTGATCGTTTAGGCCTGGAAATGAGATCCATCTTGACGAGATGGATCTTTGACTGATGAGAGCGACCTCCCCAAAGAAAATTTGCCGATAAGGAGACCATTTTCCTTATGATTGCAGCGGGCAAATGAAATAGGTGAGCCCAATAAACCGCCAGCTGGGAGAGAACAGATTGGACAAGAATTAATCTGCCTCCAAGAGATAAAAATCTGTACTCCCATCTTGAAATCTTCCTGTAAAAACGGTCGATTAGCCAAACCCAGTCCTGATACCGATACGCTTTTGGTTTGAGAGAGAAGCCCAGGTATTTAAAACCATCATTGATTAATGCCAAATTGACACCAAAGTGCGTAGCAATCCATTGCGCCAGCTCTAGATTTGTGCCGTTGTAATATAAGGTGGATTTAGCTCTGTTAATGTGCAGACCCGTGGCTGATTGAAATTTGAGGAAGATACCTGAAAGGCATGTCCAACTAGATTTACAGAGCATGGCAAAAGTTAGAATGTCATCAACAAACAAATTATGTGACAGAAATATATTCTTGCAGATCTTAATCGGGGCATATCTATGCTCTGCAACAGCTTTGTTGATCTGCGAGCTGAGAGTGCTCATAACCAAAATAAAGAGGAGAGGAGAGAGAGGACACCCCTGACGGAGTCCTCTCTCCGCTTTGAAGGGAGCTGATGGGGAGCCATTAATAATGACAGAATATTGAACGTTCTCTACGCATGCCATCACCCAATTAATACCTTGAGGATTCCGCCCAATTTTTTCCAGGAGGATGCAGAGGAAACCCCAGTCCACACAATCATATGCTTTTTCCAAATCAATCTTCAGAATGGCAGCGTCGGTGTTCTTGGATAAAACCGAGAAAAGACATTCTTGGGTCGAGGCAACAGCATCCAAGATATTCCTGTGTTTTAAAAAAGCATGTTGTTCTTTGGAGATGAAGGAGTTAAGAAACGGCTTCATTCTCTCAGCAATAATCTTCGAGATGATTTTAAAGAGGATGTTGCATAAGGCTATTGGCCTGAAGTCAGCAAATGAATCGTTCTGTTCTTTTTTAGGGATCAAAGCTATAAAGGTTGCAGAGAGGGCGCTGTTGATATTCCCCGACATACGGGACGCATCTGCCATGCTCAGCAAATCAGTTTTGAACAAGTCGAAGAAGTGTGAAAAGAATTCAATCGGCCATCCATCTGGCCCGGGGCTTTTATCCTTATGAAATTTTTTTATGGTTTCACACAGTTCCTCTTCCGAGATTTCCTTTAGAAATGCTGTGTTGTCGGCTTCGTTAAACATAACAGGAACCTCTTCAATCATCCAGAAGACATCCCCTATCTCATTAGGCCGCCTCTTATATTGTTTCTGGAAAAACTTCGTTGCCTCCATCTCAATTTCCTGTTGGGAGTGAACGAAGGATCCATTCTCGTCCTTAATCCTCCAGATCGAATTCCTAATCCTCCGACCATTAGCAAAATTGTGAAAGAACCTTGTGTTACGGTCACCTTCCTTGAGCCAGACCGCTCGACTCTTTAGCCTCCAAGTTGATTCCTCTTTGAGCAGCAAAACCTGTTTCATTTTCTCCAATGATCTGAAGTGGATTTTTTGGTCGAAGGACAGAGAGTCGAAGGGAACCGAGTCCGTTAAGCTCCGCAGTTCATTTTTTATGTCATCAAGCGCCTTTTTGTCCGATTTCCTCTTTTTAATTAGCCAATCTTTGGCCGCCACCCTCAGCAGTTGAATCTTGTCGCGGAAAGTGGAGAAGGTTGACCGCTCCGCCCGTTTTAATTCTCCCCATTTTTTGGTGATAAGGGCATGGAAAGACTCGTCTTCAAGATAGGTCCTATTGAACTTGAACGAGTAACCCATCCTTCGCTCCCCATCCCTCCATTCGAGGAAGATGGGTCGGTGATCAGACGTGCAATCAAAACCAGTGCATGCAATTGGCATTCCCCATTGCTCAATTAAGCCAGCATTGATAATGAAACGATCAAGGCGTTTGGCAATGTACCCCGAGCCGGTCCTGCCATTGGTCCATGTAGGAACCATCTTTTGAGGAGTGATGTCGACCAGATTCCTATTTAGGAAAGCCGCCCGAAGCCTGTCAGCAAATGGATCAGATTTCCTGCAGTTACCCCAACGTTCGTTAGAGTTTAAAGCAATATTAAAGTCACCAGCTATCAATAGAGATTGGATGTCCAGGATCTCTGTGGCAAGCAGCAGATCCCAGAAGGAAGTTTTGTTCCTATACGGCGCATATATATTCAGTATATTTATGATCTCGGCCCGGCCTCTAACAAGAGCAGAAAGAAGAATGCCCGCACAGCATTTATAGGCCTTTGCCTCAACCCACATCGGATCCCACAAAACTGCCAATCCTCCCGACAATCCATCTGCGTCAGAGGCAGCGATATACCAGGTAGGAAACATTCTTCGAAAGAATGCAATGGTTGCCTTACTTGAGTGCATGGTCTCCTGGATAAAAATAATATGAGAACGAGCAGCAACGAAAATCTCTTTTAGCGCCTGGAATTTGGGGGCGGCACCGAGACCCCTGATATTTAGTGATGTCAGAAAGGTCATTTAGATGGCTGTCCAGCCATGCATGCTCTAAGAGGCTGAGGCACAGGAGAATCGGAGATAGGAACTTCAACAAGGGAGAGATTAGTAATGCCATAGTCAGAAGCGATAGTTCGGCCTCTAAAATGGCGAGAATCCCCTTTTTTCTTTTTCCGGACAGTGATGTTCTTGGCTGAGTTGGGGCTAATGGAGGGAAATGCAGGTTTATGGATGGTTAATGGCTCCAGGATTGGGGGATTTCGTTGGAGGAGGAGATCTATGTCGCTGTCCGATTTATTGATCGGAGACCCGGAAGGGGAATTTGCAGGCGTAGGAGAAGGCATTGGGTCCTTGCCTTTGTGGAGACGAGCAGAAGGCGTGGCCGTTGAGGGAGATGTTGAGCTAATCATAATGGGGTGCGATCCAACTACAAAATCTCCTTTGTTCATCGGAGATGGAGAGGGCACCGGGAAGTCATCAATGGGCTCCGGAATGGATCCATATAATTTTAGAAATTTTGAATGAATCCATATATGTATAATTTATATTTGGCGTTATAATTTTCCAAAATTCAAACTTTGAAATACATTTGCTCCGTGTCATAATTTCCAAAACTAAAACTTTAATTAATACATTCTATATCAATCCATGGATGTATAATTTACATTCCACGTTATAATTTCCAGAAGTTGATTAATATATTCTGTACCAACCCAATCCTTAGATATATAATTTTTGAAACTTTGATGAAGTGTAAATGCATTATTTTATATA
Organism: Pinus tabuliformis; assembly: GCA_031772625.1. NCBI lineage: Eukaryota > Viridiplantae > Streptophyta > Pinopsida > Pinales > Pinaceae > Pinus > Pinus tabuliformis. The sequence goes on along the minus strand of CM062804.1, from coordinate 1,495,894,811 downwards.
GAATTGCAGGTATTTATATATAAATTTGTTGTATATTTGTATGTATAACAACTGTGGTCGAGTACCTAAATCTGACGTCGTCGCTGCGCTTCATATGATTGGAAATCGGTTCTGTTAAACTTGCTTTGCTAATTGACCTTGCTTACGGGTTATTACGCTGCAATGTTATTTTGTTTTCCCCGATTTTACGAATTTTTATATTAAAAGTTTCCACACAATGAAACATAATAATATTAATGGTAGATTTATTCATTTCCTTCTTTCTCACATAAGTAAAAGCCCTGTAAATTTGTCAATTCTAATGTTAGTGTCAAAGCTCTCAAACACTAAATAACTATTCACAAAATTAGTCTTTTTTAATGAATTTTCATGCACTCATAAATACTCAAAATAAAATCCCATCCAACAAGGGAATTATGTCCCAACATAGCTCGCTCATGCCAAAAAAAAAAATAGAAAAATATTTTTGAATTTACAAAAAAATAAAAATATTTAACATTTTTCATAAAACTTTAGTTAAAATTACAAAAACATAACAAAATAATAAGGAGTCAAAACATTTAAAGGAAGTGAATGTTATAGTCCCGACAAAAGTAAAATAAAAACTCATAAAATAAAATTTGACATATTCATTAATACCTATTAATATAAATTTTAAAAACATTAAATTATTAAACAAATAAAAATATAAAATTATATATTTATTTATTTATTAAATAATATAAATTATCATCTTGGTGTACAAAATAATTCTAAAATATTCAAAAGCATTACTTACATTGACATATTAATCTCTACACTTGCAATACTAAGAAATAAATGCTAATCACCGAGTAATATATTTTCCATGTTTGTATTTTTTTCATTATTATTATCCACTTAAAGTTGTTTCAAGATAATTGTTCAATGTTGATTAACATCGTTAAATAATAATGTTATTATTATTATTTGAATTTTTCAAATAAATACAATATATTTTTCATATTTGTTTTTTTTTCATTATTATAATCCACTTAAATTGTTTCAAAATAATTGTTCAATGTTGATTAACATCATTAAATAATAATAACATTATTATTTTATGTATTCAAGTTTCTGTGATTTATAATGAATTAAGCAAAGTCGCTTCTGTGATATATAATGAATTAAGCAAAGTCTTTTGGTAGAAATCACATAAAAGATATTTTTCTTAATGCTAGCATGGCATTGGTTTGTTTCGAGATTGGCAGGGTGAAAAATGTTTTGGATTTCATGTCTCGTAATTTGTTCTCTCCATTTGGAACTTTCAAATAAGATCTCTGCTCCCCTTTGGTTAAGGATTGAGGCATGCTCGGCTTTAAAATCTACTCGTCTGGAAGAAATATGGAAAGTAAAACAATCCAAGAAGTACAGTAAGCTCTTGGAGAAATTCATCTCAAGTCTAGTTTCTTTCGTGGTCATTTTAGAAGCAGAATTAATTCTAATCAAATCTTTACTCTCCCGTCTTGGGTTGGCGATGTTTCTCACCCTTCCGCCATCGAAAGTGACGCTGGAACAGTCTTGTATTCACCGGGTCAGATTCCCTCAGGTTCGTTGTCTGTTGATTCTTCTTTGGTTTCTGTTGGTTTCAAAAATAGTGGAAGTGGTTCTATTAATAATAATATTCAATTGAATAATAATAATAATAATTGGTTTACTAGTAATAATAATAATAGTGACTGTATTTTCACCTCAAATACTAATAATAATATTAGGAATAGCAATAATAATTTATGTTTGGATAATAATAAGTAATAATAATAATAATTATTATTATTATTATTATGGGGGTTTACGCAGTGCATTATATTAGATATCATTTTTTGGGATTCAACTGCGTTAAGTAAGTCATTCACGTATGACCATTTCCATGAGAGGTAGTCGTAACTGACTAATTTCTCATGATTTTTGAATAGTTCACTTAACACTCATTGCAACACCCTTCTGCCATCGAAGGTGAAGTTGGAACAGTCTTGTATTCACCGGGTCAGATTCCCTCAGGTTCGTTGTCTGTTGATTCTTCTTTGGTTTCTGTTGGTTTCAAAAATAGTGGAAGTGGTTCTATTAATAATAATATTCAATTGAATAATAATAATAATAATTGGTTTACTAGTAATAATAATAATAGTGACTGTATTTTCACCTCAAATACTAATAATAATATTAGGAATAGCAATAATAATTTATGTTTGGATGATAATAATAATAATAATAATAATAATATTATTATTATTATTATTATTATCATTATGGGGGTTTATGCAGTGCATTATATTAGATATCATTTTTTTGGATTCAACTGCGTTAAGTAAGTCATTCACGTATGACCATTTCCATGAGAGGTAGTGCATTATATTAGATATCATTTTTAGTCATTCACGTATGACCATTTCCATGAGAGGTAGTCGTAACTGACTAATTTCTCATGATTTTTGAATAGTTCACTTAGCACTCATTGCATCGGGTGATGCTCACAGGGGTGAAGAAGTGGGATTGAAACTAGTGAAATGAATCATATAGCATCAATCATCACTTCCGGGGCTTGCACCCGGTAACCAGGACTTCCCAGGAGGTCACCCATCCCAGAACTCCTCTGGCTCAAGCGCGTTTAACTGTGGAGTTTTCCCCACAATCAAGCCCACTTAGCTTGCTACCCCATTTGCAAAACCTTAGCAAGTATTGTGCCTCATGAACCATTCAAGTAGAGATCCCTTGACTCTTTTTGAATTTAAGTATGGGGGTTTACGCAATGCATTATATTAGATATCATTTTTTGGGATTCAACTGCGTTAAGTAAGTCATTCACGTATGACCATTTCCATGAGAGGTAGTCGTAACTGACTAATTTCTCATGATTTTTAGTATTGTGCCTCATGAACCATTCAAGTAGAGATCCCTTGACTCTTTTTGAATTTAAGTATTGGGGTTTACACAATGCATTATATTAGATATCATTTTTTGGGATTCAACTGGGTTAAGTAAGTCATTCACGTATGACCATTTCCATGAGAGGTAGTCGTAACTGACTAATTTCTCATGATTTGTGAATAGTTCACTTAGCACTCATTGCATCGGGTGATGCTCACAGGGGTGAAGAAGTGGGGTTGAAACTAGTGAAATGAATCACATAGCATCAATCATCACTTCCGGGGCTTGCACCCGGTAACCAGGACTTCCCAGGAGGTCACCCATCCCAGAACTCCTCTGGCTCAAGCGCGCTTAACTGTGGAGTTTTCCCCACAATCAAGCCCACTTAGCTTGCTACCCCATTTGCAAAACCTTAGCAAGTATTGTGCCTCATGAACCATTCAAGTAGAGATCCCTTGACTCTTTTTGAATTTAAGTATGGGGGTTTACGCAGTGCATTATATTAGATCATTTTTTGGGATTCAACTGCGTTAAGTAAGTCATTCACATATGACCAAAAATCATGCAATGAGTGCTAAGTGAGCTATTCAAAAATCATGAGAAATTAGTCAGTTACCACTACATCTCATGGAAATGGTCATACGTGAATGACTTACTTAACGGAGTTGAATCCCAAAAATGATATCTAATATAATGTACTGCGTAAACCCCCTAATACTTAATATCATTATTTAAATACTTAATATCATTATTTAAATATTTTTTTTTCAAAAACTAGTCATGTAATATAGCCGTTACTAAATAATATTTGTTTTTAATATATTAACAAATTAATATCATAATTTATATATTATTGTTCAAATATAGTCGTTACTTGAAATTATGTCTCTACATTGCTCTCTATTTAAGCTTTTGTCATGGTCTACCTCTTCATCTGGTCCTGATGATGAACCACACTTGTTGGTTCGAAACACATCTACCAAAAATTTCTCTTATCTGATTTCTATCGAAAGACTTTCTCTTATGTGATTTCTACCACAAGACTTTGCTTAAAACATTATTGTTTTTTGAATTTTTCAAATAAATTGCACATCACAAAGAATTATTAGAATTCTAATGAGAATAAATCATTGCAGGGTTTGAAGATGAATATCAAATTCCATATTTGATCCGGATTTAAACAGGAACGCAACAAATTACAGAGATAACCATATACATAAAGATGCAGCGGAAATAATACTTCATTTCATTAATGGAAAATACTGAAATATGCTTACAAACAGAAATGGAAATAAACTAGCTAGGGCGATGGTAGCTTATCTCTGAGAAGAGATGTGATGGCTACATGCCTCTGAACTGTGTTACAATGAGGCTCGAAGGCCTATTTATTGTTGAGAAACAATGGAAAACCCTTAACATTCCAAAACCTAACCCTAGGAGATGAAACGCCAAACTGTGGGCCCCGTTTGGGTAAATTGGTACATCAACTTCCCAGGGTCGTAACTTTGGCATACGATCTCCGTTTGACGCGTACAATAGCTCGTTAGAAAGATCTATCCGAGCACTACCACTTTGGGAAGGGAAACATCGGTCCATGGACCCATGTTGCCCCCAGATTTCCCAAAAAACGTCGTTTAGGGCCTCAAAACGGCTCCAGAAGTTCAGGACCCGAAAAACTGCTAAAAATAGTAAGTTGTGCTACAATTAAGGAAACTGAAAATGCTGAGAAAGACAATGGTGGGGGTCCAGGTGGACTTGGCAGGTGGCCACCAATATCCACCTGGATCATTCCTCCCCCCTTAGGAAGCAATGGTCCCCATTGCGTTGAGCTCCTCCATGAGATGAGGAAACTTCTGCTGAACTTGTTCCCTGGTGAGCCACTTGCCCTGCTGAAGGAGTTGGCCCGCTTTGACAACTCGATACAGTTGGATATTCTGTTGGCGAGTGTTCTTGATCTGTGTGTCCATGATCCGATCAGTTGCAGCTTGTTCCATGCAATCTGGATTTAATTTTGTGGGTTTGAGCTGTTCTGCAATGTCGGATGTGTCTAGCAATGGTGGAAAGTATGGCCGAAGGCGGTCCACATTAAATACTGGGTGCAGGCCAAGGAATGGGGGAATGCTGAGCTCAAATGCATTGTCTCCCATAGCCTTAGTAATGGTGTAAGGACCATATCGGAGTGGTCTCAATTTTCGATAGGCTCCAGTAAGGCGTTCCTTTTGCAAATGCAACCAGACTTTGTCGCCCACCTGAAACTTGTGTGGCACCCGATGTTGATCATGTCGCTGCTTGTACTTGGCATTTGATTTCTCAAGAATGTCATGGACCTGCTGGCGAATATGTTGGATGCGCTCAATGAAGCTGGTGGCCTTATCTGTTTCGGACTGGACATGAGCTGAATTCATGTGAGTAGCTGCAAGTGGCATGGCCACATCAATGGGGCATAGTGGCTGGAATCCCAAACCCACCTGAAAAGGGCTATGGCCAGTGGAGCTGTGAAGAGCTCGGTTGTAGCTGTGCTGAACGTAGGGGAGGCTCTCGTCCCATGTGCGTGGATGCTTTGAGTTATACATGCGCAGAATGTGCACAATCATCCTATTGACAACCTCTGTCTGGCCATCAGTTTGAGGATGGAAGGCTGTGGATTTCGTGAGTTTGGTGTCCAGCATTGACCAGAGACTGGACCAAAAGGTGCTGAGAAACCGACTGTCCCGATCTGAGATGATAGACTGTGGGATCCCAAAGTGCACCCACACTCGTTCAAAGAAGAGTTTAGCAGTGGCTTCTGCTGTGATATTCTTCTTGCAGGCCATCATAATGGCCATCTTTGAGAACCTGTCGACGACCACAAAAACAGAGTCATTTCCATGCTTAGTGGAAGGAAGGCCTGACATGTAATCCATGGAGATGGATTCCCAAGGTCGACTAGGGGTAGGCAACGGGGTATAGAGGCCTTGCTTCTTAATGGTCGGTTTGGCAATGGCACATGCAGTACATGATCGGATGTACTTCCCAACATCCTGTCGAAGATTCGGCCAATAGAAATAGTTTTGCAGTACTGCCACTGTTTTCTCGACCCCGAAATGCCCAGCAGCCCGACTGTAGTGTGCTTCCCAAATCATCTTGGCACGCTCACTTGAAGGAACACAGAGGTGACCGAGGTGGCATAATAGGGCATCCTGGAGGTGAAAATCTGCAACCTGCCGACCCTCCAAGAGTGTCTGGTATGTGTGGCCGAATTCTGGGTCGCTTTTGTAGAGAAGTGGCCAATCAGAAGTCTCGTGCCCGCAAGAGTTGAGCACGGTGGTTAGCGCCATGATCGGTGGTCGACTGAGGCAATCTGCAACATTATTGGTGCTGCCCTTTTTATACTTGATATTCAAGTGAAACTGTTGCAGGTATGTAGACCACTTCTGATGGCGATCATTCTGCAATTTCCCTTGGGTCTGTATGAACTGCAGAGGTCGGTGGTCTGTGTGGATGACCGTTTCCTTCCCCAAAATGTAATGCTTCCATTGTCGGCAGGCCTGTACAATGGAATACATCTCTTTATCATAAGTGGGGTACTTCCGGACTGTGTCTGAAAGTGTTTCACTGTGATATGCCACTGGATGTCCATGTTGAGTAAGGACTGCCCCAATAGCATAGTCAGAGGCATCTGTCTCGACCTCAAATGGTTGTTGTAAATCTGGTAACGCGAGCACTGGTGCTGTGCAGAGGCGATCCTTCAACTCCCTGAATGCCTTCTGTTGAGATTCAGACCAAAAGAATTTTGCTTTCGCCCCGCCCTTGGTGACTTGACTCAAGGGCCAAGAAATATGAGAAAATCCCAACACAAACCTGCGGTAGAAGTTGGCAAGACCTAGAAAGCTGCGGAGCTCTGTTAGAGTGGTTGGAGAGGGCCAATCCCGAATGACTTGGACCTTGGCTGGATCGACATGCACCCCCTGTTCATCAATGATGTATCCCAGATACTGAACCTCGGTCATGCCAAAAGTGCATTTCTCCAAATTGGCGCATAGCTTGTGTTGCCGTAGTGTTTGGAGAACCTGTCGGATGTGGTGGAGGTGCTCTTCCCAACTCTGGCTGAAGATCAGAATGTCATCCAAGTATACTACTACGAAGGAGTTGGTGAATGGCCGCAAGATGTCATCCATTAGCCTCATAAAGGTTGCAGGAGCATTCGTCAATCCGAAAGGCATGACCAACCATTCGAAGAGGCCCTCCTTCGATTTGAAGGCAGTCTTCCACACATCTGAGGGTTCAATTGGTACCTGGTGATATCCTGACTTCAGATCGATCTTGCTGAAATATTTCGCCCCCTTTAGTTGGTCTAGGAGGTCATCAATCCGCGGGATCGGGTACCTATTACGAACAGTGATCTTGTTCAGCGCCCGATAGTCAATACAGAGTCTCCACGTCCCATCCTTCTTCTGTACCAACACTATCGGGCTCCCACAGGGCGAAGAACTCGGACGGATGTGACCTTTCTGCAGGAGCTCCTGAATCTGCCTCTTGATTTCATTGTTCTCCAGAATGGAGCGCCGATAAATTGGTCCATTGGGTAGCGGCGCACCTGGGGTCAGATCGATGGAGTGCTTGACTTGACAGTGCAGAGGAACCCCTGCCGGGGAGGTGAAGATGTCTTCGTACTCCTCCACAATCTTGTCCATCTGTAGCTGCCGTGCAGAGGGACCCCGTTTGGAGGCCGCGGCCACTGTCTTCTTCTTCCCTTGAGGGCGTATCATCAGGAAAACAAATTTCCTGGTTTTGGAAATGATCTTACTGCATTGTTTTGCAGTAATCAAAGAGACGGCGGCAGGTGGTGCTACCTCTGGTATCCTGAACAACTTATTTCCCAATGTAATAATAACAGCACGGGGCCTTGATTCATACACAGCATGTCGCTTCCACAAGTATGGTTGTCCTAGTAATACATCACAAACTTCAAGGGGAGCAATGTCACACAATACCTCATCCGTGAAGGGCTTGATGTTGTATGGAAGGCGACACTGCTGGCTCACGCGAAGATCTCGCCCTTGGTGAAGCCACCCAATGGTGTATGGTTGTGGATGTGCTGTGGTCGATAAGCCCAACCGCTTCACGACCTCTGCCGAAATGAGGTTCTTTTGACTCCCGCTATCAACAATGAACTGTATCGGGGAGCCCTTTACCCACATCTGGGAGTGGAAGAGACGCTCCTCCTCCTCTGGATCTTCGGGTTCATTTTTCTGGATCTTTGCGGTAGCAACAGTGGCGCTGGGATCCGCATCAATGATCTGCTTCCCTTTTTCATACCCCTTATCGGGTTCTGACTCAGAGTCGGAACATGCATCTGATTCTGAAACCTTTAGCTCAGCCACCAGTGACTGCTTGGCCCGACACTCACTTGTGTTGTGAGTGGAGCTCTTATGGAACTCGCACCATTTTCCAGTGTCCTTTCTCGGCTTCGCGGCGTTGCTCTTTGCTTGCAGCTTCGGCTGGTTGTCTTGGGTTGTCCCGCCTTGGCTTTGTCCTTTGTTCTGTGGTTTAGGGGCACCTTTCCCCTGCTTTGGATTCGCAGATCCAAAGTCTCGCTTCTTTTGTTTAAACTTCTGCTCGACCTTGACGGCATACCGGTATGCTGCGCCGAGCGAGGGGATGTTTAGGAACTGTATTTCTTCCTGGATGTACTTGTGCAGGCAGCCACGATATTTGAGTATCAAATGTTGCTCCGAATCCTTGATACCCAACTTTGTGCGAAGGGTATGGAAAAGATTGGTGAACTCCGGCACGTCTTGGTCCCTTCCCTGCCGCAGCGTGGTCCACTTTATGTATTCATCCTCATAGCTTCCGACAGGGTAGTACTACTCCTTGATGGCATCCCGGAACGAATCCCAGGTGGGTGCGGCTGAAAATAGTGAGCCAGTACTTTCATCCTTCTGCTCGCAGTAGGTTTCCCACCAGTCCTTGACGTGGGGGGCTGCTTTGAGAAGAGCAAAAACAATCTTTTCCCGACTCGAAAATTCATGAACAGAAAAATAACCCTCTAGCATATTTAACCATTTATCTACGGCATCGGCGTCTATCTGACCCTCGAATATGGGGATTTCAAAATTAACTTGTACCTTAAAGGGTGTGGCGTTTCCATAGGAGCTGCTGGAAGCCGATGCGCCGCTTCTGGGTAGCCGCTGAAGGATCTGCGCAAAGCTGTCCATCATCGCGTTCCGTTGTCGCTCGAGCGCTTCTTCGAGCAAGATTTTGATGGGATCTCCTGCCCCCTCGTCTTTCTTCTCGTCCGCCATGGGAGGCCGTCGGGATTTGCGAGGCTGGTCTTGCAAAGGTTCAACCAGTTCAAGCCCTAACTCCTTATATCCCGACCTTGTTGGGGACATGCAAAGAAAAACAGAGAAAAAGCAGACCGCTCTGATACCACTGATCCGGATTTAAACAGGAACGCAACAAATTACAGAGATAACCATATACATAAAGATGCAGCGGAAATAATATTTCATTTCATTAATGGAAAATACTGAAATATGCTTACAAACAGAAATGGAAATAAACTAGCTAGGGCGATGGTAGCTTATCTCTGAGAAGAGATGTGATGGCTACATGCCTCTGAACTGTGTTACAATGAGGCTCGAAGGCCTATTTATTGTTGAGAAACAATGGAAAACCCTTAACATTCCAAAACCTAACCCTAGGAGATGAAACGCCAAACTGTGGGCCCCGTTTGGGTAAATTGGTACATCAACTTCCCAGGGTCGTAACTTTGGCATACGATCTCCGTTTGACGCGTACAATAGCTCGTTAGAAAGATCTATCCGAGCACTACCACTTTGGGAAGGGAAACATCGGTCCATGGACCCATGTTGCCCCCAGATTTCCCAAAAAACGTCGTTTAGGGCCTCAAAACGGCTCCAGAAGTTCAGGACCCGAAAAACTGCTAAAAATAGTAAGTTGTGCTACAATTAAGGAAACTGAAAATGCTGAGAAAGACAATGGTGGGGGTCCAGGTGGACTTGGCAGGTGGCCACCAATATCCACCTGGATCAATATTGATGTTAATATTTAATATAAAATTAATACAGTATTACTTTAGAACTTAAGTGAAGTCATGTGATGAATTTTAACTACAATCAAAAATCAATATTTAATTTGATAATAACAATAACATTTGAAATCGACTCACTTTTAACAAGGATGATGGATTTAGAAGATATGACTAAACTAGTATAGATTCATCTTAAAAAAACTTAGAGGGATCAAATTCCTTAATGCAAACCTCTAACAAAATGAAACTTTTGCACATGGCAGATTTGATCCCTCTTGAAATCTTATATATATATATATATATATATATATATATATATATATATATATATATATATATATATATATATATATATATATACACCATGTGTGTATTTTCATTGTTTAAATTACATTTTTAAATGTATAAAATGGATTCAATGTCTTCAAAATTTACTTGGGAAGTTGGATTGTGTACATTATTACATAGCTTAAACTCGTAATTCTTGCTTGATTTGACCAAAAAATACACTTAAAAAATGGTCACATGGAGATTACTTAAAATGTTTTAGCCATATAAAAAAATAAAAAACAAATAAAAATAAAAAATAAATAAATAAATAAATAAAATAACATAAATTAAAATAAAAAAATAATAATAAAAAAAAATAAAAAATAAAAAAATCAATTACTTTATATGTAATGTATATATAGTTTTTTTAATCATATATAATATATATATTTATTTAAATACTCGTCTTAAAATAATTTATTTATGGACAAGATGGTCCATATTAAAATGATTTTTTTTTTGTTATTAATACATTTTTAAAAACACCCTGGATGCGGGTGGTTAACGCGATGGGACGGGAGATGGAAGCCAGCCACATGCCGCTCCATGGGCATCACGTGGCCTTCCATGCGAGAGGACGGGGGACGGCACACTCCTGGTTTAAATTGAAGGGATGGGGGATTGCAGATATGAATGCCCAGAGCACTGATGCAGTTATGGCGGATGGGATTTCGAGGCGGGGTGGTGACGATGGCGAGCTTATATCCGGCTGGGAGCAAGGAATTATGGTTATGCAGCACTTGGCTGGCCTCTCTGGTGTTGAAACGGCCCCCTCTCAGGCGGTGGAGTATATTACAGTGCTGGTTCTGGTTTGCGACGGTTTGGCTCATCTGGCAGTTGGCAGGGAGGCTCAAATCACCATGGTGAGACCCAGACAAAGGTTGCTGAGCCGTCGTGGTTCCTCCAGAGGCGGGGGCTCGAGCAGACCTGTGAGAAATGTAATGAGGCACTGCTGCCACTGTAATCTGGTTAGCTCCATTGGAGCCGCTCCCCTGCTCTTCGGCCATCATCTGGATGCAGAGGCTTCCAGCTCGGCCTCCTTGCCAGCCTTCGGCTCCACGATTTTCAACTTCACCAGCTCCACGAAAATCCGAGAATTAGTGCTCATGTCTCCATTATGTTCATCGAGAGCCCTCCGGAGGTGGATGACCCCATGGATGCTCAGGAGCAGGGGACGCAGGACCACCAGAAGGATGCAGAGCAAGTTCCGACTGCTGAGATGGAGCAGGATGACAAGAGCCGAGCCATCATTGAAGATACTTCCAAGCAATCCCAGAATGCTCCAATAGCCACCGCGGGGGAAGTGGAAGCGACCTCGCCTACCCATGCTGAGCAGGATTATTACGGCTGGTACCCAATTGTGGAGGAGAAAATGGATGAGCCGGGCGAATAATCTCGCCGGCGCCCCTGCTCCACTTGGGCGCAAGCACACTGCCGTCTCCTGGTTTGTTGTTGTGTCAGTCTATGGTTTTTGTTTCAGAATATCAAAGCTGATAGGTTTTTGTGTCTCCCCTGCGCGGGACGACCTGAACAGTCCTTTTTGTGTCAATGGTGTTAGTTCTTTTTGTATCCCCTGCGCGGGCTTGTGTGTCTATGGACAGTCTTAGTTTTGTCTCAGTTTTGTCTATGTCTGGGCAAGAGCAAACGGGTCTAACCTGATGTATTTTGTACTCTGTAAATATTTAATATAATAGTTTTGTTACCGAGAAAAAAATACATTTTTAAAAACACTCACCTTATATTAAAATATTTTATTTACGAGTGGCTTTGAATTTTTTTATTATAATATTTTTTAAATGGTACATATCAATTTGATATTGAGAATTACACATCTCCTTGATTTTATTTTTACTTTTAATCAATTTTCTTTTCTTTAAGTATTAAACCATTTTATTATGATCAATACTAAAATAATTATTCATTTAGCTGAGATTGAAATAAAATAGTCAACATGCATTTTTAAAAACATTATTTCAGTATTTTTTAAAAATTTATTCAAGTCATGTACTGGAATATTTTTAGAAAGTATTAGAGTTATACAACTTTATATATATATATATAGATATAGATATATATATATATATATACTTGTAGTTACTAGTTGGTATAAGATTATGATATTTCATATGGACATCAAAATATTTTATTTATAATTGAAAATGAGAGCCAAATGGGTATATTCATTTTTGTTTTTCTTATTATAGTGGACAATTTTTTTATTTAAATAATATATATATTTTTAAAAGGACACATGTTAACTCGAGGTTGAGTATGGACTGAATTACACATCCCCATTGTAGAATGAATATCTTGCCTCAATAAAAAAATAATAGAAACATGCATACTTGGAAATGTAATTAATAACAATATCTTTTTGTGTTGTGTTGTGTGACAAATATATAATTGATAAAATTGTAAAATTGAGAAGATGTTGAATTTTAAAAAAAATCAAAATATCAATAAAACATATAAAAAAAATAAAAAAAAATCAAAATTATACAAAAATTATAACTTAGAACAAATTAATAGAAAAGTCGAATTACTTTGACATAAATCTATTCTTATACTTCGATATAAACATAAATCTATTCCTATATTTCTGAGTAAGGACTAATAAATATGTTGATGGCTATCAAATGTATGAAGAATATATATATATATATATATATATATATATATATATATATATATATATATATATGAATGATATGACTTCCTTACAAAGGTTAGTATAGAGCAAAATATAACTTGCAAAAGAAAGATGAATCGGTCAACATGTAAATAAACAAATATCCATAAGAAACAAGATAATGGGAAGCAAACTCTTTATCTGATTGCCAATGGAGCAAAGTTTTGGTGGTCTTTGGATGAGGCACAAAAAAGGATGGATTTGAGCAAGATGAACCTACTCAAATCCCCTTCAGGAGGGTTCTTCTTGTTTCCCTTTGTAATCTTTCTCTTAAATCCAAGAAGCTTGCAAGATTTTTGTATGGTGAAAAGTTTTCCAAATGATAATGTTAACACATGCAAATGCTTGATAGTTATGGGAACTCTTAGTAAGGAAAGAGAGTAGCATAACATTACGCCTAGTTCTCTTGTAAAATGTTTTCCCATTACTTAGTATTTGTAGATTTTTTGGAGTTTCATGAAAGCTAGGTCCAAGTGTGAATGAATCCCAATCTAATTGAGAATTCCCATGCATGAAGATACCTTTGGGCTTCCAAAGGAGCATATATCAATAATCTGGGGCTTTGAACTATCATGGTTTGAACTTAACCTTGCATTTTGATGGGTGTGGTATCACGAATCCATGTGACTAGCAAAGGAATAGTCATGTGGATCATCTAAAAGCCTCACCATGAGTTTGTGCAAATTAAATCCCACTTTCGTATAGTTTTTTTATTGCTTTTGAGTCTCTAATTTAATTACCATGGATAAACTTTTCCATTTTATGATGATGGCCTTTTCAACAATCACATGTGTCACATTGTGAGTTATTTTTTGGTGATGACATGCATAAGAATAGATCTAGCATAGATTAGGATGGGTTTATTCACATATTTGTAATATGTGTTGATAATCACATTAGCTAGGCCCCATCAAACAATATGTTCTTACAATGAGAAAATTTTATATGGGTTCCGGTCCTTAATTATAAGAATATCACTTCTATATGTCACCTCTACCAATAAATAAGGTATCTCTAAGATTCTCATCCTTGACAAGTACATGTAGATTAAAAAGGGAACAAAGGAACCAAATCTAAACCAAAAATTTGGAAAGCATGTGAGCAAGCATATTTAGATATTGAAGATGATCAAACTATTGTCAAACAACAAACCATTGTTTTAGAGGAGGAGGAAATCATTTGTCCAAAGGTATTGAATGACGAGTGGTTTCTTACCTCCAATAATAATAATAATAAGACATGAATGCCAAGCTTTTATCCTCGTGGGTCATAAGACTGTATGAAGCCCCTCAAGGGTGAATGAATAAAGTTCATGAACCCAACTTCTCGATTTAGTAGAGATTATGCCAAACAAATTTCTTCACTATACTTTGTATTGTACTAAGTTTTCGACAGTGGGGAAATTACTCAGTTTCCTATGACAAGCTAAGTTAGATGGTTTGATGGAATTTTTGAGTTGATCATGTGATGTAATTCTTGATAAGGCATAACCTCTTTTGATGAATCACCCTAAGGTTTGAGCACAACATTGGCATTTTCATTTTTTGGGGCATCTTTGCATTTATCAATACAATTCATTGTCCCCAAGGCATTGGTCAATACATATGTGGGTTTCTTTTCATGAATTGAGATTTCTCATTCTAAAGTTCTCACCTCGATTACACATTTGGATCTATTTTCAAATTTCTTCTATAATAAACAAAACCTTGAGGAATTTTCATGAGCAGTAGCAATAGTCGTAGACCAATTAATGGTTAATAATCCATCAAATATTAGAAAATACTTGATCCTAAAAATGATAGAAACAATTGTGAGGTGTCATATCTACTTAAATAAGCATGATGAATAAATCTTGGAAACAAGTAATCTCTTCCTATGTTTTTATTCAATGTTGGAATGAAGAACAACTTTTAGTCACTTCAACACCCCCAAAAGTTTTTAGCTTGTATACCTAAATTTTGGTCCCCCTTTTCTTTTCAAGGTTTTAATAGGTATTCATGTGGCTTCAACTGGTCATATACCCTAAATGACCTAGTTATCATCGAAGGATATGGTTGCCCATGTTTTCAAAAGAACAGTGTTTATGTCTGCCTTCCTCATCTTGGTTCTCATTCTTCTAAATGCTTATGGCTTATGGATTTGTTGCTTCAATCATGTACCTTTAAAACTTTATACTACCATATTATGCATTGCAATATTCAGGCATGGATTTCATACTGTATGAGGGAAAATTCTAAGCATCCTTTACTTTGATTCTAATCCCCTAGTTTGCATCTTCAAGCTTGAAATCTCATGGGCATTTCATTGTAAATTTTAGTCATAATAATTACATGGTCATGTTGGAAATTACATTGAATATCAATGCCATTTTAGTCATTAATTCAATTTATGTTCTTGAGTATTGAATTGGTTTTCAAGCTTCAGTTTCTTTTACCAAATTAGTGCAATCTCCAACACTTTATTCTTGTCTATTGGATATCAAATTTTAAGAATTTAATGGTGATGCAAGATTTAAATTCTCATGGGTTTTCTTAATTCTGAATAGAGAATATATTTTGTATAATAATAATATCACTGGGCTTAATAATAATAATAATATTAATGAGGTTAGTGACTCTGTTTTCAATTCGGATCATTGTAATAATAATAGGATTGGTAATAAGATTCTAGGTTTGGATAATATTGTTTGTTCTAATTTTCTTTCCTCTTCTAGTAATAGGGTTGTCAATCTCTCTATCTTTTCTTTTGATCCCCATGTTTTTAGTCTTTTGGAGAAAAGTTTAAGTTTTTTCTCTTTCTCCTAGAAAGATCTCGATTAACGATATCATCTGTGACATTGAATATGGTATTAGAGACTTATCAGATGTCACTAAAGATACCATTCGTCACTGTGTGATTGTCCTTAGAAAGGAAAATCCCCCCAAGAACAACATCAGCAAACCTGAGTTTGATGCTCTCAAATCGTTAAACAATAATAAGAATATTGTTGTTCTCAAAGTCGACAAAGGTGGTGTTGTGGTTATTCTTGATAAAGATGATTACCGTCGGAAGATGTTGGACCACCTCCATAATAGTGGGAGCTACAGGAAACTCAATAAGGATCCCCTGAAGAAGATTTCCAAAAGTGTGGCTCTTGCTATAAAGGCTAGTAGCTCAGTTAGCTCGGTTAGTCATAAGCTTATTGAAAGTTTCCCTCTTACCCCCAGAATCTATGGTCTGCCAAATATTCATAAGGAAGGGGCTCCTCTAAGACCCATTGTCAACACGATGGGAGGGCCAGCTTATCTTCTTGCTAAATATTTAGCCCAGAAGCTTAAGCCCCTTGTTGGCCATACAGAATCCTTCGTCAAGGACTCCGCATCTTTTGTTAACAAGTTAAAGAGTTTCAACCCTGATCCAGATGATAAGCTTGTGAGCTTCGATGTGGTCTCCCTCTATACTAATATCCCTATCAACGAGGCTATCAAAGTCATCAAGCACATCACAGATCCTGATACGGATTATTTAGTTGGTATTTGTCTTACTTCTACTTTCTTTTCATTCGAAGGGGAATTCTATGAGCAAACTTGTGGTGTTCTCATGGGTTCCCCCCTCTCCCCTATGGTAGCTAATCTATTCATGAAGGATTTTGAATCAAAGGCCTTAGCTTCTTCTCGTCTTCTGCTCAAGATGTGGAAGAGGTTTGTGGATGACACTTGTGTCATCTGGTCCCATGGTAAAGAAAAGTTGGAACTGTTTTTCCTCCATCTTAATAATCAATATAGTTCTATAAAGTTCACCATGGAATTTAAATGTAACGGTAGTTTGCCCTTCCTTGATGTCCTCCTCTCAAGGAATGATGATGGCTCTTTCTCTCGTTAGGTGTTTCTTAAGAAAAATCATACAGAACAATATCTTCATACTAATTCTCATTATTTTCCAGCTCAAAAGCTTGGTGTTCTCAACACCTTAGCAACAAGAGCTTTAAGAGTTTCTGATGAGAACCATCTCAATGAAGAGAAAGCACATCTCCTAAGTGTTTTCTTTAATAATGGGTATAGTAGACATCAATGTACTAAGGCTTTCCTCAGAGCTGAAAAAGGTCCTAGTGCTAAGAAAGATACCAAGGACTGTTTTTCTGGTGTTCATCTTCCTTTTATCCAAGGGACCAGTGACAAGATTGCGAGGATCCTAAGGAAGCATAAGGTGGCTTCAACCTTTAGGCCTTTAAATACCATCTGGAGCTCCCTTGTATCTATAAAAGACCTAGTGGACCCCAAGAATATGAAGGGTGTTTACATTATCCCATGCTCTTGTGGGACTCCCTACATTGGTGAGGTTGGTTGCTCAATTAATCAAAGGATTCGTGAGCATGCCACTGATATGAAGCATGTCAGGACCCACTCCTCTGCTTTGGCAGAGAATGCAGATTAATCTAAGCATCATATCAGCATTGAGGAGGCCCAAGTCGTTGCTAGGGTTAGTCATTTTCATCATCGTAAATTGAGGGAGGCCTAGAAATTGAAAAAAGACCCAATAATTTGAATAGAGATGATGATTGGAATATTAATAGAAGTTGGATCCCTATCGTGTCCTCCTAGTTTTTTAGGCTTCTTGTTGGGATTTATTTTGTTTGTTTGTTTATCTATGTAGGTATTGGCGTCCTTTTTATAGTATTTGTTGTTGATTTATTCTTCATTAGAGTTTATTTTACTGATCCTTCGTGTTTTTTTTATGTATTTTATCATCATATTCATTCTTAACTCCTTTTAGTATTTTTTATTTGTTTAATGGGCCTAAGCCCCATATTTTATTGTTGAACCTGTCTTATTTATTGATTACTTTACTTTGGTAATATATATATATATATATATATATATATATTCTTTTGACTTGTGTATATTTTTGTTTTATTTGATCTTATTTTTCCATTAATTATCTTTAATTTAGTTTATTTTATTTCCATTAATTATTTATCAAATGATCTTGTCTCAATTAGGATATTGACTCATTTTTATAATTTTTGACTCAATTTTTTTTTAAATAAATTAATTTAAATATTATTTCTCATAAACTAGTTGTTTAATATAGTAGTTACTTATTAATATTTGTTTTTAATAAAGTAGTAAACTAATATCACAATTTAAATATTATTTTTCAAAAACTATCTGTTTAATATAGCTGTTACATATTAATATTTTTAATAAATTAATAGATTAATATCATTATTTAAATATTATTTTTCAAAAACTAGTCGTTTAATATAGTCGTTACCTATTAATATTTTCAATAAATTAATGAAATAATATCATTATTTAAATATATTTTTTTTTCAAAAACTAGTCATTTAATATAGCCGTTACTAAATAATATTTGTTTTTAATATATTAGTAAATTAATATCATAATTTAAATATTATTGTTCAAATATAGCCGTTACTTGAAATTATGTCTCTAAATTGCTCTCTATTTAAGCCTTTGTCATGGTTTGCCTCTCATTTGGTCCTGATGATGAACCACACTTGTTGGTTCGAAACGCGTCAACCAAAAATTTCTCTTATGTGATTTCTATCGAAAGACTTTGCTTAAAAAATTATTATTATTTGAATTTTTCAAATAAATATAATAGCATTATTATTATTTGAATTTTTCAAATAAATTGCACATCACAAAGAATTATTAGAATTCTAATGAGAATAAATCATTGCAGGGTTTGAAGATGAATATCAAATTCCATATTGATGTTAATATTTAATATAAAATTAATACAATATTACTTTAGAACTTAAGTGAAGTCATGTGATGAATTTTAACTACAATCAAAAATCAATATTTAATTTGATAATAATAATAACATTTGAAATCGACTCACTTTTAACAAGGAATGATGGATTTAAAAGATATGACTAAACTAGTATAGATTCATCTTAAAAAACACTCAGAGGGATCAAAACCCTTAAAATGCAAACCTCTAACAAAATGAAACTTTTGCACATGACAAATTTGATTCCTCTTGAAATCAGATATATATATATATATAGCCCACGGGGCTTTGGATTAATAGTGAATGGGTGCACTGTTAAGGCACTCCTTGAGATAGGTCACTGGTTCAAATCCCCCGTGGGTGCTTATCTACCAAAATATATCTATATATATATATATATATATATATATATATATATATATATATATATACCATGTGAGTATTTTCATTGTTTAAATTACATTTTTGAATATATAAAATGGATTCAATGTCTTCAAAATTTACTTGGGAAGTTGGATTGTGTACATTATTACGTAGCTTAAACTCGTAATTCTTGCTTGATTTCATAAAGACCAAAAAAAAACACTTAAAAAATGGTCACATTGAGATTACCTAAAATGTTTTAGCCATAATAAAAATTAATTAATTAATTAATTAAAAAAATACTTTATATGTAATGTATATATAGTTTGTTTTTTAATGATATATAATATATATATATACATTTAAATACTTGTCTTGAAATACTTTATTTATGGACAAGATTGTCCATATTAAAATGACTTTTTTGTTATTAATACATTTTTAAAAACACTCACCTTATATTAAAATATTTTATTTATGAGTCGCTTTGAATTTTTTTTATTATAATATTTTTAAATGGTACATATCAATTTGATATTAAGAATTACATGAATTATATATCTCCTTGATTTTATTTTTACTTTTAATCAATTTTCTTTTCTTTAAGTATTAAACCATTTTATCATGATCAATACTAAAATAATTATTCATTTAGTTGAGATTGAAATAAATTAATCGAGATGCATCTTTAAAAACATTATTTGAGTCATGTGCTGAAATATTTTGTCATAGAGTTATACAACTATATATAAATGACTTGTAATTACTAGTTGGTATAAGATTATGATATTTCATATGGACAGCAAAATATTTTATTTATAATTGAAAATGAGAGTAAAACATGTATATTCATTTTTGTTATTCTTATTATAGTGGACAATTTTAAATTTAAATAATATATATATTTTTCAAAGGACACATGTCAACTCGAGGTTGAGTATGGACAGAATTACACATCCCCATTGTAGAATGAATATCTTGGCTCGATAAAAAATGAAAAATTAATAGAAACATGCATACTTGGAAATGTAATTAATAACAATATTTTTTTGTGTTGTGTTGTGTGACAAATATATAATTGATAAAATTGTAAAACTGAGAAGATGTTTAATTTTTTTTAGAAAATCAAAATATCAATAAAACATATAAACATATCAAAATTATCACTGAGAACAAATTAATAGAAAAGTCAAATTACTTTGACATAAATTTGTTCTTATACTTTGACATAAACATAAATCTATTCCTATATTTCCAAGGACTAATAAATAGGTTAATGGTTATCAAAAGTATGAAGAATATATATATATATATATATATATATATATATATATATATATATATGTATTATATGACTTCCTTACAAAGGTTAGTATAAAGAAAAATATAACCTGCAAAACAAAAGATGAATAGGTCAACATGTAAATAAACAAATATACATAAGAAACAAGATAATGGGAAGCAAACTCTTTATCTGATAGCCAATGGAGCAAAGTTTTGGTGGTCTTTGGATAAGGCACAAAAAAGGATGGATTTGAGCAAGATGAACCTACTCCAATCCCTTAAGGAGGGCTCTTCTTGTTTCCCTTTGTAAGCTTTCTCTTAAATCCAAGAAGCTTGCAAGCTTTTTGTATGGTGAAAAGTTTTCCAAATGATAATGCTAACACATGCAAATGCTTGAGAGTTATGGGAACTCTTAGCAAAAAAAGAGAGCAGCATAACATTACGCCTAGTTCTCTTGTAAAATGTTTTCCCATTACTTAGTATTTGTAGATTTTTTGGAGTTTCATGAAAGCTAGGTCCAAGTGTGAATGGATCCCAATCTAATTGAGAATTCCCATGCATGAGGATACCTTTGGGCTTCCAAAGGACCATATATCAACAATCTGGGGCTTTGAACTATCTTGGTTTGAACTTAACCTTGCATTTTGATGGGGTGTGGTATCACGAATCCACGTGACTAGCAAAGGAATAGTCATGTGGATCATCTAAAATCCTCACCATGAGTTTGTGCAAATTAAATCCCACTTTTGTATAGTTTTTTTTATTGCTTTTGAGTCTCTAATTTAACTACCATGGATAAACTTTTCCATTTTATGACGATGACCTTTTCGGCAATCACATGTGTCACATTGTGAGTTATTTTTTGGTGATGACATGCATAAAAATAGATCTAGCATAGATTAGGATGGATTTATTCACATATTTGTAATATGTGATAATCACATTAGCTAGGGCCCATCAAACAATATGTTCTTACAATGAGAAAATTTTATATGGGTTTCGGTCCTTAATTATAAGAATATCACTTCTATATGTCACCTCTACCAATAAATAAGGTATCTCTAAGATTCTCATACTTGACAAGTCCATGTAGATTAAAAAGGGAACAAAGGAACCAAATCTAAACCAAAAATTTGGAAAGCATGTGAGCAAGCATATTTAGATATTGAAGATGATCAAACTATTGTCAAACAACAAACCATTGTTTTAGAGGAGGAGGAAATCATTTGTCCAAAGGCATTGAATGACGAGTGGTTTCTTACCTCCAATAATAATAATAATAAGACATGAATGCCAAGATTTTATCCTCGTGGGTCATAAGACTGTATGAAGCCCCTCAAGGGTGAATGAATAAAGTTCATGAACCCAACTTCTCGATTTAGTAGAAATTATGCCAAACAAATTTCCTCACTATACTTTATATTGTATTGAGTTTTCGACAGTGGGGAAATTACTCAGTTTCCTATGACAAGCTAAGGTAGATGGTTTGATGGAATTTTTTGAGTTGATCATGTGATGTAATTCTTGATAAGGCATAACCTCTTTTGATGAATCACCCTAAGGTTTGAGCACAACATTGGCATTTTCATGTTTTGGGGCATCTTTGCATTTATTAATACAATTCATTGTCCCCAAGGCATTGGTCAATACATATGTGGGTTTCTTTTCATGAATTCAGATTTCTCATTTTAAAGTTCTCACCTCGATTGCACATTTGGAGCTATTTTCAAATTTATTCTATAATAAACAAAACCTTAAGGAATTTGCAAGAGCAGTAGCAATAGTCATAGACCAATTAATGGTTAATAATCCATCAAATATTAGAGAATACTTGATCCTCAAAATGATAGAAACAATTTTGAGGTGTCATATCTACTTAAATAAGCATGATGAATAAATCTTGGAAACAAGTAATCTCTTCCTATGTTTGTATTCAATGTTGGAATGAAGAACAACTTTTAGTCACTTCAACACCCCCAAAATTTTTTAGCTTGTATACCTAAATGTTGGTCCCCCTTTTCTTTTCAAGGTTTTCATAGGTATTCATGTGGCTTCAACTGGTCATATACCTTAAATGACCTAGTTATCATCGAAGGATATGGTTTCCCATGTTTTGAAAAGAACAGTGTTTATGCCTGCCTTCCTCATCTTGGTTCTCATTCTTCTAAATGCTTTATGGCTTATTGATTTGTTTCTTCAATCATGTACCTTTAAAACTTTATACTACCATATTATGCATTGCAATATTCAGGCATGGATTTCGTACTGTATGAGTGAAAATTCTAGGCATCCTTTACTTTGATTCTCATCCCCTAATTTGCATCTTCAAGCTTGAAATCTCATGGGCATTTCATTGTAAATTTTAGTCATAATAATTACATGGTCATGTTGGAAATGACATTGAATATCAATGCCATTTTAGTCATTAATTCAATTTATGTTCTTGAATATTGAATTGGTTTTCAAGCTTCAGTTTCTTTTGCCAAATTAGTGCAATCTCCAACACTTTATTCTTGTCTATTGGATATCAATTTTTAAGAATTTAATGGTGATGCAAGATTTAAATTCTCATGGGATTTCTTAATTATGAATAGAGAATATAGTTTGTATAATAATAATAATAATTTGTATACTAATAATATCATTGGGCTTAATAATAATAATAATAATATTAATGAGGTTAGTGACTCTGTTTTCAATTCTGATAATTGTAATAATAATAGGATTGGTAATAAGACTTTAGGTTTGGATAATATTGTTTGTTCTAATTTTCTTTCCTCTTCTAGTAATAGGGTTGTCAATCTCTCTATCTTTTCTTTTGATCCCCATGTTTTTAGTCTTTTGGAGAAAAGTTTAATTTTTTATCTTTCTCCTAGAAAGATCCCGGTTGACGATATCATCTGTGACATTGAATATGATATTAGAGACTTATCAGACGTCACTAAAGATAGCATTCATCAAGACTGCGTGGTTGTCCTTAGAAAGGAAAATCCCCCCAAGAACAACATCAGCAAACCTGAGTTTGATGCTCTCAAATCGTTAAACAATAATAAGAATATTGTTGTTCTCAAAGCCGACAAAGGTGGTGTTGTGGTTATTCTTGATAAAGATGATTACCGTCGAAAGACGTTGGACCACCTCCATAATAGTGGGAGCTACAGGAAACTCAATAAGGATCCCCTGAAGAAGATTTCCAAAAGTGTGGCTCTTTCTATAAAGGCTAGTAGCTTGGTCAGCTCAGTCAGTCATAAGCTTATTAAAAGTTTCCCTCTTACCCCTAGAATCTATGGTCTGCCAAAGATTCATAAGGAAGGGGCTCCTCTAAGACCCATTTTCAACACGATAGGAGGGCCAACTTATCTTCTTGCTAAATATTTAGCCCAGAAGCTTAAGCCCCTTGTTGGCCATACAGAATCCTTCGTCAAGGACTCCGCATCTTTTGTTAACAAGTTAAAGAGTTTCAACCTTGATCCAGATGATAAGCTTGTGAGCTTCGATGTGGTCTCTCTCTACACTAATATCCCTATCAACAAGGCTATCGAATTCATCAAGCACATCATAGATCCTGATACGGATTATTTAGTTGGTATTTGTCTTACTTCTACTTTCTTTTCATTCGAAGGGTAATTCTATGAGCAAACTTGTGGTGTCGCCATGGGTTCCCCATCTCCCCTATGGTAGCTAATCTATTCATGGAGGATTTTGAATCAAAGGCCTTAGCTTCTTCTCGTCTTCTGGTTAAGATGTGGAAGAGGCTTGTGGATGACACTTGTGTCATCTGGTCCCATGGTAAAGAAAAGTTGGAACTCCTTTTCCTCCATATTAATAATCAATATAGTTCTATAAATTTCACCTTGGAATTTGAATATAATGGTAGTTTTCCCTTCCTTGACATCCTCCTCTCAAGGAATGAGGATGGCTCTTTCTCTCATCAGGTATTTCTTAAGAAAAATCATACGGAACAATATCTTCATGCTAATTCTCATCATTTCCCAGCTCAAAAGCTTGGTGTTCTCAACACCTTAGCAACGAGAGCTTTAAGAGTTTCTGATGAGAACCATCTCAATGAAGAGAAAGCACATCTCCTAAGTGTTTTCTTTAATAATGGGTATAGTAGACACCAATGTACTAAGGCTTTCCTTCGAGCTAAAAAAGGTCTTAGTGTTAAGAAAGATACCAAGGACTATTTTTCTGGTGTTCATCTTCCTTTTATCCAAGGGACCAGTGACAAGATTGCGAGGATCCTAAGGAAGCATAAGGTGGCTTCAACCTTTAGGCCTTTAAATACCATCTGGAGCTCCCTTGGATCTATAAAAGACCTAGTGGACCCCAAGAATATGAAGGGTGTTTACATTATCCCATGCTCTTATGGGACTCCCTACATTGGTGAGGTTGGTTGCTCGATTAATCAAAGGATTCGTGAGCATGCTGTTGATATGAAGCATGGCAGGACCCACTCCTCTACTTTGGCAGAGAATGCAGATAAATCTAAGCATCACATCAAAATTGAGAAGGCCCAAGTCATTGCTAGGGTTAGTCATTTTCATCATCGTAAATTGAGGGAGGCCCTAGAAATTGAAAAAAGACCCAATAATTTGAATAGATATGATGATTGTAATATTAATAGAAGTTGGGTCCCTGTCCTCTCCTAGTTTTTTAGGCTTCTTATTGGGATTTATTTTGTTTGTTTGTTTATATATGTAGGTATTGGCTTCCTTTTTATAGTATTTGTTGTTGATTTATTCTTCATTAGAGTTTATTTTCTTGATCCTTAGTGTTTTTTTTATGTATTTTATCATCATATTCGTTCTTAACTCCTTTTAGTATTTTTTATTTGTTTAATGGGCCTGAGCCCCATATTTTATTGTTGATCATGTCTTATTTATTGATTACTTTACTTTGGTTATATATATATATATATAGATAGATAGATATATATAGAAATAGAAATATATATATTTCTATTTATTCTTATATATATATATATATATATATATATATATATATATATATATATTTCTTTTGATTTGTGTATATTTTTGTTTTATTTGATCTTATTTTTCCATTAATTATCTTTAATTTAGTTTATTTTATTTCCATTAATTATTTATCAAATGATCTTGTCTCGATTAGGATATTGATTCATTTTTATAATTTTTGACTCAATTTTTTTTAAATAAATTAATTTAAATATTATTTGTCATAGACTAGTTGTTTAATATAGTAGTTACTTATTAATATTTGTTTTTAATAAAGTAATAAACTATCACAATTTAATAAAAAACTAGTAATATTTGGTTCTAATAAATTAATTTAAATATTATTTTTTGAAAACTAGTAATATTTGGTTTTAATAAATTAATGAAATAATATCATTATTTAAATATATTTTTTTCAAAAACTAGTCATTTAATATACCTGTTACTAAATAATATTTGTTTTTAATATATTAATATATTAATATCATAATTTAAATATTATTGTTCAAATATAGCCGTTACTTGAAATTATGTCTTTACATTGCTCACTATTTAAGCCTTTGTCATGGTCTGTCTCTCATGTAGTCCTGATGATGGACCACACTTGTTGGTTCGAAACGCGTCAACCAAAAATTTCTCTTATGTGATTTCTATCGAAAGACTTTGCTTAAAAAATTATTATTATTTGAATTTTTCAAATAAATATAATAACATTATTATTATTTGAATTTTTCAAATAAATTGCACATCACAAAGAATTATTAGAATTCTAATGAGAATAAATCATTGCAGGGTTTGAAGATGAATATCAAATTCCATATTGATGTGAATATTTAATATAAAATTAATACAATACTACTTTAGAACTTAAGTGAAGTCATGTGATGAATTTTAACTACAATCAAAAATCAATATTTAATTTGATAATAACAATAACATTTGAAATCAACTCACTTTTAATGAGGAATGATGGATTTAGAAGATATGACTAAACTAGTATAGTTCATCTTTAAAAAAACTCAAAGGGATCAAAATTCTTAAAATGCAAACCTCTAACAAAATGAAATTTTTGCACATGATAAATTTGATTCCTCTTGAAACCATTCATATATATATATATATATATATATATATATATAGCCCACGGGCCTTTGGATTGACAATGAATGGGTGCATTGTTAAGGCACTCCTTGAGATAGGTCACTAGTTCAAATCCCCCATGGGTACTTATCTACCAATATATATATATATATATATATATATATATATATATATACCATGTGTGCATTTTCATTGTTTAAATTACATTTTTGAATATATAAAATGGATTCAATGTCTTCAAAATTTACTCGGTAAATTGGATTGTGTACATTATTACATAGCTTAAACTCGTAATTCTTACTTAATTTCATAAAGACCAAAAAAAACACTTAAAAAATGGTCATGTAATATTTATTTGTTTATTTTTTTAATTTCATTTTGATTTTACTCCGTAGAAATGAAAAAACTTAATTATACTTTCCTCAAATTCTATAAAAAGAAATTCAATAAAATTATAATTAATATATGGAGTTTTGTTTATGAGAATCTGTAAAGCAAGATTATCTATTTAGTGAATCTTCAAAAAAATTTGTCACACTTCAGGGAAATAATTTTGTTTATTTATTGAGTTAAACTTTTTTTGTTAGGAATATTATTAGTATTTATTTTAAAATATTAATTTTATTAATTTATTGATTTAATTTTTTTATTAGAAATGTTATTAGTATTTATTTTATTGTTTTGTTCAAGAAAACTATCTTGATTATTAGAGCAGCATTATAAACTATTACAATTATATGGATTAGATGGATGGTAAATGCTTATAGACATCAATCCATAATAAGCATCAAAACACACACTTCATCATACATCTAGTATTGCTAAAATTAAAAAGTCATAAAAATCAACCAAATTATAACTTTATTTAAAATTATTATTATTATTCTTATTAATTATAAAAAATTAATATAAAAGTTAAACGTATATTTTAAAAAAACATGTAGCAAGATTCCTAATCACCCTGATTTACTCCCACTTTATCATGGAGATTCTTATTTTGTAAATAAGTTTTGTTACATTACCATGGGCTAATACTATGATTTATCAATACCACTTGCCCAAAATATTGTAACTCATTTCATTTGACACTGGTTCATAAAACACTTTTTTTAATCAATGAATTTAATTTAAAAGATAAAAAAATGAACAATTACTTTTGAGATAAATCTCAACATTTGATTTGTGTATACTACCAACAATATTCTAAAATATTCTATGGAGGTTAAATCCCTATCATCCACCTAATAATTATTGATAATTAAACTAAAATTGTGGAAGTCTTACTCCAAAAAAAGCATATGCATCAATCCATAGTAAACATCAAAACATTAACTTCAACATACATCTCAAGATGTTAAAATAAAAGCAAATCATAAAATTTTCCTAAATTATAATTTTATTTAAAATTATATTATTATTAACGATAAAAAGAATTAATAAATAAGTTAAACATATATACATTTAAAAAAATATGTAACAAGATTCCTAACTATGGAGATTCACCCCACTTTATCATGGAGATTTTGATTATGCAAATAGGCTTTATTACAATACCATGTGCCAAAAAATACATAACTATTTTACAAATAAATCTTAGCCTTATTAAAAAAAGCCATGCCCATTGGCATAATCACCAAAATTAGAGTCATGCCCATATCATTATCCAAATTAGACACATGAGCATATCAATATCATAGTCCATGATGTCATAATATAAACATTGATATTACTAATACAACCATATAAATTACAAACTTGAGTAATATAAATTGATAGAAAATAAAAAGTTGAAATAAAGATAAATATTAAGATTGAAGAAGAAAAATGAATATAATCGACAATATTATTAATAATTTTTTTTAAGATTTATCTTTTTTTGAAATATAAAACATCATATACTAAACAAAAATACAAATAAAAAATCACATTAACCTTATTTTATATATATATATATATATATGCTATTTTTGTCAAATAATAAATAAAAATTACATTTTTTTGGTTTTTTTTTAAATTACTTTTTTTGGTTTTTTTTTTTTTTTTTTTTAATTTCATGCCATTCCTTTGAAGAAATGTCCACAACTAATAATTGTAATTCTGAAACTCATTAAGATTGGTATAAGGAACGAATTCTTTATTAGAATTGTTACCACACAAATATGCACTTTTGAGATAAAGTCCTAATGTTCAAGTGAGCCTTGGTGGAACTAAGAGGGGCCACTATCACCTCACTAACTTTCTCTACAGTTGTGGACAACTCTCGCTTAAAGGGGCTTCTTGGGATAAGATTTTTGATATTTTTAGGAATTGAGTCCTAAAGTGATATGAAAAGTAAATCAAAAAAATAGTTTTGAATAAGAAAATGAAGTTGATGAAAAAAACTAGAAACTAATAGCCTTTAATTAGGTATATAAGGTCAATTAAGGCTCCTAGTTTAGAAGTCACAAGTGAAACTAAATTGATAGTCATTATTTTTCCCTACAAACCCTAACAAATCTTCTCAGTAGCCCAAACACATTTCAAGATGGATAAGTGGAAGACTATCCACTAGAAATCCTCTAATACCTTTGAGAAGGGATCTATCAAAGGAATGCACCACTTTCACTAGTGAAGAAACACCACGGTTAACCCATTCCATAAATTTATAACCACAAGGGTATGACAACAACCTTTGTTGATACCTTATTATTTTTGAAACTTTTACTTTATCCCTTATGAAAATAATAGTAATATTTTATCTGGATCTGGTTATTTCATATATATCTTTTGTGATCTGTTAATAGTTGCACGCGGCATATATGATTTTTGTGCAAGCACCGGTGGATTTGGGCCTGCTTCACTAGGTTCTCATCATGTTCGTCGGCTGTCAATGAATTTGTGTTAGGGATGGACGCGGCCTGACAGTCTCCAAGTGCCTGTCAGCACTCCAGGTGTGGTGTAATTTCCAGATGTTTTATGATTTTTTGGGTGGTGGTTGTTTTCTTTTTAGTGCTAGAAGTTGTGCCTCAGTGGGCATCATTACCTGTAGTTGTGAATAGAATGTATGGGCAGATAGTCTGGTTTAAAGAGTTTGTTGTTTATCCTGGGCGACAATGGAAGAATGTTGAGGGGTTTCACACCCTTTGTGTTCAAATTGATATTCACGTGAAACCATTTTTATGAGTATTATAGTAGTATTATAAAGATTTTAATT
This sequence comes from Pinus tabuliformis, assembly GCA_031772625.1. Taxonomy (NCBI): domain Eukaryota; kingdom Viridiplantae; phylum Streptophyta; class Pinopsida; order Pinales; family Pinaceae; genus Pinus; species Pinus tabuliformis. Next base: position 1,495,865,208 of record CM062804.1, on the reverse strand, counting down.
CACACAAAAAAATAGCATTATTTGACATATGGATGTGGAAGGAAGTATTCTTTTCTCCCCACCTTATTCTCCTTTATATTTAGCATTCGACATATCGCAGCTCTCTTCCACATGTCTTTCAGGACAATTATACAATTTCTTGAGTCTCTTTTGGTTGCATGTAGAGAAACATTGTTTGAATAATCCCGCATCCTGCATTCTCCCCACATCACATCCCAATAGCCTTCGCACTCCCTATCCTGTACATACATTTCACCTTCACATCTTGCATTTCACATCCTTCATACATCCAATGTTTCGCACTTAACATATCACTTTCCCACTATGCAACTCTAACAATTACAATTTCTATTTTCGAGGTGATTTATGCAGCATTCATAGTTCACATTCCATAAGAAAAGAGTATTTATTTGAAGAAAATGAGATTTAATTACCATTTCACACAAATGACAATTACTACTAATTGTCTCCATGCATTATGGAGCAAGTGGACGTCCTATAAAGATGGTTTATTAAGGATTACTATTCTCTTAGATGCGTATCCAACAAAAGGGATGATTTATATCAATAATTCTCACACATATACCAAACCCTATTAAAAAGTGAAGATGGTGAATAGAAATAAGGACTTATTTTGTGGAGATATCACTAATTCCTTAGCTTGACAAAGTAGTGACTTTTAGTAGTCTATAGTTTTAAGTGGTATTATCATCTCTCTCTAAAGGAGAATGTTGTTAACAGAGTCTAGACATTTGGCATAGCCAAGGCTAGTTGCACGCTAGAAGTATTCGAATTTAGAGAACTTGTTTCCTAGTGTGCAAGTAGATTTGATTCTAAACATAGGATGATTCAAGTCCAAGTAGGTGGAAGAACTCTTGTTCTTTTAACCCCAAGCATATTTAGAAGAATGTTGCAACTACCAACTTTGGACAATTCCTTAGACTCTCCAAGTGAGTCTCTTTCCTCGATTATAAAGTGGGGGGAATGAATCCATTAAAATATTTTCTAGCTCAATTCTCTGGCATGTTAATTAATCTCTCTAAAATTGGTATATTCCTAACTCTTCTCATGGATTTTCAATCAAGACATGAACACTTATATTTCTAGGTATGTTCTGTATGTCATGCACTTCTCCATTTGGATGAAAGAAGTTTTTGACTAGGCATAAATTATCTCCAATGATGTTTCTTACCGACTTTTTAATTTCATGCAAACTATGAGGTTCTTCATGATCTCATATCTTATCTCTGCCTTGATATATTATAATACATTTGAAGGTTTTCCCCCAAGGGGAAATGTTATGTTGATGATGACCTAGTTTAGTCTTGGTACCCCAAACTATGGCAACAAAAGACACCATTCCATTTTTACCAAGTTCAATATTTATTTGGTAAGGAGTTCAAATATATGCTCACTGGAGCAGACCCAAAAGATTCATAGAGGCATCATTAGATTTTCTGGCTGGAAAAATAATTACTATATGTGAAAAAGTATTCAGTCATAAAGAACCTTTTTCTCCTTCCCTATTGTGTCTATGAAATATTTGAGTTTGGTCTTATTTCTTTGACAAGAAAATAAAATGACAATTGATTTCTTTACCTTTGAAAGTTCATGTTGTTCTTTCAATTAAATGCTTGTCTGATTTGTCTAAAATGACCGAGTATTTGAATCGTTTTCATTTGAAAGAGAATGAATCCTAGAAGGGTTTAAATCCATAATACGATTTCATGGCTCACCAAATTTCAATTAATTATAGTACTTCTTTCATAATGGCACCAAAAATTACAAAAAGAGTTGACAACAATGACCCCATCAGTAGAAAATCTATTTCTAAGAAAAAGCAGTAGGTTTACAATGTTGATACAAATAAATGAGTTAGCTTGAACACACATGTAGGCAAGACTATTATGAAAAAGGATTATAATCAATCTAAACAAAAATATAAACACAAATCCGAGTGACAGGGGGAGGGGGGTGGAGGGGATTTGCGATTATCATTGATGTTGGTTCTACCCATATCCCCCATAAGAGTTCCTCTTCTACCCACAAAAGCCATGAACCCATTGTAGAAACAAGAGAGAGTAATGAAGGATGTGTAGGAGATAAATATGATATGGATACCCATTATTGTTAGTTGGGGAAAACACATTCTGTTGCACCTCCAAAAAGAAAAAGAAGCACTAGAACAAAAAGTGCACAAAATATTGTTGTCTTGCTTCAAACTATTTCCCATTAATTTACTTTATCTTGATAAATGGTCATGACAAAATGGATGCATTATTCCATATTTCCTCGTTAAAAGTATTATTCTATTATTTTGGTCCTATGGTCTAGTCCACTCACAAGATTTTATGTTATGAGAAGAAATATACTTTTTAGAATAAAAGAGATTCTATCATTCAAGTGAGAAAGAGGAGTACTACCTCTATAAAAACATAGGGGCTATTTTTATATCCCATGAGGTTGATTCTCCTTTACTATTAATAATTTTGGGGAATAACAACCACTTACTCATCGAATCACACACAAATCCATTCATTAATTGAACCTTTGTTCATTGTGAGTAATTCACAAGATGACATCTTCATGAGAGTTCTCTAGTTAACCCTCCTTAGCATTAAAGAAATAGGCAAAAGTATAGTTTGCTCCATAAATGTATTCAAAATAAATTTTCAATTAAGTTCCAAGGGATTTCTCCTTCAATCCATCCATGTGTACAATTGAGAGAGGGGATATTTATTTAAAGAGTGATGCTCATCTTCCTTTACAATAAATAATAATATCTCATGAGAGACCCTAAAATATAGTCTTAAGAAAAGTAAAATCCAATTTTCCTACAACTATTTAGTCATACATACAATAAGCAAAACGTGGTGTATCCACATGTACGATCATCTAAGTGAAAAACCCCCACAAGAGAGGAAAATTTCCATAAACAAGTGAAGGTGTATATCTCCTCAATAAACTCAAACAAAGAGTGCAAAAATACTTCTAAATCTCATCCAAATGTATATGTATAGTGCTTGAAGGTAAAATTTCCTTACAAAACATTAGTGAATAACTCCAAATGGGGGCGACCCATTAAAACCAAATTTAAAATTCAAGCGTGATGTATCTAGCGGGGATCCATCTCCTTAACTCCTCAAGTCATAGGAAGGTCAAATGACACCACATGTGCCTAAAGGAAACCCTCATGAGTGAATAATGAACCCTCTAAGGTGAACGCCTTCCAACATCTAGGGGTCACTCCTTATATAACTTTCCATAAGCTAGAAATCATTCCTCTTAAGGACAATGTTTCCAAATCCTCAAACCCAAAGGAAGACCTCTTTCCTTGGATTTTGATCTCCTATGGATATTTTGAAAGGTGGATTGTTTTCTCAAATGGTTATTGTGATATATTTTTAAAAGCTCCAAAATTTCCTTGAATTCTACTCTAGATGGGTTGTCCCAAAAAGACAACGAGTTTCCCTCCAAGATGGGTCACAAATATACTATAGATAACTTTTGAGGTGACAACCAAAAATTTCTATATCTAGCATAAAAATATCATCGTCTATTGAGCTTTCATTTCTTTGTGTGGTGATGAATTTTTTTAAAGGTGCATTTACTAATAAAAAATGCATGATAAACTCATCTAGCATTATAAATATATTAGTGTTTTAGGAATGGACTTGAAATCTGAATGTTATTCTTCTTTAATATTTGTCACTTGTGTAGAAATTGTCCCTAGACTATGTCTTTGAAGGTTAACCTCAAATTTCTTCTTTAAGGCTTTGACTATGATTAAAACCCACTGGAAATATAATCTTGATATATAATGATTGCTTATTGTGATTGAGGATTTTATTGATGGTACTGATCTAGTGGACAACCACGAATTCATATTTATGAAACTTATCTTATGTTTAATATGAGGGAATACACCTTAGCTAAAGAAACAACCCATAACATGTAATTTTGAATTATAGTAGCAAGTACATGGAATTATTTATATCTTGAATGAATTGATATTGAGTATGATGTATAATAATATTTTTCTCCATATTTCATATTCAATATATTAGGATGAAGAGATCTTCCAAACTCTGGAACTAACTTATGTTCGTCTTTCCAACATTGAATAAAAACATAAGGAGAGATTGTTTGTTTCAAAGATTGATCCATCATGTTTCTTTAAGTAGATAGGACACCTAATAATCGTTTCTATCATGTGGAGGATCAAGAATTTTCTAATATTTGATGGATTATTAACCATTAATGGGTATATGAATCTTGCTACTAATGCAAATTCCTCAAGGTTTTATTTATTATATAAGAACTCTAAACATAGACCCAAATGTGCAATCGGGGTGAGAAATTTAGAATGAGAAATATTGATTCATGAAAAACAGTCCACATCTATATTGATCAATGCATTGTGGACAATGAATTGCCTTGTTAAATGTAAAAATGCCCCAAAACATGAAAATGCCATACCATGCTCACCCTTGAGCGATTCATCAAAAGAGGTCGTGCCTTATTAAGAATTACATCACATGATCAACTCAAAAAAATTAAATAATCTAACTTAGATTGTCATAGGAAACCATGTAAGTTCCCCACTATAAAAATTTGGTACAATACAAAGGATAGTGAAGAAATTTATTTGGCATAACCTATACTAGATCAAGAAGTTAAATTCATGAATTTTCTTCATTCCTACTTGAGGGGCTTCATATACTCCTACCACCCACGAGGAGGAAATATTTGTTATAAAATTATATGCTACAGAGCAATGGAACACAAAAAATATTGTTGAAACACAAATATAGAAACACATAAAATAAGAAAGACACAAATATACGTGGTTCACCCAATTTGGACTACATCCATGGATAAACAACTAGTTTCCTTTTATATTATCCAACAAAATGAAGAGACAAAACCTACAACAGATCCATTGTAATTTCCTCTTTGCTCTCAGACAACCTCATCTGTCTCTCTCTTGCTCAAAATAATAACCCACAGCCGCAATACAAAGCCGTCATATAAACTGAGGGTTTACTTCTAGGGAAAAAGCCCTAAATTAACATAACTTCTACCGTCACTTCATTTATCTAATGAACGACCCAGATTGACTACGAAATTACAATATTTGATAAGGAAATTTTTGATCTATTTTTAGCTTTAGGGGCGTTACTCTCGAACCCCCATATGGGGCCCGCTGGCCATCGGACCCCCAGCTGGGGGGGATAGTCCCTTGTGGATCCCTGCGAGGGGGACAGGTCCCCCCCGTACCCCCCCGTGTGGAGGGGTGTATAGTCTTCCTGGGGTATACATCCCTTTGAAACAAAGACCTCTGGATGAGGAATATAATCGAGCTCCACATCTAACAAGCTTGGTATTCATGTTTTCTATTTATTATTGGAGGGAGTAAAACACTCTTCATTCAAAACCTTTGGAGAAATGGTTTCCTCCTTCTCTAAAGTAATGGTATTTTGATTGACATTAGTTTTATCATCTTCAATATCCAATAGGCTCGCTCACATGCTTTCCAGAGATTTGGGTCCTTCGTTCCTTTTTGAATATGTATGTACTTGAGGATGAGAATCTTAGAGATCCATTATTTGTTGATATATGTGACATAAAAAGTGATATTCTTATAATTGAGGACCTAAACCCATATACAATTTTCTCATTATAAGAGCATATTGTTTGATGGGCCCTAGCTAATGTCAATATCAACACATATTACAAAATATGTGAATAAAACCATCTTAATCTGTGCTAGGTATATTTTTATGTATGTCATCCCCAAAAAGTCACTCACAACACAACCCAAGTGATTTTAAAAAAGGTCATCATAATAACAAGAAATTTTTTATCCATGGTAGTTAAATTGGAAACTCAAAAGCAATGAAAAAACAATCTAAAAGTGGGTTTTAATTCATTTGCGCAAAGTTACTCATAGTGAGGCTTTTGCATGAGCCACATGATAATTCCTTTCGCTAGGCATGAAAATTTGTAAGACGAGAAATCCCACCACTTTTGATATAAAAATAACCACTCCTCATCAGAATTCAAGGTCAAGGTCAAGCTAGGCTTGTTTAGAGCCCAAGATCCTTGATGAATGGTCCACTGGAAGCCAAAATCGATCTTCATGCATAAGAATTCTCAATTATGTTGGGATCAATTCACACTTTGATCTCATGAAGCTCAATTTTTTTTATAAAAACTAAGCAATGGGAAAACATTTGAAAAGAGAAGTAGGCATAATGTTACGCTGCTCTTTTTTTTGCTAAGATTTCTCTTAACTCTAAACTATTTGTATGTGTTAACATTATAATTTGGTAAGATTTTCACCATTTACGAAGCTTTCAATATTCTTATATTGAAGAGAAAGCTTACAAATGGAAACAAGAAGGAGCCTCCTCAAGGGGATTAGAGTAGGCTCATCTTGCTCAACTCCATCTTTTTTTGTGTCTCATCCAAATAACACCAAGATTTTTCTCCAATGGCATTGAATAAAGAGTTTGGTTCCCGTTATTTTGTTTCGTATGTTTTTTTGTTCATTCATAATTTGATCCATTTTCTTTTTATTTTAAAAGTTATATTTTTCTTTGTACTAACCTTGACCATCTCTATTATGTTGTGATGGTGCTACTCCTTCTACAACAAGTTTGATTTTTCTCAACCACTTGGAAAATTAAACCAATTTAATTGGTGACTCCACTAGTGTTTAATTCTCAATTTACACTCCCTTAGTTTCTTTTTAGGATCTTTCTCATTACTAACGTGTGATATAAGTTCCCTATCAGACTTCATATGGACCTTAGAACCATTTTCTTGGTTTATGTTTGAGTATTTTCACCATTTTAATTACATGTGTGATTCATGCCAATGTCAAATAAATAATCATGCCATTCACACAAACTATCAATTTATTCTACAAAAGATTTGTTTGACTATGAGCCCCTTACCTGTATAGATTCTCAAAATTTGCAATTTCTCTAGTTTTTTTTTATCTACTTATAAGTTAGGTTGGAGCCCCTAATATCCTACATGTATTGATTGATACAATTTAGCTAACTAGTTCATCGGTACAAGCTAGATAGGTTATTTGGTTTGGAAAATCCATTAAAATGAATGATTTTCTTTTTTGTTGCCACATGGATGGCCCATTTTAAACACATTTGAATCTATTATCTACAATTTCATTTTCTTATTAGTTTTTTGGGAGTAAAAGTGATAATTTTTGTCTAAGTATGCTCTTTACCTCACACTTTGTATGATCTAGGTGAATTAGAATGGACCATAAGTCTCCTCCATCTCCCTTAAAGAATAAATAGAAAACTTTACTAATATTAATTAGGTAAGAAAATAACATGCCCGTGCTTTATTTTTTCACAAGGTTGAAATTTCATCTAGTTTAATTATCAAAAAATAAGGATCCCATGAAATCCACATGTGGAAATTTGACATATGATATTGGAACCAATACACTCATCCACAACCACCATCACACACATAAAGTTATTTTAGTGCAGTTATGGACAAGCGTGTTCTTCTCCTTACACCCATGAGCAATTTGGGGGAATCAAAAAGTTAATAGTTATCTACAAGAGCTTGTTTCATTCACACACCAAGTTAAAAGAGTTGGACCACCTCCCAAAATTTAAGCCTCTTTAAATGAACCTTAAGTTAACTAACTAAGATCCTCCATCACAAGGCCACAAAATAATATTTTATCTTCGTTAGGACTTTGGGGGTAGTATCCAAAAAACCCCCTTAAATCATTCTAATTTGAAGCATAAATGTTGTATTTTTAAGAAATTCAAATCCCTCATCATCAAATGTAAAAAAATCTAGTGGAAAGAAGAAATTTGTTTAGTGGGTAAGGCTTAGAGCTGTGATTTTGTGAACCTCCTTGAGTCTCCAACACTTGTTCATGGTTTCAGATCAAATGTTGACACCCAAAGTTGAGATTCTCTTTCCTAAACTGGATGAAGGTAACTTAGTGGTAAAATCATATAATGTCTACCCAAGGTGGTAATTGTGTCACATGGCCACAAATGGAGGAAATTTTGAATAACTATTGAGAATTTTTTCCAGCCACTTTGGAATGTGCCTCTACTACCCCTCATTATAACCCTCTTAACCTTCACTAGCTTTCTTTCGATGCATTCATGCCTCATTATTTAAAGCTCTTGGAAGGCCATTTTAATTTTTGAGTGGAAGAATGCTATGTCTCATAAGAAACAATGGTTTTATTTTGTTTTTATTTTCTCAGCATGAGAATATTTTTTAATTGATTAAAAAATTATACTTTTTTTAATGTGGTTCAAGGACACTGAGTGGCCGCTACATCCATGGGAAAGTCCAAGTAGATTAACCCGAAGGGATCTAGTCGTCGACCAAACTATCAAGGCCTAACCCCAAGGGAATCGAGAAGATTTGACCCTGTGACCTCCCAATAGGTGAGGTACTTAACAACAAGAAATCAACCAATTGAGCTATCCCTTGGGGCTGATAAAACAATTATACTACATAGAAACTGGAAAAAATTTACATATTATGGACTATTATTTTTTTAGTTTTGGTGCTAGCACTTTTACTCAACCAGCTTATTTTCAAATAAATTTAGCCCCCCTCAATGAAAAGAAATCACACACTTAATCACAACTAGAGAGCAATATTGGACCCTACAACACCTTGATGTTCTTAACACTTGCAAGGCCTCCCACTAGTTCTAGGAGGTGTTCTTGGATTTAGTTATTTTTCAGTTAAACCTATCCCTCAAAAGTTACCTTTTAACACTAGTTTGTTAGGCTCAACCATATTAGGAGAAAATTTTCCTCGTATTAGACCATCTTGCACTAACCCTCCTTTAATGCGAGCTCATAGTTAACAAATCCACATAATGGCAATTGTAACTCCCAATTTTCCTTTTGTAGCTTCATTGAATCTCCAATATTTTAAGAAAAATATGAATGATCCCCTCGATCATGAACCTTCATGGCCTCCCATACCAACCAAACTTCCTTCTAATATCCCAAAATTAGAAGGGAAACTAGGTGAAAACCCAACCAACCATATCATGACATTTCATTTATGGTATTGTTCCAACAACATCACTAATGACTTAATCTATCTAAGAAATTTTCAAATAATTGTAATAGGCCCCTTAGCTAAATGGAATGTTAGTGAAAAAGTTGGGTTTCACATCAACTTCACATCCCTAACTAAGGCCTTCCTCACTTTCTTCCAATTAATAGTACATCATGACATGAGATTGGAAATTCTCATCAAATTTAGGAAGAATCCATCCACTCATATCGGATCACACACATGAATGGAGGATATGTAGCATCATTCAAAAAATTTAAGTCACCAATGAAATTCTCTTATATTTTTTTTCTCAAATCCCCTTGTCTCATTATCTTGAAAGATGTGGTCATCACCATGCCTCAAATCGAGGAAGATTTTTTTTTAAAAGCTCATAATTTTGAGTTGATTTGTTCTTGATCAAGATACCTTTACGTGATCATCCTTGATGCTCCCAACCATCAACCCTTCAATCATCCCACATTGGGGACATCTAATGTTATGTATGGGCTTCTTGGATCTATGTCATAACTCAACCCATATGGAGGAAACTCTTCTTCCTATGATTACAAATATTATTGGAATCATTAGGGCCACCCCCACTATTCCCAAACATGGTAGTACCATCCTATTCATCCAATAATATGACAAGGGTGCATTATCTTAGCTAATTAGCCACCTAGATGCCTCCTCAAGGCATCCAAGCCAAACCTCCAATGCATCGACCCTCTTACACTCGTTAAGCTTGCACCAAAGGAGCATCCACATCCTAAAACCCATATGGGCCTCCACCATAGGAGAATCCATACTATCCTTTCCTATGTCCTCCACCTAGTAATAATGCACCACCATAGGCCCAACAACGTGGGGGTGTCAGTTTCATTCAAATTTCACTAGATCGAAAATAAAAAAAAATGCTTGAGTAGTTGAACAAGGTTAGCCCCACTACTTAAAAGAATAATTGAATGAAGAAAGGGAAAGACCAATGACTAATCAACCAAGGACAAGAAGGAAACCCTCAAAGCTAAAACACTCAATTTGGGGGAAATTCTGGTAACAAAAATGATCCAAAACAAGGGAAGAACAATGAATTGGTCACTAACTCCTCATGTGCATTGTGTGGTGATTTTGGAATTACACTTACAACTTCCCTTGAATTGTTGAATATAAATGGAAGAAGGAAGTTATGACCCATCTAGGGCTTACCCTTTCACAAGGGACACCACCTAAAAAAAACTTACTCAACTTTTATAACCTATGGTGCTCCAAACCCCTACCCACAACAAGAATTTGTGGCTTCCAAACAAAAAAATATAAATTCTACCTCCCAAAAAATCTCCTTCATGACCTAGCAGCAATAATGTCAACCAAGGGGAATCCCTTTCACTCCTATGTAACACACCCAACCCCCTAATGCCTGATTAGGGTTGTAGGGTGGTCAGGCCCAATCTCCAAGGTTACTTTATGGAGATGGGGCTATTAACAATTCCTGTTTCTTTACCCTCCTCTGACAAAACACATTTATGACATTTCCATCATCTTCTACTCATCAAGAACTTTACAATGATATAATTTGTTCCCAAATTTGAGCTATGGACAAGAAGTTATTCCCAGTTAAATATTTTCCCTTCAAGGCCACCTCTCATATTCTATATTACCACATGACACCACTTTAGTGGACCATGAGGATACCCTATCTAACTTAGACATATCAACCATCGAGCCCTTAGGCCAAACTTTTATTGTAAAACCATCTTTGTTTCACTTCACTTACCCTCAATATGGGTTATCTACTAATGGATCCCAACTCTATCAATCGTCATTTTTCTACCACCTCCTTGGGAATCTAAGCCACTGGACATGCTTTGTTTTTGTTTTTTTTAATTCTTGAATTAGTTGATAGCCAAACACTCATTAGGTCGATTGGATAATAGTCAAACTCTTGATGGGATGATAGTTTGACTCTTGATAGGATGAACCACTAGGTTATCGAGCCCTTGGGGAAACCAAAAGGCCTTACCAACTTATGATACTTGACATCCCTATATCCTGACATCTACACAACTATGGCCTAAGTGCCACCTGGCCACCATGTCAACACTCTACTCGACATCATCCTGTGACGTCGACATGCCACATTAATGCCATGTCAACAAAGACTTTCTTGGTGCTATATCATCATGACATGTCATCATGCCAGATTAGTTGCCACATGGTTGAGACATGGTAGTCTCCTTAGTTTCAAGCTCTTTATTGGTTTTCAGTTGTGTTGAGGAAAAGTCTTATATTTGTGTTCTATACTCATGATTCTCAAAATTCAATAGGCCTATACCTCCCTTTCTCACGATGGTAACCTAACTGCAGTGAAATAACATATTTGTTGGGTTCTATGACCATTAGGGGGTACATGCTCACATACTCTCTATGCATATCTTGATGTCCGATCTCTTGAGACATGATATCATGAGGTTATGAACATCATAGCAAATTAACCTGCACTACGCTTTCTAGATTACACTTCATCTTCCACATCCTTTCTCGATCTGATATGTTAATAGATAAGGAAATCCCATCATTCGATGGTCTTATTTTGGTTTGTCATCTTTGAGGAGTTCATACCATGTGTGCTTAAAATTTTTTCAACACCCAACATCGTGTACTTTGATTTCCATAGCCCCAAAGGATATAGCCCCTTTTTGCTATAAGGTTATAAGGCTAAAATAGTCAAACTTCTAGCTTTCAATAGCGATCCCATCAATACCCAACAACCAATATTATGTCTGCTAATGGGAAAATTTCCCAACACTTGCTGATAGATTTGGTATATTATCATCATGGAAAAATAACTATGGTATGTTAAATCATCCAACACCCTAGGTTCCGATTTCCTAATACACTAATAACTTGAGACTCCAATAGTGTGCCTCCTTGAGGGTTAAGCCCCATTATGACATAGGATTTTAGTCATAGCCCCAGTTCATCCATGTGACCAAGGGCTGGGGCTAAGACTTCTAACTTGAAAATTCTATATCTCTTAAGGGAATTCTCAGGAGTATCTCCAAGACACGAAATTGATTTCACATGGGGTGATTTACCCAATTTACTTCTAAAGACTCAAAAATATTTAACAACATCAAGGGAATTCCCAAAATACTACTTCTAACTAGGTGAATCCTAAGAAGAGCCAATGACCAATTTTTTCCATCTTATTAAGAAAGGAAGGGAGATGGAAATGGGTCAAAATCACACAACTTCTCTTGGTTGAATGAGCTTTATCCTCATTCCACCACTTATAAAAACAAAAAGGCCAATGTATTGAACTATATTTTAAGGGTTAGGGTCCCCTTATGCAGAGAAGGACTACAAGTCTTCTCAATCAGAACATGAGACAATCATAGCTATTCCTTTCCACCCTTGGCCTAGTAAAGGCCAACCTTACAAAACATAAGAATATCCTTAGGATCAAAATAACTTATGCATCATGTCTCACATACCACACATTCTATCTCCATTACAACAACTTGATTCAAATAAGATATTTTCATACATCATTCATTCTTCAAGGAAATAATAGTTTGTAACTAAGAACAAATATGCAATACTTCTCATATATGCTCATTGGAGAAAACCCAAAAGAATCATAGAGGCATCATTAGCTTTTTCGGTTGGAAAAAGAATTAATGTATATGAAGAAGAATTCACTCATAGGGAAACCTTTTCTCCTTCCCTGATGTGTCTATTATAGATTTGATTTTTCTCTTCTTTCTTTGACAAGAAAAGAAAATGACGATTTATTTATTTACCTTTGAACATTGTTTATATTTCAATTAAAATCTTTTCTCATTTGTCTAAAATGGCCGAGTATTTGAATCCTTTTCATTTGAATGAGACTAAAGTGTACAAGGGTTTTAATCCATGATAATATTTCATGGCTCACCTAATTTCAATTTTTAATAGTACTTCTTTCATAAAGGCACAAGAAATTACAAAAGGAGTTAACAAGAAATTTAAAAAAAGAAGTAGGTTTAAAATGTTGATATAAATGCATGAGTTAGCTTGAACACACATGGAAATAATACTAATATAAAAAACGATGATGATTATCTAAACGCAAACTTGTTGGGGTGGTTGGGGGGGGGGGGGGGTGTGTGTGTGTGGCGATTTGGGGTTGCAACTAGCATTGATGCTAGTTCTACCCATCTTCCCCATAAGAGTTCCGCTTCTACCCACATAAGTGAGGAACCCATAGCATAAACAAGAGAGAGTAATGAGGGATTTGTATGAGATGAATATGATATGACACCCCTTGTTCTTAGCAGGGGAAAACACATACTATTTCACCGAAAAAGAAAAGGAAGCATTAGAACAAAAAGTGCACAAAAAAATCTTTGTATTGCTTCAAACTATTTCCCATTAAGTTACTTTATAATTATAAATGATCATGATGTAATGAATGAGTTATTATATGTTTTATATTTTTTCTCAAAAAAAAAAAAATAACTGTAATTTCATTCATATAATGAGTGAAGATTACATTCTTTAGATACAAAAATAATGTGTATTCTGAGGCCAGAAAAGACTGGAAAAAACAACAGTAAACTCTAGGTTTCTTGTTGCCCATTTATTTCATCATTTGTCATTTCACTAAATAACAAGAGGAGAGACAAGAAACACATAATATAACAATGATATAACAACAATGATAGGTCTGTCTAGTGCAAACAAAAAATGTTGATAATACATACGATATTAGGTAGAAAAGAAAGAAATAAAAAAGTAGATATCTTTGGTTTTTTGATTGTGGAGTTATGTTGTTGTTGTTCTATGTTGATTTTCCCTAAATTGCATGTGGTATAATTTCTAGGATTGTCCATTTTTCTGCTCTTTTATTCACCAATAACCTTTGTCCAAAACTAGGCCTTCTTTTGAAAGGTATTCAACAATCATGTTCCTCTCTCTATAGATGCGAGAGTAAGAGAAAAAAGTGAAAGAGTCAATAATTATCATTTCTTCCTCGAGAATGGGCATTGGATAATTTTTCCACAAACTTGAGTTTTATTGATCCATTTGATTGTGAGCATGGAATCCCCAAAGATATGTACTTTGTGCATCCCTTCTCTAAGGAAAACAACAACAAATGTTTACAAGCCAAGAGCTCTACCTGGTTGTTGGTTATTCTATGTTTTCTAGTTAAAACTATTACTCTAATATTTTGGTCTTGTGGTCTAGTCCACTCTCAAGAGTTGATATTATGAGAAGAAATATATATTTTTAGAATAAAATAGATTCTATCTTTCGAGTGAGAAAGAGTAGTACCATCTCTATAAAAACATAGGGGGTATTTGTATATACCATGAGGTTGATTCTCTTTTTTTGTTAATAGTGTTTCAGAATAACAACCACCTACTCATCAAATAACACACAAAACCATTCATCCATTGAACCTCCATTCACTGTGTGTTATGAAACCAACTCACAAAAAGATAGAAAAGATAGATCAATGCCTGAGAAATAAGCCTCTTCGAGGGGGCAACCTCCTTTACATTACACAAATGAACAATTCTTGGATGATTCAAATGAAAAAACCTCCTTTCTATATATAGGAGTCTAAGGGGTCACAATATAACCAAGCTGACCTAACAATAATAATACAAAGGCACAAAAATAACAATAGAGGGATTCTACGGGGCACAATAATAACAATATGGGGACAATAGGGGCACAACAATAACAATAAGGGATACAACAACAATAGTATTGGGGGAATCACTAGTATTATAGGGACCTAACATGCCTCTCTCCTTCAAAAAAGTGTTGTCCTCAACGCTTGAGTAGTTCTGGATGCTTCTGTATAAAATTCTCATCCTCCCATGTGGAATCTTCAACAGGTAAGTTCTTCCACTTGATGAGATACTCTGAAATTGATCGATTTCGAGTTGTCGAGTTCTTGTTTCTTTGACTTCTTCAGGTTCCAATATGATTTTTCCTTCCTCATCAAGTTCTGGAAATATTGTTTGAAATATTGTTTGAACTAGAATCTTGTCATCTATATCCTTCTTTAAGCATGAAACATGGAAAACTGGGTGCACTTGAGAAGATACAAGAAGCTCCAATTTGTACGCCATAGTACCTATCTTTTGCAACACCTTGTACGGACCATAATACTTTGGTGATAATTTATTATCCTTATTAGCTTTCTTGAGGGACATTTGTTTATATGGTTGTAGTCGTAGGAATACCCAGTCACCTACATCAAAACTTCTTTCGCTATGATGTTGATCTGCCTGCTGTTTCATTCTATTATGTGCTAAGGTGAGGTTATCCTTTAAGATTTGGAGAACTTGTTGCTGATGCTCAATGTGATCTTCCATTGCTTGAACATTAGAATTTTCTCTTAAGTATGATGTGATGGATGGTGGATGATATCCATAAAGTGCCATAAATGGGGTCATTTTTGTTGCAGTATGGAATGAAGTGTTATACCACCATTCATGCAGAGGCAACCATTTGACCCATTGTGTCTGTTTATCAAATACAAAGCAACGAAGATATCCTTCCAAACATTTGTTTACTATCTCAGTTTTCCCACCAGATTGAGGATGATAAGATGAACTATGAGCTAACTGAGTACCAAGACAAGAAAACAATTCTGTCCAAAAATTTCTAGTGAAAATGGGATCTCTGTCACTTACAATAATCTTTGGGTTTTCATGTAGCTTTTTGAATTGTTTCCATAAATGCAGTAGAAACTGTACTCGCTTTAAATGGATGAGATAATACACAAAAGTGTGCATGCTTGGTAATTCTGTCAACTACCACCATGATAACACTCTTTCCTTCGGACTTGGGTAAACCTGTGATAAAATCCATTGAAACCTCCTCCCAACGTTGGCTTGGAATGGATACAGGTTGTAATAGTATTGGGGTCTTAATTGTTTCAACTTTATTTTTTTGGCAAACCAAAAATTACGCCACAAACTTTTGAATATCCGATTTAAGGCCATCCCAAAAAAAATCCTTCTTAACCCTGTGGTAGGTTTTTAGAAATCCTAAGTGCCCTCCTAAGGGACAGGTGTGCAATTCCCTAAGAATATTTTGTTTGAGTTGGGAATTCTTACATAGGTATAACTGATCCTTGTACCATAACGAATCATTTTTCCAGCTAAATGTATCAGATGTATTTGGATCTTGTTGTATATTTTGAATGAGAGACCACACTTCCTTGTCATTCTTCCATTCATCCCTTGCTTCGTTTATCCAATCTGGTTGGATAATAGAAATGGCGCAAATAAATGCTTCCACATCCTCATCCTTTCTTAAGAGTGCATCTACCACAACATTTTTCTTCCCTTTTTTGTAGATGATTTCAAAGTCATAACCCAACATCTTTGTGACCCATTTTTGTTATTCTTCTGAAGATAATCTTTGTTCTAAGAAGTATTTAAGACTATCATGATCATTTTTTACCTTGAAGTGTCTTCCCATTAGGTAGGGTCGCCATTTCTTAAGTGCATGTAGTATTGCCAACATTTCCTTCTCATAAATAGCTTTGTGTAAATACTTTCCTTTGATTGGATGACTTTCGAAAGCAATGGGTCTTTCTTCTTGCATTAAAACAACACCAATTCCATTTCCTGAGGCATCACATTCCACAATTAAGGTTTTTGTGAAGTTCGGTGTAGCTAAGACTAGTGCTTGGCACATTTCCTCTTTAAGATGTTCAAAGGCCTTCGTTGCTTCTAGAGTCCATGAAAATGCATCTTTCTTCAATAATGCTTTTAGAGGTGCTGCTATTCTCCCATAATTCTTAACAAACTTGCGATAATACCCTGTCAACCCAAAAAATCCTCGTAGATGTTTTATGGATGTGGGGATTTTCCATTCCTTAATGGTTTTAATTTTGCTAGGGTCTACCTTAACGCCTTCATGAGATACAATATGACCTAGATATTCCACCTCTTGTACTCCAAATAAGCATTTGGAGATTTTTGCATATAATTGTTTCTCCTCCAATAGTTTGAGCACCATGTCAACATGTTGGACATGATCCTTCCAAGACTTGTTGTAGATTAGTATATCATCAAAAAATACTAACACAAATTTTCAAGGAAGGGTTTGAAAATGGAATTCATCAAACCTTGAAATGTAGAAGGTGCATTAGTAAGGCCAAAAGGCATGACTAAAAATTCATAATGACCCTCATGAGTTCTAAATGTTGTTTTTGGAATGTCTTCAGTCTTCATTCTGATTTGAGGATATCTTGAACGAAGATCCAACTTGGTGAAGTAAATTGATCCATACAATTCATCCAATAATTCATCAATGACAGGAATGGGAAATTTATCTTTAATAGTGAGCTTGTTGAGCTCCCTATAATCTGGACACATGCGCCATGATCAATCCTTCTTGTGAACCAATACTACTAGAGCAGAGAAATAACTTTGACTAGGTTGAATTATACCAGCCTTTAGCATTTCTGCAACCATACGTTCAATTTCACTATTTTGGACATAGGGATATCTGTAAGGCCTGATGTTTGGAGGAACACTTCCTGGAATCAAATTTATAGCATGATCATGATCACGAATAGGTGGGAGGCCTTTGGTAGTCTCAAATACCTTGGAATGATTATCCAAGACTTTTTGGATATCTGGAGAAATGGATGATTTCGATGTGGGAACCTCTAGTGAACATAATTGTGCAATTATGCCTCATTGTTCTTTCTTTAGAAGATTTGTCATTCCATTAGAGCTGATTATCTTTCCTGGTTTCCCTGCGATACCCCTTAATTCAACTTCCTTTCCTTCTGAAGAGAATTTCATGAAAAGTTCTTGAAAATTAAAAGCTATTGTACCCAAGGATTGTAGCCATTGGACTCCTAGTACAATATCAACACCACCCATTGGAATGGAAAGCATTGGGTTATTCAATACATATTCTCCCATGGATAGCTTGATATTATGGCACTTTCCTGAGCAATTTATGGTTCCTCCACTTGCAACCATCACTTGACACTATGGTGTTGGTTATAGGAAGCAATTCAATTCCTTGGCTATCTTATAATGAATAAAATTATGGATACTTCCCGAATAAATCAACACTATTACATTTTTCTTCTTGATATGCCCTTCTATCTTGATAGTTTGAGTGGTAATTCCAGCCATTACATTACAAGATATGGTCGTATTCATTTCTTCTTTTTTAAAGGTTTGTTCTTGGTGTATATCCTCTTCTTTTGACGTTTCTTGTTCCTTTTCTTCCTCCTCTTCACAATCTATGTAAAATAATTTCTTCTCGGCACACTTATGACCTTTAGTGTATTTTCTATCACAACTGTAACAAAGCCCTTTTGCTCTTTTTTCTTCCAATTGTTGTGGTGTCAACCTTGTAGGTTGTGGATGGTTGGGGGTAGTAACACTAACATCTTTATGATTGTGAGTGGTAAGCTTCCTTGTTGCCATACTTTTTCTTTCCATTTTTGTTGCCAACCTGAATGCCTTCTCCAATGAATCTGGTTCCCAAAGGCGAACCTCATGTTGGATGTTATCTTTTAAAGTCCCTATGAACACATCAATCCTATGCTCCTCTGGAATATCTTTTACCCTTATATTCAATTTTTGGAAGACCTCAATGTGCTCCATCATTGAACCCTTTTGTTTGAGATTGATCAATTGGCTAAAAAAAGTGTTGCTTTTTGTATCCTCATAATGTGCTATCATTTCATTCGTAAAATGGCCCAAGTGACAATTTGTTTACGAGAGCAAATCCATTGATACCAAAAAAACTGATTTGGTTCCAAATATAAAGTTGCAATGCGTACCTCTTGTGTGTTTTGCACATTATGGAGATCAAAAAATTTCTCCATCTATAGTATCCATGTTCCGAGATCCTTGCCATCAAACTTCCTCATATCGATCTTTGGAACATGGTGGTTCTTCGATCCAATGTTAGAGTCTATGAAATCATGATTAACATTTATTTTGTTCTCATCATGAATTTCCTTTACTACCCTTTCGCCATTAGTAAGCATTTCTTGTAGAAACTTTGTCAAAATTGTCTTCAAATCTATCTTCAAATCTTCCATGCCTGTCTTCAAATTGTCCATCTTAGGTTCCACGACTTCCATATTAGCTTCCACGCCATTCATCTTAGCTTCTACACCTTTCTTTAAACCATCCATATTAGCTTCCATGCCTTTATTTGAACCATCCATCTTAGCTTCTACGTCTTTCTTTAAACCATCCATCTTAGATTCTAATATTTTTGTGTGAGTGACATTTGTTGGACTTGGTCTTGTAATTTTGATATATCATGTTGCATTTCTTCCTCTTCTTCATGAGTCATGCTAAAGCTTTAAGGTTGCTTACTAGGTGTTTCTATTTTCTTTCTTCAGGGCATCAATTAGCGATAATAATAATTCACTATTCCCTTTGAATTCCTTCAAACTAATTTTTCAAACCCAGCTTATGCAAAAAATTAAAAAAATAACTACAAACCTTTTTTTTTCACTTTGTAGGAGCTTGATATTGAATCTATTGTATTTCTGTAATTTTAGATCTCCAAGGTCTAAAATTTCTTCATGTAGTAACCCTCTGAGTAATAATTCTAACTCTGCAAGTCTGATCAAGATTGGATTCTCCAATGAAGAGTTATGCCAAATCTCCCACGATGACCTGAGTATAGACTTGTTCAGTAGAGCGAACTTGTATGACATGTTGTGGCTCACTGTTTCAACCTTAGGATCTGAAAATGGTACCCAAAAAACTACAATCTGTTCTCTTTCTGTAGCTTCCTACGAAAATTCAATCTGATGCTCAAAGAGAAAGTTATGACGATTTTCCCAAGGTGACCTGTTTGGAATGTAATTCGGGGGTCTCCAAAAACCCTAACTTCCTCAGATTATATCTCTGAAAATATAGCGAGACAGGATCTACAATTTGGAGCTGCGGTTCAGAACGATTTCTTCTCAAATGGGTTTTTGTTTTAGCTTCTGAAACTTTGTTGCGAAAGCATTATAGTGCAAATTCTACGATGACCTATTTTAGATGAAATTCTAGAGCTTGCAAAAGCCCTAACTTCCTCAAATCATATCTTTGACAATATAGTGATACAAGATATGAAATTTGGACCCGAGGTTCAATGAGATTTATTCTCAAATATTTTTTTTTTTAGCTTCTAAAATGTCACAGAAAAAGTTATAGCGAAAATGCCACGATGACCTGTTTGGAGCAGTGAAACCCTAGAATCCAATGCTCTGATACCAAATGTTATGAAACCAGCTCAAAAAAAGATAGAAAAGATAGATCAACACCTTAGAAATAAGCCTCTTCGAGGGGGAAACCTCATTTACATTACACAAATGAACAATTTTTGGATGATTCAAATGACAAAACCTCCTTTCTATATATAGGAGTATAAGGGGTCACAATATAACCAAGCTGACCTAACAATAATAATATAAAGGCACAAAAATAACAATAGAGGGATTCTATGGAGCACAATAATAACAATATGGGGGAATAGGGGCACAACAATAACGATAAGGGATACACCGACAATAGTAATGGGGGAATCACTAGTACTATAGGGACCTAACACTGTGAGTAATTCACAAGATAACATATTCATGCGAGTGTTGTAGCTAGCCCTATGTAGCGTCAAAGAAATAAACAAGATATTTTCCTCCAAAAATGTCTTCAAAAGAGTTTTTCAATAAAGTTTCAAGTGATTTCTGCTTAATTTGCAATCCCCTTCTTGATTCCAGAGATCTTCCTAGGGGACAACTTCAGGCTTGCAATAACATATTGCGATATGTTTCATGAACTTCCTGTGTGCACTGGACATTCCCTAAAATTATTCTTGAAATGATGAGGCATGTGACGTGGGTATCTCATTCGTCCTGTTCCAGTAGTCTTTCTCTGAGTAGCCTTGACACTTTAATTGTATTTACCAATGCGATTTGATGGGTAAGCATATGCATACATCTACTCTTTTGAATATGAAAATTGTGACGACCACACCGAATACATAGTGTCTGTCTTACCATTTCTAGCAGAAAATACAGAGTTGGTTGGAGCGTAGGAGACCACCAGAAGTGTGACAACCCTCCTAGAAGTCTCGCAGCTATCAATCAACACCCATATGCTCTGCTCCTGAAGCTCGTTCACGTCCAAGCTGCATCGTTCACTAAAAGAGAATACAAGTAGGTGGCCATCAACTTGAAAATGAGTTGCTTACATTGGACCATAATAATTTTTCTTCCATTGAAGATTTCTTGTCTAAGTTCAAAACCCTTAGACTTCTCCTGGAAGGTGTTAAGGTTAAGAAAGAAGATGGTAAACTTATCTATTCCATTCTTACTAAATTAGGACCAACCTACTCTGTGTTTGTTTCCACCTTCCATTCTACAAGAGAAGCCTTTATTTCTCAAGGACAAGACTACAAGTCCCCTTCTTTTGATGCCTTTTGTGATTCTATTAATGCTCATATTACTTTACAATAAAATTATAATATCTCATGAGATACCCTTAAATATAGCCTTAATAAAAGTAAAATCCAATTTTCGTACATCTATTTAGTCATACATACAATAAACAATAAGTGGTCGAGCCATATGTACAATTATCTAGGTGAAAAATACCCACAAAAGAAGAAAATTTCCATAAAGCAGTGAAGAATTAGTGTCCAAGTTGTAATGTTGGCCTCCAAATACCATTAAGGTGTATATATTCTCAGTAATTTCAAATAGAGAGTGTAAAAAGACTTATAGATCTCCTTGAGAGGCGGATGTATAATGCTTGAAGGTAACATTTCCTTACAAAACATGAGTGAATAACTCCAAATGGGGGCGGCCACTGAAAACCAAATTTGAAATTAAAATGTGAGGTCTCCATAGGGGATCCATATCCTTAGCTTCTCAAGTCATTGGAAGTTCAAACGACACCACATGTGCCTAAAAGAAACCCTCAAGAGTAAGTAATGCACCCTCTAAGGTGAATGTCTCTCGACATCTAAGGCTTGATCCTTCTATATCTGATCACAAGATATAAATCATTCCTCTAATGGGTCGTGTTTCCAAATCCTAAAACCAAAAGGGACACCTTTTTACTTGGATTTTGATCCCCTATGGATATTACAAAAGGTGAATTGTTTTCTCAAATGGTTAATGTGATATATTTTGAAAAGCTTCAAAATTTCCTTAAATTATGCTCTAGATGGGTTGTCCCTAGAATACAATGACTTTCCCTCCAAATTGGGTCACAAATATACTATATAGCTTAACTGCAAATTAGTTCACAATTGGTTACTAGTATTAGCGTGGAATGAGAAAACCTGGATTTAAACAAAGGCATAAGAATTACACAACCAATTATTTCATTAACATATTACTCACATGAAATTTCACATGTGCACATGATTGGAGTATCGGTTAGCTAGTACAACCAACATAAGAATGCATGAGAATCTATGCCAAAAAATGAATAACTTCTCATTAATAAAGCTGCATTTCATGTACATGCACTACAAAACCATCAAAATACAATAGTGGAATGAGGGTTGCTCATATCATTTCCAAAAAAGACTCCTTACTTTGCAACAACTCAACCTCCTATCTTCTAATTGCAAGAGCGCTCAAAGATCTGAGTACTAACAACTATTCTAGAAGACCTTAGTGCCAAACCCCCCCTTAAATGAGGCATGGGGGTTTATTTACGCAAATGCGGGGTGACCTTTCACCTCTCCCATGGATCTTAAAATTCCCTCATGGCCCATTGAACCTCTAAGAATTTTCATATTATGAATGATTCTTCATTTAATCCATACCATATCACCTTCTTAATGACTTTACATGCTCAAATAGACCTTTACATGGTTGTTAGCATTTCTCATTTTCATAATTAAGATAACAATACTACTTGTTACATGGAAAATGGGACATAATGGATTTAGTCTCGTAGTGCATGCATTCATACAATGCAACAACTCTCCAATCAAATTCATTCCTACAAACATACAACCAACAATCATAATACCGGGTGTCAATATAGAAAATTGTTATGTGCACTTATTTATTTACTACATTGAATTCCATAATAAATATAATTTTTACTAAGAATTCAAAGTAGTTTACATCCCTGAAATATCAACTTTATCTTGATGCCAAATTTGATCATTCTTTCCATTAATTTGGTAAGGACAAAGTTCCTCATGATTTCTCCTATAGCTTTGGATTCAATGAGTTTGTTCAGAATTTAACTATGAAATATGGCCCATTGTTAAGATGATGTTTTCTTTGCAAGTTGGAATTTAGTAAACATAAGTCACAAATTCCCTCCTTCCAACTCTATTATGCTTTCAAACCCCTTTGCTACTCTTTTTCCTTCATTGGTGGCACAAGAAATGAATGAAAGCTTGAGGCACATATTGGAATTGGGACCTTGGTGTACCATATGTTCGTATTTCAACAAGATAACGAAAGACAACCTATATGCCTCCAAACATATTTGAGATGATTGAATATCAATTTAATGTATTCATGAAATGGACTAGAAATATTGGATATTCTATAGAAATCACCACTCTGATTTTTCTTCTTACTTGTGAGAACATATATCTATGTCTACAAGTAGAAACATGACCTAATCTACTGTGCCATAAAGCAAATGAAGACATCAAAGATGTTGCATGCATGGTAGAAGCAGAGGCATGATGAGGATTAATTGAAGAAATAGGGACATGAAGACCTTGTAGGTAATCAATACCACCACACATACAACCAGTCCTAATCTTCCTTCATAAATGTCGATTGTTATCTTAATGCAGTAACTAAAAGCAAATTTATTTTTTAGAAGCCAAATCTAGAACAACGTGTATTGTAAATGAGAGAAGAAGTCATCATGGGTTCTCTTAGAATAAAAAACTCATCCATATCATCATGGTTTTCCCATGGTTCCTTCAAAGGCTTATCCTTTGGTTGTACTTCGTATTTGTTACCCTACTGCCAAATCTATCCAACCAGACTCTTCTCTCACATAAAATTTTGATGGTCTCCATTTAACCTTCATAATATCATTATGTGCAGGCTTTAAATTATTACACTATTGTGCAGGGCCAGGTACAAAACCTTAACCTTCATGCCCGCACAACAATTAGTATTTGGTCTGTTCATTTGCTATTCAATCCCTGATCACCATTATAGATCTGTCAGATTCCCATGTCCCTTTCATAATAGACAAGGTGTCATGCATCGTCTGTTTTATTTCATTTAGCATATAATCATTTTATTCTACAACCTCATTTCAATATGTAGAGTAATGTCTTGAGTTTCAAACAAACTAATTCTCTTCCATGTTGAAATGATTATCATTGCCTTTAGTGTTAGACAACTCTCTCCCTGATCATGTTAAAATGACTCTTAGTTGTCCTGGATTATTCTACTTTTGGATACATTATTGCCTGCCAGGACCACTAGCTTCAAAGGCAATCTCACAGTGACCAACTAGGGCATCTAGACATTATAAATAATATATACTTTTGTATGTCCTTCCAACATGAGCTAAGTACATATTATCATAAAAGAAATCTGATAGTCAATCGTTAAGAGCATCAATTGTGTTAGATAATTGATACTTAAAAAGCACTCTCTAGTCTCCATCCAAGTTTCCATGACACTGTTTTTAAATCCATCTAATTTTTTTTTTAAGAGAAATGGTCAAAATCATTTTCCAAGATTATGGCATGGGATTACACTGATGCGCCCCAGAAGCTTAACTATAATCAGTTAACAATGAACTTCTTATCGACTACAAGAAGATAATTATCCGAGGCAAGGTTTATGATATCTTGGAGTTATGAAGAGATAAAAAAAATTAACATCCTTTTCGAATTAATTCTTCAAGACTGGACCTATAGAGTGTATACCAGTGAATACAAGATTGGTGAAGATTATAACAATATTGTTTTATCACTAAAATGGTCCATTATCAATGTGTTGACGATGCTGGATACCACCAACATATAGGGGGTATCCCTAATGTGAAGTCCCAATTAGACCTCACAACATTTAGAGAAGGAGTCTGATCTGGATTATCATCCAAACCACCATAACTTAATGTTTAACTTGGTTTCAATGGGTAGCATAAGAGGTTATACACGAAACCTTTGAACAAGAAAGCAACTTGACATTGTGGAACACCAATTGCAATGTGTAAAAGGAGACCTTCACGAGTGGGAAAAGAGTGAGTCTCTAGAAGGAAAGCAATAGTGTTATCCTAAGAGAGGCACATGAGAGAAACAAAAGATTCATTAGTTATCTAATGAAACAATTCACATGTACATAACGATAATTAAAGTAAATACAACACACATTTAACAAGATAAGTACCAAAGCCAATGAAGTATTTCAATTTCCTTAGTACATATGAACATAACATATGTCGTGATTGATACCTTGAAAATATGATTCCTCATAATAAGGAAATATATCATCTTATGAACTTGGGCACTCATCACCATATGTATCAATGGAAACATGGATGTTAAGGTGATGGTTTTCCAAAGTCTCAACTTGAATGGAGGGCTCAGAATCATTTGACAATTTATCAAGATTACCTGATTGATGATCAACCAAAGATGTGAGATTATCATCTTGAAAGAGAGAATAAATATGGAACATATATTCAAACCTTCACTCCTCTACATGTGAAATACAACTACCTTGTTCTTGATTACTAGTTGAAACAATAGGTTGAGAATCCAGAGAGTTTGAAGTAGGTGGATCAAGTGGATCATGAAACATGGAATCATGAGACATAAATGGTAGAGTTTTAGGGTATCCCTGAAGGAAACCATATTTTCAATTGGGTTAGATTCAATATTAGGATTATGTACTTTGATATGATTTTGAAAAACCAAGGGATCAACTTTCACTCTAGGCTCCATGCAATTACTGAACCATTCCAATTTCTCCTCAATAGGATCATTATCATGGGAAATAAAAAGAGGGGGAGAAAACAGATCAACAATTTGATTCCTAGATTTCCAAACTTCAACATCATCACCAAGAGGCACCCAAATTGGTACTGAAAAATGAGGAGGAAAAGGAACAAAAGGAATAGTAGGTTCCTCCTCTAAAATTAGAGGTGTCTCATGGTTTGTAAAATATGGGAGAGAAAAATTATCTGGGGGTTCGGATTCAAAATATTTCAAGGTGAGTAAATTTTTCCTTAATGAAATATGAATCAATCACTCCCTTGGGAAATTCATAGCAAGGTGAAGAAATCGATGAAGAAAATCCTCTGCAGATTCACCAGGTTTCATTCTAAGAAAATCAATCCTTTTACAAACATCTTGATAATCATACTTGTCAAAAGCTTGATGAAGCTACATAGCGAGTTGTTCAAATGAATGAATAGAAGTAGCTAGTAAAGTCTGACACCATTTCTTAACTCGACCTTCAAGTGTGAGGGTGAATAATTTAATGGAAACATCTTGACAATTAATTTCATAATATTCACAAAATTTGAGAAATAGAGATATGTTCTCGGCTATGAATGTTTCATTGTCGCCATCAGACCTCAATTGAGACAAGTCATCAATTAATTCCACGGGAACTTTGAATTTTGATCTATTATAAAAAAATCCCGGGATTATGATTTGAGAATGAGCCATCTAAGATAAGAGATTCAGAATATACTCAACGGACACAACTTGTCATTTGGAACTTCTTCTAGCGCCAAAATTTTGACAATGCTAGATATTGCCAACATATAGGGGGTCTCCCTAATGTGAAGTACCAATTAGACCTCACACCATTTGGAGTAGGAACCCCATCTAGAATATCGGCCAAACCACCATAACTTAAGGTTGGTTTCAATGGGTAACATAAGCACAAGCAAGTAAGTTGACATTGTGGAACACCAATTGTAATGTGTAAAAGGGGACCTTCACAAGAGCGACATGAATGAGTCTCTAGAAGGAAAGTAATAGTACTATCCTAAGAGAGGCACATGAGATAAATAAAATATTTTTTAGTTATCTAGAGAAACAATTCAGATAGACATAACGATCATTAAAGAAAATACAACACACATTCAACAAGATAAGTATCAAATCCAATGAAGTAGTTCAATTTCCTTAGTACATATGAACAAAACATATACCAC
Source organism: Pinus tabuliformis (assembly GCA_031772625.1). NCBI lineage: Eukaryota > Viridiplantae > Streptophyta > Pinopsida > Pinales > Pinaceae > Pinus > Pinus tabuliformis. The sequence goes on along the minus strand of CM062804.1, from coordinate 1,495,837,957 downwards.
AAACATCTAAATAATACTCTTACAATATTCATGATACATGCATGGAAATATGTTGGCTCAACAAGATTCAATTATTGGGTGAAATATCCAAATACACAGTTACAATGGTGAGCCACTACCTCCAGTAGTGGAATATTAAGTCACTTCTTGCTTCTCCAAATAATAGTTTTCTATCCTATTCCAAGTTAGAGAAGCTAAGATTAGCTCTCCAAAGCATAAGACTCTAAAATCCCTTTGTTTGAGGTATGTGGTTGCTTTTATAAAAATAGGAATGACCTTTCATATCCCTATGACTCTTGAACTTCTGTCATGACTCTTGGAATTCTAATGTCACCTTTGGACTTCTATATAACTCTTTGGACTTCTATTTGGCTCATTTTTCCATATGTGACTCTTCATATTCCACATTTGACCCTTGAACTTCCACACACTACATTTTCCATTTTCCTTTTGATAATCACATCATTATATTCCACATCATGTGACAAGACACATTGACACATATGACATGGTGATGACACTTGCATATTCCATGACTTGGCATTAATGGCATGCAACTTCGTGATGATGTGGTAATGCCAAGATGTTATCTTGCTACTATGTCTTAGAATTTTTCATGACAAATCTGATCAATATTTCATCTTCACCCTCCAAAGGGTATTGGATCATCATCAATACCTTTTGAGTTAACATGAAATGCCTTCAATATTTCTTGGTTCATGATCTCTGCATGTCTTCATGATGGCCCTTCTTTGTGTTTCTTCCCTGAAAGTGCTTCTTTGCTTCTTCTCCTTGACATATTCCTTGAGAATCACCTTGTCATGATGAGATGGTGCACTTGCCAATGAAGGTCACTCATGACAAGGAAAAATCAATCTTTAAATAATCTATTCTATCCCTACTTAGCTCATGGAAGAAGTTGCTTGTGATAGGATTGTGAAAGGACTGAGAAGGAAGGGCTTGATGAGCAGGGTGTAGTTGAGTTCAACAATGGCTTAGGAAAGCACCATTATTCACTAAAATTGTGCCATGCACTATGAGGAGGGGCTCTTCAAGTTCCAGCATAGTGGGAAAGAAGGAGGGATGTAAGTTATGGGCTAGTTGACTAAAACTGCACTCTGCACTAGGCTCAAAAGGGAAGGGGACAATGAATCATAACACAATTTGACATGATAATGAATGGGAGGAGGCTTCGTTAAAATCTACGACTGCACCATGCATTTAGGAAGCAAGGAAGGACAAGTCTTGGGCATTGAGAGGGACCACAATCAACAATGGGAGCAAGACTAAGCATTGTTACTGTGCCATGCACTGGCCTTAAGGGAATGCTCAAGGGAAGGCACAATTTTCTTCAACAATGGCTAAATGTTCACTAAAGATGCACCTTGCGCCCTATGTCAGCATAATTTGTCTTACAGTGACTGAGAGGAGGCCTCATTGTGCACTAAGATTGCACTATGCGCTAGGAGAGAGGGGGAAGCCTAAGGCTCATGAATTTTTCCTCAATAATGACTCACTATTTGCTAGAACTGCACCCTACATTGGGAGAGGCTCACTAGAAAGAGGAATTGCACAATTCACTGAGGGAGCTAGCAAAAGGTTAGGTCACTTAACCTAGGAATTTCTCATTGCATTTTGGAAGGAGGAGGGCCTTTACATTGCAAAATTTGATTTTGCAAGGGGTTGGATGAGATTCTTGCTGTTAGTTATAAGTGTCCCATGTGCTATGCAAGGCAAAGGTGTTCAAAACTGAGTGCAGTGAACCGGTACATGCAACAAGGGTTAGGTGACCATACTTTGAAGGTTCTCAACTTGAAATCAAAGGCACTGGCCTTAAGAGATGCTCAGTGCACAAGTATGGGAGTAAGAGGCATGGTTAATGGGGCTCATGAATAAGCTATCCTCATCACCTGGGAGAGGGTTCATATATTCACAACTTGCACTGGGAAAGAGGGACTAAGAAGAGCTCCAAAATGGCTAAGTGTGGGCTTAGTAGAGTAAGAGAGGGAAATGCATCTAAACAAGAATCAAACATGGATCACGCACCTGAATTTCATTGATAAAAGCCAAGAATATGTATAGGACTCATGAAAAACAATCACAACTTGAAACGACAAAAAAGTGACACCTATTTATAAGTGCGACAATTAAAATGACAAATTGTGACACTTAGAATGCAAGTTGTGACTGAAATGTCAACTGTGACTGGAAAGTGCACTAAACTATAGGAATGTGTCTATTACATATTCTCATGGTATAAAGGACTATCTAATGTAGAATAGTGTGCTAGAACTTCCTCTAGTGATGTGCAAAGGTGCGACACATACAAGAGTGAAAATGATTAAGAGCCACACCTATGACCACAAGAAAACGTGAAACAATACTTGCAAAAGCTAAAGAAATTAAAAGCAACACATGCCAAAGTGAAGATAAAATGAAAACTTCACTTGTTAAAGTGAAAGCAAGCAAAAGTGACAATCCCAAACGCGAAAGTGACACTTTTGAAAACAAAGTTGTACAAAAGGGATAGTTGGGAAAAATCACCTGAATAAAAGTGTAATTGAAACCATAGTGAGGGAGACTGCCAATGGAAAGTGCGCATTGACTATCGAAAAAGGTTGAACATTGTGTAGGAACTATCTTGATAAATTGTGCTATGCTTGCTTGAGCTTGCATAAAAGAAGTGTGCTTATGAATTCATCGAGGACTGAGTATATGTGAGAAAGTGAATTTGATGGTTATAAACTGGGAAGAAGACTCAAACACTTAGCAAAACATCCATTGGAAATGAAGTGACCATAGAACGACAGATCATAAGATCCTGAGTAGGCTCCAAAATTCAAGTGTAAGAAAAAATTTGGAGGGTGTTGATCACAACATTAGCACAATGACAATAATTCAATGGAATCTAATACTTCCAAAATAGAAACATTACATGAACAACACACCAAAAGGTTGAGAGTTTGTTATTAGAATGGGACTCGCCTAGAATAGATCCTTCCCATGCTTAGACTTATTACACAGGTAACAATGAAAAATCTAAGATCGACATCTTGGGGAATTAATAATCACATAATATTTAAGGTCAACAATCTTAGTTTTTCACCTGACCTTTCTTATAGCTTAAGTTGATTGAAGAGAGCAAATGATGTTGATGACTATCGAAATGAAGGCCACAGATGAAAAAAACAAACACTTGGGTAATGGGTCTGTAGTGGTTCAATACCAATAGAGGAGATATCTATGCATTTTAGGCAATGTTGGGCATCATTCTTCTCACAAATATAATTTTAGACTCTTCAAGTAAATTATTTTCATCAAATGCCACATAAGTATTTTCCTCATCATAAATGTGACACTTTGTCATGATTGTCTTCACTAGGCATTAGTTCCATTTAACCTCATTAAGACACTTGCCTCAATTCTTTCAGAGTGAATCATGAACTAGCCACAAGTTGTAACTTGGAATCTTATGTGAAATATGACATGGGATGTGTACATTGATATCATGACACATAATTCAATCCAATGAGGATAATTAGAATGAAATCTCCCACCCAACTGAGCCTGGGTTGCAGTCTAATTTTCAAGAGATTTAAAAGGTATATGAGGTGTTGTATGATGGATCATTGTGAGCCTACTCATCCAAAAGTGATAACCAAGCCATTGCATCAATGAAAACTTGATCCAACTAATAATTATTGTCTTGTATATTATCATTGGTCATAAAATTACCACAAATGCAAACATATGTGCCAAGATTATCTTCACTCTATTTTGTTCATTAGGCCTAAATATTTTCACCTCAAAGTGCCATCCCAACCAATTAACAACTGACATCAATATGTGAATGATACCATATCCAACTATCAATGCCATCCTCAAGACCTTGTATGTTTCATACTCTCCTCTCCAAATAGGATGCCAATCAATGCAATTCCTTTCTTCTTGATTAGTAATAGAGGATGGTGCAAAGGGCATCACTCCAAATATAGTCGTTTTCAACCTTTTATTTGGCCAACCATGCCAGATTTCCATACCCTAACAATAAATGACATGCCTAAGTTGAGTGTTTGCAAGGAAACATATCACCCTTTTCTTTTCTGAGTCCTAATATGTAACCTCTTTCACAAACAAACCATGAAGACGAATCAACTACACGCTCAAACATTATCTAAATTAGTAAAAATTATAAGCCTTTCAATGCTTTATACAAGAAACACAAAGATGAGTTTCTACAAACTTTGAATGCTAAATCTTTGAATGCATACAATAGATGAATGCATCGACAAGATTAAGATAGTTGACCAAGCCATTCTCAATAAAATCGATTTTGTAATTCATTATGCGTAAAAATCCAAAAACAAATTCACAAATGAAACCTTTAAGTGATTTTTCAAATGCTAGTGGTAAAGATGCTTCAAATGTCTTTACTTGATAACAAGTTCAATGCGTAATGTATATTTATGAAGATTCAATCTTAGATTCATGAAAATCCATATACAAACTATATTCTCTATTCATAATTAAGAAAACCTATGAGAATTTAAATCTTGCATCATCATTAAATTCTAAAAAAATGATATCCAATAGACAAGAATAAAGTGTTGGAGATTGCACTAATTTGGCAAAAGAAACTGAAGCTTGAAAACCAATTCAATATTCAAGAATATAAATTGAATTAATGACTAAAATGGCATTGATATTCAATGTAATTTCCAACATGACCATGTAATTATTACGACTAAAATTTACAATGAAATTCCCATGAGATTTCAAGCTTGAAGATGCAAATTAGCGGATGAGAATCAAAGTAAGGGATGCCTAGAATTTTCACTCATACAGTACGAAATCCATGCCTGAATATTGCAATGCATAATATGGTAGTATAAATTTTTAAAGGTACATGATTGAAGCAACATCTCCATAAGCCATAATGCATTTAGAAGAATGAGAACCAAGATGAGGAAGGCAGGCATAAACACAGTTCTTTTTAAAACATAGGTAACCATATCCTTCGATGATAAATATGTCATTTAAGGTATATGACCAATTGAAGCCACATGAATACCTATTAAAACCTTGAAAATCAAAGGGAGACCAAAATTTAGGTATACAAGCTAAAAATTTTGGGGGTTGTTGAAGCGACTACAAGTTGTTCTTCATTCCAACATTTAATAAAAACATAGGAAGAGATTACTTGTTTCCAAGATTTATTCATCATGCTTATTTAGGTAGATATGACACCTCACAATTGTTTCTATCATTTTGAGGATCAAGTATTTTCTAATATTTGATGGATTATTAACCATTAATGGGCCTATGACTATTGCTACTACTCATGCAAATTCCTCGAGGTTTTGTTTATTATAGAAGAAATTTGAAAATATCTCCAAATGTATAATCAAGGTGAGAACTTTAGAATGAGAAATCTCAATTCATGAAAAACAATCCACATATGTATTGACAAATGCCTTGGGGACAATGAATTGTATTGATAAATGCAAAGATGCCCCAAAACATGAAAATGCCAATGTTGTGCTCAAACCTTAGGGTGATTAATCAAAGGAGGTTATGCCTTATCAAGGATTACATCACATGATCAACTCAAAAAATTCCATCAAACCATCTACCTTAGCTTGTCATAGGAAACTGAGTAATTTCCCCACAGTCAAAAACTCAGTACAATACAAAGTATAGTGAAGAAATTTGTTTGGCATAATCTCTACTAAATCGAGAAGTTGGGTTCATGAACTTTATTCATTCACCCTTGAGGGGCTTCATACAATCTTACAATCCACGAGGATGAAAGGTTGGCATTCATGTCTTATTATTATTATTATTGGAGGTAAGAAACCACTCCTCATTCAATACCTTTGGACAAATGATTTCCTCCTCCTCTAAAATAATGGTTTGTTGTTTGAAAATAGTCTGATCATCTTCAATATCTAAATATGCTTGCTCACATTCTTTCCAAATTTTTGGTTTAGATTTGGTTCCTTTGTTCCCTTTTAATCTACATGTACTTGAGGATGAGAATCTTAGAGATACCTTATTTATTGGTAGAGGCAACATATAGAAGTGATATTCTTATAATTAAGGACCGAAACCCATATAAAATTTTCTCATTGTAAGAACATATTGTTTTATGGGCCCTAGCTAATGTGATTATCAGCACATATTATAAATATGTGAATAAACCCATCCTAATCTATGTGAATAAACCCATCCTAATCTATGCTAGATCTATTTTTATGCATGTCATCACCAAAAAATAACTCACAATGTGACACATGTGATTGTCGAAAAGTTCATTATCATAAAATGGAAAATTCTATCCATGGTAATTAAATTAGAGACTCAAAAGCAATGAAAATACTATACGAAAGTGGGATTTAATTTGCACAAACTCATGGTGAGGCTTTTAGATGATCCACATGACTATTCCTTTGCTAGTCACGTGGATTCGTGAGACCACACCCCATCAAAATGCAAGGTTAAGTTCAAATCAAGATAGTTCAAAGCCCCGTATTATTGATGAATGGTCCTTTGGAAGCCCAAAGGTATCTTCATGCATGGGAATTCTCAATTAGATTGGGATCCATTCACACTTGGACCTAGCTTCATGAAACTCCAAAAAATCTATAAATATTAAGTAATAGGAAAACATTTTACAAGAGAAGTAGGCATAATGTTATGCTGCTTTGTTTTTTGCTAAGAGTTCCCATAACTCTCAAGCATTTGCATGTGTTAGCATTATCATTTAGAAAAAATTTCACCATACAAAAAGCTTGCAAGCTTCTTGGATTTAAGAGAAAGCTTACAAAGGGAAACAAGAAGAGCCCTCCTTAAGGGGATTGGAGTAGGTTCATCTTGCTCAAATCCATCCTTTTTTGTGCCTTATCCAAAGAGCACCAAAACTTTGCTCCATTGGCAATCAAATAAAGAGTTTGCTTCCCATGTTTCTTATGTATATTTGTTTATTTACATGTTGACCCATTCATCTTTTGTTTTGCAAGTTATATTTTGCTTTATACTAACCTTTGTAAGGAATTCATATATATATATATATATATATATATATATATTCTTCATACTTTTGATAACCATTAACCTATTTATTAGTCCTTAATCAGAAATATAGAAATAGATTTATGTTTATGTCGAAGTATAAGAATAGATTTATCTCAAAGTAATTTGACTTTTCTATTAATTTGTTCTCAGTTATAATTTTGATATTTTTTTTATATATTTATATGTTTTATTGATATTTTGATTTTTTTAAAGACTAAACACCTTCTCAATTTTACAATTTTATCAATTATATATTTGTCACACAACACAACACAAAAAAAATATTGTTATTAATTACATTTCCAAGTATGCATGTTTCTATTAATTTTTCATTTTTTTATTGAGCCAAGATATTCATTCTACAATGGGGATGTGTAATTCTTTCCATACTCAACCTCGAGTCGACATGTGTCCTTTTAAAAATATATATATTATTTAAATTAAAAATTGTCCACTATAATAAGAAAAACAAAAATGAATATACATGTTTTACTCTCATTTTCAGTTATAAATAAAATATTTTGATGTCCATATGAAATATCATAATCTTATACCAACTAATAATTACAAGTCTCACACACACACACACACACACATATATATAGATAGTTGTATAACTCTATGACTTAAATAAATTTTTAAAAAATATTTCAGCGCATGACTCAAATAATGTTTTTAAAGATGCATCTTGACTAATTTATTTCAATCTCAACTAAATGAATAATTATTTTAGTATTGATCATAATAAAATGGTTTAATACTTAAAGAAAAGAAAATTGATTAAAAGTAAAAAAAAATCAAGGAGATATATAATTCATGTAATTCTTAATATCAAATTGATATGTACCATTTAAAAAATATTATAATAAAAAAAAAAATCAAAGCGACTCATAAATAAAATGTTTTAATATAAGGTGGGTGTTTTTAAAAATGTATTAATAACCAAAAATTCATTTTAATATGGACAATCTTGTCCATAAATAAAGTATTTCAAGACAAGTATTTAAATGTATACGATGAACCACACTGGTTGGTTCGAAACGCGTCGACAAATGGTTTCTCATGTGATTTTCGCCGAAAAATCTCTCGCAAACTTGTTATGGATCACAGAAGCCTCAGCTCTACAACAAAAACTATATATACATTACATATAAAGTAATTTTTTTAAATTAATTAATTAATTTATTTTTATTATGGCTAAAACATTTTAGGTAATCTCAATGCACAACTAATTAAACAACTTATTACCAAAAAAAAATATAATAACACACATTAACTAATTAAACCAATTATTAAAAAAACATATAATATAAAGTGTATAAGGAAGGCTAAATTGGTTAGCCTTTTCTAATAGGGTAAAATTTATATTTTCTAATTTTGATAGTAATTGTTTTTTTATATGTTTTTATTAAAAACACAATAATATTTATTCAAAATATTTTTAAAAGAATTTATCTTTTATACATCAATAAAATTTTATTTATTTTAAAAAATTCAAAAATATTTTATTTTATAATAACTATTTTAATGGTTAAAATTAATCAATAAATATTTTATTTTTATTATTTTTTTATTTTTTAAGTTAATGTTTATTATTTTAAAATGTCAAATTACATCATTCTTACATATGGGTACATTTACTATCTTTTTAGTTATGCTTAGAGGCTCATTCTATATGAAAGTAATGTGTGATTTGTCACTACTTAATATGGAATTTGATATGTGTTGCTTTTAAAATAAAAATGAAATATTATTTAAGTAAAAAAACAATGTGAGTGATACTTTAAAAAAAAAGAATATACATATTTGGTTAATTTTAAAACTTCAAAAATCACATTCTAATTGTGTTGGCTTTGTTGTACAGTTGAACCTAAAAGAGATATGCAAAGTAACTTAGTTCTATAATAATTTAAAAAAAAAGATAAAATAATTAAAAAGAAAAAGAAAACTTATATTTTCACTTTTGATTATGGGAGAAAGATGTATAAATTTTTGTACTTCTTAAAAATATTTCAATACAGTATTTACATAAATTATTTAAATATGTGGGCCAATTAAATAAATTATTTGAATATCCATGTTAATTAATTTATTTCAATATCAAGTTATATATATATATATATATATATATATATATATATAGAGAGAGAGAGAGAGAGAGAGAGAGAGAGAGAGAGAGCTTGGGTCCTCATGATGAACCACACCTGTTGGTTCGAAATGCATCGGCCAAAAATTTCTCTTATCTGATTTCCACTGAAAAACTTTTCTTAATTGATTAAAATATTTAAAGTAGTTTCACTATTCTACATTTCTGTCAATTTTCATGTGTATATATTACAACATTATACATTCATCTTAATTACAAGTCAATCAAGCATTAAGAGGAATCAATTATGTCAAGTGCAAATATTTTTTCAAAATTTTCACTCGAAAAGAGGTTTGTACCTAAGAGATTTGATCCCTCTCAGCGCTTGCTTTTCCACAATTAAAAATGGACCTATACTTGTCTTATATCCCTAAATTATTCATGGGTTTTTCCTCTTGCCTTTTATGTTATAGACATTTATCCGTTCCAAGGAATCATAAAGAGCAGATGTCGATGAGACAATGACAATATCTCCTTGAGATGCTTTTGTTGTTGAATGTTATGGAATATTTGTTTTTTCCTTGTCATTATCGAGTGCTCTGATTTATGGGTATGTTTGTGCCGACTCATTGACTAAGCCAATTTATGGCTACATCTCTTTCCTTTTCAGTCGAAGGATGAGTTTCCTCTATTGAGGGTTGAAATGGATCTACATGGGGTTGAATTGAATTTGAAATTGTTGAATTGGCAATCAATGTCTTCTAGAGTTGTGTGTTATCCTACTTGTGAGTCGCAATAGTCTTGGCTCTTTTGATTTCATTTAGATCTTGCCATCCACCATTTTCTTTCTCATCCACATGGGTATAAACCTATGCTCCATGCTCCTTTTATATGAATCAAATATAAACCATACTTCACATGCTCGGCCATATTCCTTTTATATGTATCAAATATATATATCTAGAATAATTCTTAATTTAAATGTTTTAGCTTTTTTACAAACATTTTAAATAAATTTTAAGTGAGACTACAATTTTTTATTTAAAATACATTTTCAAATGCATATATGAATTTAGTGGTTTTAAAAATTTATTCAAAAACTCCATTTAGCTAAACTAATAATTATAGTGTGCTAAAGTACTTTTTCTATTGAGGCCATGAGTTCAATTTTCTCGACACTCTTGGGGTGAGGCTTAGTGGTTGAGCCAACAGGAAGTAATCCATTCGGGCGGATCTACTTAGTACAAATATTTTTTTGACATAGCAGTCACCGATCTTTGAGGTCTGTGAACCACATAGAAATATATATATATATAGAGAGAGAGAGAGAGGGAGAGACTACTTTAATACCAAAAAAAAATGTTAAAGTAAAAAAGACTGAAGTATTTCCTAATAAGAGTAATAAGACACAGATGTACAATTTATTTAATTCTTAATATATAATTAATATGTGACATTCAAATAATAATATTAATATATAGGGGGAGTGATATGACACAATTGGGACTTGAGTGGGGAGTCAGGAGTTTGGAGATGGGGGACGAGGGTTTTCTCGGCAGGTTTCAAAGCTGGGTCTCAAACTTCAAAGAAGGATTATTAACAGGTTTTTGGTTTTGGCTTCGCCCAAATGATGGCCACACTTGCTTCGCAATGAAACTGTTTGTGGGGGCTCGTCCTTCAAGCTCATAGTGATGAGGAGTAGATGCTTTCTTGGACAAACCACGCTGGGATATTACCTTCTATTCTTCTTATCCACATCATTCTAGTTTGACTCCTGTTTTTTTACCATTGATATTCGAAAGGGTTACCAGCCACAGTCACGAGATTCTCACCAGGGGAATATGGGCCTGTGGGTCAAGCCTGGCAGCGTCATTATAATATATCCCACTGTCTTTGCCCTGCCCACATCTGCTTCAAGGGTTTTAGTGTTTTGTAAGAAGGGAATGTCAAAAGTCCCCGGGGGCCTCGGGGGTTATTAGCTGCTTTTAAAGGAAGCCTTAGCGATTAAGGTGACGGAAGGGTGGATTACGGAACAGAGCCTTCCCCACTATTTTTTCTCTCCCGGTTTATTATCCTTCGTTGGTCAACAAGAGTTCTCCTTACCTCGGTTCCTTGAAACGGCACACTGATACCCCGGGCAGCTCGCTAACAGATAAATGAATAGCTCTTAGACTACTCTACAGACTCACTAACCGCAAAAGACATCTGGGTCAATTTCTCCCGACCGATTCGCACACTGTCCGAGCCGGTGTCAGCCAGTCCTCCGGTCACAAGGGTTGAGGCAGTTATTATGCAAATGGAGGACATGGAGGTAACAACTCAGACCCTAGACTCGCAACCATTTCTGGTAGTTTCGGAGGGTATATTTACCTCAGAAGTGGGCTCGGAGGCACCTTTCCTAACCATCCCATCTCCTACAGAACTGAACAAATGGTCGCAAGCCCTTCCGATAGAAACAAATGCTCAAGGAGGTGCGGGCTCTTCAAGAGAAGGAATGAGTGGCCAATGACCCCCTCCACAAGGGTTGCTGCCTGAAAAGCTTGGCATCCTAGGATCTGCCCCTTTCTATACAGCCTTCCAACCTGTTGGCTCTACCCCCCCTTCAGGCTGCTTCATTGGCATTCCTGGACAAGAGCTAGATACGGAGGACAACCACTCTCTAGACTCTGAAGACATTGACCTTGCAGACGGTGAACAGGCCGCCAAGACGTCGCCTAAGTGACCAAAAAAATAAAGAAATTTGAAAATCAGAGAAAGTAATAGGCGTTTAATTTTTGGCGAAGGCATCACTATGGCACAAGCTACCCTTACTGAGAGCATTGTGTTAGTTGGAAGGGTAAGAGACCGGAACTACACCCCGATGCAGCTATGGAAGTGGACGGCTGAGATTTGGGGAAATCTTCTCATTCAGCTTCCAGGTATTCTCTCGCTCTCCTGGGGCTGGTTTGCTCTGATTTTCGCTCACCTGGATCAGGTTAATTGGGTTCTCACTCGGTATTGGGATATTGAGATGACCCCAGTTTTGTTGAAAAGATGGTCGCCGATGTTCGACCTGGAAAAGGAAAACCATGGAGCTGGACCAATTTGGGTTCGTCTGCCTACTCTACCTTTACAGTTTTGGCGAGAGGAGATCTTCAAGGTCATAGGAGATGACTTAGGTGTCTACTTGGATCATGACAGAACTTATCAAGACACAGGCTACCTGGCGATGGCTCGTATCCTCGTACACCTAGACACCAGAGAAAGATTGGTAGAAAGATACGTGCTCCAGATGGGTGACATTACCCGCCGGAAAATATTGGATTACGAAGTCATTCCTTTTAGCTATTGGAAATGTCATGAAGTGGGGCATCTCTATAAAGATTGCCCAAGAATTTCTGGGTAGAATCCTATTCTAGAAAAGTTATTGGTCTCATTCTCTACTCAAACTCAGGAATCAGATTTTCCTTCTCTAGTGGACCTCCATGAGACTACTCCACCCTCTATTCAGGAGCCGCAGTAGGAAGCATCTCATCAGTCAGCCAGAACAGCTGAACCTTCTCTAGTCAAATCCCAATCTCGGGACACGGTATTTGTGGGTATTCCCTCCTCCTCTCTTCCTCATTTATCTCAAGGTGCAATGGGTTCTATTAATTTAACTACTACTATGAGTTTCGCTGGTTCATTAGTAGAAGCTAATTTGTTGTCCTCTCTGGTATGCCCGGTTCCCTCTGCACCTCCTTCTTCATCATCTCCCATCCCTCAACCGACTGTGGACTGGACCTCCCGCTTGCTCAATGATTGCCCGCCCCCAAGTGAGCCACACCGTTACTTCCTTCGGTCCTTACCCGTTGCTCCCCCAATTTCCCTCGGTCTGGATATTGATACCCCCCTTCCATAAACCCTAAACCTCCTCACGGCCACCAATCAAAACTCTCCAAGGCAATCAAAAGGGCTAGTGTTGAAGTGGCTTCCTGGGGTCCAATCCCCAATCTACTGGGTTCTTAGAGCAAAGAGAAACCCCCTCATCGCCCCCCCCCCCCCCATGATTTGTCTCTCCTTCAATTGTAGGGGTCTAGCCAACCTTGATAAAAAAACTGGCTCTAAAGAGACTCTGCTTGTCTAAAAAACTAGATGCAATACTCTTACAAGAAACCCTGGAGAAGGTCTACAGATCAATAAGCTCATTTTAAGTTTTCTCCCAGATTGGGATTTCCACTTCCTAGATGTGAAGGGCCGCTCTGGTGGCTGTGCCTTGGGATTTAATAAACACACCACAAAAATCCTCAATGTCTGGGGAGGTGAAGGATTTCTAGGGGCTGACATTATATCAATGGATTTCAACAGACCTTTCAGGATTATCAACATTTATGGGCCTTGCCAGAACAAAGAAGTTTATTGGAATCGGATTTTGGAAGCTGACTTTATGAATCAAGAGAATATAATCATTGGGGGAGATCTTAATTTCTCTCTTGGTTTAGCTGAATCCTGGGGCTCCCGAGGGCAAAGCGACCATCTCACAACTTTTTTTGAAAATCTTCTGGACTCCCATGATTTTTAGAATATTGACCTTGCAAAGCTTAAACCAACTTGGAGGAATCACAGAATGGGGGTTGAAGCTCTTGCTAGAAGGCTAGACTGTTTCTTGATGAAAGCCCCTCTTATGGCTAGTTTAAAGCTTTTCCGTCAATGGGTGGGGAGTGGAGGGATCTCTGATCATTCTCCCATCTTTCTGGAGATCAAGGGTAACTCCACAAAACCCCCTTCGCCTTTCAAATTCAACTCCTCTTAGCTATTGGAGCCGAGCTTTCAGGATTTAGTCTTGGCTACTTAGATACACTGCTCTCAGGAAGAGCTCTCCTCCCCTGGGGAGATTTTTGCGAAGAATTTAGTAACCTTAAAAGTGAAAACAATAATTTGGGCTAGAGAAAAACGGAGGAAAGATGATGAAGATCTCCAAAGGATCGAATTGGCTCTCGTAGCCTTTGAAGAATCAGCCCCAATGGTACATCCTCGGCTAAAAAAAAGGCCCAGCTGGTTCAGGTTGAAACTGATAGAGTTAAACTACTTCACTCAAAAGAAGAAAGTTGGAGACTAAAGAGCAGAGCAATCTGGTTTCAAGTTGGGGATGAAAACTCAAAAAAATTTCAACAATATGCCAAGGGTAGGAAATCCATTAACACAATATGGTAATTACAAGATATGAAGGGAAGGAAAGTGAGCTCCTTCGAGCAGCTAGTAGACATGGGGATTAGACATTTCTCTAAAATTCTCAAAGCCCCCATAGGAATTACTCTTCCAAGCATCATCTGCATAGCTGAGGCTCTGCCTAGATTTATCGAACCAGAGGAAATTGAAGATTTGAACTCCCAGGTTTCTAGAGAAAAGCTTGAAGTGGTGCTGAAGTGATTTAAAAAGGACAAGAGCCCAGGACCTGATGGTTCGCCAGCAGAATCCTACAGTGCCTTCTTTGAGCTAATAGGATAAGATCTCCTCCAGACCATAGAAGAATGTCAAATATCTAGTAGAGTTTTGGAGGCATTCAATTCTACCTTCCTAGCCCTTATTCTCAAAACCGACAACCCTTCCTCCTTTGATGACTACAAGCCCATTTCCCTCTGCAACAACATTTATAAAATCATATCCAAAACAATTGCTCTTTGAATCAAGCCCTTTCTCTCTCGTATGATTTCCAAGGAACAATTTGCCTTTCTCCACCATCATCAGATCCATGAAGCCATTAGTACCACTCAGGAAGCCCTACACTCGATCAAACAGCTCCATAAAAAAGCAGTCATCCTAAAAATTGATCTCTCCAAAGCCTTCAATCATGTTTGTTGGTCCTACCTCCGGATTACACTCACCCACAACAAATTCCCCTTTCCTTTCATCAATTGTATCATGGGTTGTTTTACCTCAGTCAACTATAGCATACTCATCAATGGAGCGGCCTCAGGCATCTTTCATGTAGAATGAGGTCTTAGGCAGGGATGTCCTCTTTCACCCTTGCTTTTTATCCTCATTATGGAAGGGTTTAGTAGGCTGATTAAAAAAGGAAAGAGGAAGGCTCCTTGGTTGGTGTCCAGATCTCTAATATGTTTTCTCTAACCCATCTCTTATTTGTAGATGATGTTCTGATTTTTTTAAATGGCTCCTATCAAGACTCTTATGCTTTCAAGTCCATACTATCCCTTTTTTGTAAAGCTACATGTATGGAGCCAAATTTTGTGAAATCAACAATTATCATAGTCACCTGCCAGCCGAATGAAGCAAGACTGGCCAGTCAACTCTTTGCTTATGCGAGACAAGACCTTGATGTTGGCCTAAAATACTTGGGATTCAGATTGAAACCAAATGGTTATCGAATAGCAGACTAGGCTTGGCTTATTACTAATATAGAAAGTAGAATCAACATTTGGAAACAACGTTGGCTCTCTCGAGCAGGCAGGCTCACTTTGCTCAAATCAATTCTAGAAGCTATCCCAGTTTATTGGATGTCGCTGGCTTGGATCCCTAAAGACATCTTAAAAAGAATTCAACAGCTTTGTTGTCGTTTCCTTTGGTGCGGTCAAAGCGTGGGTAGAACATTTTCCTGGGTTTTTTGGGACCGCATTGACAAACCAAAAAAATTGGGAGGCTGGGGCATAAAAAACTTGCAGTTATTTGCTAATGCTTTGGCTACAAAATTGGGTTGGCAGCTTATAAACTCTAGAAGCCTTTGGCAGGAAGTTACATTTTACAAATATATTTATCCGCTCATATTTTTGGACTGGATCCACAGCCACTTTGTTTATTCGACAGGTTCCTCCATAATATGGAAAGCAATTTCTGAGTCTCTTCCCCTCATCAAGCAAGGTCTGGCCTCAAAAATTGGCAATGGGGAGCAAGTGTGGATCGGACTTGATGCCTGGAGTGGCTGTGGGAATTCCCATATTCTTCTGAGACCACTTTGCATTTTCCTACAGACCTCTGGCATCACTCACCTAGCACAGTTAGCTATTGCTAATCAGGACAATAGGCAAAGCCAGTCTTGGAAGGATCACATAATGCTCAACATTCCTAATGCTTGGGTCGCGGACTGGCAGATTTTCATCGAAACCCTGGAGGAGGCCAACATGCGGATCACTGACAAACATGATGTCCTTATTTGGGCAATTGATTCACAAGGCAGCTATTCCCCCAAAGCAGGCTATGCGTACTCAATGGCTGCCAAACACTCTGGGGACTTTTCCTAGTGGTGGCGACATTTTTGGAAATTAAAAGCCCCCCCAAAAACCAGGCTTTTCATGTGGTGCATTTTAATGGATAAAGTTCCTACCGAACTAATGCTTATGTGTTGCGCCATCTCCAGTCCCTCCAGATGCTGCCTGTGTTTGCAACATGAGGAAGATACTACTCACTTATTCCTTACCTGTCCTGTCTCAAAATCATTTTGGTCAAGAATCCTTGCTTCACTGAATTTTCATATTGATTGGACAGGGAAAAAAGTTGAAGAGGCTTAGCATAGTTGGTGGTTAAAAGCCAACTCACAAAAAGTCAGAAACCTGCCACTGCTCATTTGCTGGGGAATCTGGCTTAACAGGAACAAAACCATTTTAATGGATGCTAAGATCGATTGGGAAGCCTCCAGTATTTCATTGTTAGCCATATTCAACCTTCTCCCGGAGGACCCAGATGTCAAACCCCCTCGGGTCATCACTCCGGAAATCATTGATACAAATATCCCATGGGGCTATTTTGACAGCTCGGCTCAAGCCAATCATCTTGATAACATTGTGAACTATAGAATCAAAGTTGGTCTAGGTATAGGCACCAACAATTTTGTTGAATTGAGCAGTCTAAAACACCTCCTCCTTATTGCAAGAGAACTAAATTGCCAAAAACTTTAGATCTTTGGCGACTCACAACTCACTATAAACTAGACCAATGAAGTTAATCAATGTCACTTGCACACACTCAAAGATATTCTGACTGATATCATTTCTCTAAAGTCCCAATTTGATTCCTTTGCATGCTTACATATATACAGGGAAAGGAATGAGATCGATGATTTTCTTTCCAAAGAGGCAGCGCAGCTGAACAGAGGTCAATGGCAAATACAAGAATTCAGGGAAGACACTTTCTACAGCTATTATCACTGACCATTCATGGATATGAATGAGCACCCACTGAATGATCTTTAGATCATTAAGGTTTTTTCTCCTTTTTTCCTTTTCTATGCACATAGACGGTTTTTCTACAGTTTATTGGAACAAACTCTGGTATATACTTTTTCATGATGATTACTAGACTTCTCTGAAGTTTATTATCAGTTTACATCATGATGGTTTTTTCTGTAAATGCTTATAATATCTTTGAACTGAACCCTTTTGATGATAGCATCTCATACATGCAGTATTATAAATATGTAATTTTCTTATACTATTAATGAAAATTACACTTTTTCCAAGGAAAAAAAATATTAATATTTAGACAATTGTCTTTCAGATCCATCACATAAATGAGTTGATTGTTGACGTATTTTGAACCAACTAAGGTGGTTCATCATCAGGACGATTAGATGAAGAGAATACGATCCAAGTGGGTTCAAAAAGAGGAAACAACCCTCCTAGTCCAAAAATATTAAACGTTAGAAAAAATAATAAATTTAATAAAAGTATAAAAAAATAACCGTTAAAAAATTAATAAATTTAATAAATTCTTATAATTTAATAATAAATATAAATAGTTCTAATAGGTGAAAACTAATACAATAATAACGACAAATAAAGCAAAGACAAAATAAGTAATAAATAGATATTAATATTTTATTAAAAATAAAGATTAATTAAATAAATATTTTATATAACTACTTAAATAATAGTTTATATAAAACTAAAGATCATGAGGGTAATAAGCATAAATAAAATTAGGAATATATATGTGTGTGTGTGTGTGTAGCAATATTTTGTATTTATACTCAAAAAGGATATTACATAGCTTTCATTTCTAGATCCCCCTAATAGAAAAGAACTAGAAGACCATGAATACCGATAGTAAATCAAGACACATAGCAGAATCATGCTCATCATTTCAGCGACATTCAATATCATAGACCATAGACCTTCCATAGGCCATTTACAAACCATATTCACCATCAAAACATTAGCCAAATAAACCATAATGCTAAGATAGCAGTGACCAAAATGCTCTTGTCCAAGAAAAGAAACATGGAATTGGAGTAACAACCATCATGGAATCTAAATATCAACCAAGACTCAGTTGTCTCAATCCTTCTCAAAAGTTTCTTCATAATTATACATGTTCTTAGAATTGGAGCTTTGTCAAATAACAACAACGACATTACTCCTTAAACCCAACAAGAAGTATCCATAAAGCGCCCAAAGCCATAGCAAAATTTGACATGCCTTAGTGTTCCCATGTTTAGCAAGAGATTTGATGCCAAGAGTTTTCTCATGCAAAGGAGGAAATAAAACCAATAACAAATTCCAACCTGAAACTTCAGTGCTATAACTCCAAAAAGAAACAATAGTATTATAATGTTTCTTAAAACAAATGCACCCAAAGCCAAATATAGAAACACCATCTCAGGAATCATAACACAAAGGATACCACCACAAATTCAAATCCAATAGCCTAAGTGACATAATTGAGCAAAGTGTTTGTAATCCACAAAACAACCTACAAGTGAACAATGTGCACCATAGCACACAGATGGAAATAGAAACAGGAATAAGAGGTCACCTCTCAGCAAAGAATTGAATCAAATTCACAAGCACAACAAGGAGCCATAATCTCACATCTCCACATTAGAGAAATTTTGAGGTAAAAAATGGGCCTCAAAACAAAAATGTACAAGAAAAATAAACTTTATAAGAACCAGTAGGATTCAAGATGATGATGTTAACCATGGGGGATGATTCACCATTTTTAGAGTAAAAAAGTAAAGAGATTAAAAATTAAAAAATAAAATAGAAAATACTACTTTTTCAACTTATCTCCCTATTGTTTTACTCAAATTTTAAGCAGTAACACTCATTAGATGCATAATTTAATTTTTCATCCATGGAGTACACATGTTGCATAATTTCAATGGACTCTCCTACAAAAAAAAAATGAGAAATACATGAAAAACATGATTGGACATTTTTTTCATGTATTTCTCATTTTTTGTGTAACAGGGTTCATCGAAAGTATGCAACATGGGTACTCCTTAGATGAGGAATTAAATTATGCATCCAACGAGTGCTCTCACTTGAAATTTGAATAAAACTGTAGGCAAATAAGCTGAAAATACTAGTTGAAAAAATAGTTTTTTCATTTTTCCCTCTAAAATTTGATGATGTAATCTAATCTTACTTTATAGTTTCCACTATTATTTTACAATATTCCTTAGGAGGTCAATTTTAAAGCTCAGAATTTTTGTAATGAAATAGTAACTAGAGTGGTCGTAAGATAAAAGGCCAACTGTAAAAACTCAATGCTCTCTAGCGATACACAGAAGCATCAATAATACCATCTACACCATTCCCAATGTCCAAATAAAGAACAAGAAACTAGACAATTTATCTGATTATAATGAAGATTAACAGTGAGCAATGTATTCTAGAGTGAGGCATTTCTAACTCAAAATATAATGAGGACCGTCATGAAAATACCATTCCTGAGGAACCCATGCAAAAATTTATGACAAAAAATCATAAATCCCACCATCTTTAATCATTATCAGAGGATATAATAGTAGGTTCATGAGCACTAGCATCCAAAGGATCTTTGAGATCGTCAAAGTCAGAATTGCTCACTAGAAATCTTTCTACACGAGCCATATGAGAATTTTCATTATCCAAGCAGAACCTTTGGTTGTGAAGCATGTGTTTGATGTCCTCCAAGGAGGAGAATACATTGTAATTTTCCACTTACTTATCCTTGAAAATCATAGAAATAGGGTATCCATTTGTTGATATAAATCTAAATAATTCAGAAAGTGAAGTTTCATTTTCTTGAATCTACCAAGATCAGGAGCCTATTTCATATCTTCACCCACCAGCTTAGAATCAGAGTGGTAAGGTCGATCACCAGCTTCTTTACATTCCAACACTAAAATTTCCGTCCTCACCTCTAGAGGAACAACATCAAATAAGGTAGTGATCGTGTCATAGGTGAAAGGATAAACCCTTTTGTACCCTACATTTCATCCACCACCCCCCCCCCCCCACTACTCATTCTTTGTCTAGGAGGCATGAGCATAGCTGCAAGAGAACACTAAGAACAAGCAATGAAATAACCTCTGCCTATAAAGCAAGCAAAAGGACGAAACATAAAACCCTAAACTCTCAATCTGAAGACTACTAAATCTTCACCTAGTTGCCACACTACATGAGAAAATGCCAGTAAATTCTCGAGCTCACCACAACCTAGAAACATGACACACCATAAGAAGAGTGAAAACACCTTATACTTAGACATAAAATAGAGAAGTTGTTACAATGCCCTAAATACTTAAATCCACTAACAAACTCTAGACTCGGGACAATTCTACTAAATTGCAATCAAGCAAATTTACTAGGAACCAAAGCAACAAACGTTAAACACTTTTGAAACTAAGAACAGAAATAACCCAATATTGCCCAATTTACAACATTTCCCCTCACTAACTAAGAAATCACCCTGGAAAACCCAAGCAAACAAACCAAATGAGCATACTTACCAAAACCATGACTCCAAACTAGAAATTGAAGATGTAAGCCTGTGACAAACAAGAATGAAACCACCATAACAATAAGGAAGATAACGGTGCACTCCAAAAGAGAGAAGAGTAGGATATTGCATCTCTGAAAGTGAATACTAGTATGAAATTTCACCAGCAGATTAAAACAGTTAATGGAAGTTGAGGAGTTTCTCTCACCCTTGCTCACACTAACCTCGTACAATTTCCACCTGTCAAACTAGGCAGGAACTCATCAAAAACAATTCGTTGATATTCATTCAGGTTGCTCTTTATTATATACATGAGGGAGAGACTGTTCATTTCATCTCCCGGTGACTATTCCTATTCTCTATTATTTATTTAC
Source organism: Pinus tabuliformis (assembly GCA_031772625.1). Taxonomy (NCBI): domain Eukaryota; kingdom Viridiplantae; phylum Streptophyta; class Pinopsida; order Pinales; family Pinaceae; genus Pinus; species Pinus tabuliformis. Next base: position 1,495,816,747 of record CM062804.1, on the reverse strand, counting down.
ATCAATTTCACTTATTCACCCAATCTTGATGATTAGGTGTCAACATTCCCCCCCTTAATCTGAAGGGATGTTGGTAAGTCCAAGCATCGTTCTGAATCTTTGAAGCTTTTCTCTTCCAAGCGCTTTGGTGAAGATGTCTAAAATTTGCTCATTAGTGGAACAATGGCGGAGATGGATTGTTTTGGCCTCAACATGATGTCAAATCAGATGATATTTAGTATTGATGTGCTTCGTTCGATCACGAAACTTTCGATTCTTGGCCAATTTTATTGCCAAGGTATTGTCAATAATGAGTGGGGTTGATTGTACTTGTTTTACCTGCATATCTTCAAGAATTTTCCTGAGCCACACAATTTCTTTTGTTGCCTCAGCTGCTGCCACATATTCTGCTTCTGTTGTGGAATCTGCTGGAACTGATTGTTTGCGTGATCTCCAGGAAAGAGCTCCTAATCCAAGACTGATAGCATAACCTGAAGTAGATACCCCAGTTTCTTTGTCTCCATCGAAGTCTGAATCAGAGTATCCAATCAAGTTGAAGTCGTCCACCTGTGTATATTTGATTCCAAATTCTTGAGTTCCCTTCAAGTACCTTAGAACTCTTTTTGCAGGAGACCAATGTCCCTCACAAGTTTTTTGCATAAACTTGGAGAGGATTCCAACAGCAAACGAAATGTATGGTCTGGTAGTAGTTAGGTAGTTGAGACTTCCTACAAGTTGTCTATACTTTGTTTCATCCTCAAATTAATTTCCTTCAATGGATGTGAGCTTTAAGTTTTTTCCACTGGAGTAGTAAGAGGATTGCATTCTGTCATGCCAAACCTATTCAACAGATCTTCAATGTACTTCTTTTGAGAAAGAAATATGGATTTTGGATGTTGAGTTACTTCAATACCAAGATAGTAATGAACATAGCCCAAATCAGTCATTTCAAAACTTTTCCTCAATTCCTTCTTTATGGATGCAATGTAGCTTTCATTGTTCCCTGTCATCAAAAGATCATCTACATATACCACAAGATATACAATTGTTTTGCCAACTTTCTTGACAAATAAAGTTGCATCATCAAGATCATAATGTTTGAAATTGAGTTTCAGAAGATGCTCAGTTAGTTTTTCATACCAGGCTCGCGGTGCTTGTTTGAGACCATACAAGGATTTCACAAGTTTTCATACTTAATGTTCATGTCCTTTCACAGCAGATCCTTCCGACTGGGACATAGAAACATTCTCTTTTAGATCTCCATTCAAGAAAGTAGTTTTTACATCCATTTGATGGACCTTTCAACCGTTCTGAGCTGCTAGGGCAAAGAGTGTCTATATGGTAGCCCATTTAGCTGTGGGGGCAAAAGTCTCCTCATAGTCGACCCCTTCCTTCTATGCAAAACCTTTTGCCACAAGCCTGGCTTTGTGCTTGTCAAGTGGGCCATCTACTTTATACTTGTTCTTGTAGACCCACTTGCAACCAAATGGTTTGGTTCCTAATGGAGGATCAACCAACTTCCAAGTGCCATTCTTTATCAGGGCATCATACTCCTTTTGCATCACTTCTTTCCATTCATCATGAGAAGCAGCTTCTTTGAAGGAAGTTGGTTCGAAATCTGTAGACAAATTCAATTCACAATCGTAAGAAACATCCATATCAACAGGTGAAACGGAATCATCTACATCACCTCCATTTTTCCGGTTTGAATTTCTAGTTCCTGTCTTTCCAACCTCATCAGGATGAACACTTTCAAGTGTCTTTATTAGCCATTTTGGGGGACCTTTCTCAGATGGTCCAGGCTGCTCCGTTGATTGAGTTGGGACTGAATCAAGATTGAGTCTTCCAATTCTATCAATCACATCACTTAAAGCATCATCCATTATTGGAGCTTCATGCGGGGGAGAGAGTTCTTCAGAAGAAGATTCCACATGTTGATCTAGTATAGGAATCCCCCCTTCAAGATGTGGAGTCTGATTATCAAATTCTTGAAATGATTTTTCATTTGCGAATCTATCCAAGCGATCAAGTTGTCACTCAACAACATTGTCAGTTTTGGATGATTCAAGAAAGATTACATCTCTAGATACAACTTTTTATTGACTTCATCATAGAGACAATATGCTTTGGAGGTGTTTGAATACCCCAGGAAGATACACTTACGACTTCTTGCACCAAGTTTGTTTCTATGTACCTTTGGTATCAAGGCATAACAGGTGGAACCAAAGACCCTGAGATGCTTTACCGAAGGAACGTGCCCATACCACATTTCATATGGAGTCTTGTTTCTAATAGCATTAGATGGACATCCATTCTTTATATATACAGCAAATAGAACTGCATCAGCCCAAAACATCAACTTTACATTTTTGAAAAACATCATGGAGCGCACCATATTTAAGATTGTCCTATTCATTCTTTCAGCTACACCATTCTGTTGGGGATTATAAGGCACAGTTGTTTGATGTTTGATCCCATGTTGGCGAAGATAGTTTTCAAATTCATTTGAAATGTATTCTTTTCCATTATCAGTGTGAATAGAGCCAATATGAGATTGTGCATAATTTTCAATCCATGTATGAAAGTTCTTGAATGTTTGAAAAGCATCAGATTTTTTCTTCAATAAATAAACCCAACACATTCTGGTGTATCCATCAATAAATGTCATCATATATTTATTTCCATTTGCAAAAGGAACAGGCATTGGACCACATAAATCTGAAAGAATGAGTTCAATTTTTCTATATGCTCTTGAATGTGAATCATGAAAAGACTGCTTGCTATGCTTTCCTAGAATGCAAGCATCACATTGCTTAAGTTTCCTAGGAATTGTAGGCAAACCAGTAACACCATTTTTCTTCAACAAGCGGAGGTTGTCATAGTTCAAATGTCCAAATCTAGCATGCCATAATAAACTTGATGGAAGTGTACCTTCTTCACAATGAGAATTGTATGAGAAATGTTGTGCACGAGCAGAGGTACCTTGCAGTGTGAGAAGCCTTTCTTCTTCTATTCCCCTCATGACAAGTGAGTGGTCAGATGCTTTTCTCACCTCACACTTGCCATCAAACATATGAATGGAGTGACCTTGCTGGCGGATGTGGACCAAGGACAGCAAGTTTCTCTTCAGCTATGGGAGATATAGAACATGATGCAGAAGAAAGTCTGGAAGACCAGGCAATTTGAGCCTGATTGTGCCAAGCCCTAATGGCTTGATTTTTGATTGGTCTACAAAGTATACTGCTCCATCAACATTGTCAGTAAATTCTTCAAAAAAATATTTTCTGAGTCATGTGGCAAGTTGCTCCTGAATAAAGAAACCAATCATTTTTCCAAGAAGCAAGTGAAGCATTAAATAAATCTTCATTTACTCCAATATTACATTGTGCCACAAAATAATGAGAGGATTCAGGTGCTTTACCTTTGTCTGTGTCATTAGTTGCACCTTTCTGTTGGTTTCTTTTCTGCTCAATTTTGTCCCAAGGTAACTTGCATGTAGAGGCATCATGTGATCCATTTCTTTTACAGCGTATGCAGTGCAAATCTGACTTTTCTCCTTGAGAGTGTTTGCCCCCCTGCCTCTGAAATATCTTCCTCTTCCTCTTCGACCACCTCTTCCTCTAGAAGAAGCTTGAGCAGGATTATTTTCTTTATGAGAAAGGCACACAGCCTCTTCAGAAGATTCAAGGGTTGTCTTGTTTCCAAAAGCTTTCTCTCTTTCAGCAATTTTTTTCACAAGAGAGTCAAAGGTAATATCTTTGAGATTTCCATTTGCTTGCAATGGCTCAAGATAATTGGAGCAAATAGGATAAAGTGCCTTAAGAAAAGTGATAAGAGGAATATCCAATTCAACCTTAGTGGCTTTGATATCATGCATTATAGATTTTACTTCGGATGCAAGAGCAAGAGGATCATTATTTTTCAATTCAAGAGTGAAGAGTTTAATCATGAGTTGAACAATTTCAAGTGCAGAATGTGAGTCATAGAGTTCTTTCAGCTTTTGTAAGGCTTCGAAAGCAGTTGAAAATGGCAAAATATGGAAACTCACCTCTTCACTTATAGATGCTACAATTAATGCATAGGCTTTGTTGTTCTTATTTTCCCAAATGGCGAGCTCTTTGTCTGAGGTAGGTTGTTCTGGCTCTTTGTCTCTGTCTCGAATACACACTCCTTTCCACAAGTCATTGAAACTGAGGGTGTGTTGTATCATCTGAGACCACTCAAGATAGTTCTCCTTGCCAATGAGAACTATTCCCACAATAGATATGATTGAATGCATACTGTAAAAAAAACTTCTGTTGCTAAAAAAAACGATTCTAATAGAGGTATTAGAGTGGATATCAAATTGTGTTTGAATACCCACTGCGTTTCATTATAATACTCTATTTCAATATAGTCCTGTCATACCATGTCATAAAAACCATGTCAGAGAACTAGTGGTATGTGTAATATTCTGGACTAGCGTATATATGAAAACAACATTCAAAAATCCAATGTATTTGAGTTTACCAAATGAATCCATTCAAAAAATTTCGCTGCTTCACGAGAGTGCACAAAGATCAGAGTGGCGCGCATTTTCAACATTGTAGGCCATATGAGTTCATCTCCACATCTGTTATGAGACCAACAGCGCTATACTATCCTCTATCAACATTGGTTTTAATACATCAGTGTATTTTGGGACAGCGTAGTATTCAGGGACGCGTAGTATACAGGGAAAGCATAGCAGATAGGTGTGATGTAGCGGGAGGATGGCAGTATATGGGCAGTAGCGCAAGGGCGCACTGTCAAAAGGGAGCACCGTTAGGCTGCAACATACTCGTCAACACAGTATTGAACATAATGAGCCATCGCTCTCAGTTTATCAACACACCGAGGCCTTCTTCAATTTGGAGGATACATGCTCCAAAATCAGTGTCCACCGCATAAATGGGATGATTAGAAGGATTCTTTTCATCACTGATGATATATGCTAGCTGTGCTTCTCTATACAATCTCCTGCTTTATCCTCCGAAAACTGGGACAGTGGCATATGATAGGTCATTCTGCAATGTCCCACCTATTCTCTTAATCCACCCTCTAGACAACAGCATGCCAAACATAGGAGGGACATCTGCCACCACAATATCCATCATTATGCTCTTCATGGGCAGCTGGGTTAGGGTAATGTCTAAATCTTTAATCAATCCCAGACACTTCACCTTTCTTGAATCAAATGAGAATAGGTCATGACATGGTCTGGTGATGTCAAGGCCTAACTCTTCCATGATAGTTTTAGGCATCAGATTGTGACTGGCACCTGTATCTAGCAGGCAATTGTGGAGAATTTTGTCATGAGTGGTCAAGGAGACATAAAAATATGGATAATTATCATTGGCAGGTTCAGTCATTGGGCTTAGCACAACTGCAGGCCTATCATCTTGCAAATTGACAAAGTCAGTGGAGGTTTGTGTGGTTTTCAGCTCAAGAGCTTCAAGGATAGGCTTTCTAAACACTTCACTCTTCACCAGTTCTATCAGAGGCACATATATTTTTAACTTCTGAACTTCTGATTCAAAGCTGAAAGAGAGAGGTAACTTGTCAAAACCTCTTACCTCTTGAATTGGTGCTTTGAGGATGACTGGATCAGCTGCTAGTCTTCTCTGCCTGTTATTCTGGGTCTCTGTTTGGACGGCAGCGTTTTGGGCAGGATTCTGCTTGACATTATTTGCATTTGACCTCAGATTATATCTTTGCTACTCCTCAGTTTGTAGAACAGCCTCTCTTTCCCACCTTTGACTGCCTTGCTCCTGCAGCAAAGACTCTTCGTATGCAGCCAATGTAAAAAAGGCATCACTACCTTTATCTTCCATACAGTGAATTTCATCTTCATCTTCAATCTGTTCCTCCTCCATGAATACATTTTGGAAAGGAGCTTTAAATCTTTGATCCTCGTTAGTTTCTTTACCCTTCTAAATGATCTGCATTTGCTCATTTGTTCTTCTGAATGGATTTCAATTTCTTAGAGAAAATGTATTTGTGAGCCTTGCCTTCCCAGAGTTCTTCTCAACCTCCAGCTTATATATTTTAGCAGCCAATGACTCGATCATTCTAGTCATTTTATCAAGTTTGGTATTTGAAGATGAAGCAGAGGGAGAAGAAGCCTCACCTCTCTGCCTCCTTCTGTCAGCGTGACTTTTGAGCTTTTCTGCAGCCATAATGTTAGATTCTACCTCTAGTGTCACATCCTGCATTTCAGCTAGGGTGGCGCATCTTCTTTCTCTCAGCAGCAAACAGAAATCAGATTCAAAGGCACTAGCGTAGGCAAGTTTGGCAGAGGTGGGGGTAGGCTTTACCTCAGCTGGTATCTTACTATACATACGATTGAATCTTTTATTAAAATCGGGCAAGGATTCCCCATTTTCCCTCTTCAGGTTCCCAAACTCCGTATGATAGTATAGCAGGTCCTTTTATCTCCCCAATGTTTTAGGAATGTATCATCTAAAGCTTCGATATCCACTATAGATCTTGGGGCTTGTTCTCTGAACCATTTCCTAGCCTCCCCATCTAGGCTTTGGACAAAGACTCTCATCCACACATCATCTTCACTAATATCCAGATTATCAGCATAGCTATAAAATGACTCAAGGTGTTCTTCAGCAGTGACACCTTCAGTCCCAGTGAAATTAGGCATATACTTCTGATATTCTCCAGTTGGCATAGCATTCAAAGGAGTGGGCAGTATTAGAGGTCCATACCTAGCGGCTATGATTCTTTCCATTTTGGTGGGTGCTTGCGGACCTGCCATAATTGTGGTGACTAAAAGAGTACTAGAAGTCTGAATGACAGAAGGCAGAGGAGTGATTGACGAGACCAAAGGAGTATGGTGAATAGGAGGTGAGGTTCCCTTTGGGCTAACAACGAAAGGAGAAACTAAAGAATAAGGAGCTTTATGAATTTCTAAGGGCTTTTCTTCACTGCTAGTATTATAATCTGTACTCTCAACATGTATTTGTTCTACTGAAGGATCTTCTTGAAGATATATAGAATATTGTTTAGGTTTACCTGAAACCGATTATCCTTTCTATGATACTTTCTTCTCCTTGATGGTCTTTTCCAGGTCAGGCACTGGATCAGCTTGCGATTTCTGAGGATTTCTCCGAGTATGCCTCACAAACTGAGCCATAATTATGAAGTGGAGTCGCCAAGAGGTTCGGCCTCCAGTAGAGTCGCCAGATAGATGATTACAACCAAAAATGTGCCCAGACTTTGTCTATCATCAAAGTTGGGTCTATGTCGTTTCCCAGGGAAGCTGAGCTTCAGTTTCCAATCCCTGGCAATAGCGCTAATTATGTTATCACTCCAGGAAACTCTCCGAGGTTGTAAATCGGAGATGCCTGGTAACATATGATCTTTAATATTGTTCTCTAAACTATTGGAATAAATGATGGTTTGGATCAAGCCAGATAACCATTTCAACTATGTTTTTACCCAAGACATGCATGAACACCCCCAATAACACAAGGCTTTAGACTATTAATGCTCAATAGTTTGTAGATTTAATGGATAGATGGAGAACACTGACTATGCCAGCAGATTGCATACATGAACCTATATGAATGGCTAGCTACAGGAAGCAAATGAACTTATTGACTATACTGGCAGATGCATAGATAATCACACATATAAATGGCTAGCCATAGGCAACAGAGAAGCTCGCAAATCTAATGTATCAAAGCAGAGATAAGATGACAGTTATCTGGCCTTAAACACACAAAAAACATGAACAAATTGTTCAAGTGCAAGCATAGAACAGGAGAGAAATGGAATTAAACATGTAACAGCAAAAGAAGCTTGTATTACTAAAAATGAAGATGAGAAGCTTGAGTAGCAAAGTCTCATGAGTCTCTAGAATTGAACCCCTATTACATCTTACTAACATCCATTTATAGCCTATCTACAATGCTCCTGAGCTCTCTAGAAGGCTCCAAGTCTTAGTCTTCCTGATCTGTTCTCTAACTGTTTGATTCCCCCTACCGGCAAGCATGGCTCAGTGGTTTTCCTCTTCTAACAAGGGAATAACTGCATCCAAATATTTTGGGTAGTGGTTGCGCTGTCTGGGAGCTCTACCATGCCAGAAACACCCCACAATCATTCTGTTTGTTTGTTGGGTTGTGTTGTCGATATCCATGATTTCTTCTCGGCCTTTGTCTCCCGGCAGTTATTTCCCGGCCTTTGATTATGTGATAGAATGGGTCTTTCGGGCCTCTGTTATCCTTTAAATGCAATACAGGGACTGTTTTCTGGTATAACAAAGAAATGATGCGACCGTGAGAAATCCTGCCCTTCTCTGTTCTTTCGGGCTTTAACAGTCCTGAAAAATGGTTAATTCCTCCATCGGGTCCGCCCTTGGGTCGCTGTCACATGTCGCAATTGGTAACTGATTGCTCCACCCTTCGGGTGTATGATATAGGTCAAAGGCATAAGGACTATATGGCAGACGCATGAGTAGGTCGGTGATTACACATCAGCTATTGGATCAAGTGAACAGATGGTAGAGATCTCTTGGCGGGAGAAATCGGGTGGAAGTGGTAAGCGGAGTTGATCGCACCGCTTTTGGGAGGAGAGCGATAAACGTACAATGGCTAGTGATTCCATTTAGGTGATGACACGTGGCAGACAGGACAGGGGAAAACCGCTTTATCGCGAGTTATCGCGCGGGCAGCTTGCGAGAGTGGGAGGAGTGATCACCGTTGGATTGAATGGATGGACGGCGGAGATCTGTTTGCGGTGGGATGTGAGAGCGAATTGGGCATGGGCCATTGGATCTTGGTGGAACTGATCCAACGGTGGAGGAACGATCGCGATATCGCATCAGCGGAAGTCAGGGGAGAAGAGCCCTTATACCTATCCGATCGTCGATAGTGATTTAAGGCCCGGACCCGATACACCACTGTAAAATGAATTATCGCAATATCGCATCAAAGGGGCAATCGGAAATCAGTCATCGGCGATTGTCAAAGACATGGATTGTGAAAGACCCGATGAAAGCTCTGATGGCGATGAGGAATGAAAGCACCGATATTATATGGTAGGGTCTTATGGAAGGCTTGCGCTTCGCGCTTAAGGACTAGGGGCTAAAACAGGGGCTTTGTTGGGTTTCGGAGGGTTCAAACAGGGAACGAAGAGGTTTTAGGAGGAAAAAACAGAGATAGCGGGGCTATGGAGTATAAGGAAAATGAAGGAGAAGGGAGGAACAGACTGTTGCAATATGCCCTTCTGAGTGTAAACACACGGCCAAGCTGGTATTTGGTCCTCCAAACGTTGGAGTGTGTATCAGAGCTAACACTGGCTCCTTCTGGGGATGAGAGCCTCCCTGTGAGGTCTCAAGAACTTACAGAGCAATGCCTTTCCTGTAGAAAACAAATTAGCCAAAATTTCCTAGTGTTCCATTGGGCATGGAGTCTACTTTGCTTATACTAAACTGATAAAATAAAATATTTACAGTTTTAAGGCCCAAAGACCTTAAATCACATAAATTTTCAGAAAACGCCCATTGACTGGGCCATCAAAAACTGCTTCCCCTTCCATGCTCTTCAGCATGAAGGTATTGTTCCCTTGGACCTGAGAAATGATAAAAGGCCATGTCCAGAAAGCATCAAACTTTGCATGGTTGCCTTTCTTTTCTTTTAGTGCATCCCATTTAAGGACCATGTCTCCAACTTGAAGATTATCTGTTTTTGTCCCTTTGTCAAAGGCTTCCTTGATCTTTTTCTGATGTGCTGCAGACTTTTCAACCAGCTTCTCTCTAATCTGATGTACCTTTGCTAAATCAGTGATTCTTTTTGCCATACCTTCTTCCTCATCCTGTTCTTGTTGCAGGAACTTTTCCACAGGGAGAGTTACTGAATTGGGAACACAGCTTCGGTGCCATACACCAGCTTGAATGGAGAATTTCTTGTGGATCTTTTAATGGTCACTCTGTCAGCCCAAAGTGCATATTTGAGCTTAGAATCCCAATTCTTTTTGTTGTCCTCCAACAGCTTCTTAATTATCCTTATCAGACTTTTGTTGGAAGATTCTGCTAGACCATTGCCTTGAGGGTAGTATGAGGTGGAATGAACCAGTTTAATGCCCATTGAGTTACACATTCCACAAATTATTTTGCTCTGAAGGCTGCTGCATAATCTGTGAATAATTTATGTGGACAACCAAATCTGGTGAAGATATGCTCAATCAAAAACTTCATGACCACATTATGATCAGCCTTTCTAGTAGGGATTGCTTCAATCCACTTAGTAAAATAATCAATGGCTACTAATATCCATCTGTGCTGGCCACTGGAATGTGGATTGATTTCTCCAATGAAATCCAAGCCCCACTGCTGAAAAGGTCCTTTTGCATGTACTGGTTTTAAGGGCAAGGACTTCAATTGTTGTTTCCCTTTGAATCTTTGGCACCTGTCACAAGATTTAACAAATGAAAAGACATTAGAAAATAAGGTGGGCCAATAGTACCCAGCTCTGAGGATCTTGTGGGCTGTAGTTTTCCAGTAATGATGTCTTCCACGCATGCTGGAATGAAACTATTGCATAACTTCCATTGACTGTTCTTTGTCCAGACACCTCAAAAGCATTCCAGATGGGTCCCTCCAATAGAGCAGATTTTCATGGATGCAATATTTTGCTGCCCTGAGTTTAACAGTTCTGGCCTGACTTTGAGTAAGGCCTGGAGGGATTTCTAGCTTCAGCAAGAAATTAGCTATTGCAGAATACCAATCACAAGAAGCTAGATTCTCTGTCAATGACTGCTTTTCTCCTGGTTCAGTTGCTTCCTCTTCTTCTGTTTGACCATTCTCTGAATTCGAACACATGAGGTTCATGTCCAATGTTCTGCAATTTTCTTCATCTAATAGTCTGGCAAGACCCTAACCTCTGACAAGCTTAGTGGGCTTCAGTTCTATATTAAATTCAATTAACTTCGTGATCCATTTAGTCCTTCTTCCATCAGCATCAGGTTGTGTTAAGACATCTTTTATTGCAGCAGAGGGTACTTATGAAACTATTTTGGAATGCATAATATAAACTCTGAAAGCTTTCAAAGACTTGATAAGTGCGTATGCTTGTTTCTCAATAATATCATACCTCAGCGCAGCATCCCTTAAGGTTTCACTGAAAAATGACACCGGATGCTCTGAGCCTTCTTCATCTGCTTGCAATAAGACTGCTGCAAGGGTGTCGTCAGAGGCAAAAGAAAATATGTGGAACTCCTTGCTGTAATCTGGACTGATTAAAGTGGGAGCCTCCATAATTTCCTTTTTAATGGACTCAAATGATTTTCTTGCTACACCATTCCATTTGATCTCTGACCCCTTCTTCAACATAGAGGTAATATGCTTCACAAGTTCTGCAAAATTTGGGATAAACCTCCTTACAAAATTAATCTTGCCCAGAAAGGACTGGATGTCCTTCTTCGATCTCGGGACAGACAAGGTCTGTATCGCTTTTACTCTTTCTGGGTCAATTCGGACACCTGCAGCAGAAACAATATGTCCCAACAACTTGCCTTCTTCTAAAGCAAACTGTGACTTCTTAGGATTTACTGAAATCCCAAACCTTCTGCACTTCAAAAACACTTTCTTCAAATGTTGCACATGGTCTTGATGGCTGCTGGAGTATACTATTATATCATCAAGGTAGATAAGGACAAATTTATCATTCTCTCCCACAAATGTTATATCCATAGCTCTCTGAAAGGTGGCTCCAGCATTCATCAACCCAAAAGGCATCTTGGAATACATAAAGGTGCCCCAAGGAGTGGTAAATGCAGTCTTCTCTTGATCATCTGGATGCACAACAACCTGATTATACCCTGAAAATCCATCCAGGAAAGACATTACTTTGGCTCCTGAGACCTTCTGCAGCAAGTGATCCATCTTGGGTAGAGGATAATTGTCTTTCTTGGAGCATTTATTTAAGTTTCTGAAATAAACACAAAGTCTGATTTCTCCACTTTTCTTCCTCACCACTACTAGGTTGGCTACCCACTTGGAATATCTGAGAGGGACTATGATTTTGGCAGCCAGCAATTTTTTTATTTCTTTTTCAATCAGAGTGAGGAGCATAGGATTTATTGGTCTCGGCGTTTGTTTGAAAGGTATGGTGCCTTTCTCTAAAGGGATTTTATGCTGGATGATATTCTTATCATATGTTTTCAAGTCACTATATTCCCAGGCGAATACATCAACAAATTTCTTCATTAATTTGCAGTATTCAAAACTTTGGTTAGCAGATAGATGAGAACACAGATTTATGTACCTAGGCTGACCTAGGCTCCCTATATCACACTGACAGACTGCAAATGGATCTTCTTTTTGGGCAGCCTTATAAGGTACATCGTTTTGGTCAAACAGTATTTCTAGAGGAATTAGACCCTTAGGAATATGATTGCTGGGAAGTTGGACAATGCTATCTTTGCCAATTTTGTTTCTAAGCTGGGATTGGGGGGTCTCTTGCAAGGCTTCATTTTCTTGGTCAATTTGCATTTCAGAAAATTCATCAATGACTTGCAGAAACCTATTTATCTCATCATCATCTTCAAAAACTTTCCAATGCTGGACATTATCAAGCAAGGATGGTCTATATTTCATTTGGACTTCATAAACTAGTCTGGGAGGCATGGGAGGGATAAATAGACTAGCAGACACAGCAAGGGAATTAGCAAGCTGATTTTTGGCTCTAGGAATATATGAAATACAGAAATAATCAAAAGAATCTCTGATCCTCCATACCTCATCTCTGTATGCTTTCAGCCTTGGGTGCTTTGCTTGAAATGTTTTATTTACTTGCTGAATGATCAAATCAGCATCTCCAAATACCTTCAGATTCTGGATTCCTCTGTCTTTTGCTGCATTAAGGCCCAGTATCAGAGCTTCATACTCTGCTATATTATTGGTGACTTGGAAGGCCAGCTTAAAAGACAGCTGTGTGCTTTCTTGTTTTGGAGATATCAGCACCACCCCTGCTCCTGCAGTCTCCCTGGAACATGCTCCATCAAAGAACATCTCCCAAACCTGATTTTCTTGCTCCCCCTCAACCTGAACAATTGGTTTCTTGAGCTACAACAAGGCCTTCTAAGATTCTTCAATTTGGAGGATACATGCTCCAAAATCAGTGTCCACCGCATAAATGGGATGATTAGAAGGATTCTTTTCATCACTGATGATATATGCTAGTTGTGCTTCTCTATACAATCTCCTGCTTTCTCCTCCGAAAACTGGGACAGTGGCATAAGATAGGTCATTCTGCAATGTCCCACCTAGTCTCTTAATCCACCCTCTGGACAACAGCATGCCAAACTTAGGAGGGACATCTGCCACCACAATATCCATCATTATGCTCTTCATGGGTAGCTAGGTTAGGGTAATGGCTAAATCTTTAATCAATCCCAGACATTTCACCTTTCTTGAATCAAATGAGAATAGGTCATGATATGGTCTGGTGATGTCAAGGCCTAACTCTTCCATGACAGTTTTAGGCATCAGATTGTGACTGGCACCTGTATCTAGTAGGCAGTTGTGGAGAATTTTGTCATGAATGGTCAAGGAGACATAAAAAGATGGAGAATTATCATTGGCAGGTTCAGTCATTGGGCTTAGCACAACTGCAGGCCTATCGTCTTGCAAATTGACAAAGTCAGTGGAGGTTTGTGTGGTTTTCAGCTCAAGAGCTTCAAGGATAGGCTTTCTAAACACATCACTCTTCACCAATTCTATCATAGGCACAGATGTTTTTAACTTCTGAACTTCTGATTCAAATCTGAAAGAGAGAGGTAACTTGTCAAAACCTATTACCTATTGAACTTGTGCTTTGAGGATGACTGGATCAGTTGTTGGTCTTCTCTGCCTGCTATTCTGGGTCTCTGTTTGGACGGAAACTTTTTGGGCAGGATTCTCCTTGACATTATTTGCATTTGACCTCATATTATATCTTTGTTGCTCCTCAGTTTGTAGAACAGCCTCTCTGTCCCACCTTTGACTGTCTTTCTCCTGCAGCAAAGACTCTTCATATGCAGCCAATGTCAAAAAGGCATCACTGCCTTTATCTTCCATACAGTGAATTTCATCCTCATCTTCAATCTGTTCCTCCTCCATGACTACATTTTGGAAAGGAGCTTTAACTCTTTGATCCTCGTTAGTTTCTTTACCCTTCTGAATGATCTGCATTTTCTCATTTGTTCTTCTGAATGGATTTGAATTTCTTAGAGCAAATGTATTTGGGAGCCTCGCCTTCCCAGAGTTCTGCTCAACCTCCAGCTTAGATATTTTAGCAGCCAATGACTCGATCACTCTAGTCATTTTATCAAGTTTGGTATCTGAAGATGAAGCAGAGGGAGAAGAAGCCTCACCTCTCTGCCTCCTTCTATTAGTGTGACTTTTGAGCTTTTCTACAGCTATAATGTTAGATTCTACCACTAGTGACGCATCCTGCATTTCAGCTAGGGTAGCGCATCTTCTTTCTCTCAGCAGCAAACAGAAATCAGAGTCAAAGGCACTAGGGTAGGCAAGTTTGGCAGAGGTTGGGGTAGGCTTTACCTCAGCTGGTATCTTACTATACATAAGATTGAATCTTTTATTAAAATCGACCAAGGATTCCCGATTTTCCCTCTTCAGGTTCCCAAACTCCGTATGATAGTATAGTAGGTCCTTTTTATCTCCCCAATGTTTTAGGAATGTATCATCTAAAGCTTCAATATCCACTATAGATCTTGGGGCTTGTTCTCTGAACCATTTCCTAGCCTCCCCATCTAGGCTTTAGACAAAGACTCTCATCCACACATCATCTTCACTAATATCTAGATTATCAGCATAGCTATAAAATGACTCAAGGTGTTCTTCAGCAGTGACACCTTCAGTCCCAGTGAAATTAGGCATATACTTCTAATATTCTCCAGTGGGCATAGCATTCAAAGGAGTGGGCAGTATTAGAGGTCCATACCTAGTGGCTATGATTCTTTCCATTTTGGTGGGTGCTTGCGGACCTACCATAACTGTGGTGACTAAAAGAGTACTAGAAGTTCGAATGACAGAAGGCGGAGGAGTGATTGATGGGACCAAAGGAGTATGATGAATAGGAGGCAAGGTTCCCTTTGGGCTAACAACGAAAGGAGAAACTAAAGAATAAGGAGCTTTATGAATTTCTGAGGGCTTTTCTTCACTGCTAGTATTAGAATATGTACTCTCAACATGTATTTTTTCTATTGAAGGATCTTCTTGAAGAGATATAGAATATTGTTTAGGTTTACCTGAACCCGATTATCCTTTCTATGATACTTTCTTCTCCTTGATGGTCTTTTCCGGGTCAGGTACTGGGTCAGCTTTCGATTTCTGAGGATTTCTCTGAGTATGCCTCACAAACTGAGCCAAAATTATGAAGTGGAGTCGCCAAGAGGTTCGGCCTCCAGTAGAATCACCAGATTGATGATTACAACCAAAAATGTGCCCAGACTTTGTCTATCATCAAAGTTGGGTCTATGTCATTTCCCAGGGAAGCTGAGCTTCAGTTTCCAGTCCCCGGCAACGGCGCCAATTATGTTATCACTCTAGGAAACTCTCCGAGGTTGTAAATCGGAGATGCCTGGTAACATATGATCTTTAATATTGTTCTCTGAACTATTGGAATAAATTATGGTTTGGATCAAGCCAGATAACCATTTCAACTATGTTTTTACCCAAGACATGCATGAACACCCCCAATAACACAAGGCTTTAGACTGCTAATGCTCAATAGTTTGTAGATTTAATGGATAGATGGAGAACACTGACTATGCCAGCAGATTGCATACATGAACCTATATGAATGGCTAGCTACAGGCAGCAAATGAACTTACTGACTATACTGGCAGATGCATATATAATCACACATATAAATGGCTAGCCATAGGCAGCAGAGAAGCTTGCAAATCTAATGTATCAAAGCAGAGATAAGATGACAGTTATCTGGCCTTAAACACACAAAAAACCTGAACAAATTGTTCAAGTGCAAGCATAGAACAGGAGAGAAATGGACATTAAACATGTAACAGCAAAAGAAGCTTGTATTACTAAAAATGAAGATGAGAAGCTTGAGTAGCAAAGTCTCATGAGTCTCCAGAAGTTGAACCCCTATTACATCTTACTAACATCCATTTATAGCCTGTCTATAATGCTCATGAGCTCTCTAGAAGCCTCCGAGTCTTAGTCTTCCTAATCTGTTCTCTAACTGTTTGATTCCCCCTACCGGCAAGCATGGCTCAGTGGTTTTCCTCTTCTGACAAGGGAATAACTGCATCCAGATATTTTGGGTAGTCGCTACACTTTCTGGGAGCTCTACCACGCTAGAAACGCCCCACAATCATTCTGTTTGTTTGCTAGGCTGTGCTGTCAATCTCCATGATTGCTTCTCGGCCTTTGTCTCCCGACAGTTATTTCCCGGCCTTTGATTATGTGATAGAATGGGTCTTTCGGGCCTCTGTTATCCTTTAAATGCAATACGGGGACTGTTTTCTGGTATAACAGAGAAATGATGCAACCGTGAGAAATCCCGCCCTTCTCTGTTCTTTCGAGCTTTAACAGTCTTGAAAAATGGTTAATTCCTCCATTGGGTCTGCCCTTGGGTCGCTGTCACATGTCGCAATTGGTAACTGATTGCTCCACCCTTCGGGTGTATGATACAAGTCAAAGGCATAAGGACTGTATGGCGGACGCATGAGCAGGCCGAGGATTACACATCAGCTGTTGGATCAAGTGAACGGACGGTAGAGATCTCTTGGCGGGAGAAATCGGGTGGAAGTGGTAAGCGGAGTTGATCGCACCGCTTTTGGGAGGAGAGCGGCAAACGTACAATGGCCAGCAATTCCATTTAGGTGATGACACGTGGCAGATGTGACAAGGGAAAACCGCTTTATTACGAGTTATCGCACAGGCAGCTTCCGAGAGTGGGAGGAGCGATCACCGTTGGATTGAATGGATGGATGGCGGAGATCTGTTTGCGGTGGGATGTGAGAGCGAATTGGGCGTGGGCCGTTGGATCTTGGCGGAACTGATCCAACAGTGGAGGAGCGATCGCGATATCACATCGGCGGAAGTAAGGGGAGAAGAGCCCTTATACGTATCCGATCGCCGATAGCGATTTAAGGCCTAGACCTAATACACCACTGTAAAATGAATTATCGCAATATCGCATCCGAGGGGAAATTGGCAATCAGCCATCGGCGATTGTCAAAGACATGGATTATGAAACACCCGTTGAAAGCTCCAAGGGCGATGAGGAATGAAAGCGCCGAGGTTATATGGCAGGGTCTTATGGAAGTCTTGCGCTTCACACTTAAGGACTGGAGGCTAAAACAGGGGCTTTGTCAGGTTTCAGAGGGTTCAAACGGGGAATGGAGAGGTTTTAGGAGGAAAAAACAGAGATAGCGGGGCTATGGAGTATAAGGAAAATGAAGGAGAATGGAGGAATAGACTGATGCGATCTGCCCTTCTGAGCATAAACACACGACCAAGCTGGTATTTGGTCATCCAAATGCTGGAGTATGTGGCAGAGCTAACAAGATGATAATGCATCTATTTTGATATGGCAACAATGCTTCTTTATGAATCTCAAATAGGTATGAGATCCATATGCTCAGCGTTGTTGTTAGGACCTATAGATTGCATATTTTTGACATGTTTGACGAAATGCTAGTCATGGCTAGTAGGGGTCTAGTCAATTCCTTACTCAAGTGTTTGCATTAGTACCTTTTTTTTAATTTCATTTATCATTTATGAAAGTTTCATGAAGCTTTGGGCAGTGGCCAAAGCTCTAACCCTAAAAAAGTGGCACAGAATCTGGGTTCGTTGGCTCAGAACTAACTGAAAAAGTCCACAGTCATTGGCATGCCCTTGTTATGGGAGTGACTGGAAGGCCTCAATCACATGCATGGCTTGTCATGGGAGTGATTGGGGGTCCATATCAGCGAAATGTCAAGTTTCCTCAAGGGTTGGTCACCTGGAAGGGTTGGTTAGCTCCTGAAGGTTCTGTAGCATGTGTGAAAGGTCAAATTGGTTTGGTTTTGTCGATTCCACTTCCTTAACTATACATGGGGAGTTGAATCACATCATAGTAGCCTCTCATCACATGTTTACCCCAGCGGACCGGTTAACTTAGGTAAATGTGGGAGGAGGGTGTTACAAAGTCGTATTAGGGCATGGTTCAACACTTGGACTGGATGGGAGGAATCAGTTTGTTATGCATGCATGTAGGTTGTATATGTGCTTGTTATGTATGCATGGTAATGGTCATTGTTACAGTTGTGTTTTCATGTAGAAGTTGATGAGGTTGTTCCTAGGATGTGTTTGTCATGTATGCATGTCAGTTGTATATTCATTTGTTATGAATGTCAATGTTTGTATGTTGTTATGTATGCATTGTCATGCTTATAGTTATGCATGTATAGTAGGTCAATCATACATTGTGACATAATTGTATGTAGTTTGTGTCATCATGATGTTGTTGGTTGTTATGATGCTAATGTGTTGGTTGATATAGAGCAGGATATGCAGATCACCATAGCGGGATTACAACACTAGACCTCAAGATAAGAGCATATCAGCATATAGGTTTGTATGGTGGGTATGCAAGTATGTTGGTTAATGGTTTTTATAAGCATTAGGGTTACTTATATGCTTTTCATTCTATTATTGGTTACATGTATGATAAATGCTAGTTGATTAGTGTAGTCATATGCACATGTGTTGGATAGTCATGCATGGTAGTAACTTGTCATTGTTTTACATTAGTTAACTTGATGATTAGGGTTATTGCATTTAAGATATTGATGTTATATGTATCATGTTGATCTCGATTGGCCTATACATATGGTTATGGTTATGGTATTCAAGTATGACCCGATATATTTATGATATTGTGTTGTACTAATCTAGATGGATTGTGCAAGATGTGATTGTTATGCATGAATGTCAATTATGTATGGGTTTATGATGTGAACATATTAGCTAGTTGTTGTTATGGATATCATGACCTCATTAATTTTAGTTGATGTGTTGTGAAGTTATATCGTGCTATTCTAGATTGATTGTGTATAAAAGATAGCCTCCCCTGAGACACATTAAGGTCTGAGTTTGCTTATGTCGTCTATTTGGTGTTTGAGTGTTTGATTATGTTGTTTGTTTGGTGTTTGAGTGTGTGATGTCTATTATGCCATCTATATGTTACCTAAATGTTTGATTACCTGCATGATATAAGTATGTGTCTATAATATTGTATGAAGGAATGATCTTGTTTTAAGATGGTTGTACTAACACATATGTGTTGAGAAATCTGATATGTGCTTGAGTGTAAGTAGGTGCTAGTTGTAGTAGGATGAGTAATGATCGTTAGTTGATTATGACTTGGTTGTTAGTCTTTGAAAAGGTTGATTTCAGATTAATAGACATGATGTCTTGATTTTTGGAACATGTGGTTGACATGTGTGAATAGTTGCAGGGAAACATGTTTGGCATTATCATGACAAGGTAATGGTTGACTTGTCTATATATCTAACAACTGGGTGATGTGATAGCATATAATAAGATTCAATTGCAAAAAGGTAAAAAGGTAAAAGAAATGAATTGGGTGAGAATTCCTTTGGCTATGTTTTGAATCTGCAATTCTAAATGAATGAGTGTTTTGCATGAACACAAGAAGTTATCTTAACCTTGATTTTGTCTAACATCGTGTGGATATGTGCTAGATTCATGAACATGTATTTGACAAGTATAATAGTTGGTTTCTAGTTATAATTGGATCCATAAAGGGAATTGGAGTCCCTTGAGAGATAGCATGGATGTGTTCTGTTACAGGACAACTTTCTTGATACAAAAAGGTAAGGTAATTGGTATATGGTTAAATTTATTTATACATTGACAATTCTATGTCTATGGTAGTAGGATGCAGGGGATTGAATGGCAAAAGAGATTGTTATGAAATATTGAAGAAGGATCAGGTTGAGCTTTCCCTTGGAAGCTTGGGAACCATGGGGATTGAATCATGGTGTTGTTTGTTTGTGCTTTTGGTCCTTTGTGACTTGTTTTTTTCTTGATTTTCGGTTTCGTTTATGTCTAGTCTATGGTCGTACCACTTTGTTTGTAGTGTCATATTGTTATTGGTTTTTCATGGTTTTCTTCTTGTTTGTTTCTTGTTGTTACCTTTTGTGTTTTGAGGGTATTGGGAATTGGTTGGGAAGGAGCAATTTAATGGAGCTCGAAGAGAGTTGAATGAAACACAATAGGTGATGTAAGGCCCTGATGAAGTTCGATGCATGTATAAGGGCAATTAAAGGTAAGAGTATGATAGTTATTTGGATTGGTTGGGCCCATTGATGTAAATGGATGGTGGTAGGATAGTCATGAGAAAAGTAATCAAGAAAGGTAAAGTAAATGGATTTGAGGCGTCAGATGTATTGGCTAAGTTGGGAATTGTTGTTCTCAATGTTGTGCATGTTGTGCATGGATAAAGGGAGTTATCTTAACATTGACCTTATGATATTTGGTAATTGTGTTGTGATCATGATTATGTTGATGTCTATATATGAATACATGTTTGAATGTATGTCATTGTCTGACAGGGTCGTCAAAAATCATGATTGTTTAATTCTAATGTTTATATATATATATGTATGTATGTATGTCATTGTCTGACAGGATCATGATTTTTTTATGCTAATGTTTATATATGTGTGTGTGTGTATCTATGTATCTATGTCACTGACTGACAGGTTTGTCAAGGATCATTCTTGTGGAGGAATGATTGCTTATGTAGGTGAATGGCATGAAGAGGTTCTTGGCTATGAGGAATCAAGTGGGCGAAGTAGTCCTAAAAAATCTACGAGCTCAATATCATGTGATTATGAGTTGATATTATGTGATTATATTATGTCTATGTTATGGATAGGCTATGCTGAGGGATAAATTAGCGAAATGAAAGCATTGTTGTTAGGCTCCTATACTACTAGTGTAACCCCTTATTGTTATTAGTACAACCCAATTATTATATTGATGTACCCATGTAGTGCCCATATTGTTACTAATTTTCCCCATAGAAGCCCACTATTGTTATTATTGTGTCCTTACATTATTATTGTTATGTCGGCTATGGTTATGTTATGACCCCTTAGACTCCTATATATAGAAAGGAGGTCTTTTCATTTGTATCATCCAAGAATTGTTCATTTATGTAATGTAAAGGAGGTTGCCCCCTCGAAGAGGTTGAATCCTAAGGCGTTGATCTATCTTTTCTATCTTTTCTTGAGCTGGTTTTATAACATTTGGTATCAGAGCTTTGGATTCTAGGGTTTCTCTGCTCCAAACAGGTCATCGTGGCATTTTCGCTATAACTCTTATTGTGTGACGTTTCAGAAGTCGCAAAAAAAACCCATTTGAGAAGAAATCGCACTGAACCTTGGGTCCGAATTTCAGATCATTTTGCGTGATATTTGCGGAGATATGATCTAAGGAAGTTGGTTTTTATGCAGACTCCTGAATTACATTCAAAACAGGTGACCTGGGGAAAATAGTCATAACTTTCTTTCTGAGCATTGGACTGAAATTTCGTAAGAAGGTACAGAAAGAGGATGGATTGTAGTTTCTTGTATGCATTTTTCAAATCCATAGGTCGAACAATTGACATGTGGCACTTCATACAAGTTCGCTCTTCTGGAAAGGTTGATAATCAGGTCATCTTGGGAGATTGTGCATAACTCTTTTTTGGGGAATCCAATTTGGATCAGACTGGTGGCATTGGAAAGAGGACACAGAGGGCTACTACAGGTAGCAATTTTAGAACTTAAATATCCGCAAGTACAGAGTTACAGTCGTTTCAAGTTCGAGGTCCTAAAATCAAGAAAAAGCAAGATGAGGAAGTTTGATGGCAAGGATCCGGTAAATTGGATACTTCAGATGGAGCAATATTTTGATCTACATGGTGTACCACTGTTACAAAAGTTATGTATTGCATCTTCATATTTAGAACCAGATCAATTTTTATGGTATAAAGGGCTTTGTTCTCGTAAAAAACTTGTTACGTGGTCAATTCTCACGGAGGAAATGATAGCACATTATGAGGATACAAAGAGCAACACCACAACAATTGGAAAGAGTAAAAGGGCTTTGTGACATATTTGAAAGTAAAATTATGGAAACAAGGAAGTCTACCCCTCACAACTATAAAGATGGATGTGTTGTTCCTCCTAGCCTTCCACAACCTACAAGGGTTACACCACAACAATTGGAAGAAAAAATAGAAAAAGGGCTTTGTTACAATTGTGATAGCAAATGCACTAAAGGTCATAAGTGTGCTGAGAAGAAATTATTTTACATAGAGTATGAAGAGGAGGAAGAAAAGGATCAAGAAACATCAAAAGAAAAGGATATATGCCAGGACCCGACCCCAGAGAAAGAAGAAATGAATCAGAACATATCTTGTAAACTATTGGCAAGAATGACCACTCCTCAAACTCTCAAGATAGAAGGAAATATCAAGAAGAAAAAGGTGCAAGAAGTGAAAGATCACATCAAGAAAGAAGAAATGAATCCAACCATATCTTGTAATTCACTGGTCGGAATTACCACTCCTCAAACTAGCGAGACAGAAGGACATATCAACAAGAAAAATGTTCAAGAAGTGAAAGATCACATCGAGCGTCAAGAAATGAATCCGACCATATCTTGTAAAGGATTAGAAGAAATTACCATTGCTCAAAATCTAAAGATAGAAGGACATATCAAGAAGAAAAAGGTTCAAGCAGTGAAAGATCACATCGAGCATCAACAACAAGTTCTCCAACTTTTAAAGGATAGCGCCACTTCGGTGCAAAATCAAATGAAACAACAGGTAGATCAACATCATAGTGAAAAATGTTTTGATTGGGTATTTTTACTGCTACATATAAAGCAAGCTATTTGTGAGAAGGAAACATTGGCAATACTACATGCACTTAAAAAATGGCGACCTTACCGAATGCGAAGACTCTTCAAGGATGAGGATGTGGAAGCATTGTTTTGTGCTATTTCTATTTGGATAAATGAAGCAAGGAATGAATGGACTAAGGACAAAGAAGTATGGCCACTTATTCAAAACTTGCAAAAGATCCCAATTCAAACAATATTTCCAGATATTGAAAAGGAAGGAAAAATCATATTGGAACCTGGAGCAGTCACAGAAACAAGAACTTGACAGCTACGAAATCGATCAATTTCAGAGTATCTCATCAAGTGGAAGAACATACCCGCTGAAGATTCCACATGGGAGGACAAGAATTTTATACATAAGCATCAAGAACTACTCAAGCGTTGAGGACAACGCTTTTTGAAGGAGAGGGGCATGTTAGGCCCCTATACTACTAGTGTAACCCCTTATTGTTATTAGTACAACCCACTTATTATATTGATGTACCCATGTAGTGCCCATATTGTTACTAATGTGCCCCATAGAAGCCCACTATTGTTATTATT